>CM068824.1:98221416-98913809 GCA_028554795.2 Sinohyriopsis cumingii
TATATATATATATATATATATATATATGAGATGATATCCATTTTAAAGGATACCAACATAGATCAAAAGATGTGCCTCATAATAAGGGATGTTTCACTATCCCCACGTTTTACCAAACTCTTTAGAGAAAAGATGGAATTATGTTCTCCTGCCTGTCCTAATGTAGTCTTGTAATCCCATGCCACTCTTGCATCATGAAAGACAGAGACTTCAACTGTAGGAATATGATTCAGGATGGTCTGTACAAATGGACCAAGGTTTTGTTTGTTTCCCAAAGGTTAAAACTTGAGGGTTGTGATGTTTTTGCATATAAGAAGCGAAGAGAAAGGAGGATAACGACAACTAAATGAAATGATTATACTGTTTTGCTTCATATTTGTAGTTGTACATGAATTCCATGAAGCAACATGTATACTGCCATAAAGAACTGTGCCATGTAATATATGAACCAAGTTAGACTGATCTATAATCTTGAACTTCTATTGCAAGCTGTTGAAAAACTAAATCAATATTTAAACTTGGGTCCCAAATGTTTAACTGGGACTGCCATTATTCATATTTTTAATATTTTATGTCCATTTTGTATGTTCGACAGAATAGGTTTACCTAAATTCTCAGTCTTGTACTTGATCCCTTCGGGGGGATGGCAAAAGGCAAGAGAATAGTACTCATAGGGCAGCTGTGTTTTAACACTGGTCATCTTCACTGCCTATAAAAGAATCAAAGTTAAATACTAACAACACATATTAGATTCCATATTCCATAAAATACATGCATGTTACTGATTTACTGTTACCGAAATTTTAGAAACGGATTATAACAAAAGGCCCAAATCGGCATGATATCTCTCACCTGCTTACAATACGTAACAGTTGACTGTTTCACTAAGCAGGCTTATATAGTATATCAAGGACACATCCTATGTAAATTATTTCGAAATTTTTTTATCATGCTGATGTTTTCTATTGTATTATATCCTGAAAACAATTTTTGTCCTAAAAATCATAATTAATATGCACAGTCTCTTGCCCATAACCGAAGTCATTCAGATCTTGACAATAATAAGCCTTGTAGATTTAAAGTATGGTTTCAAAGTGGGGGGGGGGGGGGGCTAGCAAGGTCAGCCACTGAGATGCAAAATCACCTCATTCATATGCAGGGATCCTGTTTACCATTGAAACAGGCCAAGATCTTGATGATATTCCAATTTTGATCAAAATCAGATTAATTATGGCTTCCTGAGTGGTATCTAGCTAAGCCAATTACATGTATATATCTATCTCATTCATTACTGACATGTCCATGATATTAATGATACAGTAATCCCCCTTATGAACCCCACCCAGACCAACTGCCACCCAGTTTCTACAGCCAGAATCCCTTGGCACTGACAAGTTTTATATTCAAAAGTACCACTCAACAAAGGCAATCCCTCTAATGTGACCAGCAGCCAGCATATTAATGCAAAAATGAAAAAATTTACCCTCTCAAATGACAATATTGTATTTTAATACATGTCCAGAACCAATATTTAATTCATACAGTATAGTAAGTAATCAGGTTATCTTTACTGATGTCTGTTTCCCAATCTCAGGTCTTTGTTAATAAAATAAGTGTTTTCTAACGTACATATAGCACTAAGGTTAATATTATATCATTAATGCTGACACTTACAGGAAATGGGGTCAACAATGCTGTGATATAATTTTGGGCTTCACAAGTGGTTGAGTGTTTTCTCAGATGATTATGAGTGGATGTAACTGTCAATATCATAACATAGTCAGCATAGACTAAATATTGATTTTGTGGATTCACTCACAGTGAGAAGTTAACTTGCGAACACACTTATAACATGGGGTCAGGCATTGATCCCATTTTTTAAACCAGAAAATACTCCCAAAAATTGATTCCTATTTCTTGAACTTGAAATAAAAATTGCAATCAAATTTGGTAAGTGAAACATTGATATATTGCTTGTTTTATGGTCAAAAATGATAGATATGACCTGGAAATTTTAATCAACATTTTAAAATTATCAACTTTTAATAAGAAGTCATATAATTGGTTACATTTCCTTTCCAAACATCATTCTTTGTACACCGTAATTAAAGATATTTAAGGAAATTTTATTCAGTGAAATTTGTGTTTTAATTCTATCTTTCAGTTCCACTTAAGTGTTATCATCGTAAATGCAATGTGTATTTAAACGTAAAATGTCTAAATCTACCAAAACAGCTATGTCCGTAAGTGTTTCTCTGAGAACCTAATTTAGTGTGGACCATGTTTTCATAATTGACTTGCAGAAGTATTTGTTGTATTGTTGCACTGAATTAAAAGCTGTCCTCCTTTGTATTATCATGTTAATTATGTCTTTTGAATCAAATGAAGGAGGTGGAATTAAAAAAAATTAAAAGGCACGCAAATCTTACAAACTTAAAAGTCTAGCGGACCCAGGTCATATGTCGGGTGAACTCACTTAAGTTGATCAATTGCACACTGTTATAAATGTTATTGTGCATGTAACATAAACTACTTTAAATTAACTGACTCCTTCATAACTAATCAAAGATAGCAAGGCAACCAAGCAAAACGAATACTTCATAAAATAAAGAGCTTGGTTTCACAGATACGGACCATTGTGGACAAGTGATTTTCAGAGAATTTCTGAACCTGCACTTAGAGATATCCTCAAGGATGGTAAGAAGTTTCACTATTACTTTCAATGAAATCATGACATCAATATTGTACTAATTGACCGATACAAAAAGTGAGATACAACATAGGCATTTGTCTCACGAAATAAATGTTGTTAGTTTTATAAAAAAGGAATCTTGTTTGGTGGTGTATCATCAGTTAGTCTAGTACCTGGCTGCTTTGACTCTCAACTTGTAGTATAATATTTAATACCATTCTGGGAACCAGGCTAATTGACAAAACAAAAAGCAGTGACGTAATGCACAGATGTTTTCGTGTACACGTGAAGGTTGTTGAAAACAATTGGAACAATCTTTGCATGTCAGACATTTTGAAAATAAATGTTATTTATACAGAATAACAAACAACTTTATTACAAAAAGCACATTATTAACAATTATTATCGACGTGATTGTAAAACAAGGATTCAGTCATTAAACTGCCCAGTTCCCTACCTCCCTGCAGATTTCTCGATGTATAAGCTAATTTTTTTTCAATTTTTGGAGGTCCCTGGGTAACTCGCGCCCTCGCTTATAGTGCGGTCTATGTTTGTGGACCCCATTATGCGCGAGTTATTGAGGAAGAGGTGTATATGATTTCCAGAGCGGAAACATGCTCAGCTAATCAGATGCAATCTCAACTCCTTCACAGTATATTTATTTCCAATGCCATTTAATTTCAGTTTGCAACAATCTTCTATGTCTAAACATATATGTGAATATTATGATGGTTAAAATTACTAAATAACCAAGTTTTAGAATCATCTTTAATTGATATTTCAGCTGCAGAATAAATTGTTTGTCTTAGATTCAGTGTATAAGAAAATTTTACCATTGGTGGTTCTGAATATCAAATTGAAACAGGTCATATTAAAATCAGAAATGACAATTTCCACAAAAATTATTCTAAATCAGCTAGCAGAGGTATACCTGAAATCTACATGCAGTACAATGGAGTTTCTATTTAGTCACTGTTTTTTTGGACATCACCTCATTCCTTCAAAATATACTCATCAATGTAGGTACATATGTGATCTTCATGGAATGAGAAAAAGAGAGAAACGAAAAACCCAAGTGGGTCTGATTATATCACTCACCCATCATACAATGGTATAAAAGGCAAACACAATAATAAGACTGATGCATGTCGGGATAATTTCCAGCTATTTGGTAGCAATTGGTGGTATCTGTCATATTAACTTGTTTCTACTTTGAGTAACCTCAGCTGGACCAGATGGTGCATTGACATCTTTTGCACGGTGGTCATGCTAACTGTCAAATAATCACATATTGGTGTTTTTTGTCAGACAGTTTTGAAGGGAAAGCTTTTTTAAAATATATTATTAACAAAACCATACAAGTTAAGTATCATTTGTAGGTTTTCCACCTGACTGGCAAGAAAGCCACACCACTGCTAAGGGAGCAGCCTGGGACATGATTCTGATAATTCACACATGATACATTATAAGCAGCAAAATGATAAAGATTGTAATGTATTCAGCCACAGCACAGTTATCAGTATCACTGCTGCCATACCCCAGCAACACTAAGCTGTGTTTTTACCCGTTTGGAAAATTCTGTAAACATAATGTACTTGCATTCACTCTGACCATAATTTCTCTTCTTATATCCAATAAAAATCCACAAAATTTTCACCAATTATTCCAAATGAACTTGTCTACACAGTGATGTATTTATTTCCTATTTGTCCAAGTCTTTCACAACTTATTTATACGCTATTTACAAAATTATGTGCAACATTTTTAGAAATATGTCATCAGCCCTTAATTTCATTGAAATAAACCAGGAAAATTTAATCTGTGATATGGTTTGAAACATTTTGAACATAAATTTACTTGGCATTGTTCACATCCGGTTTTTGTTTCAGATCAAACTTTGTTCAGTGAACACATTTTGCAGGTTTTTTTGTTGCATGACCACTGGCCAATGCTGACCTTGCTGAATCAGGGATTGAACTTCTTTTCTTTTCCTTTTACCTACAAATCCTCCTAGTAGTTGATGTGCAAGATTCATTCTAAACTCCAGCTGGGTTATAGCTCTTTCACTGTTGTTTTTGGTGATGATATTATGGTTCCACGATTCTTTCATCAGCAAATATGAATTTACTATGGAAATGTCGAAAGAAAACCCCCCAGATACTTCCACCATTTCAAGGAACTTCTACCAGTGCTGTAAGTTGCTCGCATTTGATCCGCATGGTGTACTCCATTCATGTACATGTTGAACAGTTTGACTGGGAGTGGACATGGAATATCCTTGATGGAACCATCTTTCTGCTTCCGGCTAACAGATGTGGCCTCACAGTATAGTGATATTCTTCTTATCATGCCAAACTTTAACTCTCCTTTCTGTTTAATTATGCTTTGGCCCTGTTCATTCAGCTTTACTTTTTGTAATCCAGATGGAAGACCCTATAAATCTGATTGAACTGTTCCACAGCCATATGTACATTTTTGTTGAAGCTGAAGAAATAGGTCTGGAGAGGTAAAACAACTGTTGGTTTAGACATTGTGTCCAAGGCAAAGCAAAGGTTCCATCAAATCAAGAACAACCCTTGATCCAAGATTCAATTCTGGATTGTTGTCAGTCCTTCCAGTATAAACCTGAAAGTCCCCAACATATCCATTATGAAGATCCGCTCAAACTCACTTTGATGCCTTTCTTGGTCGGTTTTAAAGGCACGTACAGCTTAAAGCCCAGTCGTCCTGAAAATCCAATCATTGTTTCGTCAATGGACACCTCACAATGTGGGTTGTATTCTCTAGTGCATGTGTTGCGAATACACTCCAATAATGGTCAGATGTGGGCCAGTTTGTCATGACCAGGTGTTCTTCGAGGTGGGTTGTTGCTGGTGTCAGTCACATGAAAAAATGTCTGTGATTTTCAAATCTTGCATGACTAAATTTCAGTTCAATACAGGAAGGGTGGAAAAGTTTGTCCTTATATCAGGACATATCTTGGGCTGGTGCTGGAAGGACTCCCATAACAACACAAGTCAATCAGAGCTTTTATCTCGTCTTGTGTTGTTGGATACCATGTTTTGTTTGGTGATACCAAAATGCATTTTTGGGCATAAGCATTGGTTTCGTCTGCAATGTCGGAGTATAGTTCCTCGTGAAATAACAAATGAAAGAATCAATTTCTCATTTTTCCTTGTCCATGTTCGTTGTCGGTCTGGGATTTGGTCCACTAAAATCATCGATTTGGACAGGCAGAAGAGGATCGCTCCAATCTGCTAGATCCATTATAACTCTATCATCATCAGTATCAGCATCCTCTTTTTCTGACAACTCAATCACAGAAACTTCTATGTCCAAATCTAAATCTCGCAAAATATCCAACTGCCAAACATATCTTTCTTCTGCTTGCTCAATATTTTCGAGATCAAACCCGAGAAACTCTCATTTTCACTCTCATCGTCATCAAAAATCACTCTAATGTCCACCATCATTTACGATTTTTCATTAACAGAACACGTGCAGTGAAACTGCTCTCAATTAGTAACCCTTGGTTTCTGAACAATTCAAGTTTGCACAAAGGAAAGTAAAATCATTTCTAATTGGTTTAATATTGGTCTGATTCTTGAAAACAAAACATTTGTAACCAATCAGAGACATTGTATCTAACACACATTCACCACGACTGGAGACAGGATTGGCCAATGAATGCAGTAAACAAACCATGACTACAGGCGGGATCGGCCATTGAATGCAGAAAACAGATCATGAGTACAGACGGGATTGGGGCTGAATGAGTTATGGTTAACTATACAATGGTATTTCACAATAAAAATCATTATTTGAAAATACATTCTTTGTGAATGCAAATGATAATCTTTTTGCAAGCATGGGTTACAAAAGTATTATTAAAGCAAGTTATTGTTGTGTATACTATTTACCCTACAAAGATCAATGAACGTTTGTACCAATCATGATTACATTTGGCAAACAAATAGAAGCCTGGGTGATGAATAAACACAAATGACAGCAAGCAATAAACTCATTACTTAAACACACCAACAGGATATCAAATACATACAAAGGTTATTTTATGACAAAGCAAGCCAACCACAAAGACTGACTTTGGATTCTTTTAAATGTACAAATTTATTTTAATATGAAGTCAGATGACATAAGAATGACAACTTTGGTTCCTTTGAAAAATGTTTAAGTGTGCCGATTTCTTTCTCTTTTGTTTTTTACAAAGTTGGCCAATATAGGGAAGCCAGCATTGATACCTTTTTACCTGTATTAATGGGAATTTTAGAAATAAATTGAAAAAATGGAACAGTTTTGAAAGCAATACAATCTAATGTGTTGTGCTTGCATATCGGTAAAAGGCTGAACAGTAAATTAGTTTTCAATAGTTTCATCTAAATGTTCCCTTTCCATAGTTAATAACATTTTACTTTTTGACAAAAAGAAACATGTACTTCGTCTTGTGGGGATAAATGAACATTATTTCCGGTTGGCATCCCCACATAGGTGGGAAATAGTAAATATGGGGAAGTAACAGAAATGTATAGTTCTATTTTGAATAATCAAATTATTCTTTCTTCTTTATGCCTGATAATTTTTTTATTCTTTTTGTGCGAGTATAACTACTTCTAATCACGTAATGCAAATCTGATGTAAAAGAAAAATGTTATAGTATGGCCAGTGACCTTTAAACCTGGTTGCTATGGAAACTGCACCACTATAAGGGAAGTCACTCTGGACTTAATTTTGACTAAACATGTCCTATCCGACTCAGGTTCAGCCTTCCTATGGTTGAAGTCAAAAATATGCATTCAATATGGTTAGTAAGAAAGCCACAATTATGTCAGGGGACCTACTCCAGACAACATTTTAATAAAGCATGTACTAAGAAAAATTCCTATTAAATCTGAGAAAAAGTCATTTTTGGAGAACTTAAAATTAGGTTGTCCATATTGGTTGCTATGGAAGGCACCCCAAACATTATGCTATGGAACATTTCTATAATGTTTGACTGAAATTAGTCTTGCAGTTTTATAGTTTGAATTTGAAAACTTATCTGATGACAGATGATACAAACCAGATGCAGAGCTATATATAACACAACTGCCAGGTGAGCTAAAAATAAATTAAATGTTTAAATATCTCATTTAATGGCAGCTCTTCTTCATAAATGGGAAATAAAAGTAGTTCCAGAAGTGATATCACCATTTAGAATAATTCTGACTATTTCTGCAAGTTACAAATATGCCTCAGGTATATATCAGCATAGTTATTTACAGAAAAATCACACCGTTTTTTGGGCAGATAATTCTCTGTAAAATGAGAAACCCCCAATTTATTGGGACCACCTTGGCTATTTCTAGAATTAGACTGACTATGGGACTGACCAAGAAGTTACATATGAAAAAATAGCTGAATGCATTCATAAGTTCATTGTTAATCCTTGTTTCATAAATAGTCAAGGTGGTTCACATAGCTGCTATCGACTGGCATGATCCATAAAATTGACCTCCAAGTTGAAACTGATGATATGACCATGCTAGTGATACTATTTTTTAATGTCAGTGAGGTCATATTAATTTTTACTCACAAATACACATCAATATCCTATTATCAAATATATAATAAATATGCCCAAACCACGTACTAGTTTTATGCCTTAATAAAAAAAATTTCTTCAAGGTGTAAAACGACAACAACAAAATCTGAGAATCTAATCAGTTTCAATGGCTAGCCCATTTCGTGGATAAAATGGCTACATGCTGGCATACCAGAAAAAGGAAAGTCTGATTTGTTTCAATTTTTTACCTTAACTTCTACATTGTTCCCAATCTTAAATTCCACTGGGGCAACTCCAGGCACATAGAATCCGAGAGCTGGTGGCATGAACACTTGAATAATACCAATAACTGACAGCAGCATCTGAAATGAGATGAATACAAATCTGCAAGCTATCAATAAATAATCTTTTATTACTGGAAGAGAGAAAGCAAGGAAAAAAGTGCTTTGTTTACTAGCAAAAGATCTGACATGAAATGTAACTGTCTGACGAATTCATTCGTGTGAACCTCCTGGCCAAGAAAGTTTTCCACCCAAGAAGAGGGGTGCCTACCATCCCACCATCACTCACTGAAGTCTCCAGCATACTCAAAAATATTTAAAAAATTGCCTAACAGAAATTTTTCCCATTTTTTTAATAAATTTTGCTTCCAATGTACTATATTTATGATAAAGACTTCCTATGATCATGTGAATGTCAACCACCTTACCCAGTGAGCATGATCCTTTAATTGCTAATTCAAGGGACAATAACATAAAAGTACATGTAATCAATGGTGTATACTATATGTAATCAGTATTAATTTGGAAGGGAATACAAATTTTAAAGGATTATGACTAGATTAATAAATAGCTACAGCAGCATAAAATAACATTACTTGGATTCTTATGGCAATGATGGTTTGACCTTGGTGTTTAAAGTTTGTCAACATGGCTTATTCTGTGTGTGATTGATGTTACTTAGAAATGATTAACGATTTAAATGGATTATAAATGGATCTGTCTCTGTCATTACTAAAGAGCTCAAAAAATATGTAAACGTGACTTCAGTATTTCAAGCCTGTTGAGATAATTAAGCAAGTGCTATCTCCCAATTATAAAATGCCAAAATCTAAACAAATCAAAATCAAAATTTCAACAACAGATGGAAATAAGAATTTCAGTGGTTGGGATCAAGCTCAAATGTACATGCAAATGCATTCTTCCAATCTTGTAGGGTAACAAAACTCAACATTTGTTTTAATTTAATCCTATTTTTTTTAAATTTAAAGGACATTTTTATTTTAATGAAAATAAGTTAATAGATGTAAGCTTTCAATTCATGTACTAAGTATATACATAATTTATACCTGAATGTGATTAAAAATCAAGATTAAAACAATTACAGAAATTTAGTTAAAACATGAAATCTATACATCTACATATTACATTTTTAATACATATTTCTGATTTAGGATAGGTGCTTTGTGTTTAACAGTTTGTAAACAAATACAAGTTTTCCTGCCTTCTCAGTGCCAAGCCTGTTCTTGGCCTTGGAATTAACAAATCCGAATGAAGAAAATATGCATAAAGACAACTACTAATGGCAACTGCCCACAACAATTGGTTGCTCAGTTCCATGATCTTACTGTCCAAGTCTTTTGACACATCCTTTGAAAGTATAGGCTTAAACGATTTAGGTTGGCCTCTCGCGTTTACCAATGTTAACAAGTGGATTGGATGCTGCTGACTGCAGTACTTCATATCACAATTCGCTCACTGTTGAGGTTCCTACACATGGACCTGGGATCATGCATAATGATATGGAAGTGAACAGGAGTGAGGGCCTTCTTGGCACAAGTCTTGAATTTGTTGATCACACATTGCTGTTGTAAAGGTGCGAGATCCATTGCATGCTTATGTGATATATTAACTGATCACTGATCATGCAGCTGTTACTCAGTACATCAAAAGCCACTTCAACTGGCTTCATTCATTCAAGATATTCTACAGCATTCTTTTTCATACCGAAGTTCTTCACCCTGTCAGCAAATCCAGTATTAATAGATTCCATATGCTCCAAACACACTTTGAGAAGAGTGGACCCAATCTTAAGGTAGGATTTGAGGCAATCAACAACAGTATTCCAGCAACTACCTTGTGGAATAATAAGCCGCTAATTAATGTTCAAGAACTTCCAACACACAAATGAATTACAATTCGCTGAGCAGTTCTTTCATCTGACGTGTTTATTTAGAAATTAGACTTACATTTTGAATGCTTTGATATTTTAATGTTTAAACACATAATTACAGTTAGATGAACAGATCCAACATGTGATTTTTTAGGCTCACATTCCGAATGTAAGATATCCAAATGTTATTTTTGGTCATAAAATATGTGTAGTTTATAATATTTAAAAAATCCTGTGGATGACTTTTTTTGTGATTTGTGATTCTTTGGGGAGTGATTTAATTCATCTGATTTTAATCAAACAATCCTTCATTCTTCTAAGGTTAAATTTAGAAAGGAGTCCAAAATTCAACTGCAAAAGCACAAATCTTGCGCAGTTTTGACTAGCAATTAACAATAGGAACCTCCCCCCAAAACAGGAAATAATTTAAACATCTTGGTGCATTCAGTAGAATTGTACTAACTTTGCCATATTTCAATGCAGACACTGAATGGACATTTTATAGGACAATCCAGGCTGACCCAAGAGGCAACCAGGATCCAGTAACTACACACATTTCCTAAACTGTTGTGATCAACAATGATGAGGACTGCCACTAATATAATCCAGAAAATGATCTACTATGAAAGGCTAAACATGCTGCGCTACATAAAGGAAAATATGAAAGACAAGAAGTTACATGTAAAAAAAGGGGCCCTGAGTGGTACAATACATATATCTCAGCCTTTTCTCTGTATCGCTTACATTACTAACAAGCATGGTAATAACAATATCCATGTAAAACAAGTTTCTGATGAAACCATGTTTCCATTAGGTTTCTTGATGCTTTAATTGAGTCTGATTCAACAAATTTATACAATTTATATCCACAAGGATACTTCTCACTATTGATATTGATGATGAACTGTCATTTGGTAGGAAAAGGTTAAAAATTCTTGAATTTTTCAATAGACTGTCAGGCGTCATGGATTTTCTCCCTTGTTTCCCCTATATTTTAAGCATCTAGTATCTGAACACTTTATTTTATGCAAGAAACAAGCAAGCAAGCAAGCAAGCAAGCAAGCACCCTGTCAATTATGACAAGTTAAACTTGTTTACTGTATTTGTTTACACTCTAATGTGCCGAGTTTAGTTCATTTTGTCTTTAGTTTAAGTAGCACCAGACAATAAAATTAGAGATTACTCATACATATGCAAAGATCAATGTTTTGAGTGAAAGAAAAATGACTGCATATGTTATACACATATAGGAAGAAAAAAGTTGGGTATCTGAATGTTTTCAGTGAAATATGTTGCACATCTAGAGTACCTTTTGCTGTTTGTTCTTTTTCTTGGAAACATGTATTACTTTAAACTTTTTAGCAAGTGCTCATGCAACCCCAAACACACATTTATATATCTGAATAAGAGGTTCACTGCACAATGTAGTTTTTTGTTCCAGACCCTACGCTCTCATTCAACATTTTCCTGAGTTATATTTCCTTTCAAACAAATAATTCATTGAATAAATGTCAAACTGTATTTCTACTAGATTTTCAATAAAAAAATTTGTCATTATTTCAACAAGGTACAACACTATACCATAATTAAAACACACAGAAGGTTGCTATTTTATTACAGTTTACATTAAATTCACCAACAGTTTATATGCTTTGTTTTGTAATGCTGACAAATCTTGTGTGTGGTATTTATTATCATCATCATAATCATCACTGTCATCAGCAGCATCAACACACCATCCGTTCCCAATGCAACAATATTTATCATTCATTCTATTCAATAGCTCTCTGACATATGGTCCATTATAGCATGACTGATGGTTTCACTGTATACCATTGGTACAGTTCATATACCAAAGTGAGTTTAAACCAAAGAAGAAATACTAAATACCTGAATTAACAAAAATAAATAAACTAAAACAGATCTAAAGTTAAACTGGTGGTTTAGGTGTTTACAATATTATAAATGGAATGGATCTAAATTTAAATTTCTGTTTTAATAGTTTAAATTTCTGTTTTAATAGTTTAAATTTCTGGTTTAATAGTTGAAATTCAATAGTATAAAATGAAACTTAATATAAATTTCCTTGCATTCAAAAGAATGTATACAATTTCTGCCTCTTTGTTAGATGTATCAGTGGAGACATCACTAATAAGTGCCATAACTGACTGGAGGAAATGATATGGTCCTGTTCCGACTCTTTGAGTATGGGGTGTGGGCAATAGTCCTGATGAATTTCTGACAATATTGCATTTTTCCAAACCGTGTGCAACCCATATAATTTCACAGTCAGTATATAGGTATCCATGTTTTGCAACAAAATGAGCATTTCTAGACATGACATGTAGTTTTTCAAAAGGAGCTTTATTCAGAAATGTAACAGACTTCTCCCCTACAGAAGTGCCAGAGGCTGCCTTCACAGCTTTCTCTCTTAAGCTATTCTGTTTGTGGCTCTCTGATAAGTCATAGGTTCTGACTGTATTAATTTTAAAGTTCTTGCAGCCAACTAAAAATGTTCATGATCATATCATATCCAGAACTGAACACGTCATCTCATCCTTCTCACTGTTGTGAGTAAGCCATGGAAATTCCTGCTTCCAGGTATCTTGGAATTTTCATTTTCTTTTGGTTTTATCTTACACACATTGTATCTAAAGTGTCTTGTGGGGGGGGGGTAGTAGAGAGAGAGACATTATCAAGAAATCTTTCAAACACGCAAAACACACAACAAAAAGTAAATCAATTTAAATCTTCATGCTCTTATATGATTAACAAAGCAAGCACCCAAACGACAATTTTATGCTAAGCACCCAAATGACAATAATTTGGCTTAATGACGTAGGAATGATCTTTGCTTTGTTTTAACTTTGTTTCATTTTTGATTTCCACCATGTTTGACATTTTCATAATTAAACGAATGATTTATACAACCCTATAATATGGGATAGATATAATTTTGATATCAACAATTTAAAATAGCAGACCTGAAGGACCACATATCTTTGGGAATGTGGTGGTCCTTCTGAAAATCAGGTGGTCTTGGGCAAGCAGACCTGCATTAGTTTCGAATCCTGTCCAACCTCAAAAATACATTATATTATCAACTGTCTCTGACTCTAAAACTCAACAAACTACTACAAACCTTCTGTTGTTTTAAAAAGGGAAAACAAATGTCATCATGAAGTCTTTTTAATTTAGTGGCTCTTGCCATTGCTAAAGTAAAAACAGACATTCACTAAAGTAAAATAAAATAGGTGGACTTTTAGACTTTTCCCTGAAAAAGGTACATTCATGGGTGGACATGACTTAAGAGATCAGAGACATAGGACAAAAAAAATGCAATCATGCACTTAGCATGCAAATATTCAATAGGTGGCAACCTGATTATTATTCAATAGGTGGCAACCTGATTATTCTTTGAGATTTCAACTTTCACTCTGACTGTCCCGGAAACCCAAACACATCAAAAGTCCTAGATTCCATTAATGTTTTCAACCTCAAAAAGTCAGTTAACCAACCCACCCATAAATATGGTCACATTTTAGACTGGATTCTTCATAGACCTGATGATAACATTCTATGGTCCTCCCTGCTATCCCACGAACTTACATCAGATCACCTCTGCATTATATGCCATCTTGATGTATCAGTACCTAACCCTCCACCTTTATCTGCTACTAAGAGAAACCTCTGAATGATAAACAGAACCAAACTAATGCATGACATCCAAGCAAACCAAACAACTTGCTTACCTCCTACAGCAGAACAATTCGATAACTGCCTGCATTCATTGCTCGACAAACTATGGATTTCATACGTAAAATCCTGATGAAGAGTGCATCAAAGTCATGTGAACTTGATCCAATTCCAACATCACTGCTGCTTGAGTGCTTAGATCCAGTACTGCCTTCACTAACTGATGTTATTAATACCTCTCTCTCATCCGGAGTATTCCCATAATTTTTCAAAACTGCCATTGTAAAGCTTCTGCTGAAGAAACCAACACTAGACCATAAAGATTTAAAGAATTATCGCCCAGTTTCTAATCTTTCAGCTTGTATCTCGTCTAAATTCAAACAGTCTTTTTAGCAATGTACAATGTGCATATCGCCCTTACCACAGTACTGAAACTACTCTTCTAAAAGCAGTTAATGACATTCTCTCTGCTTTGGATAGCAGAAAGATTACAGTCCTCACCCTTCTTGATTTGTCTGCAGCATTTGACACAATAGACCATGATATAGTACTTCACTGTCTCCAGCATGTATTTGGCATTCATGATACAGCCTTATTGTGGTTCAAGTCCTACTTGATCAACAGGACACAAATTGTGTCTGCTAATGGAATACACTCCAGCCCAGTTAATCTATGTTGTGGTGTTCCACAGGGGTCTGTTCTTGGACCTGTTCTCTTCATTCTATACAATCAGCCACACTCACGTGTCATAGATCATCATCCATTGTCTCACCAATTGTACGCTGATGACACCCAAATTACAAATCTAGCCACCCAACTGAAGTTGATGCCACCATCCAAGGTGTAGACAGGTGCATTTCTGATGTGAAATCATGGATGACATGTAACAAGCTGCTGATGAATGATGACAAAACTGAGGCCATTCTGATCACAACACAGACTTTCTCATTCACATCCTTTACCTCAAACAATATCAGCAACACCAACATTAAATTCACACAGTCAGTATGAAACCGAGGTGTTACTCTGGACAGTACTCTCACACTGCACCAACGCATCTTGAGCCGAGATACATCAGCTCCATTCGCAAATATCTTTCAGTTGATGAAACTAAAACACTTGTGTGTTCATTGGTACTTTCAAGACTGGACTATTGTAACTCAATTCTGTCTGGTTCATCTCAATATCTACTCCAGAAACTTCAAAACACAGCTGCTCGGGTCATACTTAGAGTACTACAATCAGAGCACACCTCCCCGCTGCTCTGTACCCTACACTGGCTATCCATTCGATCCAGAATCAAACACAAAATTTGTTCTCTGTGCTACGTTTCACTGACAGACTCTAGTCCAACATACCAATCCAACCTCACCCATGTGTATACACCAGCAAGATACTTACGCTCCTCTTCTGACAATCATATACTCATTATTCCCACTATGAAAACAAAGTCATATAGGCAAAGTTCTTTTGCATACCAGGGCCCAGCAACATGGAATGAATTGCCAACTGAACTTAGACACAAAGACACAGTGATCCCATTCAAGAGTGCTTTTAAAACTCACTTATTTAGACTACAAGAACAAACTTAAAGACCTAATAATGTTTCCTACCTTAAATATTTTCAGTGTTTTTTTTGTTTTCTAATTTCATGGTGTTTGTTTTTTGTAATCATATCATTATATATGTTTCTTATGTTTTAGGTGTTGTATAATGTTGTAAAGCACTTAGAGCTTCTAAAGATTAGGCACTATACAAAGTCCTCATTATTATTATTATTATTATTATTATTATGTATATGGTCAGTCAAGTGTAAAAGTACTAAAATTATACCTAAGGAACAAGTCTGGAATGTCTTCTTAATGTTATATATTTTATCAGTATAGAATCAGCAAGGGAGCAGATTTTGAGCTATATGAATTAGTCACCTTTTTGTTAATTTTTAAAAGGGAATGCATGATGTCAATGGTTTTGCTTTTTCACTTAAGAAATGAATGCCCGTGCTCTTGGCAGTTGTCTTGCAAATGCAAAAAATGTGAGGTTTGGGTTGTTAGTACATGTAATTTGTTTCCACACATAAACAGCAATGCAAAAATCAGATTAAGTATTTCCTTTAATGAAATGAACAAAAATACGTCAATGCCAACCCCCCCGAGAAGCATAAAAAGAGTAATTTATATAGTACATGCCATAATTACAGACCCTGTATGAAAAAGATCTATTTATTTTTGCTGTCACAAGGGGCAAAATCTATATGGATTAGAACCAGAATACAAACACAAAATGTTCTGACAAATTATTTATATTCAACACTCACTTTAACTAATTTACATGTGTAATTTTTGCCAAATGATCGTGAACCTGATGTTGTGAATTTTGCGATGAGCATGGCATGCTCAGTCCAAATGCTCTACTACATTACTCTCATATTCTTCTTTTAAAGTTTGTAAAGTGTTGTTGATTTGTCCTTTTTTCCCACTGGATATGTTTTGAAATTTGAAGAGATCCATCAGCTCTAACATTTTCCATCATATAACATCGACAACTCACACAGTAAAGTGCTTTGCTTACAATCTGACACCATTTTGGTTAAAAGGACAAACTGGTCTGCTACAAATCCTATCAATATAATGAATCTGTGAGGAAAAGTTCATATTTGAAGAAACCCATCTACTTATTGGAAATGGGCCATATACAGTTACTATAAATAGCAAATAAGGAATATACTGTGATGGTATCCTTGGGCAGCAGTCACCTTTTTAAGAATATTCTCAAATATATATGAGTGAAACTGAATATAGGTTAACAGAACTTTAAAACATTTCCATTTGATTGTGTGAGAATTTGAAAAAAGACATCAGAGTAAGTAAAGTCTGTCTAAAGCAATATGGCTTGAATTTGTAGAAAAGCATTGATACGGGCTGCCAAGTATGTGAGACATTCCTGAAAATCTGACTTCCAGTTCCAATGTTGGTTGATCTCTGAACATGCTACACAGTGCCGTTATTGAACCAATATGACAACCTCGAAAACAGAAGGGAGGTGTCTTAAACTGTACAACTACTTCTGCACAAAGACCAGTTCTAGGCAAGCTTTTCCTTGCACAACAATCATATATGTCAACTCTCATGCAGGAAGAAAAAACTCCCAATTTTTGGAGTCATTCCACGTCTACCTCCAGATTCCATAATATCTCTCAATTTTGCAGAGAACTCCCAATTATTACATTATATCTTTCAATTTTCGGGGCCCCGAGTGGCAGAGTGGTCTAAAGCGCTCTCCGTTACGGATCACTGCCATCTCACCTCTGTCTGCATGGGTTCAAGTCTCGGATTCAGCCAATGTGGGTATGTGAGAAAGCTTGCCAGTAGGTTCTCGAGGGTCGGTGGTTCTTTCCGGAGATTTCCCGGGTTCTTCCTCCACCAATAATACTGGCCACCATGTATAGCCTATCGTGTGCTGAAAAATGGCATTAAACCCTACAACAACAACAACTTTCAATTTTCAGATCTCCTGAAACAATCCTACATAAATATATATTTTGTATGCAAAACACAAAAACAATGTTCTATTTTATCAACTGTGAATATTGTTGTGATGAAATAATTATCACACTACAAAGAATTTAGACCACTCTGGTGGCCTAAGTGGTTAAAGCATCCACTTTGGATGCGGGAGGTTGTGTGTTCGAACCATGATTCAAAACAAGACTAATAAAAATGGTACTAGCAGCTGCCTCGCTAGACGCTCAGCATTAAGACTGGTCAGCCTGGTGTCAGGGTAATGTGACTGGGTGGAACATCATGCTACATGTATGTGGCATGATGCCCCAGTGCTAGACATCCCTATAAACTGCCACACTGCAGACATCATAGCGATATGATTGAAAAATCATTGAAGCATTGCTAAAAATCCAAACTGCATACACACACACACAAAATTTTCTTCTTCATTAAATAGAATGTAAAATTTAAACATTATTCACATAAATTTAAGATTTTTTTTTCACTCCTGCAACAATACTAAAATCTTAAATAAACCCCCCTGCCAAAAAAAAAGAAAAAAAATATAATTGTTGGCAATTAATTTCAATCCCAAGAATGAATGTGAATGCTATAACTCTATTCCCAACAAAGACACTTAAACAAGTAAACACTTGACATTGCTGTACCATATATATAAACATTAATTGCCTTCATTAAATTAAAAGAATAAAAGAATGAAAATACATACCAAGTAGCATATGTGTTCTCAATATACTAATTCAGAATAAATGTTTTATAGTAAACAATGTTAAATGCCTTATGAGTTGACAGTAAGAAACAAGGTGGGATATAAAATGATGGGACAATAGTTGACACAAGTATGGTAACATGAGCCTGCATATTTATACACCTTTAGCTGCAACAAAATTGGGCATTGTTCATTTGCCAATCAATTGCTGGTGCTTATATAACAAAGTGTAGAACATGGTTTCTTTGAATTATGTCAGAGGGGCCAGTCCTTTTAATTAAATAGTTGCACTGATAAGGACTAACTGTTAATTAGACACACTGGCTTTCTAGCTTGTTAACATAAAACCATTTTGCTATTGTGCAGTTTGGCCAAAGCTGATCAGAATATATAACCTATCATGTGCTGAAAAATGGCATTAAACCCTACAACAACAACAACGAAATTCCCAAAAAACCTCCTGATTTTAGGTCTCTATCTCGCTATTCTTTTATTCAGTCTCCCTACTTGGCTTTTGAAAAGTTGACAGAAATGTAACAATACTGTACTATTTCTGTTCCGAAGATAACACTGTAAGCAGGGATCGTCCTGGGCTTCGCCAATGTCGCAAATTGCGATTTATTTTCCTTATTGGCGACAAAAATATCCCATCTGGCGATTTTTTTTGGCGACAGACTTTTTGGTTATTTAATTTGTACATACAATCATGGATTTGGACTGGATAAATTAAAAGGGAGAATGAAAGGAAACCACAAACTTGACTAAGCAATGCATTGGAATCAATCTGTTACACAAATGATCCTTTGTTCGTATTGACAACCCCATCTTTACAGTGCATTGTTACATCATAATCTGCTTATGCTGACATCTGGGCTGAGTACTGTATGCTGTGATACAGTCAATCATGCTACCGAACTATACCTACAACTGACCGACTTCTGAAGACACGAATAGAACAGATACAATTAATTGAATGGCTAATCCTTCTGTTGTTTTTTTTTTTTACATATACCAATACAATAGTTTTGCTGAACCTTCATAGAAAACTTCTAACCTTTGAAGTACTGACTACTGTGTATAAATACAAAGCAAATGGAAAAAATCTCAATCACAATTATATCTGTCACCAGTACAGCATTTTACTCATTGATCTTTTCCTTTTAACATCAATCCGTGTTACCGCTGCAGAGACTTAAACTCCACAACAAGAAATAGCAAAAAAAAAAAAAAACGTTTTGCATAATTAATAATAATTATTTATTCTCAAAATACAGGAGTGAAAGAAACCCTCAATTGGGTGTGAATTTATGCTTATATATACGGTCCAATATTGCCAGGTGTTGACTCATGTAAGTTTCATTCTTGGGAATGGAGATCCTATTTTGCTTGTCGAGAAAATTTATAGAACATTCAGTGATCATTCTTGGGATTTTAGGAAGCAATTCACTACAAGCTTTGTGAAGCTAGCCATAAAGGGGGGGGGGGGCTGCTGAGAGACTACTGGTGTCACCTGTCAGTACTGTAGACTGTGAACGTGGATTCAGTAAGATGAACCTCATAAAAACGGACATCAGAAATAAACTCTGCATCTCATCTCTCGAGAATTTAATGAGAATCAGCAGAATCAGCATGTACAGATGTGAAAAATTAGACTTTGAAACTACATTCAACAAGTGGGTAGCCCTAAAATCGCGACGGATATTCATGTAACACTTTGTAACATTTTGTTAATGCTTTTTGTAATTAGAGTATTAACTAACCCATCTTTTGTAATTTTCATTGCCTGTTAAATTAATAGACTAAATTAACACTTGAAAAAATGTACACTACTTGTTCTGGCGACACTTTTTGAAAATTGGCGACAAAATATTGAGGTTGGCGATTTTTTTGGCGACAGCTTTTTAAAAGCCAGGACCATCCCTGGTAATGCTTTCCAAATTTAAGTGAGAACATTAAATTGGTGAAAAAAACACTTGTAAAGGATTCATGCAATGGAAAACAAATGGCGTAACTGAGCAAAATTATTCCTGCACCCTGAAAAGTTTGAATTAGAATTACTGTCTAAAAGGTAGTATGTTTAAATTTTTTTATCTTGTCAAGGATGATAATGGCACATGAATAGAATACAAGTCTATGCCAGTCTGCAATTTGCATTCAAGAATTACGATCAATATGTCAACACACCAACCTGCCAATGATAATCCTTTAAAAGATGAAGACCTTCAAGATGACATGTATCGAATCAAATGTTGTGCATTGCAATATATATCAATACACGGCACAAGTGTATCATGTCACCCCATAATCATCACTTTTTAATATTGCTATTAATATGCTCAAATATACACCATTTACTTACTTACAGGAGTCTGACTTTTTATCAATAAAATACAATGAAATCTCAGACAACACTAATTCACCTTATCGGTACTATAAATTGACAACAGACAGCGCAGGCATGACCCCAACCCTCTGGTCGAATAAACTTTTGTCACTTGTCTTTTATTGTTTCAGAATCGCAAAATGACTGAAAAAGTTACAAATATCCATTCAAAAGACACTAACGTACCAACACATAACTCTTGGACGATCATTACATGATTCTAATCTGGTGAATTAATCTTTACTTTCACCATTACAGTCACAAATTCTTTCTACATGACTCCATCAGGTGGAAGTAGCCAATTCTACCAGATTCTACCCTGCAGTAACTAAGCGTTAAAGTCTAATACTCGTACCAAATACAGCATGGAGTCTGTGTTGCCTTTCAATACTACCGGGTACAGCATCCACAGGGGTTCGTTACAAAGAAAATTTGGAATATCTGTCCTTGAATCAAGGGATGGGGGTTCTAACCTGTAACAATATATATTGTCACAGGTTAGAACCCCCATCCCTTGATTCAAGGACGGATACTCCAAATTTTCTTTGTAACAAACCCCTGTGACAGCATCCATCTTGGCTTTAATAGCTAGTTGAAGTGTGATGATGTCACCATCATTTCTACTATCCAAACTTTAACTAGATATTTCTCTGCTGGAAATTGATACAAAAATTATCATATAATATAATCTGAAAGAAAAAGCTAGTTAAACATTTTATTTTGCGAAATTACTTGCTTGGTGTTATTCATCCCGTGAATAATGTCGAATCGAGCGGAGGGTTGGGGTCACGCTTGGACTCCTTGTGTTAATTTATAGTACCGATAAGGTGATTTCGTGTGGTCAGAGATTTCATCGTAATCTATTGATAAAATATCAGACTCGTGAATTAATCAACGTAATAACATCAGCCTGATTTGCGATACAATTTAATACAGCAAGACTGATCTAGTTCTAAGAGCACTTGCATTGGTCAATTTCAATGTTTATCAGTGACAAAGTAATAAGCGTTATCTGACTTCGGCTTGTATGCTTAAATAGTTTCTTGAAGAAACAGCAACGGATACCGGTATTACCAGCACAATTACATAGCACTCATACCTTCGTCGCCATCTTGTATCAAACGTGGAAGTGAAGGGTGTTACTTGTTCTTTTTGCTGGCATTATTTTTATCCCGGTAGTTCTCGCAGTTGCTGTAAGAACGTGGCACAAACTTAGAGACTTCGATAATCCACACACAGGAAAGAAACCTTAGACGACATATATTATTAATTTAGATGATCCAAAGTTTTATTACGTGGTTATCACTCTGTTTGTAATAAAATGCAGCAAATTCCTTTTGGTGTATCAGTTAAACTACTAGAAAGACCACATACAACTTTTACAGGCATTAGATTAAGTTTAGATGTAAAAAAATTTGGATATTATAAAGTCATTGACAAATATTTTACATCCAGCATTTTGATTTTATAAATAAAGGATGCAAATGATGAACTTAGCAGACAGCGTGGTTCTGGATGAATTTATATGTTTACAAAACCCAGTGTCACAAAGATTTCTTGTACTTTCGTACCGAAAAAGGTTTCGCACCCGATCTTAAAGAATTTAGCAAGTTTTCGGCATTTAAATCCAGCTTGGTCTGGTTTCACGCCACTTTTTTTTTTTTTTTTTACTGCTGTTCGTCAGTTTTTGTATCTTATAAATAGTGTTTTCCTGACCGACATGCTCCAGTGTAATTTCAAAATGCTGCTATTAAGCTGTGTGATTTTAAATTATTTTAGGACATAAACGGACAATAAACATCAAATGCACGGGTACGAAACAACTGTCCATTGGGTACGAAACAACTGTCCATTGGGTACGAAACCAACGTCATTTGGGTATAAAATCCCTAATATTTGGTGTGTGTGCACCAAAATGGGTACAAAAACACCCACTACTACAAAGTACTAAATATGATAAGACGACCACCCACGTTTGAGTAGATTAATAATATTTTATCGATAGTAATATATTTGCAAAAGGAGAGATAGCAGTTCAGACGAACTTACAAATTCTTCAAAAGCAATGATAATGGGGAAAACTGAAAACATGTTTTGGCAATTTTAAACCTTGCTTTTGAAGCTATCTTACTTTTTCGAACTTACCCGTGTCACTGGATAATATTATACATTCGCGTGCCTTACACGTTGTTATGAATAACAAGAGAACTGGACCATTCATATGTTTGCGAGTTTAAATCTAGCATCCCTTAAAAAGTATATTTCAGAACCATTCATATCTTTTTAAACAAAAAAATATCATCAAGTCTCTGAACTATATTTTACATTGATACACACAGGCACCGAAAGCAAAGCACATAATGTGCTACGTATATCTTTGGTACAGGGACATCAAGTTTCTGGCACATCACCAAATTCAAAACTTTATTTTACGCAATATACATGTTGAAAGAAAGCTGCATTATATCAAATTAAACAGTTTTCAGATAGACTGTACCGACATTTCGCTAGTTTACATGAAAGGAACAATGTTGGTATCAAGATAATGTGAAGCTGTTGACATGTTTGATTACGACAAAAGTGTGATCAAAGCTAGTTTTGTTGCAGAATATAAGATGCAAGAAAAAAAAATATTGATTTGTTAATATCAAACATAGAAAGATACCCTGCAATAGCTTATCAGAATTGCTTTGCTGATTAACATTTTTAATCAGTGATAGTAACAACTAGATAAGCATTGATTGCAATATGCTAAAATAGCACGGAATGAGGAATAAACAAGTCATTATTTAATGTGAGTAAATGCACAGACGCACTGATTTGCATTCGGCAACATTTACAAGCTCAGCCGACAACGATCAACAAACATAACAGAATTTATGGAGAACAAAGATGTAAAGCAACGCATGACGAGTCCGTATACGAATTAGCTGTTCTATAATAAAACATTGGAATTGTATATTTTCACATAAGTCTCAGTCATTCATTCGCTTCAAAGGATTGAAGAAATATTGCAAATTATTAAAAATAAAAGTACCTGTTGTAAATACATCCTTTTGTGGGTTTGTTGATAACGCCTAAAGACAATTTATCAAACATAAATATTACTGCTATTTGTAAACTATTTTAAATGGCGTATCAAAGTTGATACAATTAAACATCTTGCTAATCATGTGTTACATTATCACTATAGCCTCGTGCATCCATGTTGATGTTCTCTGTTATGTTTTCTCTTTTTCTTCTTCTTCTTCTTTTTTTCTGTATTGCTTACAGCGACCACGGTTTCCTTCTCCAGTTTGTAGATGTTGTTGTATCAGGATACCGATGTATTCTGTCACACGGTACTCATTAGTGCAAGATGTGCATTCGCATGTTTTTTTGTTTTTTTGTTATTTTTTCTAAATTCAGTAACAGAGTTCAGTTATGTACATTTTGAACCTGCCTTGAAAACCAGCTGTTTTATTTCTCAGTTAGATTGAGGTTATTTTACACTTCTGTATGTAGCTTTTAAATACGACTTGCATTTAACCCTTGTTACGGCAAATTCGCAGTTGTTTTAGCCATTTTGTCTATCTCGTTTATTTCACGAAAAAGTGAAATTACTTCTGTCTTCCAAAATCTGATCAGCTAACAAGACATCTACAAGGTAAATCGTCAAAGAGCCCGAAAATTGTCACCACTGGAGAACAATGTCAAATCTGTACTTACGGTACACGTGGAATTTCACAGGTGTACCTCAACAAACTCAACGCACAGCACGGCATGTACAAAATGCAACACGAAAATAATTTGTTGAATCCATCACTAGAAACACCGTAACGTTTGAAGGTAATCAATAGTATATGCATACAGACAAATGTAGCGTAGTTTGCATACGTGCGGAGTGTCTGTACAGACTCATTCTTTTTAGCTAAATAAACAGAGAGAACATCTTTACTTTGCTTCTGGTTACATTTGTATGGTTTTTCAAAAAAAGCTTGTGCCTTATTACAAGTACATGGGTCTATTTTTCACCGCAAAGTTGATTTGGACGAAAGCTAATCAAATACGAGCTGGTTACGGCAAAGAAAGCAACTTAACAGATTTTGAATTATAAAAAAAGATTTGGCTGTTTTAGTGTAGAAGATGCTTTTTACATCTTTTATTCTGTAATAAAACCAATTGCATGTTATGGGTCAGAAATTTGGGGACATGAATTTAGTAGTGATGTTGAAATTGTGCAATACAACTTTTGCAAACGGTATTAAGGTGTTCCTAAAACGACCAATAATGAAATTGTGTCAGGGGAGTGCGGAATATATCCACTGTGTACCTCGTATTTTTTGCGATGTATTAAATACTGGTTGAAGCTTGTAAGAATGCTTTCAACTCACTACCAACATCAATGTTATTTAATGCTGAAAAGATCAAATGAAACTAATTGTGCAACCCGGGCTACCAAAGTTAAAGACATGATTTTTGGGTTTCCGTTTTGGATATGTCTGTCTAAATCAAGATGTTGGAGACGACAAATATTTGTCCACACTATATTTGCAAACAATTAAGGATTCGACATTCCAGAAACGGCAAAGTGATATTAAAAATTGTGTGTATTATAGCATGTATAAAACCGAATTAAAACCGAAAAATACTTCTTATGTGGATTACCATATTTTCTTAAGAAGTTACTTGCTAAATTTAGGTGTTCAAAGCATACGCTGAAAATAGAGAAATTAGGCACAGTGTGATTGAGAGAAATAATAGGCATTGTGAATTATGCCAGTAAAGGAATATTTATTTGGTAGGAGATGAACTCCATTTTATTTGTGTTTGTCCACCTAATGACCATTTAAAAAAAGAATTATTTTTATGAATTTTATTAACTCTATCCGTCTGTAGAAAAATTGTATCCCTCACGAGTTATAGTAATATATTTTTTATATAAGAAATCTTTCTTACTATATCACTTCGGCTTTTCGTTTTAGAAATCTTTGATATCTTAAACGAATTGTGAATCATATACTTAGAGGTAGTAACATCATTATAATATTATGCACCGATTATAGGAAATAATGTATGTATACTCATGACGAACACCATATTTAACTTCTACACACCATGGCGCACATTATATTTACATGCACTGTATTTTGTACTATGGACCGGTGGCCTAAATTACTGAATAAAATATAAATATCAAGTATATTTCTATTATTATTATTATTACCAAGCAAATACTATCAGTTGAAAAACATTTGTGTCAAGTATTGTGTTGTTGGACCTACCTCCAAACCAGTTGTGTAATAGTTTAATGAATTCGCTATAATCTACGAATACATTACTGCGGAGAGAATCATCGACATTGAGACAAGAGATAAATCATCGACCATCGAGACATCGAGAAAATCATCGACTATCGATATATGGAGAGAATTATCCAACTTCGAAACATGGAGAGATTCATCGACCATGGAGACATGGAGAGAATCATCGAACTTCGAGACATGGCGAGAATCATCGACCATCAAGACATGGAGAGAATCATCGACCATTGAGACATGGAGCGAACCATTGACTATCGATACATGGAGAGAATCATCGACCATTCAGACATAGAGAGAATCATCGACCATTGAGACATGGAGAGAATCATCGACGATCGAGACATGAAGAGAATAATCGACCATCGAGACATGGAGAAAATAATCTACAATCGAGACATGGAGAGAATCATCGACCATCGAGACATGGAGAGAATAATCGACCATTGATACATGGAGAGAATAGTCTACCATTGAGATATGGAGAGAATCATCGACCATCAAAACATGGAGAGAATCAGCGATCATCGATACATGGAGAGAATCATCGACCATCGAGACATTGAGAAAATCATCGACTATCGATACATGGAGAGAATTATCCAACTTAGAAACATAGAGAGATTCATCGACCATCGAATCATGGAGAGAATCATCGAACTTCGAGACATGGCGAGAATCATCTATCATCGAGACATAGAGAGAATCATCGACCATCGAGACATGGAGAGAATCATCGACCATCAAGACATGGAGAGAATCATCAACCATCGAGACATGGAGAGAATCACCGACCATCGATACATGGAGAGAATCATCGACCATAGTGGGGCGATATAGCGACAATAGAAAAATGCATTACAGAACCACCTAGGGTGATATAGCGACAAGATTTATAGCGACAATGGGACTTATCATTACGAGACCTCCTGGGCCGATATAGCGACAAGATTTATGATACCACCCAACAACAACCTCATTCCCAACGGAGACACTCCTCTGACTTCGAGTGACCCCTCGGACAGCCGCAGAACTCTGGAATTATGAACAACAACAATCAGTTTTACTTAACCTTACCCATTGACAGTTCCATGGAGTTGTTTCCGAACAACACTTTGTGCTGTTACACGGCCAAATTATATTGTAATATATCAGTTTAAAATTAACTCAGGACATTATTTTAATGGTCAACGTTTGGTGGACGCGATTGCTGACAGATTCAATGCAGCATTTGCCAAAGTCCTGACCAAACTAAACAAACCTCTCACAATCGAGTGATATAAAGTAGCTCATCGCCTACTGATTAAATTTCCGGAGGAAAACGTATAGGTATTGGATTTTGCCCTGAATTGTATGACAGTTTGGGTGGGGACCTCAAGATGGTCAAGGATGTCAAGAACATAAGAGATATGCCAACTATTGCCAACAACCTCGATTTTGCAAAACATTTTCGTTCCCTGGTAGAACTGAACCAAGGACTGAATTTGATCTTTGTGTACTGTACTCCGATGTGGTGGAGTAAAAAATGGTGGGACACACTTCCGTACCGTTACTGCGTGTCATTCCTTTCAAAGTAGATTATGCCACGAACGCTGACGAGGCAGGTGGAAACACCTATCACGTTCACCGTTAATTTGTAAATCCTCATTATTTGTCCGTCAGTAAGTCGTATTTTGACACTGTCAATATTGCTATAAAAGGAGATCTGGGACAAACTATTCCATTCACCAAAGGGAAAGTCACGGTGAAACAAAAGATTCTCTAACGAATCGTAAGTCATGTATCCAGTGTACCGAGGCGTCGCTCGACAACGAGGACATGGTATGGGAGATATGTTGAAATCAGCACTTCGTTCGGTGGCCCCAGTTTTGAAACAGATGGTGACACGAGGATTGCACGCTTTGAAAGATGCCGCGTTGAAGAAGGCAAAGAATTTCTCCTTATGTCATCATCGATAAACAAAAACCTAAACAAATTTTCTTGAGAGCAAGCGAAAAAGTCTTGCTGAAAACAGGCAAGGGCATTTTGGGCCGACGAGAAACGCCTATAAATGTCCTGGGCGCTTCCGAGTCAAGCATTAATACTTCATTGACGCCTAAGCAAGGACAAGGCAGAAAGATATTACGAAGAAAACACCCCTTCAGAGGACTTCATACTCATAAAGCTAGAAAGACTAAGAAAAGGAGAACCGTCCGAGACTTAGACGTTTTTGATTAACAAATAATAGAGACAAAAAATGATGCACCGAGAGTCCTGTGTCTGTTCCAAGTCGGAACTAGATTTATTTGCCATGCCACTCAAGATGATGACGATGCAAGAATCCCAATGGGTCGAATTTTATCTCGTGTCCTCATTGACAGATTCAGCACCCACTGAGTTTGAAATCAAAGGACAGCCTGAAGATTACATCGATCAGCAGTTACTTATACTTGAATGTCAACGTTCTTAGATAAGGATGGAGGTGCTATAGACGGCACCGAGAAAATAGCTCCCGTCATCAATGGCATGCATTCCTTGTTCAGCGAAGTGGACTTGTACTTGAATAACAAACTGGTCAGTAGCAGCATGTGTACTTACCTTACCGTGCATACCTGGAAAATCTCTTGATGTACGGAATAGACGAAAAGAACACCCATCTAGATGTCTGCGTGCTATGGGAGCCTGACGAAAAGGACAAGTTCAACAAATTGGATGAAAATGATGGATTTGTAGAAAGAAGTAGCAAAATCATAAACAGGATGTGTTTAGAACTGATGGATCGTTTGCATTTGGACATGTGGTTGCAAGTGAAGTGTTTGCTGAACTGCGTGAATGTCCGCTTGAAACTGAATCTCAGCAGTACCGCTTTCCACTTGTTGGCTGAAGCTACTGACAATCCCAAAAGCAAAATCGAGGACGCCAAACTCTACGTACGACACGTGGAATTGTTACCTAAAGTGAGAAACGACATCAGTCACACTCTGAGCAGAACGACCGCCAAGTATCCGATACGACTCGTGGAAGTGAAAACTTGTACGATTCCCGGTGGACATCATTTCATGATCGATGACCATCTATTCAAAGGACAGTTACCCTAGCGTTTAATCCTTGGTAGCGTCGAGAATGCGGCCTTCAACGGATCCTTCAATAAAAATCCTTTCAACTTGCAGCACTTTGAGGTGAACAAATCGAAGTCAGTCGCAGTGGCAAGACCATGTGTATCAGGCCTTTCGAATCTAAGTTTGGTAAAGAGATGAATTACTTGAGATCGTACTTGTCCGTGTACGATGTCACCGGACAGTTAGGAACCAAACCAGTCGCAGTATTACATACGACGATTATGCAGGAGGCTATGCTTTGTGGGCTTTTGATTTCACTCCTGACCAAAGCAGCGAGAGGGACATTTCCACCCTGTAAAATCCAGTCAGATTCGTGTGGAACTTCAGTTTGCAGAAGAGCTGAAGGAGGCAGTGAAAGTCATCGTGTATGCCGAATTCGATAATGCCTTAGAAATCAACAGTTTGAGCGAAGTCATTCTAGACTATTAGGAGCGATGGAGGACTGTACTCCCTCTTTCAAGGGTGGAGAATCTATGGAAATGATATGGGAGGACACCGTGGAAGAAGAACCCTGAGCTAAAGACGAAAAGGACACAGCGATGAAGTCCAGATGGCCAGAACAAGAACAACATATAGTCTCCTGTTTTGCCAAACACCTGGCGGATAAAATTACGGAATTGATCAAGAAAGATTGCTATGGATGTCAAAACGATCATCCCAGTCAAATTCACGGCATATGTCTGAAGCTGAGTGAAGAATATAAATTGGACGAGTATCTGGACGAAACTTAGAGTCTCATCTCGGAAGAAGCCGTGTTGCATCAGTGGTATAAAGACTTGAGTGATCATGCGTGTCCTCCATTGATGACTCTAGAGATCCATCACATCGAAGCTCTCTTAGCTCAGAGTGCAGAGACGAAACGAAGAAACGGTTACTTGTCAGATATTTTCAAGCAAAACGTCAGGATTGAATTGACCTCTTGTCACTACCTGTGAAGATAAACAACAAAACAACACAAAAATGGATACATGGGAACTTTATTACCTTTTGAACCACAGTTCATACACTGCTTATTGGAATCCTGTCGTGTGTGGAAAAGATGAACTGTCTCATCGCAAACCTCAAGACCATCAAGCGTATGTCATCAACACGGACGACAGTCATCTCCCAGGAACCCATTGGGTAGCCATCTACTTTCCTAAAGAAGATTGTGTGGAGTATTTTGATTGGTATGGCTTGCCCCCTTTGGAAGACGACATCATCGACTCTATGAGAAGAAATGCTCAGACAACACGATTCAATAATGTGAAATTACAAGGCACAGATTCCATGGTGTGTGGACAATATTGTGTGTATTTTCTTCATCAACATAGTCTTGGATATTCTTTAGAACATTTAGTGACTTATTTTGATCTTCACTCATCTAGAAACGATGAGAAAGTAGATTGATGGTTTTGTGAACATTATGGTTATCTTTTGTCTTTAGCTAGGAAACGTAGTGTAAATCAATGGCCCAATGACTTCCAACAGTGGAAATCTAACTTCAGTTCACAACGTTGTCAACATTGTTCAAAATAGTTTGTTATTAAAAAAATGTTTGTTAGTTTATTGGATTGTATATGTAAAAATTTGTTACATCTTAATTGTTGGTTGTTAGTTATTTGAATAAAAATGTTGTGTTTTGAAAAAAATGCGTCTGTCGTTTGTTTTCCATTTTTATCATGAACCATGCTATTTGACTTCTCTCTATCCCTCAAATCAAACTACCAGAAATGGAAAAGAGGTTCAAGAGACGGGCATGGAGGTGAAATCAAGTCATTTAATTAGTGGAAATGAGTCAATGGCAACTGAGGGCACCCGATGGGAGGAGAAAAAAGGAAACAATTCCTTTTACTATCCCAGTACCGCCAAACGAAATTAAGGACCACAACAAATTAAGAAGATTTGTAGCAGCATTACCACTCTTAGTCCAGCAAATGGACACGGGTTAATAACAACAACAACAACTTCAATCACCCCAGTAGCAGATTCACCGCCATCTTCGACGTCACTAATTAGTGAGCGCACCAAGAAACATCAAACAATCTTAATTAGACTTGAAGCAACTACATCTACAACAAAATCAACAACTGCTGTTGCTAAACCAAAAACTGGAATAAGAACATCTTCAACAACTCGAGTAGCAGACTCACTGAATCTCCTACTGCAGTACCCTCTAAATCATCTAGCGGGAAAATTGCTGAAAGCAAAACTACCGATCCCGGGAGACTTACATCAACACCAACAACAACAAAAACAACAACAACCAAAACTAGTGAGCGTACCAAGAAACAACAACCCACTACAATTCCAACTGAAGCAATATCAACATCAACTACAACCAAGACAGCAACCACTGGTGCAAGACCAAAAACTTGTACACCACCAAAGTAGTAAAAAAAGGACTACCACAAGCTGCGAAAAAAGACACTGAAGAAACAAAAACAAGTAGTGGCCCAACCAAGACTGACCAAGCCACAATTCAAACAGACGTACAAAACTATGTGACAGATCAATTTGATGAATGGAGTCTTTCTTACCTACTTCAAAACAACAACCCAGCCATTTATTTCACTGACGGACTCCTGACTATAATCGAGGCCCATCAAAAGATCTATTATGATGGAGCACTTGGAAAGAAAAACCTCAGAGAATTTGAAGATGTTAAGGAAGCCATTGTAGATATTAGCACCATGGGTGAAGAATTTTATGACTGCCCAATACCAATCTTGGCGATGCTGATAAACGAGCTTCTGAAGTTCCATGGAGTGCAGTCCAATCCAATCAAAAGACACCAGCAATGGAAACTCCTGGTCATGGGAGACCTATGCGGTTTAGATGGATACGCAGGACGTAGAAAGTTCAACCCTCCATCAAACACCCAGCCATTCTTGTATTAATTCGCCGAGGGGTAGCCCTCAGCCCTTCTCAGGGATAACAAATTGCCCTTCTATTTAAGAGATTTCAATTTGGCTTGAAATCTCGACTCGATAATAATATGATACATGATATGATCATTTGACCACCGTTCTAAATCAAAACCACAATACCTAACTTGACATTCAAAGATTTTCATTTGGTCTCTTAGACCTAAATTTCTTTTGATTTAAATAATTAATGCACATTTTGTGCATTTGGAATTAATTAAGATAGGAAATATTAATACTTAAATTCAAGACTCTAATTGCGATTGTGGCTAACACAAAATCGGTAATAGGGAATGCCCATTATATAAGTAACTGGGTGCATTTGTCAGTATTAATCTTAGCATTTCAGGTACGTTCCGGCGACGTTTGGACTTCTCATCCGAGTCCATTTTCTCAAGACGAGTGCCCAATCATGTGAGACGTCCTGTTATACCTTCTAACACATACATTTTTCTATTTAACTTGAGTATGCTGGGTCCAATCCCACTCGAGATAGCCTTATTTACAGGTCGAAGGGGACTTATTATCCCACGACCTGTCGGCTAATGAATAAGCACTCGAATGAGCGCATTAATGCGTTGGGGGAAGTGGCACTATTCCTTCCCACTCGCAAAAATCTATTATTCCCAAATTGGAAACAAACCGGTCGTACATGCGCGTAGGGGCGAAAAACGACCTAAATTAAAACTGACTGACTGACTGTCTGGCTACCCACTGTTGATTGATGAACTGAAAGAAGATGAGCAGACTCACGAAGATTCTTGAACTCCAGATGCATCTGAAATATGCCAGGCGCCTCCTGTACGAGCTGGCCATGGAGGCGATTGCAGAGAAAACTAAGATAGAAGCCTAGGAGAAGGAGAGTAAAAAGAAGAAAGAGAAGGAAGAAAAAAAATCATACCTCACCTAATGCTGAGACCTCTCTGTGAGTTCAAGCCTGAGGTGAGGATACCTCAACAGACAGCACCATGACAACCACATCAGCTACAGTCACTACCACAGCCATTACCACCAGTAGCAAGAGTCGTAAACCCACATATGGAAAACTGGGAGGAGTCACGAGAGCAACCACGTCAAAAACAACATCATCCTCGGGTCTGGCGTAGGAGAAGACAGAGGGAAGTTTTCACTATCCCAGAGACGTAAGAGTGGGGTGCTGAGGCCTTTCAGGCTTCCTCCGCACTCACAGCAAATACTGTCGATTGGGATAATGACTGGAGCCGACGTTGTGTATGTGGCGCAAGAGCAGGGAGGTGCTACCATTAACCCGGTGCACCTGGAGTTAAAATAAAACAAAACAACCCTTCTCAGGGCTACCCCAATACTTTAGAAAAGAGACTATTCAAATTACCAATTTGAGAGAGTGAGAAGAAGTGTGATTATAAACACTCACTCCTTTACTAATGTGTGTGTGTGTGTGTGTGTGTGTGTGTATGAGTTCACGTACGTTTGTGTATATAGTAGAGTGTGTGATTGTATAAGTGAGCATAGGCTTGTGTGGATAGTAGATTTTTTTGGGGGGAGTGTAAGAGTTCGGGTACGTTTGTGTAAATAATAGAGTGTGTGGGTTTTTTTTCCTTCCTTCTGTGTTAATGGTATATTTGGGTTTGTTTTTCTCCTTCTCGTGTGTGGATAGTAGATATTGGGGTTTTTATAGTATATTTAGGGTTTGTTGTTTTTTTTTCTCCTACCCGTGTGTGGATAGTAGATATTATGTGACGCGAGTGTAATGGATGTTTTCCTTCACGTCCGCGCCTGACAAACTAAAGTCAAGTCAAAGCGTTCGTCGTTCAGAACAAAGACCTAAAATGAAAGACAGCCAAATTAATAACGCGCCTAATTATGTGATACAGACCATACTAACACTAAAGCAGCACAGAGTTTTCCATCCAATGTAATCTAGCTCATCTTTAGAACAATTTCAGACACAATAAGCAACACTCAAAATTCGTGCAATTACATCCATTTAGACCAGTACCCTGGAATGAGCGGACTCCTGCCTGCAGATGGTCGCCTGCCTACTTGGTCACTACCTCCTTTGCCTCAGTCGGACACAAGCGTGCAACTCGCGCATGAAACACCTAACATAAATAAAAGCAAAACTAAATAAATAGCGAATGGCACTATGGTGTCGGAATCCTTACACAATTCTATCAAGAGGCCTACAAGAAGTACCCAGTCAAGCAGCTAGTAGAAGCAGCTAACTACAATTTTACGCTACACAGCTACCATTTCCCCGAAATTACCTGAGAGGAAAAAGGACTGTGGAGAAATGTAAAGAAGCAGAAGAAAAACGGGGAACTTCTGCTAAAATAAAAGCCCTTCTAAGGGCTACCAATACTTGGTATCCCGTTTCGATAAAACTATTATATACACTAACTTGATCCGTCAATCCACCGGTTCAAAATTGAAACCTTTTATGACCTAACAGAGTCCAAACTTTTTATATGTCGCTCGGACATATTAGTTATTAAAAATTTGTAATGCATCTACAACGTACACTATGTACTAGAATTTGTACGATTGTGAGGACGTAGGAAAATTTTGCAGCTTGTTTTGATTTGACCCAATTGCACAGGTGGCTAACACATTATTGACATTTTTTATTGTCCATTAGTACAACTAGACTAAATTTGACTAAGTACGGACTGACGTTCGTGGGAGTGCACGACATCCATGGCTGGCTTGCCGAGTTCCTTGCTCTATTCCCTCTCTCGGACATCGTATAACGCCGGAGATGTGGAACAATTTCCACCCGCCTAAAGCTAGATGTCCCGATGTGACGTCATCGTTGCGACCAATCGCAACGCGCGTTACATACTGCTTGGGTCGACACCTAGTACAGAAAATACGGACTGAAATCAACTCATTGTTAACATGAGTGTGTGTTGGGTCCATTCCCACTCATGAAAGCCGTTCATTCAGGTCGTTAGAGACATATAGTCCTACGACAAGACGGCTAAATTAGCATTGCTCCTTGAGCACATAAACGCCTGGGGATGTGGCACTAATTCCTTCCCCCAGGAACATTTAGCATCCCGCTGTGTGGGAATAAACCCGTCGTACATGCCCTTCTGGGCGCACGCGACGTAAATCTAATCATTCAATCAATCAGTTCGTCGTTCGAGCCATTCTGCACAGAATAAACGAAGATGGCAATCGATTTGTTCCACCAAGTGAAGGACAGTTGTACTGGATGATGGATGCCGCCTATGTGGTGGAAAAGCTTGAGAAAGAATTGAAGTATCTAGGTAGCCTAGACTTTGTGAACAGTCTACAAGTAGCGAGAGACCTAGTAGAAGGTATGATAGAGGAAGAAATGAAGAAAATAAGAAGATTAATTAGACCAAAATATGTGAGAGTTGGTAGGTTGAAGGAATCACTTGATAATGTGATCAAAGTCAGGTGATTTCTAGAAGAAACGTTGTAATGGACTGAGTGGTCTTTTGTGTAGTGGCGAACAGACCAGCTGAAGAAAGCAGAAGAAATGATGAGAAAGATGATGGAAGTGGAGGTGAAAAAAATTAAAGATACCTGGTCAAAGAAGAGAAAGGTCAAAGAAAACACAAAGGACAAAGAAAATAGAAAGAAAAAAGAGGCCTTTGACAGACTGAATGAAAAGTGGATGAAAGTGCAAGAGAAATTTAGTTCCATGGGACATCCTGACTGGATGAGAAAGACGGAAAAGAAGAAGAAGAAAGGAATCCTTTAGGAAGTGAGGAAATGGTGGAAGACCTGGAGAAAATAGAAGAAGAACTCAAAGGTCCTTTTCAGGGCCACTCATATGCCTCAAAAAGAGTTGCTTTCTTGTCAATTTTTCAGTTAGTTGTATAGTTGTTTGTATAATGTTTGTATAATGTATATTATCTGTTGTCTGTGTTATCTTTGTCTCTGTCCCGCCAGTCCCATTCCCGCCAAGCGTTCTAGTTTTTTCTTTCTTTCTCCCGCTGTTTGCTCCGACTGAGGTCAGCCCCTTGCTACATTGTTGCTAATCGTCAGTACCGTGACGTCACCTTACCTGTCATGTAATTTCCCATTGTCGCTATAAATCTTTTCGCATTATCTCTTCAGGAGGTCTCGTAATGATAATTCCCATTGTCCATATAAATCTTGTCGCTATATCACCCCAGGGGATTCTGTAATGCATTTTCCCATTGTCGCTATATCGCAATACTATACTATTGACCATCGATACATGGAATCATCGACCATCGAGACATGGAGATAATCATCGACCATCGAGATATGGAGACAATCATCGACCATCGAGACATGGAAAGAATCATTGACCATTGAGAGATTGAGAGAATTATCGACCATCGAGACAGAGAGAGAATCATCGACCATTGAGACATGGAGAGAATCATCGACCATCGAGACATGGAGATAATCATTGACCATCGAGACATGGAGAGAATCACTGACGTCAAGAAGTGCAGCCAATTTAAACTTCCTTAACTTCACGCTGATTTCTCTTAGCCCATCCTGGCAAATGTAATCACTAATTTCCTCTGTTCATCTGGTATTTATGTACGTGGTATGTAAAATGTATAGGACATCATCCATTTCACCTGATTCCTTCTATCATATGTCTTGTTCTTTGCCCCAGATGTGTATATCCTCAATTTGCTCTTTTTTTTTTTCAAGACGGTCTCTTCATAAGTCTGATCGTAAAGTCTGGATGTACTTTAACATAACACACTTGTTTAATTTCCCTAATTATCTTTTTCAAGTATGGTTCAATGTAATTGAAAAATGTATACAATCACCTTTTACTGGTTGGTTCTAAATTTTATAGGGAATATAATGCAGAGAAAACAAGACTTTAACTGTCAGTTTCTCGATTTTAAATACAGCGTTCATAAAGAGTGAACTACAAAACTCAGGACACTTTAATTTCTTTTCTGTGTTACCATATAAGGAGACTCTTTCATATAGTTAAGACCTTGACATTGCATTATTCAATTCCTGTTAGCCTATTATGCAAGATAGCTGTCCTTACAAATCTTCATTTTTGTTAAGCAGGACGATTGAAAAATATACATGATCTGAAATGGGTAATGATTTAATCTTGAATTTATGAAACGAGTTAAATATATTCCAGCTTTTGTGAGGCTTGGCAGTAAAAGCTGGAAATTATTCAACGAGTTACAAAATTTAATGAATTCTGCATAAGTTGCTCCCAGATGTTTGGATGATCTAATATGTTTTCAACGTAATAAATACAGTTTTAGATATTCAAAAAAATAAAAATATTTTTGACGTCCCAAGAATTAAAACCTCAGCAGATGGCAAAACATATTTGAGAAAGACAGCCGCTATTCTATGAAATGTGGTACCCTAATTATTTTAGGGACCAATCAAAATTTAATTGATTAGATCATTAATGTTATTCTAGAATGTTGAAGACTGTAAATGTAATATCAGCAAATAATACCGAAACCGAAACCCCATGCCATGATGACAACAATTAATAGGTGTGTTATCGTTTTGTTTTACTGCACTAGTCTTATATACCATAAAGTGTCTTACTGTTATATCCTTAATCTGCGTCCCAACACGCTTTTTGTCATAAATTGGTGCTTTTGATTTAAATTACACTTACATTTCGATTTTAATCTACAATTTTACGTTACTTAAACTTTATATCTTAAGATGTAGATATTTTAGTTACATAAATACTGAAATTTAGGTTGAATTATTGCCTTTTCAAAATGCTTTTTTGCTTATACTGTTAAGTTGTACGCTGCATTTTGTCCCATTGCATCCACGTGTTGTGCTGTGTTGATATGTCTTGCAAATCATGTTCGATCTAATGTCTATACTGCTTTTTATATTGTCCGTAAGAAAAGCTCACTATGTTGAATTGTTATTTAATTCATGCAAACTAAAAATAACTGTTATCTTACTGGATTTGTTTACTTTTCTAGTTCCAGTTTCCTACCCATCTCGTTTTATAAGCAGAGCTCCATTACAGTCAGATTGGCCTCGTACGTTGGCATCTTAAAGAGACGAAAGAAGTTGTATCTGTTATAAATTAGAAAAAGATAAATATTCTATTTTTCAATATTAGGCATGTGGGATTCAATATAATTAGAGACCTATACGCGTAAAAATCTTTGTCGCTTAATTTTACTAAATATTCAACACGGGGTGGGAAAGGTCCGAGAAAACTAGTATATGTCATACTTCCTTTATTTCTTTTTAATGTCCTGTTTTCATTTACCTGTTTGCACTTTCCTAAACACTACTGCATTTATGATAAATAAGATTCATGTGTTCATTCACCGTTGTTACTTACGTTGGCAACATAATAAGTACATTATGGTTGAAATACCCAGCTTTTCGTATTTAAGTAACATTGCTACGTGTTTGCACCATGGAACGGCGAAGCAGGCTAGACATAAAAAAATTTAAAATAAAAAATCTTGTTGGTTCATTATTTTCACAGATCTTCAAAGCAATTATACATGTGAAAGAGAGAAATCTTTAATCTGAATTGATTTCGTGGAAACAAGTGACAACGCATTAAATTTCACTCGCGTCCTCTCTTGCCGCTTTTCTCAGGTACCAACATTACTCATAATCGGCAAATCCAGTACTCCCTAACGGTGGCTCCATTATATTTCAAAGGTAATTTTCAAAAATTATCTTTAAAATATCCGTACCCAACACTGCGTAACAAAACCTTTTAAAATTTAATATTTGTTTAACAACAATATAATAACATGTTGTTTTGTTTTTTTTAAACAGTAGATACTGATTTATTGGGCATAGTATATGATTGAAGATTGCTGGTTGAAATATCCAGGATGTATTCTTGGAATAAACTTTTCATTACCACCGTATTATTATAGTACATACCATACCAATTGCAGGTACTCTCGCCAAAATCTTGAACCTTAAAACAGATTTTTCCATATTAAATATCTAGAAAATAAAATATAAAAAATAAATAATAAATTCACAGCAAATGAATATTAAACTAGGACAGTTACTTGACTATTATTGTCCCAGTGACATTCTGGATCAAATTTGTACCCCTTGATCAAAATGAGCATGAACCAAATTTCAGACTGGTAGTAAGGAGTAGTTTTAAAATGTTCATATATTTTCTGTGTATCATTGGTCTATAGTGAGCAACCAATCGTTCTTTTCAAGTCCATGTGAGGTTGGGAGAAAGCGACTGGCTCACCTCTGTTCAAAGAGCTGAATTTGTCTTTGATTACGTCGGCCAGGAGTAAATTAAAATGGTAATAAACAACAGTGTAATAGTCACAATTTATTGCTGTATGTCAGATTTATGTATCGCAAACGAGTAAAGGTACAGTAGGGACCGTTGTGTAGAACACGTGGAACGAGACAATTGTATTCTAATGTCTTTACTATATATCCCCGTTTGTTTGTACCTCCCCCACCGATATCAATAACGAAAACGTTTAATGTGATCAGAATTGCACACAACTAAGTCAATTAAATCATTGATTTATAATTTCTAAGCTGACTGACCAGAGTGGCACTAATACTGGCATCCCCAGCACCTTTCATGCTAAACGGACTTTTTCATACTAACACGGCGCCATATTGCATATGCGTATACTATGTGCTAGTTTATTTCCATCAGACAACATAATAACGTAGTTCATCTTATTCGGTAACTGTCGGATAATTCCGTAAATTACCGTAACGTTGAGAGTTTGGAAATATATCCCTTTGCACATAGGAACACAGAAATTAAACTGCTATTTAAATCCACGTGAAAGCAAAGTTGCCCTTTTCCTTTGCTGAAAATGAACTTGTCCTGGAAATGGATCTCGAGCATGTCCGTCTATTATATTGAAAACTTCCGTTAAACATGAAACGCGCAGATGATGATGGTGTTAGGGCCAATCTACTCACAGGTTAGAAAGTATACATTAATGATTTGACTAAGTTCCTTGCACTTTATATCAAATTAAAGGTTTCCATTATTGAAATCTGCAGGGGGATACAAACAAATGGGTCAGACTATAATAGAATATCAGATGTAGATTTTGCCTTATTCACTGTTTCTCCCAAATTACGTTCTTCCAGATCACATTTCAGCTACATGTACATGTATGTTGATGAAAGAATGATAATAATAAAGGATAAACTTCAACATATAGATCCAGTAAGATTATCATCAATCTATTTTAGTTTTGTGTTGTGGTATTCCTACAGTACAAGACCTCTGTCTAGTCCTACATGCAAGACCTCTATGCTGATATTTATGTTTTGGGTGTCTGGATCTTACTGCGTAACTAACGGCGCTGTGTAGCGTGTTTTGATGTTGACTAACATGGTAACAGAAGTAAAATTTTAAGGAAACTCAATAACTGGCAGCAAATAACGATGCTTTTCTACAAAGTAAAGTAGTAATCTTTTAGTCAGACTTTACTTACTCTGATGTCTTTTCTCTAATAAATTCAAATTCTCACAAACGAAATGGACATGTTTTCAAGATTTTTTGCCTGCATTTCAGTTGGCTAGAAAGTGATGAAAGCCGTGGAATGCCAAATTGGGTTAAGTTGAAATATTATTTTTTAACGAAATGGATAAAACTATTGTGCCTGTTGGAACTGCGAGCAACGTTCCGTTTCGTTCAAGAACATGCCTCAGCATACCTCGACTACCTTCACAACAGATTCAAATGCATGTCAACAGAACATGAAAATGCATCCATTTGCTAGTGTCAGATTTTGATTCCAATAAAATAAAAACAGTACAGTATATTACATATCAATTTGTGGAAGAATGTTGATATGGGCTGCCAAGTGTGTGAGATATTCCTGGAACTTTGACTACTTGTTCCGATGTCAAATGACATGGGAACACGCTATACAAGGCTATTATTTGATAGTAAAACTTGGCACTAAAACGTAGATAACATGTGATTAGTCTTATATTGTAGGACTAGACCTTGGCCTTGATATTTATGTTTTGATGTCGACTGACATTATAATGAAAGTCCGATTTTCAGGAATATCTCACACACTTGGCAGCCCATATCTGTGCTTTTCTACAAATTAAAGTTTTAATGTATTAGTCGGACTTCACTTACTCTGATATCCTTTTCATAATAACTTCATATTCTCCCACAAGCAAATGGATGTTTTCAAGTTTCATTGGCCTACATTTCAGTTGGCTAGGAAGCGATGGAAGCCGGGAATGCCAAAATCGGGTTAAGTTGAATTGTTAATCTTTAACGAAATGATAAAAAATATATTATCTTTATAGGGCCTATTGGAACAGTAACATTTCATTTCGTTTAAGAAACATATCCCCCACTTGAACATGCTTCCACATACCTCGACTACTGTCACATTCATTAAATTCAAATGTATGTCAATGGAACATGAAAATGCATCCATTTGCAAGTGTCAGATTTGGATTCGACCAGGATAAAGACAGCACAGTAAGTATATTATGTACACGTGCATTTTTGGAAGAGTGTTGATATGGGCTGCCAATTGTGTGAGATATTACTGGAACATTTGATTACTTGTTGGCATTGGAACATGCTACAAAAGGCTGTTATTTGGGCAGTAAAACTTGGCACTAAAACATATATAACATGTGATACGTCTTACATTGTAGGACTATGTGTTTTGGCTGAAACAAAATCATAATTTTCCACACACTAGAAAGCTGGTTGTTTTGGCATCTTCTTTGTTTATATTGTTGGATTTCTCTTTGGTTTTCCAATAGCAAACCAGGCCAATTAATCGTTCAGACCCTGAAACTGGCTTGGGCAGCTATACCAGTACTTTGAGGTGTAGTTGCTTTTTACTCCATAATATTAGTAAGATTACTGTAGCTGTGTAAAACTGGGTGTAAGGTTGCTTACATCAAAGCAAACCACAATTCAGAAATTACACTATTATAATAATTTTCAAAGCATTATTTTTGAAAGTGCATTATTGTATCTTGATGATATTGTTTAAATTTAGTGCAGTGATGCTTATGATTTGAATCCAAGGAACGTACTTGATTCATCATGATGTAGTTCATTAAGCGCAAGCTACAACCATCACTGTACATGCGGTGGTGCCATTACATAAATATGGTCACTAGCCTAAATGCTAGTGTTGAACCAAACACTATTGTTCATCATTGTCATGCTAGGATCACATTTTAATGAGTTCGGTATTTATGACTTAAAGACAAAAATAAAAACATTATTACCGGTGCATTGATACAAAATTCTAATGCAATAATGCATAAAGAAAGAATAATTAGAGTCAAAATGGAAATGGTACTCTTACATCAACCCGGGATTGCTCAGTTCTCATCACTGTTCGATCAAATTTCTACACAAATTTAAATTGGGCAGAAACAATAAGAAAACAGAAAATAATATAAATTGTTGACTTTTAAAACGAATTAAAGTAACTTCTAAAAGTTCCATGTAACAATATCAACCCTGAGAGAGGTACATGTATAATTGTTGCTAATATAAGATTGCCCAAATAAAAGCATTTAGAAGTTACCTCATTATTCTTGTGATGTCTTAAGTTTATTGGTCAGCTTATGTGCTGGTCATGCACTTTTTAATGTTTATGCCCATTCACTCTGTGGGTCAGCTTATAAGTGAATGAGCTTATACATAGCTGCCAACCCTCATGAATTTGGCATGAATTTCACGACTTTTTCTACGATTCATGGATTCATGCTGCAAGCAAATAATTCGCGAATTCTCCAATTCTGAATTATTTTATATCTTTAATAAAATAACCGATTTCCCGTAAAGTGCTAGTCGTTATATTGGCAGTTGCCCAAATGGTCCGGTACTGCTGGTAGCGATATTAGTAGAACTACAGCTGATTAGTACAGTTGGCCCGGTAGCATGCATTTTAGCCTATTTTAATCTATCTGTATAAGAGTAGTTTTACAAATGCTTTTGAGAGAACCTAGGGCCTAACCGGAATTTTGCTCCATGCATGCTACACCAACACTGATTTGAGTTACCGTTCTGCATCGCATGTAAGATCTTGAAAATGGCTTCACCACCAAGGAAAAGAAATGTATTGCTCAAAAAGCGAAGTTTAATTTGGAATGTATCAAAAATTGGAAGCGCATTCTGCCATTAAACATTGATATACATCATGCTTTTTGCACAGTGTGCCACAAATTTTGTATTGGGCATATGGCAGAGAAGATGTGAGGATGCACATCGATTGCAGAAAACACGTAGAAGTTTGGAAAATGAAGAATTCGCAGATTTCAGCTATGGAAAATTTTAAGCCTTCAACGGAAAACCTACAAGCTACCAACGCTGAAGCATCATTTGTGAGTTTTCTTGTTGAACACAATCTACCTTTATCAGCTGGAGTCCATGCTAAACATTTGTTCTGACAAATGTTCCCGGACTTTAAGATCGCTTCCAATTTTTACTGTGGAAGAACCAAAGGTGCTGCAGCTCCAGTGCATTCCTCACAGCAACAGTGTCAGTGACAGTATTTTCTCTAGGGAGGAAAAATAAGACAGACTTTAGTGCCTCCTTAGGTGCAGAAAGTTTGTCAGCAAATTTTAGTCACCAAGATCAACCAGCAGGCAAGAAGCCTGAACTGTTTTGAAAAAAAATTTACGCTCAAGCAGTCGAGGAAGTTCAAGTCTGCCACAGTATCATGTCTTGATAAATAACCACAAGAAAAAGTGAAGTTTGTGAATACCATAATAAATAGAAATGCAGATATATTTCTGTATATATGTAGTGTTTTAGTTTTATATTGCAACCTTGATATAGTGTAGTATCGAAAGACAGTGGATGGAGTTATTGTCATGGTATTTTTCACAAATTCATGTCCAAATTCACTCATTTTTATCCCTATTTTCACTAATTGCAAGCCTGGAAGGTTGGCAGCTATGAAAGAACATTAACTCATCGAGATTATTACATTAGGATTTACTTCCAAAGAATAAGGAAAGAATAATGTATTTTATTCATTTATATCGTACCACGTGCAAAAATTTTAAATTTTTTCCGTGTATAATGATTTGTCGGGCACATTTTTCTACAAGCTGAGATTTTATGGTGGAAGATCTTTCATGAAATATTACAGAAAAGTGATGTATGTAATACATTGAAAATATGTTGAATTTATTTGTCGTTACAGTCATACAAGGATACAAAGGCCCCAGCTGACGAGCCCCCAATACATAGGATTCGTATTACCCTTACTAGTCGGAATGTGAAGAGCTTGGAAAAAGGTATACTCCATGTAGTCAGTGTTATCTCCCTTTTTTGTGGAATGGGCATGTATATTAGCCTGTGTCTATTTTGTTGTAACACGTCTGTTACCAATTTCGTTTCCAGACCATAACATCTGGACAGCTCCAGTGGCCTAGTGGTTAGAGTGTCCACCTCAGAAGCTGGAGGTCGTAGGTTTGAACCCTGGCCGAGTTATACCAAAGATTTACTAACAGCTGCTTTGCAAGGCACTCAGCATTATGAGATTAGTTTAGGACTGGTTGGACTGGTGTCAGGATAATGTGACCGGGTGGGACATAATGCTACATGTCTGCGGCATGATGCCCCAGTGCTAGACATCTCTATAAACTGCCACACTGCAGACATCGTAGCGATATGACCGATTTTTAAAAAAGAAGCTACATTAAAAATCCTAATTACACACACATAACATCTGAAGGATCTGCTGGATTGAAACCAGAATTGTTGTGTGGTTACAATACATTATCAATACACATATAAACTTGATGGTCTTTCCATCTTGAGAAGGTTTGTCAGTGGTAGTTTGTGCCCTTTTTATGTGTGTTGACAGAATGATCTGTTTCCAGTATTCAGATTACAGACAGATATAGACTTGATTAGATTTGTATGCCATTCTTACCCATAACAAGGTAACAAAAATACTTTCAAACAATCTGTTGTCACCAATTTAAACCTTTTAGGTCATTTCAGGCTGCCCCATTTTAATCAGATGCAGGACTTTTCATGGCCAATACGGCCTTTGTTTTGATCAGATGCCGGACTTTTCATAGCCACTATGGCCTTTGTTTTGATCAGATGCCGGACTTTTCATAGCCACTATGGACTTTTCATAGCCACTATGGCCTTTGTTTTGATCAGATGCAGTTGATGTATTGTAGCACTTGTCATGACATCTGTTTTTCAGGTAGGAAGCTGTTTACACCACTGGGGCGTTCCACTTGACATGAATTGTTGTTTAACTAAATTTGATTGGCACATTGTGCCCTGGAACAAGAAGTATAAAGTGCCCTGGAATGAGCATTACATCATGCTTGAACCTTAAAAGAAAGTTTTACAAATATATGTTAAGATACAGCTACCTAGAAAACTCAAACTGGCTGATTCATCTTCATCTTTAGGCATATGCTGCCTGATGATAGTGATGATGGCAGGAATTTGTAAAGTTATGAAGGATATCAAATTATTGGAGCTGGGAAAGTCTTAATGGAGATACCTCTGAACGATTTTGAGTCCAAAAGTGGTGTTAAATATGAGTCATGTACATACAGTAGTCCCCCTCTTATAAGGCCACCCCTAATGCAGCAGTTAAGTGGCCTTATAATGCGGGTGGCCTTTCTAGAGGGGGATGACAGATGTGAATAGTAAATACATATGAAAAAAGTCACAAGTACATTTAATTTTAAATATTTAATATTTTAATTAAAAAATCACATGCATGATGTGAAATAAATGTAAAACAAACTTTGTCATCATTTGCAAAAGAATGCTATGAATAACCATTGATACAGTTTTAAAACTGTCTTTATAATTATGTTACAGTTCACATCATCTGTCACTTTGTTGGTAACAGTCTAAAAAAAAAAAAAACCAGTCTTGTCACATTAAAAATATCCTTGCTGTCATATCCCCTGCATATGTCGTTTAGTCTTTTGTTCCAATCTTCGACAACTTCATTATTAACATCAGCTGATTCGCCGCTTATGACAGAACTCTTGATATTGTGTCGCACTTGAAATCTGTGCAACCATCTGTTACTTGCGGTAAAGTCGTCATATCCCAATTCAACTGACAAAATTTTTGCTTTTTCTTGCCTTTCAAATCAGGATACAAACGTCTCCTGGCTCAAACAATCTTCCTTTCTCCGTCCATTTCACCTTTCCACTTCTGCAGAATTGTTTCATTATCTTTCACGATATTGTTTATCTGAGTCTTCCCGACGTTAGTTTTCTGCAAGGATCCTCGACGAGCCCCCCCCCCCATCAGTTGAATTACTTTCACGTTCTCCTCTAAACTGAGAATTTTTATTTTCCTCGATGACATGTTGATCTTTTTGCAGTAAGTTATTCATGTTGCCAACTACAATACTGATAAAACAATTTTGTATGCATCTAAACAAATATTCGTGTGTTTTTAAAGGAAGTGATCTTGTCACGTGATTCGTTAGTCGCAGTCTGGTACCCTATTGTTTTATACATTTCTTTACACTAAGTGAGAGAAGCCAAAACGGCTTCGATATGTACCATTAACACCACGCAGATTTGACCTTGCGGCCGCTAGGATTCGTAATTTTGACAATTATTGTCAGCAGTAATAGCCACTGATTACCAAAGTGAACAAGCTCAACATCTTACTAAGGGAAGCCATAAAGGCTATTAAACCATTTTCCTGCTGACTTGAGTATTGTACATCGATACTGCCACCTCTCAGCTGTTACTACTGTTCGATAATTGTAATCTTAACAATTATCAGAGTGACTAAACCGGACATCTTATGATAACACAGCAGTAAGACTAATTGGATTACATGTACGTACCCTTTTGTATGGATTAAAATTTGAGTCTTTCTCGGTTTTTATGGAATAAATTTGGCTTCTTGTGAGGCATAAATGATATAATATTAACCTTAGTGGTAAATGTACTTTACTCAACACTTCTTTCAGTAACGAAAACCCGACATCGGGAAACAGAAATCGGATTACTTAACACACATTATGAATACAATACTGGTTCTGGATACATATTCAAATAAAATGCGGCCGCTTGTGAGGGGTAAATTTTATAATTTTGCACTAATATGCTGGTCACATTAGCCGGGTGGCCTTTCGCGAGGGGTACTTTTGAACACAAACTCATCAGTGCCAACAGATTCTGGCCGTAAGGAGCTGGTGGCTGCTGGTCAGTGGGGGCCGTTCAAGAGGGGGACTACTGTACTGGATGGACAAAACAGATGCCATGCCAGTCACAGATCTGCCATCTCTTACGATTTTGCACAATTCTCCAGCAGGTTGACAGCTGGGATATTAGTGGTTGGTCAACAAAATCACCAAGTAGATCAGCACTAATTTTGTAATATGGTTTAAATAGAAGTGTCTTTACATTACAGTAAAACCATGGTCTTATCTAGAACTGAATGCTTAGGTTGGGAATTCCCCTCCCCCCCTCTCCAAATTAAGTGATGGGTAGGTCCAGATTTCAGAGTATTGGCAAGATTGTGTTCTTGCTATACTAAACAAGTCTTAGTGAAATGTTTGATTAATTATGTAACCAAATAAGCAATATCTGGCTTCATGGTCATTTGGCTGCATTTTTATTTTCATTTTTTTATGCTTTTTACCTTGTGCTTTTACTTTCAGTGTGTGCTGACCTCATCAAGGGTGCTAAGGAGAAGAACTTAAAGGTCAAAGGGCCTGTCCGTATGCCCACAAAGATTCTGCGCATCACCACCAGGAAGACTCCTTGTGGTGAGGGGTCCAAGACATGGGATCGTTTTCAGATGAGAATCCACAAACGTCTAATCGATCTTCACAGCCCTTCAGAGATTGTGAAGCAGATCACATCCATCAGCATTGAACCTGGGGTGGAGGTTGAAGTTACAATTGCCGATGCTTAGGTCATGACGTGGGCATATTGATATTGGACAGAAAATATTCAATAAAGAAACAGCAAAACTATCATTTTGTTTAATTTTGATTTTTCAACATAACTTTTGCCAGAATGTACATTACACACATCGCATTTTACAGAAAATAAACAAATCGATTGTGGACCTTAATCCTATCATGCTGTTTCCATCATGGACAGGACATACTGGTGATTGAGGATTGTATCCCTCTTGGTTTGTGTGGACAGATTAAATTTATTAATCCCAGTTAGAAAGTTATCCATAAAAGCATTCATGCATATGTATTAAGAGATATGAATGATAAATTTGCAAGCAGTGAATGCTGAGACTTTACAAAGTTGGATTATAGCAATTTTAACTTTTAACAAGTAAGAGAGGTGCTTTTAAACAAACACTATGAAATATATACACTGCACTATGCAAAAGATGATCTCTATTAGTCTGCTTAGTATATTCAACACAAATATACAACACATTTTCTCAGGAACTAGACACTTGTCTACTTTTACTGCAGACCTTTCAATTTTATGCAGACTGTACGAAGCACATGATACTGCATTGTACAACCTATAATGTAAGATGTATAATTATTGCTGGTTTTGTTCATCTGACAAGTTTATGTATAGATAGATGAAAGTGATGTTAAAGTTTCATCACTTAAATGTTTTCAGTCATGGGTTCTAATATGTTAACCTATCTACACCTTGGCAGTTTGATCATATATTTCAGTGCTTTGCACTTGTGATGTCTCTTGGATTTCAAAAGTTGTTCTATTAGAATGTATTGTCAACTAAAAAAGATGGCCTGTAATGTAATAAAAGAGAAACTAGGACAAATTAATTTAATGTTACCACTATATTTTGTACAGGTTAAGGTATGAAATTGACCCCTGCTAGGATCGAGGTTAAGGGTGACTGGGAGGAAGGGTTATCCCATCTATTCAGTGTGTCGACTCTTGGAGTGAGTACAATAGAAACTGCTAGGGATGCCACAACACCCACTATGGCTGCAGTAAAATCCATGACTTCTAGATTTAGTGGATTTCAACTAGAACAGTGGTGGAGAATATAATTGGCTGAGTGGACTTGCACTACTCATAGTTGGCACTTAATCCCAAGACCCTCTGTCCTCCGCCAGATTGAATGGGCAAACTAAAATGTGATGCATGTACTGTATATAATTCGGTGATAACCATCTTTCTGTACATCTTTCCACTGTTGATTCTTGGGCTGACCTACCATCTAAGGCTTGTATAAATATAAGTATGTGACAGTTAATTACTGAAGTAATTGCATTTATATTTATCTATTTGAAAATTAATAAATTAAAGATGTTACTTTTAGGAATGTAATCAGTTTTTTTTTCGGTCTACTGGTCATCGACCAAAGAATCTTATGGGATGGCCTGTTGTCAGTTGTCTTTCATAAATTGGTCCATTTTGACAAGTTGGTTTTAATGCTACTGCTACACTGCTTGGATGATTGCCACTAAACTTTACACATACATTCATCCCATGTCTGGTTGGCCCTAAACAAACAGTAGTCGGTCTGTCCAGTTAAAGGACTCTTGTTTATCACATTTGATCTTATTTCTTTGGAGGAATGCAGATTTAGTTCTGAGTTTTAAAATTAAAACTTAGCTTTCATATCTTGCTGTCAATAAGTGTACATATTAAGGAACAAAAGAAATAAGATGCATTCAACCAATGAATTCTCCAAATTGATCTGCATTTCTGTTGATTAACAGTTTTGAAGAATTAAAACCAGTTTTTTTTGTTCTAATTTTATGTACCGAAAATGTAATTGTGAGTTATTTCTTTAATAGGTTAAATGACAACTGTAGATGTTTTTTTTAAAAAAAGTCACATTACCAGTTAGAAGATAAATTTCCTCAAGGTCTTTTCATGAGCCTGGTATCCATGATGTACAGTCACCAGTGACATGCATATTATTCTCTTGGCTACAGTATTTACTAGACTGCTCCGTGGCCTAGTGGTTAGAGCATCTGCCTTGGAAGCAGGAGGTTGTGGGTTTGATCCCTGGCTGAGTCATACCAAAGACTTGCAAAAATGGTACTTAAGCTGCCTCGCTAGGTGCTCAGCATTAAGAATTTAGTGTTAGGACTGGTCGGCCTGGTGTCAGGATAATGTGACTGGGTGGGACATCATGCTACATGTCTGCAGCATGATGCCCTGGTGCTAAACATCTTGTTATTGCTGAAGAATATCGGAGACGATTTCATTGACTTTTTATTACATCTAATTGGTCCCAGATGAAAATGATGCCTCTTAAACATCCAACATTCCATCTGAATTTATGGTGATATCAACATGGGGCTTTCTTTAAACGACTTTTGGTGATGTCTAGTTGGTACTCAGTGAAAATGGTGATCATTTGATTTCCAGCATGAAGTTGTATGTCTGTGTCCCTATGACTTTAAATTTGATAGATTTTGGTTAAGTGGTTGTCTTGTTGAATTGTAAGGTAGGTATATATAAATCTGTTTGGTGTCTATGTATTGAAGCAACTTGTTTAAGATGTCTGTTGTGTATAGTGCAATTCTGTAATAACCTTCTGTTCCACAAATTACAGAAGCCAGGGGATGTGGGTGCTTGGCTGAATGGAACAGAACACACCAGTTTAAACAATGTGTCTTGTGCTACAATATATTTATATTGTGTGGATATGCCATTCTGCCCTCCATTCAACAAACACAAGGTTTGTACATACCCAGTTACATGTACCTCCTTTCTGCCAATTAAAGTTAGGTATATACCCACTTACCTCCATTCAAGGAGGGGGTGGCTGAGTGGTCTAAAGTGCTCTCCGTTACGAATCACTGTCATCTTACCTCAGTCTGATTGGGTTCGAGTCTAGGATTCGGCCAATGTGGGTATGTGAGAAAGCTTGCCATTGGCTTCTCATGGGTTGGTGGTTCCAGGGGTTTTCGCAGAGTTCTTCCTCCGCCATTAATACTGGCCGCCATGCATAGCCTATCGTGTGCTGAAAAATGGCATTAAATCCCACAACAACAACAACAACCAATTAAAGGTAGGTATATACCCACTTACCTCCATTCAAGGAATGGGGGCCAGAGTGAGTGGTCTAAAGCGCTCACCATTACGGATCACTGCGATCTCACCTCTGCGTGGGTTCGGGCCCGGTTAATGTGGGTATGTGAGAAAGCTTGCCGGTAGCTTCTCGTGGGTTGGTGGTTATTTCCAGGGTTTTCCCAGGTTTTTCTTCTGCCATGTATAGCCTATCTTGTGCTGAAAAATGGCATTAAACCCATTACAACAACAACAACAACCTCCATTCAGCCATCAGCAAGGTATGTACTTAGCTCTTCAACCAACTACAAGGTATATAAGTATGGGATCTTGGGTCTGCACACTCACAATGGTGTGATTGCAAACAATGCCATCAAAACCAAAATTTAAAACTACATAGACGCGTTTAAGAAAGCCATAACTATCTTATGAAGAAACTAAGATGAGGCTGATGACATTGTCTTTGAGGATAAAACCATTCGCCGATCGTTGCAAACCCTCTTTCGCAAGCAGGGTATCATTCTCACAGCACTCCGTGTTAATATAAGCTTGATTGTACTCGCAATCGGAGGAGTTGTTGGGGACTGCTCAAAGTCAGCTTCAGCATCTAGTCCATATCCTGATGGCGCATAAGTAATTATAAATAAGGCACCCGGAGCAGCTGGCTGGGATGATGAGAACACTAGCAGAAAAGCGATAGCAGCTCTGCTCTCAATTACCAGATCAGTCATGTCTTTCTTCCTGAGGACCGCTTGCAATGCCATTGGCTGGTTAGAAACTTAATGACCATAGCTGTCTTATTCTTTGCAGTTCTCTGCTCTCATAATGAAACCTAGATGACTGCAAGCGACACTGCAATACCACCCATGACTGGGTACTGTTTTGTGTTGTTGCTGTGAGCAGGCTGAAACCAATCAGTTATGCATCATTGGCTGCGGTTGTTGGTGAGTGCCTTGCACTTGTGCTAGCATTCATGTAGAGAGAATTAATATCGAAATTGGTATGTCGTCTGCTCATGTTTATGCCTATAATAGGTGCCAATTTTAAGTTCCATCACAAACGAAATACATGTAACCTAGTTTGCTTTGGATGTCGCAGCAACGACTGGTACAATATTATTCTAGAGTGATCTGACCTTGGACAGCTATCTTTTCTTTGTTTGAAATAAACTGTTTTTGTACATTCAAGACCTTCCCTAGGACCATTATTGATGTAATTATTTTGATTTTGATTGCTAAAACATAATTTTTAATGCTTTAATCAAAAAGCTTTACCACAGCTTTGGTAAAATCTTGCGACCTGTCCAGCATAAAATGTTCTGTTGTGCTTATTGCAGGCCCTGTCTGTGGTCACTGCTATGCTGGGTATTACAACCTAAAGATGCTCAAATAAAACAATACTGTCTTCCATGCCTAAAATTACAGTGGACTATACTGCGGGAACCTTACTCCCAATCTGAATTTGTGTATGACCAGGATACAAAATTAGTAAGACCAGGCACGTCCACAGCACCCAAGATCCCAGCGTTTATCAACATGTTAGAGATGTCTGCATCACAGCTCAACCCTATCGCCACTTCCCTCGCCTCTCCAGACTAACGAAACTTTCATATCACGCTCCTTATAAAGGAATTTTAATGTTGATATACACAAAAGTTAAAGACAGACAAGAGGATTTTTGCCTTAAAAAATTTAAGATATTAAGCAAGCCATTCGAAAAGAGGCCAAACAGCTTTGGGGCTTTTTTTTATAAATTAAAAAAAACGCGGTGGATGTTGTTGATATCACACTGACAGCCGTGACTAGGCACCGATGCAAAGGCATCTAGATTCTGTTAACCATCATTGCCTTTGATGTTTTGGCATGCGGACTGGTGTCCACTGCTGGGTTTGTCAGCCAGCGACTCTCTGAATGCAATAAGACAAAGCAATATAAGGTTCATAGCAGAAACCAAACTGAATTATATGCAAACCATATTTCAAAGATCGCGGAAGACGACACCATCTAAGATGTTGAGTTTAAACTCCTCTTTGAGGATTATGACAGGTATACAACCTTTAAAACACGTAATATGGACCGAGACGTAAAATGTTGCACGACTCCGTCACCTTCAACGAAGTGGCATAACTTATTTGATTGCCCCCAGAAGGAATAGGACCACTCTGAGTTCCATGAAACAAAAAGCTTTAGCTGGAGATACTAATAGGTATCCGCCGTATCTCCTTCACGTCTCCACCATGTGATGTCTTTTCGTTGCAGAAACAAAATATGTTGCTAAAGCGGACTGTTATTGCACCTGCTTTTATTAGTACCTTTCACAGAACCATAGCTGCCTTGCAATCTATCGACCTTTTAATATATAGCCTGCATGATTCCATTTCAAACTCACTGAGAGAGAGATTTAAATGTGTCAAGATTTCTGCTGAGTTGTCGCATATGTGACAATGATTTCTAAATGTGACATTAATTGTCTACACAGAATTCGAACTAATTACTGCAAGTAAGCAGATTAAAACTAACATCTGCAAACGTTTTTTAATTCACTTGCATATTCATTTTAAATTTTAGCACATATATAGTTTTATTTAATTTTTGTATTTAGCAGCTACAACTTCAAACTTCTCTTGCAACAAAAACTAATTTTCAGGCTTTTTTGTGCGGTTCACGTTGGTAATGGATCTCGTTTGGCCGATCAGTTGTGGGGTTTCTACGGGCCGCACAAACTTGATAAATTGGAGTATTTTTCAAAACCGATGGCTTCTTTTTAGACATTATGGGATTACAAACTACATGCAAAATTTACGCGAAGCTAAATATTTTGACACCGGAAGCGCTATAATGAGTATGGATAATTTTACATTTTGCAGAAACATGTTAACACCTTTTTACCAAGAAATTAATTTAGTTCAAATTACAGTAGTGAATTCAGGTCCAAACCGAATGAGTGCCCCTGGAATAACAAAGTCCCTATTAAAATCGAGTGGTGTGACTGCAGTGGCAGAATTTACAGTAGGAAACTGTAAATTACACAATGGAATCAATAACAAGGGACTTGGCAGATACCGTTTATGTCCCCATGGTGGCCAATGTGATGCAGTTGTACTGGCGAAATGTGCCTAGAAAACTTCTTTTACTGGCCTAAGATGGCATAGTTAAAATAGTTCCCTGAGTTAAGGGATAGTTGTATAGTTTCAACGGCGTGAACTGCTAGTGGTACGGAAACCTAATGAAGAGAAACCCTGCTGATGTGCGGCTCATAGATATTTGGCAGGTTGTAAGATCTGTGGTCTTGCATTGATTAGAGTAAAATTTATGTATAGATCGGACATGTCAGGCTTTCTAATTTACAACTGAAGTTGTATGGAAGTCTTTGGAAATTTGGGGTAATCTTTTGATTTCTAGCGGGAATCGCAGCAGGGTTTGACACCGCTCCGTTAAGTAAATAGTTCTGTGATTGTGTTGCAAGTGATTTGGTTTTATTATGTTTAGTACAGACTATTCGTTCGTAATTTGGAAAGAAAGATGTGTCCTATAAAATCAAATAAATAAATATTATTAACAGAGTGCCTTTAAAAAATTTATTTTGGTTTCGCAACATTTAATCTGCGAAAGTAAATATATTTATTTGCTCTAAGAAATATGTTTAATTTGAATGCTGATGTTCATTAAAGACTAAATATTTTATCTCGGATGAAAAATAGACCGATGATACGGACAAGAAAGTGAAATTGATGAGAGGGCTGACAGGTGCAAAAAGGTCGGAGTGAGAAGCATCTTTTTTTTTGGGGGGGGGCACCAGACAGATGCCCCCCCCCCCCCAAGATAAAAGTGTTTTATGTATTTCTGAAGCCCCCCGATATGTTGCTTGTTTTCTGCTTTTGATAAAGAATTTGGTACAAAATTTTGACGGGGTATTTACATTCCTAGTGTCTTCTATAGATTTGGTCTTCCGAATAGGTTTCTATCACCTTACTCGGAGTTCCTCTCCTAATTTTTTTTTTTTTTTTGTTTTTTTTTTTGACCTTGGCTGGAGGTCCCTATATCCCGTGTGTGCTATTGGTGAGTATGCTATATGTTGTTCGTGCTATAATTGTATTCGTGTAGGGATTGCCTTCTATATCAAATCTGTACCCAGTTGTTTTACGATCCTTATAACCTGGATCTAATGCGTTTTCTTATAATTTATTTGATTGATTTGTTTCAATTTTGAATTTTTGTGAAGTGACGATGCGCTAATTTTAGAGAAAAAGAAAAAACCTATTGTTTTGGTGTATGCTATAATAGTGTGTCACACTTCGCTTGATAATATTAAGCCAGGGTCAGCTGTGTTCTAGAGAGCTCCATATACTCTTTATTTTCCCATACTTCACTCCCTCGAACTTGGCTACCTTTTATTTGATGTTTTATTTCCAAACAATTGCCAAATACTTTATCTCCCGTTCGGGTTATCCTGTACAGTAGAGTGACTGTACGGGTGTTAGTTGTGTTTGCGAGACAAAGGTTATGTTTTGTTTTGTTTTGTAAGTCCCCATGTCCTCCATGCGGGTATTATTCCGGACTCTTCCATAGGCCTGTTCACTTCGCGTAGCGCCATGTGACTTAGCCCCATGGCTTCCTCGTCGCGTACTTTCCACACAGGAATTCCCTGTCCTTTCTCCCTAAGTTTCTACAGAGAAATGATTAAAGATATTAATTTTCAAAACAAAAGATTTTATGGAAAAAAATTTCAAGGATCTACTTATCGTGAGGTAGCCGGGGCAATTTCCCTTTTGGGTAACTACTACTATGGATAGTTCTCATTGCCCCCACCTCTCGCCCCTTTTTACTATTATTTCCCAATCATTACCTCTTGGCCACAGGCCCTCGTAGTTGTAACAATGTAATCAGTAATTTTATATAATATTTTTTTGTTAAAGTTTCCATCTAAATATAAAATGTTTTGGTGTTTGTATTTATCCATTTTATTTATTTCAGTTATGACTTTTAACCTATTAGTTTTGGAGTTTTCGCATTGTGCTTAAGAATCATCGTGTTACATTGTGGACACGTGGAAAATAGAATTGGGCAAAATGGCTGACTCTTCCCCAGATAACTAAGCTGGAATGATCTAACAATATCAGAATTATTGCCCATGGAGTCCTGGGCATGCCAGATTCATGAAATTGGCTGCATAATTTTTAATTAAGAATAGAAGAACTGCTAATCAACAACGTATGTTTGACAATGCCATCCTCCTCCGTTAAAATAGCATGAATTATATAGGCACAGATCTTGCCAAGATAATCGTTCATCTAGCTATATTTTCATTTGATTAAAATTCATAATTTCTGTTTTGACAGACCTGCTCCGTTCCCAGCAGTTGAAAACTTGATACGTTGGTCTGCGTCCTTGTGAATAACGACCATTGAAAAACAAACCTTATTTAACCACCCACCCACCCCGCTATATTGTGTTAAATTCATAGGCTTTATACTGATTTCATTGAAATTCCGTAACGGATTTGGCAGTAAGAATAAAAACAATAAACAATAAAAAGAACCAAACCTTTACATCTGTTTGAACCTGATTTGGATAAGTTAAACTTAGTACTGAATTTATTGAAATTCACTAACAGATTTGGCAATATGAAAAACAGCAACATTAACAAGAACAACAACAAAAATACCTATACATCTGTTTTGAATAGCACTTGGTAGTTGGCAACAGTTTCTTACAAAGTACATCGCGACAGACAAATAGGGAATACTGAAGGGGAATTATTATAATGGCTACAGGCAGTGGTACACCTACCTCTTTAATCGATACGCCTTTATCACAATCTGTTCATTGGCGACTCTTGTTGCCTATTGATGCAAGGCAGATAAAATTTGTGGACGTAGACAGTGATGTCCAGTTCCTTGTGACCTCGACTACATGCGAGGCCGATAAATTTGATGTCAATGCACGTGCATTTGGTGACGGGTCTGAAGATCTGAGGTTCGAAACTATAAAGGCGGACTGCACCTGAGAACGTGAGGTCGGACAGTTATAATCCAACCACGTATCCAGTATCCAAGAGAGCTATTAGCTCGCCTACTGATAGTTTGCTCGAGACTATAGATACCCTCATTAAAGAGAAGTTCGAAAAATTAGTCACAACCTTGGGCCATTTGTTAAGAGAAAGTTTGGTCGTGAACCGCAGAAAGATAAAAGATGGAAGAGAGACGCAATGCTCAGAGGTGACCTAGGGAGTCGACACTGGAAAAACAGTTTGATTCTTCTCCGGCTATAACTCGAACTAAGGCAACAGTTAAAGCAGACACTTACGATGGTTCTCAACCTTGTATTGACTATATGACACATTTCGAACACTGCGCAATGATTAATGATTGGAGCAAAACTAAAAAGGGATTGCACTTTGCTGTGTGTTTAAGGAAAGATGCTCTCCAAGTCTTAACAGATCTCCAGGTACAGTCCGGTAAAGTCTAATTTGAGAAGTTGAGAACTTCCTTGGAAGCCGCTTTGCGCCTCGTAACCAAGATGAGTACTACAAGGCACAGCTCCGAAGCTATTTCAGGAGAAAGAGGGAAATGCTCTCTGAATTAGGCCATACGATCCAAATACTGGTTTCGTTGGCATATCTCGATTGGACACCTGATATGCGCGATAGGCTTGCAAAAGATCATTTACTAGGGACGGTACAAGATGAAATCCTGAAGCTTGAAATTTGGGGTCATCGCCCTAGCAGTTTTCAAGAAGTCGTTAATCAGAGATAGGCTCGAAAGGGAGGCTTTCCTGCGTGCTGGTGTAAAGCAGAAGCCAGCAAGTTCTGCTTGCAGGGATTATGATCAGTTTGCAGACAGGTGTGATGAGAGTACAGATAAAACTGTAATCGAACATCTTGAAGCAAAAGTAGAAAAATTAATAGAACAAAATAAGAAGTTGAATGAAGAACATCAGGAAAGATTAGATCGTTGACACCTGTCCGAATATAAGCAAGGCGATCAGGGGTCCAGTGTTGGAATTGTAATGGTTGGGGTCATTACCAAAGCGAATGCATCAAACCTTTAAACAAATACAACGAACAGTGGAGATAAAGAGACCAACGAAAAGGAGACTCTAAGAAGATAAAAAGTACAGAAAATTCCAAGCCTGTACGTTATCTAAACGAAGAACCGGGACTGTATACTCAATGTCTTGTTAATGGAGTGGAGCTCGCTTTGCTAGCAGATACAGGCGCTGTTGTTTCTATTATCAGCAAGAGGCAGTATGAAGCACTATGTCATCGAAAGCCAAAACTCAGCAATGTGGATAGCCAACTAATCAGTGCCTTCAGTAACAAAATTGAAACTTATGGTCAGGCAGAATTTTTGATTACTTGGAAAAGGCGTCAGAAGGCGACATGTTTTAGTCGTAACTGACATTAGGCCCGATGGAATTCTTGGGTTAGATTTTTCCGTCTGCTTAAGTGCGACATTAGTATTACACAGTGTACACTGCAAATGCAGGGACTAAAGCTCTCATTCTACTTTGCAGGGTCTTTGGGCTGTCATTGTATCACCTTGGCTGAAAACATCATTGTTCCGGCAGAAAGGGAAGTTATCACGTGAGGTTGGATGGCAAATGTTGGTTGTGGGAAGCTAGCTACCGAGTCAGTGCTGGAGCCTCTATCACTGTTTAGACATGAAACGAAAATCCTTGTTGCGCGAGCCGTCATTAGGACAATGGACGGCCCAGTGCCAATACGATTGATAAACGCGACAAAAGAGGTGGTAAACATGCAGGCTGGTGTTTGTTGTGCTGAAGGCAGTGCAACCATGTTGACCGTTTTAGACAGGATTCGAACAGAATTCTACCTTTATATTTGTCTGAATTGTTTGAGAGATCAAGAGTCCATTTGACTCCTGATCAAGCAGCCACCCTAAGTAAACAGTTAAGTGAATTTTGCGCAGTGTTTGCTACAGATGATGACGACTTGGGCAGAACAAACTTTATCAAGCATGCTGTCAAGACAAGGAATGCTGCGCCAGTTCGAGTCCCACCCAGAAGATTAGCGTTCCATCTCCGACAGGAGATTGACATACAAGTAGACGACATGCTGAAAAGGGGGATTATTGAACCGTCGGTAAACCTCTGGGCTGCTCCAGTGGTATTAATGGCTAAAAAAAGATGGGAATAAGAGGTTTTGCGTGGACTACGGGGCGCTAAATGTAGTTACAGAGAAGGATGTGGACCCTCTTCCTAGAATAGATGATAGTCTCGATTCACTGTCTGGCATGAACTGGTTCTCGACATTAGATTTGATGTCGGGGTACTGGCAAGTAGAAACTAAGCAGGCTGATCGGCCTAAGACAGTGTTTGCAACGAGAAGGGGTCTCTATCAATTTAAAGTCATTTCGTTGGGTTTATGCAACGCACCAGGGACCTTTGAGCGAATAATGGAAGCCGTCCTAGCCGCGTTGCAATATGAAGTTCGCCTGATTTATCTCGACGACGTGATAGTGTTAGGAAGCACATTCGAGCAGTTGCTTTAAAGACAAGCACGGGTCTTTACCTGTCTGAAAGGGGCCGGCCAAAAGTTGAAACACAGCAAATGTACACTCCGTACGCGACAGGTTAGGTATCTTGGTCATACTATTTTAGCGGCAGGAATTGCCACTGATCCTGAGAAAGGTGCTATTGTTATGAAATGGCCCAATCGAAAATCAGTTACCGCAGTGCGGAGGTTCCTTGGGTTTTGTAGTTATTATCGGCAGTACGTAGGACACGTTGCTGAAATTGCAGCTCCTTTACACCAGCTAACGACAAAGAACTCAGTTTTCCGCTAGACAGAAGAACATCAGGCGATATTCGAAAAACTACGCAAAACGCTTGCCTCTGCACCAATGTTGGCTGTACCGGACTTCATTCGCTCTTTTATACTGGACACAGATGCGAGTGGCGAAGCCATATGAGCTGTCCTGTTCCAGAATATAGATGGGAAAGAAAGAGTAGTAGCTTATGCTAGTCGGTGTCTGGACAGGACAGAATGCCAGTATTGTGTCACTCGTCGTGCGCATATGGACGTCGTACATTTTATTCGCTATTTTAAGACCTCCTTTATGACAGAAATTTCAAGGTACGCACTGATCACAGTAGCCTGCGGTGGCGCTTGAGCTTCAAAGAGCCCGAGGGTCAGTTGACCCGTTGGTTGGAGCAGTTGTCAGAGTATGATTTTGTGATAGAACATCGCCCCAGAACTCGACATGCCAGTGCTGATGGCTTGAGTCGCTTACCTTGCAAGGGTTGCAAATACTGTAGCAAATGTACCGTGGGGTTCTCGGCTAGACGGTGGGATACATTTTGGAGAGATACAGAGACAAGATGCTACTTTATCATGAATTATTAGTTGGGTTGAGGAACAGTAACGTCCTGCTTGGGAGTAGTGCAGACTTATTGATCGCTGAGGCCAAAGGTCAGAGGTCAAGGTTTTTGTGAATGATAATAGACATGGTCTTGTAGAACACTAATTATACGTTGCATACTTTAACCAAACTTTATGAATGGGTTAAGAAAGAGAGCTTTCCATTTCTTCTGATGGTGGGGTGTTAAAAGACTAACGGTTAAGCCATTGACTAAAAGAGGATATTTGGTTTCTGTACAATAACATTGGTTCCGCATTATAAACTTGGAACCAAACTTTGTGGGTGGCTTGCATTTTGGTCATGTAAGAACCGCATCGATTTTGGGGGTTATACATTCAAAGGTTAAGGTCACTAAACTTAAGAGAAGAAAAGTGGTTTCTTCAAGCAAATGCTAGTTATCGACCACATACTTTCACCAAAGTTTGGGGGATGGCTTTCACTTTTGGTAAGAAAGAAATTTATTGATTTTGGTGCTCAAAGTCAAAGTCGCTTTAATGATGAAAATGTTGCATTTTATATGAATGTTAACTTGAGTAGCTTGCCTAAAATTGGTGGATGGAAGGTACTTAAGATATCAAACAGACTTGTTCATTTTGGAGCCAGAAGCACAAAGGTCAATGTCACAATAAAATTAGGTTCGGCAAAAAGACTTTTATTATAGAGTACGTTCCTTTACCAAACCCTTTCGTTGGTTTGTACCTAAGGTGATAAAAAAAGAAACTATATATTCTGGGGTCGAAATGTCGGAAGTCATGGAAATGATAAGTCTAGTAAGAAAAATGTTTCTGCACAGTCAAGACCGTATACCTTGACCAAACGTTGAGGTCAGTGAGACCTGTTGGTCAGTAAACTCACAGGTCGACCATAGCGCCTACATATAGTACTATTAAAGACGACAAGGGTGTCGACACATTACACTTGCTTGCCTTTCTGTTTGGTTTTTTATGTGGAGGGGTGTGTGTACCAAACGTACTCGGCACTTCATAGCATATATGGTGCTGATATACCACGACCACCAAAATGATTCAGTCCTCACAATATAATAATATGAATACAAGTCCAGTCATACTCCAGGTAAATAAAATTCCATTACAAAGATATTTTCCAAACACACACCAATGGATCAGAGGATAACATTCACAAACGGATCGGAGGATGGTGTGAAAGTTGAAAAAACTGTTGACGGTGATCTGAACTCTTCCCAAACACCTGATTCAAGATAATACCGAAATATTTTCAGCAAATCTAAGTCTATTTACCCAGTGTTATGTATATTTAATTTATATTGTGTACTTAACTTTTGTCATGTTGAGGGTTGTGTCAACCTGATTTTTTTTTCATATTTTCATTACAATATTTACTAAAATTCATGTTCACGGTTTAACTTTGTTTACGAGTTTAAAATGCTTTGGAAACGAACGTGCTGACAATTTGATGAAATTTTCTATGTGGGAATTTCAGGGAGTTCTGTCGCGGCATAGGTCAGGTGCCCGTTTGTATATGACTGGAAGTTTTGTAAATAAAATCTTAATTTCTATTGTAATATTCCAGTATCGCTGCAAACTGAGCTTTTTGTCATAAGCCTTAAAGCTGATAGATAAACAGCTTTCATATTAATCCTTCAGACTGTACAATACCTTAAACATATTTCATATTAATCCTTCAGACTGTAAATACCTTACACAGATTTTATATTAATCCTTCAGAGTGTACAATACCTTAAACATGTTTCATATTAATCTTTCAGACTGTACAATACCTTATACATATTTCATATGAATCCTTCAGACTGTAAATACCTTGCACAAATTTCATATTAATCCTTCAGACTGTACAATACCTTAAACATATTTCATATTAATCTTTCAGAATGTACAATACCTTACACAGATTTCATATTAATCCTTCAGACTGTACAATACCTTAAACATATTTCATATTAATCTTTCAGACTGTACAATACCTTACACAGATTTCATATTAATACTTTAGACTGTAAATACCTTACACAGATTTCATATTAATCCTTCAGACTGTACAATACCTTAAACATATTTCATATTAATTTTTCAAAGTGTAAGATACCTGACACAGATGTAATATTTATCCGTTAAAGTGTCAGATAACTTGCACAGATTTCACTTAATCCTTCAAACTATAAGATACTTCACACTGCTTTCATATTAATCCTTCAAACTGTAAGATACCTTACACATATTTTCTCTTAATCCTTCAAACTGTAAGATACCTTACACAGGTTTTCTCTTAATCCTTCAAACTGTAAGATACCTTACACATATTTTCTCTTAATCCTTCAAACTGTAAGATACCTTACACATATTTTCTCTTAATCTTTCAAACTCTGAGATACCTTACACAGATTTTCTTTTAATCTTTCAAACTGTAAGATACGTTACACACATTTCACTTAATCCTTCAAACTGTAAGATACTATACATAAATTTCATTTAATCCTTAGAACCGTAACATACCTTACAAAGATTTAATATTAATCAAACTATCACATTTCTTACACATATTTCATATTAATAATTCAAACTGTAAGGTACCTTCCACAGATTTCACGTTAGTCTATCAAACTGCAAGATACCTTACACAGATTCAAAATGGCAGTGAAAATGGGACGGTGATACTAACTATAAATTGTATCGCATCAAAACAGAACTAAGTGATTCTTATTCTGTATATGAGACTGTTCAACGGGATATTTGTTATTCTAGCTACATGTAACCAATACGTGTACACATCCAATATCGCCACAAAGTATGTCCAGTGACAACGTGAGTTGTTTCCCCTGCTATGGAAACGCTATTTCATTAACTATATTGATATATTGATCTACGACAAACAAGCTTGAGATCATTTCTATTAAATACAGTGAAACAAATGTTTGACAATATTTATGCCAATAGGGTAATCAAATTTATAAAGGAGAATGGTCTTTATGGCAGTATCTGAACTTCTTTCTTGACATTCAGTTGTGCTTACCACTTGAAGCTAATTTTATGTATTTTTGGGGGTGGAGTGGGGCGGTGTGTGTTTACACATATGTAGTTATCTCATTTACCTGTCATACTCAACGCAATATATCCTTTTTAGTGTTGGTGTACCTTAAAACCTAACCAAACACATACATACATACATACATACATACACGTCCATCCTATGGGACGTGATAGGGTCGCCCGAAGGCAGGGCCGGTACAAGGGTATTTGGTGGTGCCATAGGTAAACCTTCCGCCTTGCGCCTCCCCCCCCCCCCCCCCCCCCGCAAGATGGGCATCGCCTATTATAAACTGTTCGGCTTGAGAATTTATTAATTTTAGTCTACATATATAACGACAATAAATGAATAACCTGACACTGTACTTCGCTTGTGGAGACCCCCAATTATTGGCACCCTATGCTGCCGCCTTGTTCGCGTATTGGTTTAAACCCGCCCTGCCTATATATATATATATATATATATATATATATATAGAGAGAGAGAGAGAGAGAGAGAGAGAGAGAGAGAGAGAGAGAGATGTGTATATAGCCATTGGTGAAATCCACTCTTGTTGGGATGGATGAACATTTGGATACATACTGCTATAAACCCTGAAGCGTGGAGTATTGACATAGGACGAAACATTTATTATTTATGACGAATTACTCGTCGCTTCAGTAGCACATGTTTTTCTGTAGTGAGCACGGCAACATTGTTGTTTGTGTGTATTGTGAAATTTCGAATTACAGCAGCACGCCCTGTTAATTTTTAAAATGCATTTCACTATAATTCTGAAGATACATGACTGAAATATTCAAGATGCATTGTCGTTTCCAGCATATTACAAGAAGTAGGGTGAAATGAGATAAACATTATAACTGTGGTAGCTTTATTATAATCCATAAGTCACTAGTCCGCCTCCTTTTGGAGAGTTTAATGGCAACGTTAAATCTCCATTATATTAAGCGGGATGATTTCATTTCCAATCGTGTGATAATGGGTACAATTGTGTCTGTATAGAGATTATTAAGCTATGAAAGAAACAAAGAAAAATTTAAATGTAATATATATATATATATATATATATATATATATATATATATATATATATATATATATATATATATATATATATATATATATATATATATATATATATATATATTTTGCATGTTTCTATCCACATGAGACCCCCGGGTGGCCGAGTGATCTAAATCGCTCGCCTTTATGGATTACTGCCATCTCGCCTCTGTCCGCGTGGATTTTAGTCTCGGGCGGCATCCAATGTGGGTATGTGAGAAAGCTGCCAGTAGCTTCTCGTAGGTCGGTGGTTCCTACCGGGGTTTTCCTCGGGTTTGTCCTCCACCAGTTGTGCTGGCCGAGATAAATGGCGTTAAACACAAAACAACAAAGACAATAACAACAAAAACAACACTTTATCCATATAGAAATATATCTGTTAATTAGTTTTAAATGCACTTTAACACTTGATTAAATATGTCATGCTTAGGAAGGAAGAGCTAAGTGCATTTCCTGGGGACACAATTAAATAGTCCGAGTCTCGCCCAGGTGCTGTTCCGGTGGAGAGAAAAAAATCGAGGTGATGTGAATCTGTAGTCGTCGTAACCAGTTTCGTCAAGGGTTTTACTATTCCACTCTGCTTATTGAAGATGTACCGTCGGAACCTGTTAATATTGATACATTCTCCAAGCTTTAATTCTCTTTGTTTGTCTCAGCCGCTCAATCCAGACGTTTGTTTTCCCCCAAAAGTAGCCCGAAAAGCAGCTTGAGTTTGCGACCCACTTCACCAACGTAATATGTAGCCGGTACGTAATCTTGGCCTATCGGCTCAGGAACTCTTAATCTTTGCCTAAAACGATCTTTATTCCGTTGCATGTTTTGGTAGAATTAATGCTCGGGCCATTTTATAAAATATGCTGCCTCTCAGAGAAACGGAATAGTCCTTGGTCTGAAGATGCCTTTGTAAGCTATTTACAACAAAATTTTTTTATGAACTTCAGAGACCTGGATTCATAGACTGAACCATTAGATTTGCAAAACGTTAGGAACATTTCTGATAAACAAGTGCCGAAATGCTGTAGGATGAGTACTCCGGTTGTTTCTCGTTTGTTGTCCACTAGATGTCGCGTTCAGTCGCTTGCTTGGTTGAAAGTTTATTTTGAGACTCGGGGATTACGCATTGCAAATTTTATCATGTCTACTTTAAAATGGTTCATACACGTGGTTTATTATACCAGACGAATCTAATAAATCAAAAGCAAAATGTAGTTCCCAACACTTAATACTCTTTATTTTTAGTAAACAAGTCTCATTCAGTATGAAGTAGTGAGGTATCGATGCATACAGTACTGCTTGATACGGAATGATAAGTGTATCTATGCTGCAATTTTAAATAATCCACTAACGACTATAATGACGCCAGAATGTTACGTAATAATTAGAAACTATATTATTGCCATTCTTCTCATTCGATCTCTATATGGTTGCATGGATTTTTAATGCCTAATAGTTCCCATACTGGAATGGGTTTTTTCGTATTCACTTAACAACATTTTTATACCTTCAGATTTGATCTTATCTAGTATGATCAAGTCTGCCACAGAAGCTCAACGTATGCAGCGTACTGACACTTACTACCATTAAATGCATTATATTTTATTTTTAATGCATATTTTTAAATTTTCACGCAATAATTCTTTGTCTTGTCAGCAGATTCGTCGCTCAGTTTTCTTCCAAAACTAAATTCCCCTCGTATAACACCGTTGTAATTGTAAACTTTATAAAATTCCAATGACACCAGCTTATTTGTTTAATTTTTCGTCTTTTTTTCTGTGCCATTTACTTCTTTTTTTTTAAAAATCCGCTGTATCCCTTTTCACTCCTTCCATGAGTGAATCTTTGCATGACAAACGTATTGAAGTTATATTGGCCAGAATGAAATAGTCGTATAGTCTGTTTGGTTTCTTTTACTCACGCAAAAATTAATCTTACATTTAGTTCTTTCTCCCAAATGTATTATTTTGCATCAGATTATTTTGCTTACATGCAATATAAAATATACTTTACACCTTGAAGTCAACTCCGTCATTATCTCATTCTCTTTATTTTCAACATGCTTGATTAAATATCGTCAATGAATCAAACAAACAAATTTTACGTGGAAGAAACACATATAAAACAAACATGTCTATGGGGTGGGGGTGATGTCACGTGACCAGTTACTTGGCACCAGTGTATAATCGGAGGACACCAAGATTATTCCACGAGTGCCAAATCACCGGCACAACGTTGTCTCCAGGAGCGCTTATGCAGCAAAGTGATCCTCACTGAATGGTGCCCCACATCTGAAACGGAGAAAAGTGAGATTAGGTCACGCTACCTATCCACGGAAATATATTAGGGTCACATATAATAAATGAAAACCCTAACTTACGAACAAAAAGTATAATATTTTGAGAAGAAAAATAAATAATTTCCATGAGGGCACATTGTTTCAACAAATAGTATGCGAATTTTCGAAAAATAAACTCTAAATTCGGTAAGGTTTTACTTTTTCTTTTATTATTTGATTGTAATAGGTTCCGTGCCTATCCAAGTAAATCATCATAAATTTAATGAATGGCCTGTTTCAGTGCTAAACAAATCCCTCTGAACAATACAGCATTAGAATTTGAGATGTTTACTACAGGAAAGAAGGTGCTTATAACAATTTAGTCATGATCTTGAGATATTGTCATAAATGTTTTAAGTGTTTTAATGCATTATTTACCCTACCCCCGCTTATGAAATTGAACACTGGCATATTTTTGTTCAACCAGAGCGTTATGTATATGACCATGAAAGGTCTGTGATAGTGGTGCAGATAAATACTCCGTATGGTGTACATACTGCATTCATAATTTAATATCGTTACGCACAAAATTCAAAACTGTCGAGTAATAATTAACTAATATTTTTTCAATTAAAAAAACAACACATAATTCGATAGTGCATTTGTAATTAGATCAAAGGTAAACATTACCTTAGGTTGGTGACATAAAAACGTTTGATAGAGGGCGAATGGGTTGTTTTATTGAGAAACTTTTGTGTCTGGCGATAGTCAAATATTTGTACTGAGAAGTGCATTGATGTACTATTCAGCTACATTGATTCTCTGTGAAGCCACGTTTTGTTTCCTCTTTTGCATTTTTCAAATATTACAAGGTCGTAGTACAATGACAGCTTCGTCGATTGTTCGAACTCACATCGGTTTCTATAGGTTTTAAGTGGTTTTTGTTCATTTGTTCCTTGTGTGTGAAGGGAAGTAGAAACCTTTCTGACACAAAAGTGTAACTTTTTAAGGCGCACGATTTTATATTTTGATTGTCATTCTAACAACCTTCGATGGAAAAAGAAAGACACAGATTAATAAAGGCTGAACCACACTATATAATCCAAATTATGATACCCGGCCTCATTCTCACGCCGTTTTTTTTATCGATATATAATCGCTATTTGCACTCTGCTTTCGTTTCTTTTCTTTTCTTTACGTTGGTTGGATAATACGGCCATCGCAACGCTTTAGATGACGTAGCAAATTCCATCTGGAGAAAACCGTGCAATTTAATAACTGCATCACACCCAATTTAGACTGTATTTAGTGCGATGTTTTCTCTAATTGGTTGAATGAGAAGATCCAGGAAAATGTAATTAATTCTTTACCTCACCATGAAGAGTCTCCCGGTTGACAAACAGAGTTTGTTTTTAACATGTTTTTTGTTTATATTTCAATGAGTGACAATAGATCAAGGATAGGATCTAGTCGAGCTCGTGTTTTAATGCGCAAAGACGATAGGCCAAAACAGCCGTTCGGCAGCGATATATTCTGAAAGAGTATGAGCTGTGAGAGCGTGAACGATGAAGCGTAGTCTTATTATCATTAGTCGTTTCTTATTTTCTAATCCTGGTATTTACTTATTTTTTGCAAAATCTACCACACGAAGCATCATATTTCGAACGAGTGTCATATTTCATCCAAAATAAAGTTCATTGTTCGTATGAACTGAAGTATATTAAAATACATAAACATTATAAAAATGTATATTTAAATCACATGACATTAACTACAGAAGTCTGCAATATCAGCATAATGTCTTCTTAATATTATTATGACGGTTTTCTTCGTATTCTGACCCATTCGAAATTATGATGTAATATAGGCCATGCAAATCAAACATCAGACATTACTTAAATTCATATTGTTATGAAGTTGTGTGTACTTAAATCGTATGTATTAAACCTGAACTAACTGTGCTCGGGGTTTCGTTTCCGCGTATAGCATTACCCGAGGGTGGTTTATTAAAGTTTTAATTTATTACAAAATACTGATTTTGGATGTAGAGCTGATATCTTGGACGTGGAGTCCAAGGCTCGGTGATGTTTCGTACAATTTTTGTACAGCTGTTGTTGGTAACGTTGGCTTAGAGGAAGAAACAAGTTTTCAGTGGTGAGGGAACAAACTTCGGGACAATTGGATCTACAGAAAATAAAGGAGCTCTTGAGAAATCCTTCGGCAGACTTGGTGGGGGGGGGGGTGCATGCGTGGTACCTCGTTGACCATCCGACAAGATCGGTGTTACCGAAAATACTATGTGTTCGTCAACTGGACGAATTTTATGTTACCTTGTTCAATTATCCAGAACCACTATGAGAGTGAAAATCAAAATCAATGTATTCAGTATCACTGTCTGAGAGAAAATCAAATGTATAGATATGAATATATTCTAGCAGTGGATGAAATAGTATTCACATTTTTGTACAAATTCCATACTTTGATCACCTTGGGTGACATAATCGTAGCTTATTCTTAGTTGTGTAAATCCATATACTTTAATACCGTTGTTCATTTTTTGTGTTCAAAGGTCTAAACATTGATCATCTATAGTGATAGATCCACATGTAAATTATATTTTTTTAATAAGTTCCATCCATTGATTCTTGATGGTTAATCGTTCAGTTACATGTTTTGATTAGTTTCAGTTAGGAACGATATCATTTCTTTATAAAAGTTGTTAAACTCAGTGTGTATCATTCTGTTAAATCCACTGTTGGATTTTATTCATACAAGTTTGGTGTCAGATTCATTAATTTTTTCAGTCACATTATAAAAAAGCATCTCATTCACGAACACGAGACAGCGTTTATTGTCTGCGCTATAATCTAATCCCAACCCGGGCCATCCTATTACAATGGTGTCAGATGTGGGATCATACTAGACGGAACATTAACATTACTCTTCATGACTAGTTTATCTCTAAGGGTTATTACCACCGCTCACAGTTAATCTAACAAAGTATAATATAGGCAACACATTTACTTTCGAAATTTTAAATTTCAGATTAGAAATATCATGATCATTTATCAATTCGAAAAGAAGTTATTGAAGGAACCTGCTTAAAACATAGAGTTTCGTAGTAATTTATAACTTATGAAGAATATGAACTCCCCATTACTACACATATGGTGAGAGGAAATATGATATCCTCCATGCAAGAATTATAAACAGTTGTAGCGCTTTAAATAAAGACATATTTATTAATTATCATTCAATTGTCGTCATGTAATTATAGAGGGGCTCCTGAAACTGCGTCTCATATAAGTTTTTTTGGGGGAGTATGAGCGTTATGTATGTTAGTTTGCCTGCAGCGACTGACGTGCCACTTCAAGGTTCATCGCATGCCCAAAATTTTAAAGTGTTTAAGGTTTTTTAATATTTATTTTATTTAAATTGTCGTCATATGTAAATGATTCATTATCATGTCCATATAAATGTGGTTGTTAATTGTGTTACCCATATTCACGCATTTGACTCACTCGTCTCTTTCACTTTTTTCTCTTCCTCACGTATTCTGTTAGGTGCTTTTAGCAAAACACAAAAAAGGAGAAGCGATTCGGCTTAGACAACAAGTTCTCCAACCCGAATCGTTTTTCCTTTCTTTTGTGGTAATACAATAGGTTTAAAATTAAACTGTTTAAAACTACGATACACAAAAAATATTGCGATCAGATTGCTTTAAACTACGATACACAAAATAATGAAGTGCTGCAGGTTTACACATAGCCTTAGTAGATAATTATATCAAATAATCAAGCAAATGTAATGTAAGTAACTATAAGAAATTATTATATGGATAACAATATAGTTTACATCGGCTTATGGAGTATCCGGACTTATTTTAAAAACGTTTACACCATTTCTAGACGTTCACATGTTTAATAATACTTATCGCGTGGGTAGGTATGCACAACGTTTTAAGTTCAGTTTATCTCAGGGCACTGTAACACTTCCTTTGTTATCTCCATTCTTATGTAATTGGATTGCTTCTTTTCATTCCATTTTTCTAAACGAACATCTGAGGAATACTTTGGTACAATCAGAAAATTTTCAACTGATGTACATCTGTAGCGCATGTGCAAATCTTCATTAATTATTTACAATATACTAATAATGTAAAATAAATACAATTTAGAGCTGCAACTGGAACCAGATCAAAGGCTGAGTATTTTAAGTGCCGATTCGATTCGACTCGGGTGTTCGAAATTACCATCAGTGACAAACTATCTCCTGGGTCTGAGAAGATGCCTTTTCGAAGTTGGAATACAAAATATTATAAACCTTCCACACGTTTGTTTATGTATTTAGCATACGCACACTCAAACAGCACATTTATTTTAAAAAATTAGCCACATAAAGATTACATTTGTAAATTGTAATATTTGAGTTAAGTCTTTACATCCTTTACTTGAAGCATAGATCATGAAATCAGTTCCATTCGAAAGCAGGTCACGTGGAAACGTTCTTCATTGTGTAAAATAGTACATGTGTTGTCAACTGACGCAACATATATATATATATATATATATATATATATATATATATATATATATATATATATATATATATATATATATATATATATGAGAGAGAGAGAGAGAGAGTTTATGTACCTGCCAAAGAAATGTGAAATGCACTCATATAACGTTTTAGCTGAGTAAATACGGTAAAATAATGGTCAAATGCTATTCCCATTTGCTAAAACCACTGGAAAATCAATTGCAAATAAAAGCTATAGGTTCGATCTTCCTAATGGTATCAGCTCCGAACGCATCTAGTTAAAATCAAACCTTTCGTGTGCGAAATGTAACGCACATTATCAATTTTTATAATTCCTTGTGCTGTATGAATTGATTAGGAGAAAAGCGTCATCCACTCTTATTACATTATAATGTAGGTACATCGCTGTCTGTACTGGTTTCAGATTTGTTCTGGGATTTTAAAAGGGTATATACGGTGGACAGTATTGTTATGTCGCTCTTGCCCAAAGACCATATGTACTAAATACATGCTCACTCTCATTTCGGTGTAAGGCCGTATCATCTGAAACAGTGTGCGTTATGTTTAAGATAAACAAAAAAAATGTTCCCTGTCGCTCATGCCTCAAAACCAATACCGAGTATGAAGATCGTTATCCGAATCTTTTAATCGATATCTGAAAGCTTATAAAATAGCGTCATCGACATGGAGTCAGCTTCGCAAGTAACAATTTAATACGTTTGTAATGGCTAAATTAGTTTGTAGGACGTCGATATTTGTGCATGCTGGCTTTTAAAAAAATGTCTGTTTCAATTCAGTTGTGTGATGAGCAATTAACTACTGATAACAAACTCGATGGAATAGATTTTTGCATGTGATGGTCTTTGAGGTGGACTAAATGGCTGATATTTGCAGTGAAAGCCAGTGAAGGGCAACTTGTATTACTCGCTTCTGCGGTGCCTGAATCGAGCACAGTACTTCAGAAGTACGAACCGAGCAATTTACACAAAAAGGAGAAGTTTACCTCAATGCAATCCCCCCCCCCGCCACTTTATTTCCTGAAACTGATAAAGCAATCAAGGTGATACAATATAATAGTATAGTTGGAATTTAGTACTATCACAGACTGCAACTATTTAATGAAAACACTTTACATTCATTATATTATTTTATTAGTCGTTATTTTATTTGTCTTTTATGATCCGATCGGATTGAAATTAACTTGTTGGTCCCAATGGCTACATCAAATTACTAGCATATAATATAATTAGTCCAGGAGCCAAATGGGCAAATTGATATCATGAACTCGAACACAGGTAAGTATACGGATGGTTATGTGTGGTGTACTTTTTAATATGTCATTCTTCTTGTCTTAAAGTATCTTGAATTTAACGGCACTACTTTGTGTAGATTTATCATAATCGACTGTTTTAATTTGATTTAAACTTTCGTGAGCTTACAAAGAGGAATATTATTTTTCATTAGTAATTGTAGTTTTCTCTTTTCTGAATACAGGCAATATACCTCGGATGTCCCCCACTATTCTCGAAATCAACCTATTCTTTCTTTAAAGTGATAGCAACTAATTTATTTCTCTTCATTTTATCATTACGATCTATCAAGATTAAACTGAATTTTGAATGGCAAAATAAACAATATTACCTGTAATCGTTGCTGTGGACGGCCAGGTATCCTCGATGAAAAAAACATCTGCATACTTTCAATTCAGGAGAAAAGACACCTTTTCCTGGCTTTGAATGGTTACCGTTTGCGGCAGGAAGCTTCCAAGTAGCAACTTAATACATGGAACCTATCCGCGACAGCCAACGGGCGGGCGACAGGTAAGCATGAATCTGCGTGTGCCAATTAGCATGTGTCACCATCCGTTACATTGTTGCCAGCCCACCCGTCTGTTGGTAGGACCCTGGGGGGCTGATTTTAGACTCGCGGAGGGTCATGTTGCCGGTAATGCACGTAAGCATTGTTAGGGAAACATCAAGTTTCAGTCCCATACTAAAGCTGTTAAAGTGATAAATCGATAGGCCACAACAAACAAACTCGAATATAATAGTCGTATGAACTGCACGAAGAGAAATAAATGGCAAAGAGAGAGAGAGAGAGAGAGAGAGAGATTTAAATTGTTAGTCAGTTTAGAATACTTTCCGAACTTAGCAGCCGTTAAAAATTCTCAACTAGGCGGTGGCGAGATGTGTTTTTAATGTGAACCATAACTCCTATCAATCTGCCCAATTATTGGTTTGATTTTGTGCGTTGAGCGCCATTTTTCAACACGTAATAGGCTATATATGGCGGCCAGTATATTTAGCGGAGGAAAAACCCATGTAAAAACACCGATTCACGGGAAGATACTGCCAAGTTTTCTTACATATCAATAATGGCCGAGCCGAGCACTCAAACCCACGAGGACAGAGGTGAGCTGTCGGTGATTATAAAGGCGCACAACGTACACCCGTTGGCCACCTGGAGCCCCAAATGAATGAAAAGGTTTTTGATTGAAAATGTTAAACTGGTTCTTTCTTCTAATAAAAAAGTAATTAAAAAAATTGACAAATAAGTTAATCACTGACTGGACATCCGTTTTATGAGATTAGAAGAAAGAATTCTATTTGCGTCTTAAGTACATTAATGTGAAATGCTAATATATCATTTTAGCACTATAACTTTGGAACAGAAACACACAAGTATCAACTGCACGTGTTGTGCAGTGCCAAGTTGTTAGAGATTTGATTTTCATAGTATTCAGAGGTTAGATCATAAATGCATAGGTAATACATATAGTGGCTACTTCAATAAAAATGAATATATCTCTTTTTACGTATCAAACTTACGACCTCTAATATTGACCTGTTCATCATTTTTTGTTGTTTACCTTTGAGAAAATATTGCTAAATGTAAATTTAACACCGCTTTTTTCCCTAGTGAAGTTACGTTATCACATGGGTTATACATGTGTTGGTGTATTATATAGATATGCTTGACACCTCTAATGCATGATCTATCATATACTTCTTTATTTTTTGAGGAATTGTGGAGCGAATGCTTTACGTTTGGCAATTTTTCTTTAAAGTGATGAAAGCATCAAATCACATTCTAAGATTTTCATAACTTAAGATGTTCATTTCTATTGGATGACTCGCTGTTTAACCTTGCTTTATTATCACTCTTTTACATCTGAAAGTTCTTAAAATGCTATTATCGACACAACATGGCATACTCATTGAGAGATTAGGAGATCATGAAGAAAATGAACAGGAATGAATAACTAATATCAAGGAAACTTTTTTTTTTTTCTGCTCATACTGACTACCAAATTTTTTTAAAATGATTTTTTGTTATCACTAATTTATGTTGGATATTGATCAAACGATGATGTAACCTGTGGTTAAATTTCGAGTCTTGTCAGTTTATAACAACATAGCACATACAGCATAGTAGGTCAACGTATCCCAGTTTACATTTCAATGACTGGTTAAGTTTTGAGTTGTGGTTAGTTTCCCATGCACGTTGGGCTGCTGATTATAAAAAAAGTGGGTCACTGGATTTGATGTTCTTTGAAGACGTTCCAGTTTACAACAATTTTGAAACGGTTTTAACACACAATTGTAACATCACTAGTCTAGTTTTCACTTTTTCTTGAATAGAACAGATTCAAATGAAGATTTTTGATAATAACTATGATACAACAAGGGGGCCCCGGGTGGCTGAGTGGTCTAAAGCGTTCTCCTTTACTGATCACTGCCACCTCACCTCTGTCTGCGTGGGTTCGAGTCTCGGATTCGGCTAGTGTGGGTATGTGAGAAAGCTTACCAGTAGCTTCTCGAGGGTCGGTGGTTCTTTCTGGGGATTTCCAGGGTTCTTCCTCCACCATTAATACTGGCCGCCAAGTATAGCCTATCGTATGCTGAAAAATGGCGTTAAACCCTACAACAACATGATACAACAAAAATGTTTGATAAGATGGGGACTATTCATAAAAGATAAAAAGAAACTATTTTTTAACATTAAAACTGCTTGCTGATATCAGTAAAGGGTCTCGAGTGAATTGATGCAAATGGTATCATTTGAAAATTATATCTTTGAAAAAAATTATGCCTCTTGAATAAAAGAAAACAAACATCCCAGCTATCTAACTTGAGGAAGATGATAAAATATCAGTTGATGCTGACTGATTTTTGATGATTAGGTATTGGCAGCTTCCATCTAAAAAGAATACAAAAATTATTAAAACAATGATGAGTGGTTTTCTTTGGTATTTTATAGCACAACAACAAATGAAGGTTATTTAGCGCCAAAGCAATTGGTATAAAGTGCCTTTTCTCAGGGGCATATCAGGGTAGCCGACTTGGGCCGTACACTTTTATTCGCATGTCTGTTATGCTAATCACTGAGCCACAGAGGATTGAAGACACCTTCACCTCCTAGCCCCCAAAGGATGAAGTTTGAGGGATGATAGTTCTGGTTTGTTTAGGTCTCTTTTTTCCCACTCGTACTGATTACCAAATGGTGCAACTGATTTAGGACACTTAGGTTACAATGAGATAATGTCTATAACCCCGCCCAAAAAACAATGCAATATACAGTGCAGTTATCCATACCAGTTTATTCTGACTATGCTACAGTTACTAGCTGTATCAAAAGAACAATAAGGCTATCGACCCCTTTAAGAGCAACAACCACATTTGACAAAATGCTTTTTCTTTTTCTTTTGTTTGGCTTGAATTGTCCATTTCAGCTAGTTTGACTTTTTTCATTAAGAACATCAAGATTCAATAGAATGCTATAAATAAAATCATAGGAAGAAATTACCTAAGGGAATAAATTGTCCAATATCAATAACTTTTAGTTAGACTTTTTCAGAATCTGGTTTTGATACTATTACAAGAATTGTTGCAAAATGTTTGAAAAATGCTAGAAAGGGGCTTAACTATTATTAAATTTGTATATAAAAACAAGACAGGTATACAAACCAATTTCTTTTAAAACATTTTTGATCTCCCTTGGTTACAGGTTATAAATTAGCTGTCCAAAGGACATGATGATGACATACAATTGTCTCATCTGCGAGACCAAAACAATGCCATATCCCAGGATAAATCTTCAAGGCTTGCAGTTTTTGACCCAAATTCTAGGAATCAGTATTATTTCTGCTTTGCAAATTTGCAGTAAGAATTCATGGCACAAAATCGCTGAGCAAGAAAAGCAGTAATAGCTGAAAATTGCAAGCAATCATCATCCAATACGATTTCAATGTCTCAATTCTGCTTTCAGTTCCACAAAATAAAGCTTATGAATTGAACCAAAAAGAAACAGAAAATGCAAGCAGTCCAGTCAAAGTTGGCCTTTTTTTGGTATGAATTGTACTAATGAGACTTTACACTGTAAAATTCATGTGAATATGAATGTGTGTGTGATTTGGATTTTTAACGTAGCTTTAACAGTTTTTCAGTAATGTTGCTACAATGTCTGCAGTGTGTCTGTTTATAGTGATGTCTAGCACTGGGGCATCATGCAGCATACATGTAACATGATGTCACACCCAGTCACAGTATCCTGACACCAGGCTGACCAGTCCTAACATGAACTTTTTAATGCTGAGTGCCAATCAAATCAGCTTTTAGTACCATTTTTATAAGTCTTTGGTATGACTCAGCCAGAGTTTGAACCTGCGACCTTCTGCAGACATTCTAACCACTAGGCCACTGGAGCAGTGCAGTATAAATTGAGCCAAGTTTGCACATTGGCTTATGAATTGCAATCAAACCCCTTTAGGTTCGGGGTAGAGATTTTGAGAAACTAGTCTTAGGGATAATAACAAATGTGTAGGCTTCTTTGCTGTATGTAGCTACGCACCAAGAAAAATGAAAAAGCATTTAGACATGTTGGAGATTAGCAAAGAGATGTCATACAGCTGTTGATATGGATATCAATCTATTTGTTGAATCATCTTCGACTAATTTCACACAGAGATATGTTTTCCAAGCGCATCTTGTTGCTGTTCTCTTTATCATAGATAAATTCACTGTTTGCATCACTTGAGCCCTGATCAGACTCTGCGCACATCAGCTTCTTTCTAGATTTATGATAAGTCAAAGGTGGAAGTTAACGGGGTAAAAGGTCAAAGTCATCCATGAACAATTCATCATTGTAGTTGAGACAGTAATAAGGTTCTCCTGTGATAAAAGTTTCCATTTTTTCCTTGGATCTTTCGCAATATGATTTTACAAGGACAATTTTTTCCTGTGTATCAATGAAACTTGTAAACAGTTTCCTTCACTTTATTTCACTCTTCAAAATCATATATTGCTACATTTTAATCTATTTCCAATTGATTGCAATTTAATTATCTAAACTATTACATCTATTTTCTCATCGTGCAGTATGTGTTCGAGTTAGATTCATATCTTGTTCTTACATATTTTCTGTAAATAAGAAAAAATAAAACAAAAAAATGTATTAAAGAGCTAATTTATTAGCATGTAGAAATACATGTATTTACATAATAAACAGCTTAACAGTCATGTACATATAAATAAAACCTCCATTAACAAGAGTCCCTCAGAGGGACAGATTCTTTACTAGCCCAAAATAATTTCCAGGAATTCTGTTCAACTGCTGAATGTTGGAACCATCTTGAATATTCTTGAGTGACAAGATTTTCAAATCAGCCACTGTGGCAGCCATATTGAATGTAAGATCTGCACCATTTTCATTTTGGACAAAGTGGACACCATTAGAAGGCTTATGGTGAGAACCCTATGTTGATATGACAGTCCTTTCAGGAGAATTAGTGACACAGTTTTCAATATGTTCAATGTGGCAGCCATATTTGAAGTTTGATCAGTACCATTTTCATTCAGGACCAACTAAATTTTATAATTAGTTTTGGGAGTGAAAACCCCATGTTGATATGACCTCACTTTTAGGAGGAGTAGCAGTATCAAGATTTTCAACATGGCCACCATGGTGGCCATATTGGATGTCAGACCAGCATCACTTTCATTTAGTATCATCTAGACATCATAAGAGGTCATCTGATGAAAATGCAGTGTTGATATTCCTTTCTGTCTAGAAGCAGTAGTGACAAGGTATTCACTCAGTCAGCCATATTGGAGATTACGTCCATACAACTTTCATTTCAGACCAACTAGATACCATAAGAACTCTTTTGGTGAAAACCCCATGCTGATATCACTTTCTCTTCTGGAGGATGGCTGCTGTGGTGGTCATATTAGATTTCAGATTGGCACCATTTTCCTTTAGGAACAAACCAAACATCATATAAAGTTTTTTTTAGTGAAAACCCAGTGCTGATACAACAATCCATTCATGTAGATTAGTGATAAAAACTTTTTCCATAGACTGCTTTTGTGGTTGCCATTAAAAGATGACTATGCATGACCATTTTTATTTGGGATCAACCAGACATCACATGAAGTCTTTAGGTGAAAACTCCAGGCTGATATGACTATCTATTTAGAAACAGTGGTAACAACATTTTAAAGTTGGCTGCCATATTGGATGTCAGATTGGCACTATTTCATTTAGGACCTTCTAGACATCATTAGAAGACTTTTCTGGAAACCCAATGTTGATACTCAGGAGGAGTAGAAAATGCGGCTTAAGTTTTGGCCCTATTGGCTGTTCAAGTGGTGAAGACCCCATGTCAATAAGACAATCTGTTCTGGTGAAGTAGCAAAGAACAAGAGTTTCATGATGGCTTATGGGGTGGCCATATTGAATGTCTGAGCAGCACCATTTCCATTTAGGATCAACTAGACCTTAAGATGAATGCGTGTGCAAATTTTCATGGCAATCCTCTGAGTAGTTTAGGAAGAGTTGTGATAACAAACTTGTGCTAATCGATGGCTGGATTATGGACAACAGGCCATCCAGTAAGCTATTCCGGTCTATGAGTGGAAGAGCTAAATATACAAAAGTAATAAATATTATATACAATATAAACACAATTTAATGGACTGGAAACCTAAGCACAAAAATGATTATACTTAATGATCCTAAAATATATCTGATTTGCTACAAAGTATGATCTGCATAACAAATGAAATTTACAAAGAAAATTTTGCCTTTAACAACAAATTGTTAAAATTATGAATTAAAAATAAATATATGCCATGAAAAATAAACAGTTCACATAAGAGGTAAAAAGTCACAACTAAGAATACAGCTAAAAATGCTTTTAAGACAATTAAAATGGTATGAAGAGATTTATCAACATTGGACACGTATAATGGTGTGATGAGATTTATCAACATTGGACACATATAATGGTATGAAGAGATTTATCAACATTGGACAAGTATAATGGTATGAAGAGATTTATCAATATTGGACAGGTATAATGGTATGAAGAGATTTATCAACATTGGACAAGTTTAATGGTATGAAGAGATTTATCAACATTAGACAAGTATAATGGTATGAAGAGATTTATCAACATGGGACAAGTATATGGTATGAAGGGATTTATCAACATTGGACAAAGTAGTCTTTTAAGGTACATAATATCTCTCTAGGGGCCCCGAGTGGCCGAGTGGTCTAAAGCGCTCTCCGTTACGGATCATTGCCATCTCACTTCTGTCTGTGTGAGTTCGAGTCTTCGAATCTGCCAATGTGGGTATGTGAGAAAGCTTGCTAGTAGCTTCTTGTGGGTCGGTGGTTTTTTCCGGGGATTTCCTGGGTTCTTCCTCCACCATTAATACTCGCCGCCATGTATAGCCTATCGTGTGCTGAAAAATGGCATTAAACCCTACAACAACAACAACAACATCTCTCTAAAAACACTCCTGCCAAATCATTGGCATTGTAAGCTTGAATATGTATCAAAATCTATATCTTGTTTGTTGTCTTAAGTATTTGGAAAAATGTCCAAAGTGAAACATTAGAGTGAAATTTAATAATAGATAAACAGAGTCCTCTAGAATGGAGGCAAGCAATGAATGTGAGATCCTCCTCATCAAAAAAATGTAAGTACCCCCTATTAACACCATTCCAACAGAAGAAATACCGTTTTGATCCTTAACAGATCCAGATATACCAGTGCATTATTCATCAGCAGATGTGGGTCTATGTTGTTCACCACAAATTCAGACTATCCATACCTCATTCTCACAGATAATAAAACCACTATGGCTCTTCCACCATACTGGATTTATAAAGAATTTTTACAAAATTTATTCCAGCATGATTTACTCACCTTGGGTACTCTTCCTTTAAAAGATGACTAACATTTATATTTAAGAACATATTTCTGTCAAAATTATAGATTTATTGTTGTGAAAGGAATTTGTCTCATTTAATTTTGACTATACTAATTTAATGTGTTGTAACACATTAAATTTAAAGGCAATAACTGTATGACATATAGGTAAAAAGTATGATCTTATAAATGAATTTTTTTCTGAATCCAACATGAGCAATGGTTACATAGATACATAATGTATGTACTGGATTTACTAAGTTTTCTGGTAAAGACTACTTAAAATTATAAGGGGAATAAAATGGCATGGATCCTGATCTCTGTTTACACTTTATTTGATGGGTCATTACTGTTTACACTCAGATGTGCATTATACACAAATAAATAAAATACTATAACATAACGGCAAGCTTGGCTAAAGTTTGGACATGTCAATCAGTATATAGTGAGATTTCCCTAAACATACCCATCCTCCACCCCCCTTAATCTTTTGTAGCCCAAGTCCAAATAAATCAGTTTATCTACTGATCAACCCACTTTAATCTGGCCATTTGTATAAATTGTCCATAACTTGAGGTTTTGACAATGTCCATTTTATGGGAGTGTTACCATCAAAATTTTCATATTTCCTAGAACCATGCAGAATGTCAAGATCCTGAAGATTCACTTTACATTTGACTTAATAGATATATTTTAAGGCACTACACCATGTACATAAAGTTGTTTGGATATACATATATTGTCCAAAAATCCACAATATCTCAATTTAAAAAAAAACGTGGACTTTTGGTCTAGAGATAATAGAGCCTTTCAGCTTGAGATTCTTTCTTGGCCAATCAATTACACAAGTTTAAAAAAAAAGAAGCTATGATTGGATGGGTAAAGGCACAACAGAACCAATCAAGATATGTACTTCTTCTGCAATGTATTTGTTCATGAAGTAATAAGATGCAGTTTAATGTGAGCAAAGATCTTCTGTAAGCATCTTTTGGATGCAAACTTTTCCTTGCTTGTAACAATATTATATTTGACTTAGCACTCCCATTTGACACTGCAACCCCAGCAGTTTTTTCCCCTCCAGAATCTATTGATACACATGAAGAATAAGTGCGATACTACTATTATGTACATTTTACCATCAAAAAGACCTAAAGAAAACAAAAACAATTTTGACATAACATTCACATACATATAACAAAATATCACAGACTCTTATATGGATATACCTCGTGTCACTGCAAAACTAGGAATAAAAGTATCAGCGTTTTACAAGTATGTGATTAACAAACAAAAAAAATATTTAATTATGTTTAGCACTAACAAAGCACAAATCTTTGGCACAAACATACATTAAACAACTTGTGATATGAAACTGTGGTCATGTTAAGCAAACTACAAGAAATACACAATTCAAATGTTCCTTGTTCTTCAAACACTGAAATTATTCATGTATAAATGTGTATAACTGGTTTAGTTGTAATCTGAGCATCTGTACAGTCATTCATAAATAAATTAAATATCATTCGGTTTGAGTCAACATTCTGGCACATTACTTTCCTACCAGTACACATGATAAATGAGTAGCTACCCATTATATCTAAACACTTAGGGGCCGTCCATTTAGTACATACACATGGAGGGGGAGTAGGTGTAACCTAAATGCATATGCTTGTGTATGGATGGGGGGGTCTACTGAGAATGTATGTACACTTAGGAAACTTGGGCGGGTGGGTGTGAAACCTCGATAATAATTCATCTAATACATAACCTGCTCGACTGGTTCAGTTGGTGTTTGAATTTTAGCAGACACTAGTCAAACATTTTTAAGTTTCACAGCTTATTTCTTTGATGCAGCCAGACATTCAATGTTGGTGGACTACCTGTTTTATTAAACACATTAATATTAGTAATCCTTGATTGTTTCTGCATAAATTAAATATAGGCTGTTCTATAGAATTGGGGTGTGTGTCAAACGTACATAAGCAGGTGGGGGTGTGTGTAAAGAATTATGCATGTGTACAGGGAGGAGTCAAGCTTTGCTAGATTTTTGCGTACATACTAATTGGATGGCCCCTTATAAGTCAGGTCCAGCTGCAAACTGCACAGACCCAGATTTGTTGTTGCATAATGCACAAGCAGATCTGGGTCTATGTAGTTTGTTAGAAGTAATTAATAGAACAAACAACATAGACCCTGATCTAAGAGCAACCAGGGTATATGTTGTTTGCAGTCAGACTTATAAACAAGCATTTACAGTAGCTTTGTAAACCTTTTGGGGTGAAGTTGAAGATGTTTTCTCTGAAACTAATACATGTATTTAACATATTTCTGTCGTTGCTATAATAAAAATAATAATAATAATAATAACAAGAAACACAGTGACTGAAAAAGCAAATACTGGTACAATTTGTAAGTAAAATGGAATGTTCTGTTACTAAATTAAAATATTTAACACTGTAACAGTAAACCATATGGTAAATAGCAAAGATACAGGCCTGGAGATATTGAAAGTGCTGAGACTGACTTTTCAATTTCTGTCAATCAAATGAGGCATTACATAATAGTCCTATTTGACTGGGTGACACAGAATCTGAGGCTTAAGAGTTTAATGATTTCCAGGTAAGGGGCCATCCATATACATGTAGTATGTATGCAAAAATCGAGCAAAGCTTGACCCTTCCCTGTAAAGATGCATACTTTTTACACACACCCCCTTTGTAAGTACACTTGACACAACCCCCCCAATTCTATAAAATGACCTATATTTAATCCATGCAGAAATGATAAAGGATTAATAATATTAAGGTGTTTAATAAAACAGATAATCAACCGACGTTGAATGTCTGGCTGCATCAAAGAAATAAGCTGTGTAACTTCAAAAAGTTTGTCTAGTGTCCACTAAAATTCAAATGCTGACTGAACCAGTGGAACAGATTACTTATTAGACAAATTACTGAGGTTTCACCCCCTCCTCCATTTCTTATGTGCATGTACATTTTCAGTAGACCCCACCAATACACAAGTGTATGCATTTGGGTTACCCCCCCTCCATGCGTATGTACTAAATGGATGGCCCTTAAGATCTGCTACCACATAATGCCTTGTCAAAATCAGGATCAGTTAGAAAAAGGAATGGCATAAACACTTGCCTGTGGATGCATTATTGCTCACAGCTGAATGTGCATTATATCCAAGCATATATGAAAATTTATTGTCTGAGGCTTATTAAGGGTATGCTTTAAAAAAAAAAATGGTGTTTTTGTACAGTTAAGGGTCCAAACAATCCAAAATTACAACAAGAAAATGTAAAGACTGATGTGTATTTTTTGCACTACTTTCAGTTGGTAATCTACCTTCAGGTAATGGTAATCTACCTTTAGGAAATGGGAATTACATTGAAAACAAGAGGAAAGTACCCTGTCACAATAAAATAACAGCTAAATGAGTATTTAAAAGTTAATCAGATTTGCACATGCTGAATATCATTGACTTGCATTATAAAATGCACAAAGAGAAGTGTAAGTTTGTGAGTGAATTTTTTCAGTATCGTAGAATCAATGAAGTCACATCAGTTTTCTACAGAAAACCTGTGCTGCCAGTTTATCACATATCATACTCTACTAAAGAATTCATGTGGTATCATATACTTTTAACTGTTGTTGCAATTATTAAAACTCTAAAAGCAGTTTTTAAAAATATTATGTAACAGGCATATTTAGTGAATATGTGTCTCTTTCCTACAGCTGAGAGGTCACCAGAAACAGACAATAATGAAATATGGCCTGGACCTCCATAATAGAAGTGTAGAGTTATTGGGTAGACATAAGCAAGTTTTATGTCTCTATATCAAACAGTATTAGAGTCAAAGTGCATAGGAATTGACTAATATGTGACCTTGACATGAAACGTGACTTCTGCATGAGTGACAAAAGCAACTAGAACCCCAAATATGGAATGCAACACATCTAGTTAAACAATGAAAATTGCATCCATTTATCTTAAAAGGCTGTATGCTACAAAGCAGATGGGAAAGTATTACTGAAAAATAAAATACTGGCCTTGACCTTAAAGACAGGATCTCAATAAGATATACAATGTATATGCCAAGTTTTATCCCTTATCCCATAACTTTAAATGGGACTAATATTAAAGAATGGAGAAAGAAAGTAGGATTCTGTTTGTTTTAAATATTTTGTTTTAATGGCTATATCATGCAGAGAAAATGAGAGTTAAGTACCTGACACAAAGATATGGGGCAGCCAACCTAGGCTGACCTGGATGGATATTAAACCCACAACCCTTGGATTATAAGTCTGATGCTTTGCCAACTGGCAATGAAGGAAAACATAAAATATCAACCCATGACCTTGCTCTTAAAAATTAGAACCCTAGTGTGGTATGTGACACATCTGCTAATGATATATAAAAAATATACAAGTTTCATCTCTTAATAAGAAAGGGCTTATTCAGAAATGTCCCTTAAATTACAGAAAGGAGAGGATGGAAACTTAAAATAGTGACCTTTGACTTTAACAACCAAAATTGTGGTAAATGTGGTATGCAATACATCTTTTAATGATGATATAAAGATAAATCAAATTTTATCTCTTAATCTCTTTATTAAAGACCAAATGGATAAAAGACATAAAATATTAAGCCATAACCTTAACTTTAAAGATATGATCCCCAAACGATGATGTACAAGTACACCAAGTTCCATCCCTTAATTTCAAGCAGCTGAAACAATACAGGGGAATGGAAGTGTGAAGGAAAATTTAAAATAGAGTCATGACCTTGACCTTGAATGACACAAAATGTGGTATGCACATATCTTTTAATGTTTTATTCATTAATATTTAATGGCTTGAAAGTTACCTTGCAGAAAGGAAAGTGCAGTGGGAACTATTAAGCTGTGACCTTGACTTTCAAGATAGGGTCTGCCCAATGTGTTACACAACACACCTTCTAATGTGGTGTAGAAGTATACTATGTTTGCTTCCTTAATCTCAAACGGCTTGAAACTTATAGAGTGGAAATTAGTGTGTGAGGGACAGTCACATACTGAGCCTTGACCTTGACCTTAAAGATAGGACCCCTAACGTGAAGTTTAACAAACCTAATGATCATGTACAAGTATACAGAGTTTCATTCCTTCATTTGAGATGGCTTTAATTTACAGTGCAACATGTTACATTTCTATGAGTTTCTTCTATTCCTTTCTTTTTGATGGAACATGATCAAGTTTCAACAAATTGTTTCAACTGGAATGGAGAGAAGTTTCTGACTAGCAGCTTTTCACAAATCAATAGCTTACTGATGGCAATCATTACTAATTCAGAAGTCTTTATGCAAATGAGAAATAATAAACTCTATAATACCTTTCAGTAAAATATGAAAACATTTTATGCATGAGATTCCAACTGACTGTCAATACGGACTCTTTGATCCTTCTTTCTCGGTGGTTTTCCCTGACCAGCCTCTGAGCTGCCACTGCTCAAAATACCTTCTTGGGAGCCTCTTTTTTTTCTTCTGCGCCTAAAGAGTAAATATCATCTTGGTTACAATACTGTACACATCTTTAGTTTTGACAATTACGCAGCAGTCCAGACTTAAAATGCTTTTCATTAGTTGTTGAAAAATAATACAGTGGTACATGTTTATATCGTAATACTCGAGAATAAATTTCTTAAAAATAATGAAGTGATCTGTGTTTATATCATAATACTCTGAATTAAATTACTTAAAAATAATGCAGTGGCCCATATTTTTTAAATAAACGATTAAATTGCTGCTGTAGTCCATGTTTATAACATAATTTTGATTTATTTTAAGACTTAAAAATAATGCAGTGGTCCCAGTTTATAAAATACTCTTGATTTAGTTTACTGCACAATAATGAAGTGATTCATCTCTACAGATACTCTAATTTAATTTTCTTTTAGACCATTTTTTAATTTCTGGAAAAAAATGACATGTTCATCAGAACTAAAAAATTTGAACCGCAGAAATGAATAATCTTCTTCCAAAAGCTGAATCATTGTTCATTAGGTTTTAAATTTACATTATTTATCAAGTAAAATCCAGGAAAATTGGTTACCCCACCCCATAATACATACACAGTGTTAGCAAATGTGAAAAAGCACTGAACACGAGGTTATTTTGTTGTAATTTTATTTTCACTCTATTTATGATTAACATATTCATTAAACATCAATAATAAATATCTGATCTAAAGTTAAGTATACAGTGTAATTAATAAATAATGAAGATGAATCTCATCTCAAATGGACAGAAGTGTAAAACTTAAAGACAGGGATAGTGTTGCAATATTGGAATGAGATTTTGGACTGCAAAAATAACCTGATTTTATATATATATATATATATATATATATATATATATATATATATATATATATATATATATATATATATGTATGTATGTATGTATGTATGTATGTATGTATGTATACATTTCTAGCAACCCTATGTGAAAGAAGAGGAATAAAGTAGAATTCCATTGTTTTATTTAAAAGGCATGAAAATTATGACCAAATAGGGTTAATATATTTGTCAAAAAAACAGCTTTGATTACTGTCATTACAAATGTGTGCAAATATTAAATCATCTGCTAGTAGAACTAGCAATTTAAATTTATTTCAGTTTTCAAAATATTACTCAAAAGCTGTACAAGTCCAAAAGATTTGTATTCAGTTTCCAATTGTCCCCTTAAACATGTAGTTGTAATGTTGAGGTTACTCAGCTCTAATATTAGTGACCATTAAGGTCTGATTAGATGACCACTATGGTGTGAAAACATCTCTGCAAGCATATTTATCATGGTTGTCTACAAATACCTTTAAAAAGCTTTGAATGTTGTCATTTTAGTGATATTTTAGAAACTAAAAGAAAATAAATTCCTTGTTCTTTTGGCAGTTTATTAAATATTTGTACCTATTAGTAATTACATTAATTTAATCTAGGTATCCTTATCAATTTTGACTAACTGCGATATATAGTTTCTGCTTTGCTTATTTGAAATCATATGGTCCAAATACATGGTGAAATGACCAAAACTGGCATCTAAGGCTCCAACACCCAGCTCCAAATCGCAATGGCCATACATAAATTAGCTTTTCTACGACTGTTCATGCAGTGTGTAATTGATTTTCAGCATAAATTCAAAATAAGTTGGAATAGTTGGGCAATTTTGAAAAGGTGTGGAAAATGTGTCTGATGAAAAAGTAGGAATAGGAAAAACTAAAGCCACTGGAATTTATGGAAGTGTTTCTCTCAAAGCCTTTGTCAGTTCCATACCCTCGACCAATATATATATATATATATATATATATATATATATATATATATATATATATATATATGAAATCAAAATCGCTGGCACATCAACAATATTCCAGGCTATTTGTACATCAGCACAATGAAGGTTACAATTCATTCAGAACACCACTGGAATTTGTTCAGACTGCTCTATACTTCTGTACTTGTAATAGACCTTTTATAATTATTTGGGATTTAATTCACAATAGCATCTGACATTCTTTTGTCTGATATTTAACCTATTACTAACAACTGGGGTTCCAATACATTTCTCTATGAATAATCTCTCAAGTACAAGGTTTATTTTTATGAACTTATCTAATATTTATTTTAATCAATAACTTGTAGCCCTTATTTGAAATTCATATTATGTCAGTTTAATCATGGAACCATGAATAGGATATTTATGTGGCTCTCAACCTGCTATCCAATCCTGTTGTCAAACATATTATATAAACTAAGTTTTACATTTTAATTTAGTGCCAGTCTGTCTTTACCAATAAAGCACTGTTATTACTATTATTAGGTTTGTCCTTCCTTCCATTTCAACTGCAATCATACTTCTGCTCTGTCCACTGAGTGGTGAATTGATATTTTCAAAATGTTGTGTCTACATACAACCTAATCATATCACAGTGTTTAAAGTCTATCATGCATATATATCTGGATAGGCTGGATATGATAAATCCACACATTTCTGTTGAAAAAAATGGGAAGAAATTTTTAACAATTAAGTCTCCGATTTAGAACGGTGAATAGGAAGGGGATTTCAACTACAATTGGTCTGCTGATGAAAATGTCTAATTTTGTACAGATTAGTACTTGTTACATAAATCATCAAAGGATACTGATTCATCCACACACAAACCCCAATAAAAAAAACCTTCTGGTTTCCAGATGCTAGGTCAAATTATCCAACTTCTTCCAGACATAAATATTTCACAACTTCTCTCCCTTTGTACCAGCCATTTATCCAGTCAGGTAAAATGCTATCAATTATTGGAGCCATTTTATGACAGTTCAACTTTCAACCTGTAATGCAGCAATGATCCTGGCTAATCTATGCATATCTGATACGCTGGAAAACCCCAGAGACACTGCTAATGTTGTAAGTGGCTTTTTTGTCATTTTCCACCTGGTTGCACAAATTGAGAATTGTAACTATTCACCTGGGCTGAGTAAAATCTAAATTCCATTTAAAATATAAAACCAAATTCCTCAACAGTGCTGACTCTGACATTTAGGATAGGGTAGTAATAATTTATATAAAATTGTATGTAGTTAAAATGCGATAAAAATTTAAAGAAAGTTGAGTTTACAGTTAATTAAAAATGCAATGAAAATTTCAAGATACAGAAAGTGAAGTTTACAATAATTACTGTAATTACCTATAAAATTTACAATAATTATTGCAATTACTAATACAATCAATAAACTGTTACTAAAGGTTCACCATATTTTGAACTTTCAAAAAAGAGGACACTCCTGAGAGTGACTTCATCTGCATCAGGACTTATATAGAGATTTAAAGACTGAAAAGGAAAGAAAGCAACCACAGCTACTGTAAATATGATAACCTGCTAAATAAAAAGTCCTTAATTTATTCATCTGCCTATAATGGTCACATTGTACAGTGTGCTTCTGCAATTTAAATTGATGACCAAAACATGATTTTTATTTAATGCCAAATAAAAAGTTTCTGTTAATGAATCACATTGCAATTATCAGCAGCCAACTTTTAATTCTTGTGTATTTTGCTAAATACCAGCCATCTTTTAAATCAATATTCTAACATGATGCCGGTTGTCTCCCTTAACAACATAAACAGGGAAAAAGGTATTATCTTATACAATACATACCATCTTTACTTGCTTATGAGTTCAACTGCCAACTACAAAGACCCATATCTACAATTGCATAATGCACTCTCAGATCGGGTTCTGTGCAGTTTGTTAGGGGTAATCAGTAGAACAAACAATATAGACCCTAATCTGCAGGTGCATTATGATATGGCAGATCAGGATCTGTGTTGTTTGCAATTTGACTCAATAAGTGAGTATATATGGTACCTCTTTTTGGAGGTGCCAACAGTAATGGTTTGTAACACTGCATTGCCTTCACTTGAGTGTGCAGCAGATAGTTAAGCAAGAAGCTTGCATGCAATAATACTAGAAGAACCACCGACCCACGAGAAGCTACTGTCAAAAAATTCATAATGAAACAAAGTTTATGTTCACCCCTAATGTATCACTTGGTTGTCTTGTTGCATTAATTCTTCAGGACTCCGGGTACTAACTACCCGGGTACTAACTACACATAAAGCTTTGAACCAGTCTAGAAATGGGTGAACATAAAACAGGATATTTGGGATGGGAAGGTCATGATTGGTTGATAATATGCAGCATAATTCGAGTAAAATTCATTAATTGAAATGACATGGTGTTAGGGCTCTGCTGGCACATTGTCAGTTTTTTTTACTACCATGGTAATAATGTCTTGAAATCCAAATGTTCAAAGATCTATTAGTATCTTGTCTCTTACACCTAGATGTGCTAAATGTGTATCTGTGTAATTAATTTTAACAGAAATCAATACCAACTCTGCATTATGAGCATTTCTGCATAAAACAGGGCAAACATTTAGGTTTTAAGAGATTTTGAGAATATATTTATTGTTGTTTATTTCCAACAGTAACAGGAGCACTGTTTTCAGCATACGTACAAACATTACCAAGTCTGTAGTAACTTGAGACATAATTTAAATTTCAGTTTTTTTCTGTACCAATTAATTGTCTGATGTTGACAATAAAATTTACACCACCTATAAAAAAGGAAATTATATAGACAATTTCATTAATCTTGGACTTTAGAAAAGAAATAATTATGATAAAGAAAGCACAAAGAGAAACAGTATGAGAGAGAATGATGATTGATTGTATTTTTATGGCACACCATCACTGTTGAGCTATTTAGCATATATAAAAGATTATATGTAGGATTATTTGAAAGTGATAAAAGTTTTCTTATCAACCATCGATAATAGAATCAAACAGTTTAAAGCAAAACGATAAGATGATAAGAGCAATATATAAAGCTTCCTGATCAATGGGGAATGTAAATGGTGTATGTTAATGAAGATTTAGATGAAAAGGTACTAAATATAAAGGATGGTATATACATTACATAAAAATGCTCAAGGTGTTAGCATAAAAGTTATATCGTAGAATAAATGTTTACTTCTTTCAAGCATTTTAAAATACAAGAGACATTTATTATATAAAAAAGTTCCTTCATGATATGCACATTGTGAGAGAAAGAGAGAAAACTTGATATGGCTGATGAAAACTTCTACCATTATATTTTAGATTTGTTACCTAATAAATTAACCTTTATTCAAGAAATATCAGCCTCACAAGAATTCATGTGGAAATCATCAGGCATTTGCAATTTATTGCTGGGCATTTTGGCAATTAACATTCAAGTTGCATGAATTATACATGAGCTGGCCCATGGGTATTAGGCTACATGATTACCTACAAATCAATTGTAAATTCTAACCTGGTTTATTCAGTGGAAATGGAGTTTGGGGGAAAACATGAAATATTCATATCACTAACATGGCTGAGCTACCATAAATTCCCCAGACAAATAGTACATGTAAAATAACAAAAAAGTAGTAAATCCAGATGACACTGTACTGGTCTGGTTGTAAGTGAAAGTAGTGGATAATTTGTGCACAGATATGCTAATTTATCTGTTACTGTATCAGAAGTGACTGTTGTATTAATACAGTGTCATTAATTTATTTACCATCTGTACTTGTTTATATGTCTAACCCAACTGCAAACTGTACAAACTCAAATCTGCATAATGCTCTGACAGATCTGGGTCTGCAGTTTGTCATGAGTAATCAGTAGAACAAAATGATTTTAACATACATGTTGAATTTCTGTTTCTGGCAAAGGAAAACATTTGGTTTGCTTGAGCACTGTTTATAGTTATGTGTTTAAGTTGAAAACTTCGGTGATTTGCAAGCCTGGGTCAGCTGTCTCTGTTTTCATTTGGAAGGGAACTTGTCTCCAACTTCCTCGGCATAGTATAGACAATAAAATGTGCCATACAAAACAATACAAAGACTGGGCAAATGGAGAATGAATAATGATTTCTCTTAATGGGACTGGAAACTGTTGCAGATTAGCTACAGCATATGAATCTGATTTACCAGACTGACATTTGGAAACCCAACAATTTCATCCTGGTCTAGGCTTCTTCAGTGGTGTTTGTTGTTGCTGTGGTTGTGGGTTTAATGCCACATTTTAGCACACAACAGCCTATACATGGCAGCCAGTATATCTGGTTGAGGAAGAACCTGTGAAAATCCTGGGAAGAACCACTGACCCACATGAAGCTACTGGCAAGATTGCTCACTACCCACACTGACCAAGCCTGAGCCTTGAACCCATGCAGACAGAGGTGAGATGGCAGTAATGGGTAAAGGAAAGCACTTTAGGCCACTCAGTCACCCAGGGCCCCATTTATAGCAAGATACATTATATGTATATCTAATCTATATCAATCATAATATTTATAATTGAATTCTCTTATCCAAAACAGATTAGACTGCTCCAGTGGCCTATTGGTTAGAGCATTTGCCTTGGCTGCAGGAGGTCATAGGTTCAAACTCAGGCTGAGTCATACCAAAGACTTGTAACAGTTGTACTAGCAGCTGCCTTGCTTGGCACTCAACATTAAGAGTTAGTGTTAGTACTAGTTGGCCAGGTGTCAGCATAATGTGACTGGGGGGACATGATCATATATGTCTATGGCATGATGCCTCAGTGCTAGACATCACTATAAACTGTCACACTGCAGACATCATAGCAATATGACTGATTTGTTTTATATAAAGTTACATTAAAAATCCAAAACACACATCCAAAGCACACCAAAACAGACTCACGCTGAGTCTGCTTTACTGAGGCAACCATCTTAACTTGCATTCAGGTCATGTGACAACAAAACATTAAAGGTGAAAATCCAGAATAAAAAGAGTCCTAAAAGTCCAATCACAAGTCCAAAAGCATAGGTTATTCTGAATGAATTCCAGTGTGTTCTAAATGAATCCTCTCAAACATTAACTGAAACACAACTAAAATTGATTCCTCTAAAGCTTGATGTTAAGATAGGAATGAATTATTCTGAAGCAAAAAGCATTTATATTAAAAGCTAAGATACAATAACAGAACAAGGATGAGAGTAATTTCCCATCAAATTTGTAAACAACTGGATTTTAGAACATTCTTGATTTAAAAAACCTAGGCACCGAACTCAACATCTGTAAACATGTTTACCTCCAAGTAATAATAATCTTAATATATAATCTACAATCATAATATTAGCATTGTATTATGTTGTTTAGAAAAAAAGACATTGGTCAAGCCCAACTCCAACCCACAATTATGGACACAGATCAGTAATACGATACAAATTTATATACATAGCATATAATCATGGACAAAAGCCAACAAAATACAAATTAAATATACATAACATTTCATTTAAAATGAAACTCCTCTGATAATTTCGATTTTTTGTTTTCCAAAGCTCACAATAATAGATTTTGTTTCAAATAAATACTCCTTTAGGATCTCCTATTTTTGACACAAGATTCAGTTCAAAACTCTCTGCATTCTGTAACTTTGATCAGAATTAAAATGGAACCATAGAACTTTCAGGACTTTCTGAACTTTTGCTCATTTTCTTGCATGCTAAATTTTAGTAACATAGTTTTAATCCAAGCAGCATATCTCAATCTCAGGTTTTGACCTGTTACTGAGTTTCAATCTCAACAAATTTTGAGATTCTGTGTCTGTTCCTGTGCTATGTTTGTTGAAATTTTGGTTTAATCAGCTTTCTGATAATATTAACAAAGTAAATTTTTACAATAGTTGCTCAGAAGGTAAAATTTAAAAACAATAATTAAAAAATATGCAGATCTTATGTACTTTGAAAGTTTAAAACACTGTGGACCCAAACTGGTTTATTCTAGTTTTTTATCACTTTACATGAGGACTGTCCTCTGAATGATGCCAAACAGTAACGTGATTATTGCTTGAACTGAAGAAAAAAAATAAATAGGTAATGATGTATGGAAATGTTGGCAGCTTTTTATGTCAAATTTATAACATCATAGTTTATAGCTTTATTTTAAATAATTAGAACTCAAAATAGCTTTTTATCTACATTATATTTTAAAATTACACAACTTCACTGGCACTTTGAAAAATGGCAACTTGGCATGAATAGTTTTCATATGTATTTAATTTTTCCAGTTTTGTTGACCTGTTACAAGAAAATGAAAACTTCCAAATTGTTCATGATACTCTGTATACAATAATCACTAAAGAAAAGTTCACCTAGCACTGAGTAAACTGAAGCATGACAAAGCTAAGGAAGGAAATGCTTTATCCAATGATTTTCTTGATATGTATAATTGCACCAATGTTAATAATATTATTTAATAAACTATTCAATATTCAGTTATACAGAATATTGCTCAATGGCTACCATTGTGCCAATTCTGAAGAAAGGGGATGCAAATGAACCCTCCAAATACAGAGGCATCAGTTTACAACCAGTTTAATCGTTTACATCGATTTTAAATAATAGGATAAATGAATGGATTTAGAGCTTGTTATTCTACAGTAGATAATATGTTTATATTATATACATTAATATGTAAATATTTAAGAAAACGTACAGGTAGATTCTATGCAGTGTTTATTGACTATGAAAAAGCCTTTGATAGGGTATAGGGAACATTTACTGTAACAAAAGCTAGTTAGTGAAAATGTTAGTAGAAAAATGCTAAGAATTATTAGGGCAATTTATAATAATGTAAAAGCATGTGTTAAGACCAACAATTTTATTACCAAAGTATTTAAATGTCCAGTGGACATCTGCCAAGGTTGTGCTTTATTGCCTTAACTATTGTCTATTTTTTTCATTTCTGAATGATCTGAAATCCTTCTTAACTGACAGAAACATTGGGTTTTCACTTACAACTTCAGAGCTATTTTTACTGTTGTATGCAGCTGATTTTATTGGCTTTGCTTGCTGACACTGCCCATCAGTTGTAAATTATGCTCAGTAGTCTAAATGCCTATTGCTTAAAGCGGAAACTGAAGGTGAATATGAAAAAAACACCAAGTGATTGAATTTCGCAGAGGTGGCTATCTCAAACGTAATAAAAAGTGAGTATGGTCCTACTGAGGTAAAGATTCAATCATATTACAGCATAAGTATCTAGGATGGATATTTTCTTCAACACAACTCTGGGTACATGTGCCAGAAAACTCAGTGTTCACAAGCATTGAAAGGCTATGCATATTTTCAAGCAGTCTTTAAAATTTTGGCAAAATGCTTGTAACTGGTTTGCTTAGTATGACTCAGGGATAGCCCCCATTCTTAATTATGGCACCAAAGTTTGGTTATTTATAATGCCAATGATATTGAAAATGTTCATTTGACATTTTGTAAATACTGTTTATACATGCTTATAAGTCAAGTCCAACAACAAAAATATAGATTCTGATCCACCATAATATAATGTGCCTGCAGTTCAGGGCCTATAATGCTTGTTCTACTGATTACTCCTAGCAAACTGCACAGACCCAGATCTGCTCGTGCATTATGCAATGGCAATCTGGGTGTGCATGCAATTTGCAGTTGTATTCATCTTATAAGTATATATGGTATATATTTGGTAGATGCGAATATTCTCCAAATGCATTTATATATAATGAATTAGTATGCAGAATATAGGATGTAAACATATTTTGAAATGTTGGCATAGAATCCTAAAAATACCAGAAGACAGAAATCCTAAAGAATGTTACAATTTACAACTAAGATGCAAAGAAAATTGTGATTGCTGGGTTAATAATGTTAAAAAGCTTCTGTTTCTGTATAGATTAGGCAGTATTTGGTTTGGTCTAGGCATAAATGATAAAAATACATTTCTTAAGATGTTAGGTAGAGATGTGAAGATATCTTTAGGCAAAAACTTCAGGATGAGATTAAATCTATGGAAAGACTGAATAGGGTTCTGAGAACAGAATTCACATGTCAAAGAAATCTAGAATTATTAGGAGATGTAGATTTTTGTTACATAATTTTATGCTTAGAATGGGTAACTTGCAAATCTGAGGTAATACAGAAAGAAGAAATATTTAGTGACCTATGCATATTAAAATCCAGCTTTAGAAAAATGTAGGACTTTTATTCAAAATGATACAAGGAAAATTCAAATGACTAATCTAGCAAAGGTTACTACAAAAGTCTTCTCATATATTTATAATTAATTTATCATTGATAAAAACCAAGAAATAATTAATGAAAGAAAATGTTTTTTTTTTAACCACAGGGGAAGTGTACTAGACAGTAAAAGGTTAAAAATGGAACAATAAATTCAGACAATTAACACTAATGAATTTTATTTATAAAGTCTACAAACATAAGATTTATAATTGTATTACCCATACAGTACAGAGGTAGTGAAGTGCTTTATAAAAGTCCTAGAGTCTGCTTCTAGTCTATTATGGATTGTACCCATCTTCATGTCTTTGAAAGTATTTGGCTGGCACAATTACAATTAAGCTGAGGATTATTTAATATCTTCAAACTAACCAAACCTTGTTCTGTCTGCAAACACTTTTACAATTTGGGAAAATGAAGTTGTAGAATGTTAAAGAAATGATACAATTACAAAAATGTTATAAAGCCATATTCATATTCAGACTGCATTATTTTGGAATGTGTGGCATGTAATAAAAAAAATGATTAAGTCTATATTCTACTTTAAATTACATTTTTATGTTTCAGGGAATATTGTTCCTATAGTACCCTTAATTTAATTTTACTGGCTATAACAGCTGGTATGTTTCAAGATGCTGTCAGTATAGATGTACCATATATACTAGCTTATAAGTTGAGTCAAACTACAAACAACAATGATCCTGATCTGCCATAACATAATGCACATGCAGATTGGGTGCTATGTTGTTTGTTTGACTGATCACTCCTAATAAACTGCACAAACCCAGATCTGCTGGTGCATGATATGACATCAGATCTGGGCCTGTGCAGTTTGCAGTTGATCTCGTCTTATAAGTGAGTATATATGGTACCGACTTTTATTTTTACCTGCATTAGCACCTGACCATGTATATTAGGCTGTTCCATCTACTAAAATTAGCATTACTTTAAAACTGCACTGGCCATTATTAACTTTATTTTACCTAATTAAAAATATTTGTGCCAAAAGAACAAAGTTGGATTTGAAATTTGTAAGGATTTTTGAATTGATTAAATAATCCTCAGGTAGACTGTAATTGTGCCAGGTAAATACTTTCAAGACATGAGGTTGGGTATAATATTCATAATAGACTAGAAGCAGACTGTAGTGTAATTAATTGATCATGAGCAAATTTTGCAGAATTTAAAAAATTCAACCTTCACATAACATTTTCAAAATAGGTTGTTCTAAAGAAAAATGTAAATTACTCTAATGCATTATTGTATCTTTTGCAAATAAAATGGTGCTTTTATGTTTTCTGTCAATAATGAAATAAAGTATTGTCGAATAAAGAAGCAGCATGATTTGCCACTAAAGCAATGATCAGTGATGTTCCTTTTGATCTCAGTGACTAAGAGCTCTCATTTGCATTTTGCATGATTAACATTTGCTAGTGCAGATAAGACTTTCCTATCCCTGTATATGTAAGTTTCAGATTAAGGGAACTGGTAATATTTGTTGGTGCAGATAAGTTTTCTTTTCCCGTATATGATAGTTTCAGATTAAGGGAATATATATTTGGTGGTGAAGATAAGGAGTTTCTTTGTGCATGTTTTAGCCCCGATTCGGGGAACAAGTCATATTTGGTTGCATAGTGAAGGATTTCCCTACCCCTGTGTATCTTAGTCCCACTAAAAGGGTGTGTGATAAGAGTTACTGCCTGGGGTGCCAAGCTTGGTGTATGTGCCATATTGCAGAGTTGTGGGCATTTGTTCTGGGGGTGGGTAAGCAGAAGGCAATGCTCAGCTGGTGCACCATTTTGTCCAGTGCAAACTTGTGACAGCCATGGTTCCAGATTCAGGGAACAATATTATTTGGTGCATGTTAGTCACAGATTTAGGGAACAGGTAATACTTTTTATGGTGTGCCTAAGGAGATTCCTATCCCACTGACTGTTAGTGTTAGTCTCTGATGTAGAAATGGAGATTCCTGTCCCTGTAAGTCCCACATTTTGGGAATATGTAATATTTGATGTAGAAATGGAGATTCCTATCCCTGTAAGTCCCACATTCAGGGACTATAAAATATCTGATGTAGATATGGAGATTCCTATCTCTGCAAGTTCCACATTTTGGGAATATGTAATATTTGATGTAGTAATAGAGAGTCTTATACTTGTTAGTCCCAGATTCAGGGACTGTGTAATATTTTGATGTAGATATGGAGATTCCTATCCCTGTAAGTCCCACATTCAGGGACTATAAAATATTTGATGTAGATATGGAGATTCCTATCTCTGCAAGTTCCACATTTTGGGAATATGTAATATTTGATGTAGATACAGAGATTTATATCCCTGTAAGTCATGGAATAAGAGAATATGTAATATTTGATGTAGATACAGAGATTCTTATTCCTGTTAGTCACACATTCAGGAAATACATATTATTTTATGTAGAATTGGTGATTCCTATCCTTGTGACTGTTAGTCCCAGATCCATATGATTAATATTTTAATTATCCATGTTATACTGTGGCTAGATATAAAAAAAATGGAACAATTCTGAAAAGGCTTTAGCATACCATAACCATCAAAGAATAAACAAAGCTATAAATATTCTTTGACAAAGGGTATTCATATTAACAAGTCATTTGAAGTACACAGGCCATCCAGAGACAGGACATGTAGACCACTGTGACTATTAAACAGTGGGTAATACAAAATGAGGACAAACTTATTTGCAATACAAAGCAATATGCTGCACACATATCTCTCTCTCCCTGTCTCTCTAATAAATATACATGTATGTATATATATATATATATATATATATATATATATATATATATATATATATATATATATATATATATATATATATATATATATATATATATATATATATATATACAGAGAGAGAGAGAGAGAGAGAGAGAGAGAGAGAGAGAGAGAGATTGTTTGGGATAGGTTTCAACTTGTATAGCAATGTAAAATCTTGTTAGTTACATCTTGAAATATCTGCAAGGTTTTTTTCTCAGGATTTTAGCACCAGATTCAGATCAAAAGTTCCAGTACTATTGATATGGCAAAAAAAAAAAATGGGGAGTCCAAATCTGTTTTTTTCTCTCCATCTTTCATTGAGTCAGGAACTCACCCAGTGAGGTCAAAGAGAAACCCCCAGTCTAGCAGATGGCACAATCAAATCCAATACCTTATAATGAAAGGAATCACATTCATTGTGTTTCCTCTAGCTTTCCGTACCCTCTAATATTTCATACAACTTTAATCCATAAAAAATTACATTTTGTCTTCCAAAAGTTTTGGTAAAGAGATCTATATTTCATTAAAACTTGAAAAATTTCAGGTGTGTAAGACAGTGACTATTTTGCCTGTAATTATGTGTAAACTAGAATAAAAAGTGTAAAATGACAGACAATAATAATATTCAGAAGGATGAGTTCTATTTTGTGTTAGAGTATAAACATTATAATAATTTAGAACCAATATTTGGAGGTCTGAATGGATCTTCTCTATCATATAAAAAGTAAATGTAAATCAAGTCATTTTAGCAGTATTCAATTTTGGCAAATCTTTTAATGTTAGCATATAAGACATATTTTAGTGAAAAATCTATGCCAACATGATGAACTGTGCAGAATGAGTAACAACATCTTAAGTATTTAGTGAAAATCCAATATCAGTACATCCAACCATTCACTGGAAGCAGCCATAACAAGATTGTCAAAATGGCTGCCATGCTGAATGTCAGATCAGCACCATTTCTATTTACCAGGCATCACAAGAAGCCATTTAGTGAAAACCCAGTGCTAAAATGACCATCCATCCAGGAAAAAACAGTGATAACAAGATTTTCATGATAGCCACCATGTTGGACATATTGGATCTCCATGAGGCACCATTTTCATTTATGACTAACTGGATCTGAGGTTGAATGTACATGCTTTTGTTTGTTAAATTTTATGGAAGTTATCCCAGTAATTTAGGAAGAATAGTAACAACAAATCTGTCCTTAACAGACAGACAATATACAACAGGCCATAACAAAAACTCTTCTTGTCTATGACCAGTATATCTAATTTTAATCAGAGAAAAGGCACTAATAAACAGCAAAAAACAGGAATGACTGTCAGCAACACGGGATGCTAAAATAAATATACAAAACAAAACGTCAGAGTATTTCTTTCAAGTAATATCCTGAAGTCCATCAGTTCACTTGTTGGTACTGAATCCCTCCAAAATAATGGCCCATAATTTCTATTACTGCTTAGAAACATTCAGAGATGTTTGTCTGGATAGATATTGGCATTCTATAATATGTGCATTTGTTGACACATAATTATAGTGAAAAAAACAATATTTAAAAAATGTAAAGTTTAGTGAAATTCACTAAATGTAATGCTTGCTAAAATGTTATGAATTAACATACATGACTCTGCATTTTACTGTGTTTTAAAAACTGTTAAATGCAAATGTTAACCACAGTGCTGACACCAAACCCATGGACAGACAGACAAACAGATGGTCAGACTGAGAAACATTATCAATTAATAGGCCACAGTTGTTTTGCAAACCAACCAAAATAGTAGTACAATTAACTTCTGAAATAATGAATTGGAAAAAGATACCACAAACTCTTTCAAATGGCAACTTCTTGGTTTTGGAGTCCCTGGCAGTCAACAGTATCACTTGCCCCTTATGACAGTCCCGAATGAGATTTTCGGCAAAATATTTGTTTGCCACACAAAGACTCACCCGTATTGCAACAATCTATATATAAGGCCAGGTAGTAACTTGGCTGATAAATGTGACAGATCTGGATGTAATATCACCCCAAAGTAACTTGGCTGAAAAATGTGACAGAACCAGATGTAATGCCACACAGAAGTAACTTGGCTGATAAGTGACAGAGCTATAAGTAATGTCACCCTGTAGTAACTTGGCTGATAAATGTGATAGAACTGGATGTAATGTCACCCAGAAGTAACTTGGCTGCTAAATGTGATAGAACTGGATGTAATGTCACCCAGAAGTAACTTGGCTGCTAAATGTGATAGAACTCGATGTAATGTCACCCAGAAGTAACTTGGCTGATAAATTTGACAGATCCGGATGTAATATCATCCAGAAGTAATTAGGTTGATAAATGATACACAAGAACTGGATGTAGTACCTGGCTGATTGATGTGACAGAAATGGATGTAATGTCACCCAGAAGTAACTTGGCTGATAATTGATAGAACTGGATGTAATGCCGCCCAGAAGTAACTTGGCTGATATATTTGACAGAACTGATGTAATGTCACCCAGCAGCACTTGGCTGATCGATGTGACAGAAATTGATGTAATGTCACCCAAACGTAACTTGGCTGAAAATTGATAGAAATGGATGTAATGTCACCCAGAAGTAACTTGGCTAAATGCGACAGAACTCTTCTTTCTGTCACTTCTATTACAACAGCAGTTATATTTGGCATATGGCATTAGAAGTGCAAACTTAAATTACAAATTTAGCTTCTAACTTTATTTCTATCATCTTTATAATTTGATACATTCAAAACTAAGAGTTTGTCTCATCTGACTATTTGCTGTTTGTGATTGTTTTTATACAAGGAACATGATCTTCTGTTTGTTATTTCAAATATTTGTTAATTCACAATTATTTTTTTTTCAGTACAAATGTTGTAGTTAAAAAAATTTTAAAAATGAAAAAGATACTTGGGTCTTGAAAATCCATTGTTATATCAGAAAGATTTTCCACTTGCAAGTTCATTAATTATGAAGCTGACTGCAGGTAGAATATAACATGCAGGAGATCCATAACTGCCAAGTCTCTAAGCAGTGTTGGTAGTAGCATGGTTCACTTTCATGGGTGGGGTGGGTGGGTGTGTGTCTTGTAATCAAAAGGAGGGTCATTGTGCATAGTCAATGAAAATTTATACAGAATGAAAAGTAAGTTGTTTTTAATAAAGTTACTTGCATCTTATGGATTATATATTTTTTTAAGAATTTTAAATAAAAGTGAAAACTATTTATATTAATTATAATTGAAAGACCTACAACACAGTATGGCCTTTACATTAAAAAATGTCACAACAAACCAGCCCAGCAACTTTATCATGTAAAGTGTTTTATGACTCACTCCATCAATTCTATTGATTTTCTACCATTGTTCTAATTAAATAAGCTACTGTTATTTTTCCCCCAAAACTAAGCCCAAAATACAGCATAAAAACAATTTATATTCATATTTTGGGTCAGTGTTGAAAACTGCCTGGTTTCTTCTCTGCATTTTTCATTCCTAATTTAGAAATGGAGGGTTTTCCTGGGTGAACCATTCTTGACTAATAAACAATGTTCTCATAATATTCTTGCCCTGACATAGTGCTTGGGATGAGAACTCACACCACATCGGAGGTAGAAGTGGATAAGAACAAATATTGCAGAATATGCAGAATGTGATGTGCCATGTTGTTCTTAGGTTAACAAGTACAAACATCCCACAACAGGCTGCAACTATGATGCATTTTACTGGATAAATTATGCCATAAAACCAGCTCATTCCTTGCTTATACACTGCTGGCTGCACTAAAATGTTTTAAAAACATTTCCAATATCTGGATATTTACTTAAAAAAGACAACTGCAGTTTAAGAATATCCACTTGTTTGTTGTAGATACAATTTTGGTTATTTTCTTACTTTATTTTACCATGATGGTGGGTTTGGTAATATGAAAAGTTAACACATTTTTTTATGGGACATGCAGTGACTTGACAGGTATGGAAATCTCCTAAAATCTGAATGATACAAGGCATGCATCAAGAATGATTGATAAACAAAATAGGATGTAACATCTTAATAAACTGCCTCCAAATTAAAAGAATATCAAATTAACAAAATACAAAAAAAACTCTAAATAAACAAATTTCATTGGGAATGTCATGCATACCAGCTAATGGCTTTCACAAGTTGTCTCAGTCTCAATCTGTGTAAGTAAAAAACTCACAATTTTACCTCACCATCAAATTTAATCACTTGAAAAATGTAAACCAATCTGTATACTGCAACTTGTAATGCCTTGTTTCTTTCAGGCCTGTTTGACACAATATTGGTATCATACACTATGAGACACATTTGACACAATGTTGGTGTCATACACCATGGGACACATATGACACACTATTGGTATCATACACTGTGAGACACATTTGATACAATGTTGGTATCATATACCATGGGACACATTTGACACAATATTGGTATCATACACTGTGAGACACATTTGATACAATGTTGGTATCATATACCATGGGACACTTTTGACACAATATTGATATCATACACTGTGACACACATTTGGTACAATGTTGGTGTCATACACCATGGGACACATTTGACACAATGTTGGTATCATACACTGTGACACACATTTGACACAATGTTGGTATCATACACCATGGGACACATTTGACACAATATTGGTACCATACACTGAGACACATTTGATACAATGTTGGTATCATACACAGTGAAACATGTTTGACACAATGTTGATATGGGACATGTTTGACACCATGTTGATATCATACTGTAAAACATGTCTGACAATGTTGGTATGATATACTCTTAGATAAGTTTAATACAATGTTAGTATGATATATTGTGAGACATGTTTGACAAATGTTGCTATCAATTCTGTAAATGTTATTGGTAAAAATTTGACAAGGCCTCAAAAGTGAGTTGTCTCACGCATCCCACATCATCGTTATCATAATAGAATTACCTTCAAATTCAGAAATAAACCCTGGAGATTTACCATTTTTTTTACTGATTGTTTCTTATTCTAGTTTGGCCCACTGAGCTCATCTTTCCTTCATAATGGACTTGTCATTTTTACGAGGGTGTCAGTACCATCTATACTCACTTATAATTTGAGTCAAACAGCAAAATGACAAAAATCCTGATCTGCAATTGCATAAAGTACCTGCAGATCAGGGTCTATGTTCTTTGTTCTACTGATTACTCCTTACAAACTGAACAGACCCAGATCTGCTGGTACATTATGCAATGGCAGAACTGGGTCAGTGCAGTTTGCAGCTGGTCTCATTTATAAATGAATATATATGGTAAACATTTTATGGACTATAATGACTTCTGGTTTACAAAGATGCACAGGCATGATGTTGGCATTGTGGAAACTAAATAGGCAAAAATAGTATTTATGAGGATCAGTAAAATTTATATATTTACACTCAACATTGGCAAACATTACATGTATTGATAATCTGGACTTTTATGTAATGTTATAACATTTTTCATTTCCAGATGAAAATATCTGTCTTCTAACTGTTAGCATTTTAGTCTTTTGTCCCTTTTGTTACATTACTTTCCTGTATACTTACAGGATATATTTAAAAAATGAGAAAACACTGAGAATTAAAACTTAAAGGCAAGACTATTTTTCATACCAGATTAATTTTTGAACTTTCAGGATATCACATATCATATATAGGGGCCTGAACAATGTCAGATTTTTTACAGGACCAACAGCCTCTCTTCAAAACACATAAATAATAACAACAACCTCTCTTCAAAACATAAATAATAACAACCTCTCTTCAAAACAACATAAATAATAACAACAACCTCTCTTCAAAACACATAAATAATAACAACAACCTCTCTTCCAAACAAATAATAACAACCTCTCTTCAAAACACATAAATAATAACAACAACCTCTCTTCAAAACACATAAATAATAACAACAACCTCTCTTTAAAACAACATAAATAATAGCAAGGTTCTCCATATTGAACTACTAACACAATCAGTGAAATAAACTAGGCAATATTTGAAAGGAACACTATCTGAACTTACCTCTGATGAAACAAATGATGTAACATGGAAAACTAACTTGATAAGCTCACATAGTGTAAAAGGCAAGATATCCTCATCAACAAGATTATAATGGGATAGAATATTCCAGTTTATACATTTGAAATTTGGCCCTTCCTAGAGTATGATAAATTGTCACAAACAATCATGAAAAGCAGAGGCTCTTTGCAGCAACTGCAGTCATGTGAAGTGTCATTTTTTAATTGTTGCCTTGTTAGTTGAGTACACTGGTCAACAGTGAAATCATTACTGACTTGAAAAGGCCCTAATCTGTAGTATTTTGGTGTGCCGAACACGAATATAACCGTGAAAAATTTGTATTGGCTCTCGTTTTGAAGATATTCATATACCTCATTTTCTATGTTTCACTGTGTAAATTTCTCCAGTAGGACTGCAGCAACATCCGGAATAATGATGTAACATTGCATAATACCATCATGCTCACATCATCCACAGTTGATTGCATCATTTTCTGATGCAATGCAATACTAATGCCATGCGGCTGCTGAAGTAAGTTGACGTCAGCAGTGTACTATACATGTGTAGGCCTATTATACTAATGCCAGGCGGCTGCTGAAGCTGACGTAAGCAGTGTACTATATAAAGCCCAATCAGATAGGTTCAGCATTTAAAATATTTTAGACGTTGTGCGAGACAGTTCAAGCTACTGTTACATAAAACTTATTATTTTATCCATTTACGTACAATAAAGAACAGTAATGCCTCGAAAGTGTGTTAATACTGTGGACAATTTTTGCTATATTTGTGGGGAAGTGACATTTGCCAACCAGAAGAAAAGTATCAATTCTCAAGTGAAGAAGGCATATCATCTTTACTTCGGATGCAAGGTTGGTGACCAAGACAAGCCTTGGGCTCCGCATATATGCTGTGCTACATGTACAACACAGCTTTCACAGTGGTTGAATTGCAAAAGGTCATCAATGCCGTTTGCAGTCCCAATGGTGTGGAGAGAGCCAAGCAACCACCTAAATGACTGTTACTTCTGCTTGGTTCCTCCTCTTTCCGGCGGAATAACGAAGCGAAAGAAGTCGAGAATAGTCTACCCAAACATTCCGTCTGCATTGAGACCAGTTCCACATGGTGAGGGACTTCCTATTCCAGAACCTCCAGCAGAATATTCTCTTGATTCATCTGACGAAGACAAAGGTGAGTCGACCTGTTCTTCTCCTGGTCCATCAGCATGCAGTGATCCAGATTTTCACTGTGGTGCATCATCAACCCCACACAGAATAACACAGGAAGAACTAAATGACCTGATTCGTGATTTGGACTTATCAAAGAACAAGGCAGAATTGCTAGGATCAAGACTCCAACAATGGAATCTTCTAGAAGAAGATGTCACAATTACTGCATATCGAAAGCGCCACCAGCAATTGGAGCCTTTCTTCAGAAAGGAAAGTAATCTGATATTCTGTTCCGATATTGAGGGCCTCATGAATGCTTTAAAAATCACTCATGACCCACAAGAATGGAGACTATTTGTGGACTCTTCGAAACTGAGTCTCAAGGCTGTGCTTTTGCACAATGGAAACATTCTTCCATCTATTCCAGTAGCGTATGCTGTCCACATGAAAGAGACATACGATAACTTAAGGCAGCTACTGAATTCCATTGAGTATAACAAGTACAGCTGGCACCTCTGTGGTGATTTGAAGGTAGTTGCCCTTTTAATGGGACTGCAGCAAGGATATACAAAATACATGTGTTTCTTATGCGAGTGGGATAGCCGAGCAAGGGAAATGCACTACATGAGGAAGGAATGGACTCACAGGCAGAATGTAGCCATTGGAGAGAAGAATATCCAACACCCAGCTCTGGTTGAGGCTCAGAAAATCTTGCTACCACCCCTTCACATCAAACTAGGTTTGATGAAGAACTTCGTGAAAGCCATTGACCGGACTTTGCCAGCATTCCGATACCTGCATGAAAAATTCCCTCGACTCAGCGAAGCAAAGATTAAAGAGGGAGTTTTTGTGGGTCCTCAGATTCGAGAGCTTTTCAAAGATGACCGGTTCAACAACTTGCTGGAAGGTGACGCGAAACAAGCATGGAATGCTTTTCGCCTAGTTTCTACAAACTTCCTCGGAAATGTTAGGGCAGAAAACTATAAGGAACTAGTAGAAGACATGTTGATGAAGTATAAGAAACTTGGCTGCAATATGTCTCTAAAGATTCACTTCCTTCATTCCCATTTGGATTTCTTTCCTAGCAACTGTGGTATTGTTAGTGATGAACATGGCGAACGTTTTCATCAAGATATCGCAACAATGGAACAAAGATACCAGGGAAAATGGTCCACTACAATGCTGGCTGACTACTGCTGGACACTCCTCAGAGATGCTCCCGAACAGCTGTACAAGAGACAGGCGAAGAAATCTAAGATGTAGTCAATGACTTGATTTTTTATAGGTAGGCTATTACAGTTGACCTTTTACTATTGGAATGCATTTCGTTATGTAAACATTAATTTCTTGCAGATTACAAAAAAACTAGAGCCAATTTTGCAATTTGACTGTCATATTCGTGTTCAGCACATAAAAATTGATAAGAATTGACTAATTTTATTTCAGTAACATGACTTTTGTAAAAATTTGTTGTCCAGTGGTACCAAAGGCTGAATCAGTTGAATGATGAATAGAAGAACCCACATGAATCCAGCAGTCACTGGTTCAAGTGTACTTAGAGATGACATGAATTGTCCCATGTCTTGATATAACTAAATCAGGCTGTGTACATATGCATACAAATATGCCACAATTTGTCATTCTCAGGTGGTGTTTTTGTTTAATCAAAGAAATAAATTCCTGTCAAAAATAGTTGAGTCCAAAATGTTTTTAATATAAATTTAAAAAATAAATATTCTTGTAATAGTCTGAAAATCTAATCAGAAATTGGCACATAAATAAAAGTATACCTATCAAATTTAAGTTGCTTATCTCATATCATTTTGCTTAATCATGTGTTTAACAAAGCTTTTGTCCAAAAACCCAATTCCACAAACTTTTAAAAAATGTTTAAAAATATTGAAAATTTGCTGCATTTTGGTCTGAAAATCTAATTAGGTCATTTACATATCAATACAAATATGTATCCAAATTTTATTTGCCTACCTCAAAGGGTTTCTGTGCATGATATCAAGGTTTATGTTTAAAAAAATGTCTAAGCCAGAAACGATTTTTAAAGAGTGTAAAAAAAAGAAATTACTGTAATGATCAGAAAATCTAATTAGGTAATCTACCTATGACCATGATAAAGTGCATAAAATGCATGGCTCCAAATTGATAGTTTTTGTGATTTGGGATGCATGTATCATTGCACAGACTGACAGCTGCAAAACAATATGACCCCTTTTTCCAGCACAGAGGGGCTGTTAACACAGACTTAAAATAACAGCGACAACCCATGCTTTTTTTTACAGACCTTTGTGGCAACATGAAAAAGTACTTAAGAAATAATGCTTACGTTCTGTTAGATTCCACAAGTTCATCATCTGACTCCTCAGCTCCTGAGACAAATTTCAACTCTCCACTGCTAGTAGTAACTGCAGTGACCTATTAAAAATATGATCGAAAAATAAGGATATTTTGATGAAGCTTTAGTAATGTACACTGAAGTCATTATCATTGGATCTCAGTGGGAGAAATTTCTGACCAATTTGTTAACTAAATAAAATGGATTACTGCATACAAAGAACATAGAAAATTAGTGCAGGCAAGTCATCCAACCCTGTTCCAACATTAAAAAAATAAACATAGGACTGTCCATCAAGAGGGTTGCATTGAAAGCCCATTTCAATATGGTCTTTTTTGTATATCATTCCAGTTTTCTGAAAAAACACTTCACCAAATTAAAAATTATAATGACAATCCTTGACAAAACGAGAGCTCATTTATTTTGAGCAGGTAAATGAAAGACAGGTTTAATTAGAAGTACAATGTACAGTAGATGATAGAAATGGGAAATTCTGTACAAATCAGACATTTTAATATTTTGCAAGGTATTATGGGTAAAACTAGATCAATATTACACTTTCACTAATCTCATCCTATAGCAATGACAGTTTCTGTAAAGACGAAATCTAATGCCAGTCATATTCATGCAGGAAATTACCATAATGACTTGCAAAAATGGCTGATGTGTACAGGAATTTTCACACTGACCACTGTCTGATATAAATTATATTTCTAACAGAAACTACATTCATCTACCTGCTCAAAAAAAGTGAACTCTTGTGTTGTCAGGATCAACTGTTATCATTTTCAATTTGTAGAAATGGAGTGTTATGCTTATGATACTGTGCTGAAACTGACTATATGTTTGCAAACATTTAGTCCATCTCTCAACCCCCAGCCTTCTGCTATAAGGGGGAGGGTTCAGTGTCCATTAGTAAAAAGTTATTGGAAATTAAGATTGTACTATGAAAGGTAAACCATTAGGCTACCAAATGTAAGCAGTGAACAGATGCTAATTTGCTGTATGTTTCTCATACCAACTACTTGAAAATTTGTTAAAGAACAGCATATGACTGCCTTTTATTTCCATCTTACAGAACATAATTACATAGATCTGTCCTATGCCCCAAAATAATGAAAAACAACATCTTGTTAGCACATCTGGATATCGGGATCAATCATTAAACACTGCTTACTGATGGAAACTAATGAAGTACCTCTACTGTGTGAAAGGACAATGGTATGTAACCCTGGAAAAATATATTGTGGTATACCATTATACTGTTAATACTGTGCATCTCTATGGGATATCAAATACCTTTTTAATTCAGAAACAATAAGAAATCTTTAAGTGAAAACCAAATGTTGATATGAGAAGCAGCAATATCAAGATGTTCAAAATGGATGTCCAAGTAACGCCAATTTTATTTAAGACCATCAAGATCTTGAGATGCATGTGTGTATAAAGTATAAAGATTAATGACAATCCTAAAAGTAGTTTAGCAGTAGCAATAACAAATTTATGCTAGCCTAATGGACAGATATATCACTGACATTGGTCTTTCCATGACCTCTTCAGGTGTATGACCAGTAGAACTTAACACAGACAAGAATGCAACAATTTCCCTTTGATTTTACTAAATGAAGAAGAGATTTGAAATTAATATCAATGAATGAAATTCCAAAACTGAACTTACCTTTTTCCTTTCATCAATATCAGTATCTGAAATAAAAAATCCATTGAAATTTAAATTTTATTTTACAAAAATTGAAAGAGAGAAATAGAAGACACCAATTTATGCCAATATATCACTGACTCAACCTAAGTGAACCTCTATACTAAATAAAAGTGAATAGCAAAGATGGGAAGTATGGAGGAGAGGAGGAGAAAGTGAGAGGGAGATTCTGTGCTTATTATCATGCACCTATGGACAAATGTTTTTTAAAAAAATTTCTAGCATCAACTTGCTTGATTGTATTACATCACAATACAACTAGTAATGGCAAACAAAACTATAAGTATGGACAAGGAAGGATGAATGTAGATAGATAAGTGTTTCAACTTTTGTCAAAATTATATTAACAGTATAATGCTTGGCTATGAAGAAAACTTGTAAAACAAATACAGTATGACTGATATGGTTTCACTTTACTGCTGTTAGCTTCAATCAAAATCAAGTATGAATTTACTTTTATTAATGGAGTATTGTACAAATTATTGTGGTCCCTTCGTACCATGAATATTAAAGACAAAAAGAGCATTGCATCTTCTGTAAAGACACAAAATGTTCCTTAAGGAGCCCCTTCTCCATCAGAAAAACTTTCACCAACTGAAGTATCAATAAATAAAACAACATTTTGATAAAAACCAAAAAAATTTGTATATCTTCAGATACTTAAGCTAATTTTAAGAGTAATATGGAAAATCTATGAGTGCATGACCTGACCTGTTTATATCTTCATACCTTGTGAAATCTAGTATATATTCAGTGACTGCCCTCAAGGGCAACTATGCTATTTGTTAACCTGAGTGGGTAATACTGTTTAAATGGATATAACTAGTGCCCAATGGGACAGTGGAGGGCAGTAGTCACTACATACAGCCGAATTGATCATCAGGAGGGTACATGTATTTTGTTACACAAATAGTTCCTTTACAGTGCACACTGAGTGTCCTGGTAGAATTACTGCCAAAAATCAGTTGATGTAAATACTGTAATTTATCAACTGTTTTTATATCAAATAAATATTTATTTTTCACATGTACATTATCTAAGACTCACCCTCTTCTGCCACATAGTTGGCTGGGAAGTAGCCTTGCTGCCCATCAGAGAGCTCACCCATCCACCAGTTTTCACTGTCTTTATACAACACAGTAACTGTATCACCTCGGAACAGGTTCAGTTCATCTGATCTCTGGGCCTTGTAGTCATACAAGACTACAACCTGCATATAGCATAAAATGTAATTGATTTTCATTATTTTTGATATTATTTTCTTTTAAGGAAATTAATTACAAAGCCATAAACAAGGAAATAAAGAAATAAAGGGTATGTGGTTAGTAAAATTGGCAAATGAATCAGTCTAGAGGAAAAATGATCTTTACAAATTACTGTATTAAATTATTAACTTTTTACGTATGATTATCAGAGGCATATTTTGTAAGCTTCATTAAAATTTGTTAATATTAAATATTGATGTAATTCTTATTTTCAATGTCTCTGTAGAAACACTTGGAAAATGTAACCTGAATATATAGTCCTAGAGTAATAACTTTGATGCAGTAGTTTTAAATTCATAGTGAGTCATGCTCAGGTACTATGCATGTATTTGTGTAGAATTTCCTTATCAAGCAAGATGATGATGATGATGATGATGATGATGATGATACTAATGATGATGAGAACATGATGAGAATGAGAATGATGAAAGAATATGAAAAACATAATTAAGCACACACTGTGATAATATTTGTCAGAGAAATTCTACCAAAAAAATAACATTCTTTTCCTGATTTTTGAAGGCTTTGCATAGTTAAAAATAAGGCATCTATACCTTTGTTCTTCTGACTAATCTTGCATTCATAGTCGTAATTGTTCTCTCCAGGTAATCATATTATGTTGGAAATATAATGCAACTTTGATTACCACAATTCATTGAAGGGTGTCAAAGTGATTTGACTAACCAGGAATAAAGGTATTGGGCCAAGTATGAATCAAATAAGAATGCTGTCATATAGTTGTTTAAAATATCTATGTTGGAACAAGTATCACCAAATCACCAAAAGCGATCAAGCATTTCAGATGGTGATTCATTACAATTGAAACAACAAGGTTTCTCTTTTATATAGTGAAGTACAATACAGCTGATCACTAGTGTAATATATTTTCAAGGTAGACTAAATGACAAAAGAGATTAAAATATTAAGTTTTAAAAGGAAAAAACTCACAGAAATACACACTGTAGCAATAAAATAATTGACCTTATTTAAAAAGAAAAGAAGTAAATTCCATGAAATTGTGTCACATGCTTTTCATTTGAAGAAGTGGGTTTAGCTATGTAGAAAAAAGGGTTGGGTGACAATGGTTATCTAGCAAATAAGATAGGGTACACTCAGTCACAAAGAACACTGTCAATGGAACATAGGTGAATGTAATATAAACAATGTATTAAAGATGCATACAAAATGTATGTCCAACATTTAACACCAATAATTTCACTAAACAATGACACATAAAACTTGTAAGCATTTTCCACTTAAGTTATAGCAGACAGAAAGGATGCTAGCAAGTCTGAGAATATGAGTCTGCTGCATGCTGAACATATACCTGAGCAATACTGACAAACTCAGCTGAGGCCACATTAATATCAAGCTGCCTACTAAATTTACTTGAAGTAGAATAAGGAAGTCATTCATGTGTAGCAACAAAAGTAGCTGTCTGACAATCAGGGACTGTAACCCTACCAAATGAATCAGATTGCTGACAATAAAACTCATCTGACAATCAGGGACCATAACATTGTCAAATGTATTAGAATGTGACAATAAAACTCATCTGACAATCACGGACCATAACCCTGCCAAACGAATTAGAATGTGACAATAAAACTCATCTGACAATCAGGGACCATAACCCTGCCAAACGAATTAGAATGTGACAATAAAACTCATCTGACAATCAGGGACCAAAACACTGCCAAATGAATCAGAATGAAACAATAAAACTAATCGGGCAATCAGGGTCAATAACACTGCCAAATAAATTAGAAATGTGACAATAAAACTCATCTGAAAATCAGGCACCATAACCTTGCCAAATAAATTAGAATGTTGACAATAAAACTCATCAGACAATCAGGGACCAAAACATTGCCAATTGAATTAGAACGTGACAATAAAACTCATCTGACAATCAGGGACTGTAACCCTGCCAAATGAATTAGAATGTGACAATAAAACTCATCTGACAATCAGGGACCAAAACACTGCCAAATGAATCAGAATGAAACAATAAAACTAATCAGGCAATCAGGGTCAATGACACTGCCAAATAAATTAGAATGTGACAATAAAACTCATCTGACAATCAGGCACCATAACCTTGCCAAATAAATTAGAATGTTGACAATAAAACTCATCAGACAATCAGGGACCAAAACATTGCCAAATGAATTAGAATGTGACAATAAAACTCATCTGACAATTAGGGACTGTAACCCTGCCAAATGAATTAGAATGCTGACAATAAAACTCATCTGACAATCAGGGACCAAAACATTGTCAAATAAATTTGAATGTGACAATAAAACTCATCTGACAATCAGGGACTGTAACCCTGCCAAATGAATTAGAATGCTGACAATAAAACTCATCTGACAATCAGGGACCATAAGATTGTCAAATAAATTTGAATGTGACAATAAAACTTTTCTGACAATCAGGGATAGTAACCCTGCCAAATGAATTAGAATGCTGACAATAAAACTCATCTGACAATCAGGGACTGTAACCCTGCCAAATGAATTAGAATGTTACAAAATAAAACCCATCTGACAATCAGCGACTGTAACCATGCCAAATGAATTAGAATGTTACAAAATAAAACTCATCTGACAATCAGGGACCATAACCCTGCCAAATGAATTAGAATGTGACAATAAAACTCATCTGACAATCAGGGACTGTAACCCTGCCAAATGAATTAGATTGTGACAATAAAAGTAGCTGTCTGACAATCAGTGATTGTAACCCTGCCAAATGAATTAGAATGTTACAAAATAAAACTCATCTGACAATCAGCGACTGTAACCATGCCAAATGAATTAGAATGTGACAATAAAACTCATCTGACAATTAGGGACTGTAACCCTGCCAAATGAATTAGAATGTGACAATAAAACTCATCTGACAATTAGGGACTGTAACCCTGCCAAATGAATTAGAATGTGACAATAAAACTCATCTGACAATCAGGGACTATACCCCTGCCAAATGAACTAGAATGCTGACAATAAAACTCGTGTGAAAATCAGGGACAATAACCCTGCCAAATGAATTATACCACCTCTAAACAATGCTGCAGAATGCTGACAATCGAACTGAGTTAAGGTCATCAATTTTTAGCAGCATACAAAATTTGGTTGAGAAAAAATAATAAAGGGATTATTTTAAAGTGTGATGGATAATTCATGGGTCTGAAAGTTAACTCCACTAAATAACGACTTATAATGCTAACAATCAAATTTAACTACAGTCTCATCAAAATCTTGCTGCATAATAAACTTGGTTGAAATAATAAATAAGGGAATTGGTATGCAGAAACAAAGAAGCCGGGGCTAAGATCAGGGGCCTTAACTCTGCATAACAATGACATGGAAAAACTGACAAACTCAAAATATTAATAATATTCATAATAGATCTAAATGAAATCCAATAATAACAAGTAACTAAATAATGCTATTAAAGCATTGCTACTGGGGCCCTTTTTGAAAATAATTTTTTTAACAATGCTAGAAAATTCAATTTGTTGAGAGGGGCATGAATCTGCATTTGATTCATGAGCTTTCTAGCATTTTCAATCAGTACCTCAACTCTATGTTTAAGTAAATGATATACAAAGTAAATGCATTTCCATTTGATTTCCTTATCAGTTCCTTCACATTCATATTCATTATCTATGTACATCTGTGGTACCCTCACCATAATCTAATTATAATGACAAGCAAATCGAGAGCACATTATAAGAGTAAATACTCACATGAAAATGTCCTACAAATAATACAAATGAATTTGTAGATTGTTTTAGAGTCTCTAAACCAGGCATGGGCAACTTCCTCCAGGGCTCAGTAATGTTTAAAGCCACACCATATGATGTAAATTAACAGGAAAAACCAGGTCATAGGCTGGATCTGGCATGTGGGCTGTTTTTTGTCCACTTTAGCTCAAACCCATATGAAGATTGCTTGGCAGTTTACTGACATATTTAAAGGTTTAAGATCGCTTCTACAGTAATTATTCAACAAAATATTTGACAAGATGAACAGTAATGGTTAGCCTAAGTAAGACTGATCATGTACTATTAAAACAATTTCATTACAGACACCATGTATTTATGCAAGTAGTAGATTTGACCTTTAAAAGCTAAAAATAATGAATGTTACTTTTTTCACCTTTAAGGTATGTCTTAATAATTTACTAATGAAGGTTTATCATGCTGTTTTTTCCAGCTTGAAATAGGACATAAGGAGCAATTATATTCACACATATTTTGATGTATGAAATAAAAAAATATGAGACTCTGGGTTTTATTAAAATTATATTTAAATGTAAATTAAAAATATTGCAGAGAGTAAACAAAAACCTTTTGGAGAAAATTAGTATCTTTATTCATTGCATATAAGATAAAACTATTGTGTGGCTGCCTATGTAACATCATCTCATCAGGACATTTACCAGAGCAAATCCATATACAAAAAAACACGGTGTGCCTGCCTATGTAACACCATCTCATCAGGACATTTTCCAGAGCAAATCCATATACAAAAAACACGGTGTGACTGCCTATGTAACACCATCTCATCAGGACATTTCCCAGAGCAAATCCATAAACACAAAAACATGGTGTGGCTGCCTATGTAACACCATCTCATCAGGACATTTTCCAGAGCAAATCCATATACAAAAAACACGGTGTGGCTGCCTATGTAACACCATCTCATCTGGACATTTTCCAGAGCAAATCCATATACAAAAAAACACGGTGTGGCTGCCTATGTAACATCATCTCATCAGGACATTTTCCAGAGCAAATCCATATACAAAAAACACGGTGTGGCTGCCTATGTAACATCATCTCATCTGGACATTTCCCAGAGCAAATCCATATACAAAAAAACATGATGTGGCTGCCTATGTAACACCATCTCATCAGAACATTTTCCAGAGCAAATCCAAAGACAAAAAAACAGTGTGTGCCTGCCTATGTAACATCATCTCATCAGGACATTTTCCAGAGCAAATCCATAGACAAAACAATATGGTGTGCCTGCCTATGTAACACCATCTCATCAGGACATTTTCCAGAGGAAATCCATAGACAAAAAAAAACAGTGTGTGCCTGTCTATGTAACATCATCTCATCAGGACATTTTCTAGATCAAATCCATAGACAAAACAATATGGTGTGCCTGCCTATGTAACACCATCTCATCAGGACATTTTCCAGAGGAAATCCAAAGACAAAAAAACAGTGTGTGCCTGCCTATGTAACATCATCTCATCAGGACATTTTCCAGATCAAATCCATAGACAAAACAATATGGTGTGTTTGCCTATGTAACACCATCTCATCAGGACATTTTCCAGAGCAAATCCATATACAAAAAAAAAACAGTTTGTGCCTGCCTATGTAACATCATCTCATCAAGACATTTTCCAGAGGAAATCCAAAGACAAAAAAAAAGATTGTGTGGCTGCCTATATAACATCATCTCATCAGGACATTTTCCAGAGCAAATCCATAGACAAAAAAAAACCAGTGTGTGCCTGCCTATGTAACACTATCTCCAGGGCATTTCCCAGAGCAAATCCATAGACAAAAAAACATGGTGTGCCTGCCTATGTAACATCATCTCATCAGGACATTTCCCAGAGCAAATCCATAGACAAAACAACACGGTGTGCCTGCCTATGTAACACCATCTCATTATGGTAATTTACAAATCCAAATCCACATATTAAAAAGAAACAAGTGCCTGCCTGTGTAAAAGCATCTCATTAGGACAGTTCCAAATGCAAATCCACAAAATAAAAACAAAATAATTAAAAAAACATGCTGTGGTGTTGCTGCCTATGTAACATCATCTCATTAGGGCATTTTGCAATGCAAATTTATAGATAAAAAATATGGTGTGTCTGGTTATAAAACACCATCTCATTAAGGTATTCTGCAATACAAAACCATAGATAAACAAAATATGGTGTGTCTGCCTATGTTACATCCTCTCATCAGGACATTTCCCAGAGTATATCCATAGATAAAGATTTAAAGTTGATGCTTTGTCTCATAGAAGAATAAATATCTGAGCAAAGAGTTCCCAAAACATCCTGACACCATTTTTACGTCTTCTCCTATCTGGATTCTAAAATTGTTCTATGTGCAATATAGGAGAAAATGTATTGTTTATGTGATGTTATACACTGCATGTGTCCCATTCATGCTGATTGGTCAACTGCCTTGTCAATCGCTAACTTGCCAAAGAGTCAGTTCTAGTACCGACCTGGAGTAATGAAGATTACCTAGCTGGGGTCAAGGCTATATTTATTCTGGATGCTTTACTGATACAAATTGTTATCAAAACTGTGATGCATACAAAATCAATGTAGTCAGCTGACCATCTGAGAAATAGACAACTCAATCAACATATGAAAGATAACTTGGTATTTTAAAGAAAACGTATGCATTACATGAAACACCCGCCTTGACAAACTGGTGGTCATGGGTCATGTTGTGTATGTGTATATTACAGTTTGAATAATGAAGCAGATCTCAATAAAAATTTCCTCCATAATGAACAATGACCTTAACCTTTGATGTAGAGATTAGGCAGTCATGCATGATACACTGTATAGTCAAGATTTCTAACAAGGTAAAGTTTAAATAAAATATCTCCTCTAGTTTAACAGTTACAGCCACAATGAGGAAAGAAGTCACTGATTTAAATTTTCCCTTAATATGGTGGTTGCTTTGACTGAAATATGCAATACACTGTCTAGCCATGATGTATATCTGTGTAATTTATCCTGAAAACAACTTATTTATGGGGCCCCCAAGTGGCCAAGTGGTCTATAGCACTCACTATTATGGATCATTGCTGTCTCATCTCTGTCTGTGTGGGTTCAAGTCTCAGTCTCGGCCAATGTGGGTACGTGAGAAAGCTTGCCATGAACTTTTCATGGATCAGTGGTTCTTTCTGGGGTTTTCCTGGTTTCTTCCTCCACCATTTATACTGACCGCCATGTATAGCCAGTGCTGAAAAATGGTGTTAAACCCTATGACAACAACAACAACTTATTTACTATAAAAACCACAACCTAGACAAGAAAACAGGCAAGTTATATTTTTATGTACTGTTGACTTGACTTTGAAGTTGTTGTTGGTTTGTTTTTAAAAGCACTCTGAGCACATTACTAACTATATCCTGCTGAGGAACTGGGTGCCTTTCCAAAGGAATCTGGTCTGGCCTTCAAGTAGCAGTCATGGCTGTATAGTGCAATACACCAACTAGTCATTATATATTTTATTTTTTTCCCTTGCTATGATCTTGAACTTGAGATACAGGTTGTGACTGTAGAAAGAAATACAGAGACTAGCCAATGACACATTTCATGAAAATATCATCGATGGCTCAAAAAATTACAGCCTGTAGAAGGAAACAGGTAAAAGAATTATATTTTTCCTTGCTATAACCTCAGCCATTGAGCTAGGGACCTGACTAATATATGCAGTACACCTTCTGAATATCATTTATATAGATAGATGTTTGTAGATTTTGTGTTAAGTGTTAGTTTTGTATAATATATATATATATATATATATATATATATATATATATATATATATATATTGAATATCATTTATATAGATAGATGTTTGTAGATTTTGTGTTAAGTGTTAGTTTTGTATAATATATATATATATATATATATATATATATATATATATATATATATATATATATATATATATATATATATATATATATATATATATATATATATATCTGGATTAAGGTTCATTCCAAATCTGGCAAATTTATGGATGGATAAAGACAAAACACAATACAATCCAAGAACAAAGAAAGGTGACTACAAATGCAACATTTTAACATACCTGTGGGTATTTAGGTACAGCCTGTCCTTGTTGAGGTTGGAAGGAGAATTGTGCTTTGCCATGTGACTGTAAATTAAATCATAATTATTCAGTAATAATTAGGTATTACTTATCTTTAAAAAATTCTACATGATCATTAGCAAATTTAGATTACAAAGAACTTTATAAAAATAATAATAATGATGATGAAATTAATACACTGTAGTAAATGAGGCTGATTAAGCTAAATGAACAGATACTTAATAACAAATCTGCATAAGAATACAATATATAACTTGATTCTTCTTTCAGAAAGTTTCAATTATGGGCATCTTCATGACTTGAAACCAATTTTTTCAAGTAAAATATGTTCTTTTGTTAATACTTACCCAATAATAATACCTTAGGAGAACTACTACTTCACAAATTGTGCCCTCCAAGGTTAAAATCTTTTAGTAAAAAGGCTGAAAGCTACCTGCCCACCTAGGTGGCAGTTAGATGGAATGATCTCCCTTTGGCATAGGGATTGGTGCCAAATCCCATGAATATATCAGTTACTACTGGAGTGGAAGGCATGCTCTCTATAAGGATGTAACTGTGGGTAGGCTGGAAGGATGTATGTGTATTATGATTGGGTAACTATTTGCAAAGAAACATTTTACAGGAAAAAAATTGTTTCTTGTTTGAATACCTTACCCAATCATAATACCTTAGGAAAATAAGTAAGAGGTGGATGGAGATACATCCCCTTATGATGGAGATGGTGAGGGGGAGATACATCCCCTTATGATGGAGATGCCATCTTAGGTTCCCTAAGGTATGTGAGACAGCTTCTAAATAACCAAACTGTAGGAGACTCCATCTGTTGGAGAGCAGCTTCCACAAGGGAAAATTTTCCCTCCCACAAATCCAGCTGAAGTCATGAAGCCACATCTTAAGGTGCTGTCAAACAACCTGGAAGGTGACCTGTTGTACCACAGCTATATAGGTTCTACCAGACTGAATTGAGCTCTTTGGAATAAAAGATCACTGAGGTACAAACTGGAAAATGTGGTGGAAATGATGGATCCCCCTCTGACTCTTCTACTTAGTTCAGGAGCTGTAGGACTGTTTCACAGTGGCATGTGCTCTAGGGACATCCCTGCAACCTTGTTAGTTGCCTTGTAAATCCCTCCCCTGTTGCTGAGATTGAGAAGGATGGTGGTTTGTAGCAAATTCTATCAACCTAATTATTAAGGAGGAGAAGATATAATGAGGTTGCAAGTGTACCAAGATAGCACTGAATCTCTTCATCTGTTGTAAGTTCATAGTTCTTATGGCTATATTATGATGCACCCACTTGTTCCACTGAGATTCATGGTGGAAGGCTATAAGATGTGACCAACATACTGAAGATTGTCAAGATATTGGATAACAAGGCTGATCCCATGGTCACATCATTGCAAATCAACTTATCAGTATTCAAAGAGAAAACTGGAGGCATCTGTGATATAATACATCCGTATATGCTTGGAACTCATAACTGACGATGTACTCAGTCCCAAAATCAATAACTGTTCAGATTGTTAAAGCAAATGAAAGCAGAATCTTCCACAGATAATTCTCACCTGATGTCATAACTGTAGACCCAGCAGGTGATGTAGAAAAATGAGGACAGAACTCATCCAAGTAAGACTTCATGATGACAAGGGAACTTGAATGCTAATTTCATCATCTATAAATTGAGTAGTGAAGTTCACATATCCTGCGTTACCTTAGTTGGAAAAGAATGTCAATGAATGTAGCCAAGTACACTTGCAGTCAGATCTTGTAAAGTCTCTTGGGAGTCAGAGGCTTGAGGGTGAGTGAACAGACATCTATTGAAAACTGAGGCCCATTACCTTTATATACTGGACATTGTCCACAGGAAGTGCACTGGAGCACTATGTGAGTTAGACTAATAAATTTATAGCTAGTTTCATGATGTGGGTTCAATGGTAAAATGGCAATAAACTGGGAATCATACTTGGGAAGAGCTTGGAAGCATTATACTAGTTGTGGGACTGGACAAGTTTGTTTTCTGGTGGCTGATATTGTATGATTGATTGTGGTTGTGGCCCATTGTGATCAGTTATATGGCCAAGTCTAGCAGTGAAAGAACATAATCCATCTTGGCTGGCATGATGTAGTCTAGTTCTTGAGGTTAGGATGGGTTATGAGATGACTGATCCGTGTATCCAGTCCATAATTCTGATAAGAGAGTCTGTAACGGAAGCTTGTTACTGCTCTCCATCTCACTGCCCAGGCATGATATGCTGCGAACTCTTGGGTGCAAGCAATGTTTCTGTCCCTCAACCTATGAATGACTCCTGTCCATAACAGGCAAGTCCAACATATATTGCTGGAAAGACGAGAGAAAATTACACACATTGAGTGGTTGTCAGGCAGGTCTCACACATAGTCTAAATCTGCAAGACAAAATAGAGCAGACCCTATATAATTTAGTGTAGTGAGTGTTCTGCTTTGAACTTGTAAGAAACTGTGTAAGGTTAACCAATACGACAAACACCTGTAGTTGGGTAGAGAGGTGCATGTAACCTGTACAGGTAGAAAATTATCCTCAGTGTTAATAATTTGAAGTGAACACTAAATAAATAATTTTAGTCACAAATGACCTGAAGGCATGTGAATTTGACTGCCTGTCCAGGTAGAATCACTGGAGCATTGCTTATTGTACTTACATGTACAAACTAGAAAGCACAAAAAATCAATTCTAATAACAGCTTACCTACTGGAAGGTGAATTGTTCAGATGCCTATACAAATGAAAATTACTCAAGCATTTTAACACTGCATGAGCTGGACGCTACTGAGTAAACCATGTATTGAAAACTGACCTGTACTTATCTGACCAAAAAGGAAGCTATACAGTAATATAATCAAGTTTTCTATATTACACACAAATGCCTGCAAATAAAGGATCAAGCAGCAGACAACATAGGTGCTACAATATCCATTATGAGACAATGTACCTTTAAGAATAGGCCTAATGTCACGATGTTCTATAGAGGTAAAATTAATTGTCACGTAGACAACAGTGAAGATAATGAAACATCATTATACAACATCAATTCACAATACTACTTGTAGGAAAGCTCTTAATGATGACCTGCACAGGAAAATTCAATGAAGCTTGGCGCCCAGAAACTAAATGCATTGCTATAGAAAAACATACATGTATATAACTGCTCATATCAGAAATTATATACATAACAAGAGTTTTCTATGGTCTACTACCAACTTGTATGCACATATAAATGAAAACTATTGCAAGAACTATTGTGAAGTCACACAGGCTGCCTGTACAAGTATGTAAATACTATCAAGTGATGGTAAAGTGATTTAATTGACAAGGAACAACTTTGGCATCACAAGAAGAGGAAAAAGTTTGAAATATAGAATGACTATATTTTCCTTTTTGAAGTAAAGACTCCTCCAGCTTGTAAGTGTAGAGTTTCCAGAAACTTGGAAGAGGATTTTTGTGAGGTCCCTTTTGACAAGTGTAGAGTTTCCAGAAACTTGGAAGAGGATTTTTGTGAGGTCCCTTTTGACAAGAACATGGTACTTGGCACAAGCAGAAGTAGTAATTGAAATATTCATGGGCTATGCCACCAATCCTTGTACCAAGGGGAGATCACTTTCCACAACTGCCACCTAAGTGGGCAGATAACATTTTGCATTTTAGCTAAACGTTTTAACCGAGGAGGGATGGATTTGCGAGGGAGTAGTAATCTCCAGAGGTATCATCATTGGGTAACATATTTAAGAAGAAATTTCTTCAAGCTGAATGTCAATAAATCAATGTCAAAAGTCAGCAATTCTTTAGATATCTATGGCAAAGCAATACTTACAGCATTAAGAGAGAGTTGAGGTGATCTGCCATAGACAGTTGGACTAGTACTTCTTGCTCCATATTTACCAACTATTTGGAAACAAAAGAAAAAGATGAAATAATGCATAAAGGCTTTAATTTATCAACTAATGATGAAAAAAAATTGATTAAAGAAATTATCAAATTTTAATAGCAGATCAACTCAGCCAATGATAGAACTTCAGTCTGGTCTGCTTTCCTAATTTATTTGATGCACACAAGCAAAAAATTAAAGGATCAAAACTGGAATAAAATAAAATCTTGTTCTACAATACTAGAGTGATGCTTGGTTTTAGATAGCAATTAAAAAATTTCCAGATACCGTTGTTTCACACAAATATTGCAAATAGAGTAAAACCTGTCTATAAGAGACTTTTAACAGATCATAAAATGTTGACCCTTGCTATCATGTATCCTTTATACAGATTTATTATGTACAAGATATTAGGGAAATTAGTTTTTAAATAGTTTATTATAAAGCATTTGTTCCTTATAAATGGTTGTTTTTGTCGAATAAAGTTTCTGTGAACATGTTTCTTTTATGTCACAAAAACAAAATATCGTCATAGCTAAAGTACAAGTGTATGTTTAATCTCTGACCTTGTACATCTTGTATTTTCTTTTCATGAATGCTGTCCAGCAAGTGGTTAAATTTATTTGTTCTTTTACTATTGTCTTCTTCCAAAATTGTTGACTTATTGTAACTATGGTTACTGTATTAGCAAAATGTGTTACTCTTCAGAATCATTACAAAAAAGTATTAGACATTTCAGGAGGGCAAATATGGACTCTGGAGATTCAGTAGAATATATATATGGACTCTGGAGAATTAGTAGTATAAATATCGACTCTGAAGAATGAGTAGTATAAATATGGACTCTGGAGATTCACTAGTATAGATATGGACTCTGGAGAATGAGTAATATAAATATGGACTCTCTAGAATGAGTAGTATAGATAATGGACTCTCAAAAGTTAGTAGTATAGATATAGACTCTGGAGAATGAGTGGTATAGATACTGACTCTGGAGATTTAGTAGTATAGATGTGGACTCTTGCGAATGAGGTGTATAAATATTGTCTCTGGATATTTAGTAGTATAGATATGGACTTGAGAATGAGTAGTATAAATATGGACTCTGGAGATTTAGTAGTATAGATATGAACTCTGGAGATTTAGTAGTATTGATATGGATTGTTCAGTTAATCTGGAAAGTATCCAATGGACTCCTTGGAAAGAGAGTAGAAAATGTACCTTCACTGAATTGTGGTCTCCATCCATCTGATTGCTTCAGATACATGTTTTGTGATGCAAACTGTTGCTGTTGCATTGTGGATATCAAGGTCCTTGGTGCATGAGGGCTAAAAGCTTGTGGGGATGCCATCTAAAGGTAAGAAATATCAATGTTAGATGATCACATAAGTATTTGCAATTCACTAATCAGTGTTGTTGTATACTACAGGTGATGCTCAATTTAAGCTACAGATGTGTTCTTGTCATTATGGCATAAATCAAAAGTAAGTTAAATACATGTATGTGAGCTGTGCACAAGTCACAGCACATTGTGCCATTGATGGTGTAAATCAAAGCACAGTGGCAAAAATTTAATGCTATTTCTTTACTATAAATGGTATTTAAATGAAAGCACATATAATAAATTGGCATAAATCAAACATCACATATATAAGAATCTTGTAGCAATAAAAATAAAATAGTGTGAACAATTGATGGCTAACAGTCAAAATATAAAAGGGTGGAAAACATCTGACATGTTAGGCTATTATTGTTCTGAACAACAGGGCTTAACACCAAAGTGAATGGATGACAATTGACTGCATGTGTTTTGATATTAAGACTGTGTAAGACAATTACTGGTTGCACCATTTTCACTCTGTTAGTAACTGTCATGCAAATATGAAGTTACTAGTGAACCAGCAGCAGAGAGGGTGAACAGACCATAGAATTCCGACAAAACAAATAAAACAAACAAATAAATCATCTCGTAGAAAGGTCAAGATTTTACAAATGAACTTTTCCTTGAGATGTTTTATTTCTGTAATGGACGATTGTACTAATAAAACCTCAGTTCGAAATAGTATCTGAAAAAATAAAGTACTCTACGTGTTTATTTATTTCTTGTTTATTTTTTTGACGACCAACGTTGGTAGGCACCCTCTCTGCTGCTCCTCTTCTGCTGATATTAATTAAATTATTATGTTATAATAAAATGATACATCCAGAATCTCATACTGCAAGAACAGCACGAGAACGATTAGAAACAATTAAAAAATTTCTTCCTGTCAGAGACTCATTCAGAAAAAATCTGCAAGCGCGGCAAGAAGCAAAAGTTGAGTTTGAAGAAGACACTAAAAAACTGTTTAAGCCCATCACTGCGGCTACTGAACAAGTTACAACTGTCATCAAAGAAGATCTTCTTCCGGTATCAAAAAAAATAGCAAGAAGAACTAAACAGGCAAAGAAGATTTTACGAGACCTTCCAACTGACATAGCCGCAGCTCAGCCTCCACCTGTTGGTGAGGAAATACTTGAAGGTATTGGAGAACTTCGTACTGAAGTCGCCGATGTGAGAGAAAAACTTGCATCTAAATCCAAATCAGCAGGAGAGAGCTTAAAATTAATTGCAAGATTTAACGAAGGAGTTGTTGAGGAAATTAGAAACACTGAAAGAGAGAAATTACCTGAGATGATATCAAAAAATATATCTAATAAATCTAATTTTTTAAAACCCTCTCATGAAAAAACAAATGATGATGATTTCATTAAATGGATATATCGCGTATATTACAATAAAAAACAAGCTAGAGGTCCAGAATTTGAAAGACTTAATGAAGAAGTAAATAGACTTAGAGGGAGACGGGAACAACTAGGACAAGGAGAGTCCTCCCAGTATCAGCTTCCTCTACCTCTGCAACAAATAGAACAACAGCAATCTTCTTCGCCGCAGCAAAGGTTGAAGTCGGAAATTAAAAGGACTAAAGAGTCACTTAAAAAATCACCCTCCTCGAAGAAAATTCCTCCACCTTTACGTAAAATTTCTGCACCGGAAATAACATTTCCACCGACAGGTTCACCACATGGATTTCGAGAAGGTGACTCACCCCCGGCCACCGCTGAAGTACTTACTCCGGTAATGCAACCACCAGTATTTAAAACACCTCAAGATGAACCTAAAACAGGACGTGGTTTATGTCCTGATAATATCATCAATGACGTGTCACGGTTAGAAGTTCTCATAGGAGGAAAACGAGCTGGAAATAATTCACCAGAAATAACCAATGAAGCAGCTGATATTTGTCGGCAACTATTTCAAGGTGGTATCATGGATATTGGCGTTTACCGAGAACTTATTGATGAGCTCGTTGATGACTAGTTGTTAGATAAATGGTAAATAAAATAAGATGATTGTGCATGATAATCATCGTAAACCCACACAGGTTAGAGCGGTAAACTCACGATTACCAATCTATAGTGTTATTTACGGAAATGGACTTGGTGATGTCATTCGGGGATTATTTACAAGGATAGCTCCAAAAGTAGCACCTGTTGCAAAACAATTATCGATGAAGGCTATTGATATTGTTCGTGATAAAGCTCCTGGTGCAATTGTCAATGTTGCTGGTAAGGCGTTCTCGGCGATCAAGGAAAGACTAGCACGATTATTGCGACGAAAACAACAACCACCGGTGAAACTGGCAAGTACTGAGGTGATGCCCGCGGACGTAAGTAAAATAATAAATCAGGCTGCAAATCAAAAACTAGCGGCGATATCTGAAGAAGCAGAAAAAAATATAACAGCAAATTTAATAGCAGGAAGCGGTCTTCGTCGACGATGATCATCATTTGGAAAAATGGTAACTATAATAAAAATGTTCAGGCGCGAATCAGACCCAGCATTTGATATGGAGGCACCTGTCCTTAAGTACGAGTCGGTACGTGATTATCAATTTTATTCTTATGACGCAAGACTACCAAATCAGCGAGGGAGAATCGAATTACAGGTTCATGATACAAGTAGATATTTCTTGCCCGCTGAGGCGTTTATTGAAGTAGAAGGTAAACTTGTGACGAATGTTGCAGCTGATACGGCATATGCTGCTAATTTGCGTGTTGGTTTTGTCAACAACGGAATTATGGCACTGTTTGATAGCGCCACATACATGATTGATGGAAAAAATATTGAATCAATTCAGAAGGATGTTGATGTTGCTACAACAATAATTGGTCTGGCGAGATATTCTGACGACTTTACAAGATCAGCTGGTCCAACAATGATGTTCGCTAAAGATATCACCGACAACGCTAACCATAATCAGTATACCAAGGTACTCACTCCAAGGGCTACTGCAGTTGATCCACAGGCAGAAGCTGCCCACCCAGACCGTGAAGGTAGACCAGCTGCTGAATTTGAAATCATAAAAGATATTACCCAGACTTTCAACTTAGGATTTGCAACACGCCAAGCAGCGCTGTCGGGAGATGATAGAAATTTTTCGTGTGCAATTCCATTATCTCACATCTTTGGATTCTGCAGAAATGTTAGAAAGGTCATCTTTGGAGCTAAACACACAATTGTGCTCGTAAGAAAAGGTGATGATAATGATGCAATCTGGCGAGGTGTTGGTGTTGCTGATGCTGGTAAAGTAAATATATCAAAACTTTCATTGTGGATGCCAGTAATGACTCCATCTATTACTGAGGAACAAAAATTACTATCTTTTATGTATCAAGGTGGTAAATCATTGCTATCATGGTTAACAGTAACCACAGATGCTGCTCAAAGCAATATTAATGGTTTATTTACATGGCATATAGCATCACAACAGGGTGTTTCTGCACCACGACATATTTTTATTGCATTGCAAAATATTAACCGGATAAATGATCAAGAACAATCACATATGATATTTGATAACCTTGGAGTTAGTGAAGTTTCTTTACGGATAAATGGACATCAAGAACCATCCGAGGATATATTGTTAAATTATGCACAAAATCATGTAGCGCGAGCATATCATCGTTTAATGTCATTCATGGGACGTGATCAAAATATAGATACTGGTTTGCAAATATCACAACTAGATTTTAAAAAATTGTACCCGATTTATTATTTTTCACTAGAACATCTTGATTTATCCAAACAATCTGTTGTTGATATACACTTTCGAGCTCATGTTACTAACCCACCAGCTGGTGGTGCCTTTTACAGAGCGATCGCGGTCATACTTAGCGACAAGGCCATGTTACTTGAAGGTGGCAGTGGTCGAATGAGGGTCGTTGATGCACCGGTGGAAAATCTTTAATCGTGTTATTTAGAAAAATATATTTTATATAAAAATGTCGTACAGTCATGTTAATGTTACTCTGACTCCTGGTCAGGTAAAAAAGCTTCAATCAAAAACCGCCAACAAATGCGGAACTAAAATATCACTAAAACGAGATCATATTAGTGGTGGTCCAAACAAATTATCGTTGACAAATAATCAGATTAAACATTTCAATAAAGCCCTAGAATCAAAAACTGGAGTTCAATTTCATCTCTCCCCGAGCGCCATCAAAGACATGGTTAAAACGGGTGGTATATTTCCACTTCTCGCGGCCATTCCGGCATTAATAGCTGCAGCTGCTCCAGCCGTAGCAAAAGCGGCCGCGTTAGGTGCTGTTGGAACAGCCGCTGGAATGGCACTAAAGAAGGCAACAGGGCGAGGATACAAAAAAAAGGGGCGCGGCTTAAGATTGCCAGGATCTCGTTGGGGGAGAGGCCTAAGGCTTCCAGGGTCATTTCGTTAGACGTTCCAGCATCAAATTTTGATTTACTTGATGCCGCTAAAAAATTAAAAATATCTGCCTTTAGAGGTGTTTTTATGCGAGATCAATTACCGAAACAACCAAACAAACTTGAAACAGGTATTATTAATCTTGATACTCATTGGGTATCATACGCGGTTGATCCACGTGGAATTGTTTATTTTGATTCGTACGGGTTAGCTCCACCTGTTGAATTTATCAAGTATGTCGCACCACTCCACGCAACAACCAGAGGTTCCAAAGTTTGGTATTCAACGCTACCCACACAAACAATGACAGATCCGCCAATATGCGGCCGTGAAGTAATTAATGTACTCGATGCTATATCAAAATCATCCAGGCCGCCACATAAAGTCGTGCACGATTATACAAGCAACCGATTTGTTGCGCGTAAAGCATTTTAAACAACGGATCTTATTATAATGGTTGACATCTACGGAAGATCTTCTACTAGTAAGAAAATAAAATCCGACGTTGATCTGTCGAAGTATGCGACCAAGGATGACCTTGCTGATATTATGAACCTTGCTGGAGTTGATCCAGATGAGGTTGTTATTTTTCAAGATCGATATGGTAAACTAAAAACCAGCAATATCAAATGGAATGATATAGTTCGACGAGTACTTGGTGCAGTTACAGATAATATTCCCGTGTTTACTGATAGCGGCAAAATCAGAGATTCAAGTATGTCACTTAAAACCATCAGAGATGAAATTGCAAAAAGTGTTGCTAATCGCGTGAGAAACACCGGTGACACAATGATGGGTGAACTCAGCATGAACGGGAACAAAATAGTAGTTTTAAAAGATCCAACATCTGACGAAGACGCAGCAACAAAAAAATACGTCGATGTCAACTATGGCACCGTAGACGGTAAATTATCCACGTTACGGGCTGAGTATGACGTTCACGCAGGAGCTTTTGGAAGATTTCGAAGAAATTTTCAAAAAATCGATGATACCATAGATAAATTCTTCGGTACTCCACGCGTCATTGACATGAAACTCGTTGATATCAAAACTGACCTAGACACGATCAAACAAAAACAGCAAAACATCGTAGCGGGAATTCCTGAGATTGTCAGCAAAACCAATTTGATTAAAATTTCAGCTGCAATAACTCCCGGGCATATCACAAACATCGTATGCACGGTATCATCGGGATTTGCAACATGGTCGCAGCAAAATAATACTATCAAATATACCGCAACAGTCACTGGCGTGTACAGGTTGTCCGTGTTTAGTGCTGCAAAATTTGAAATATTTACAACGTTTCCATGGCGTCATTCCACCGACAGGTTTTCCGGGGTTGTATCTGTTGTATTAAATAGCGGAAACGAGGAAATATTTATTCTGGAAGCAGCTGATAAGAAATTAACCGCAACATCCTTCTGGTGGTGTTTGGAATTTGTAGCTGAAACACCTCAATTGGTTACTGCATAAAAATATATATGGACGGTGCACAATACAGATACAATCAAGCGCGTGAATGGCAGGCGGCGCTAAAAGATCAAGTTGATCAATATACAGTAAAAGTAAAAAAATATCGACGACGATTGGTTATCGTTGATGTGATTGTTTATTCAGTATCCGCTGTTGTTGCTGGAACCGGTGTAATATTATCAGCGTTGACAACGATGGCACCAGTAGCTGTAACTATTTGTATTTCAGCAGCAACAACTATTGCAGGTGTGCTTAATATCATCACAAAAAAAATATGTACTTGTACGAACGAAAAATTATCCGATTACAAAATAAAATTACATACAGCGACGGTAGCATACTCGAAATTATCCTCGTTGTTATCAGCGAGTCTCAGTGATGGAATTATATCTGATTTCGAATTTTCAATGATAACCAAAATATACGACGAAGGTATTAAAGATACAAGTATCAATAATGACAGAATTACTCCAACAGATCGTGACCAACACAACTCCGCCAAAGATAACGATGATCTCGGTAAGTTCAATTAATCCTGAATTTAGTATTAACTTTCCCACTGCAATTGCAGTAAAAGAAATAGCACTAGCACAATTACGAGTATATTACAGCTGGCCAAATATCAGATCAAAATCATTTAATGGTACACCAGCAAATAATTCGCTCGTATTTACTAACAACAACAAACCCGATGGAACACCTGACTGGGTTGTTGTTGGAATACCAACTGGCAGTTACGAGATTGAAGAGATCAGTGAGGAATTTGCGCGTAGAATAAAATCAATAACAGGAAAAGAATCAAAAATATCAATTAATGTTCATGAACCCACCCTGTCCTCGACGATTGAAATAAACTCGCCTGATTATGCCGTTGATATTTATCAGTCCACGATAAGATCCGTACTAGGTTGGCCTGAAATATCACCACCGATAACACCGATACCACCAGAACCGAAAAAGTCTGATTATGTCACGGATAGACAATCATATCATGAAATTAATCCATCATACGGGGAAACACTACGTATTATAAAAAATAAATCAATGCTTCACATTTTTTCCTTCTTCGGTGAAATTGAGGCATGGATTTTTAAAAATCCGGGGGAAACAGGACATTTTAAGGGTTTTTATCGAGATAAGATTATTAAATATTTTCAGGAAATCAATCAAGAGTGTAAAAAACAACTAGATCAACTAAATCAATATTTTAACGAACATATTTTTGACATATCAGCGTCATCGCGTGAAAAAATCATCACGCGTGTGGAAATATTAAATCAGCTTATATCAGATATGGAATATATTAATAACCGAATAGTTCAGGCGATGCTTAGTCTTTTAGAATCATCTAAAAATCCTAAATGGTTAGAAATATATAAATTAACAGAAGCCGATGTACCAAATTATAAATTTCCCGGGTATAGTGTAACCGAGTTAAGAAAATCTATCAATGATGTCATTGATGAGTTTTTTCCTAAACTACTCGATGCATGGAGAAAATTAATTCCACCAGCAGCTGTTCTTAGACATGATAATGATCCACACGGCGGTGGAAGACACGTATCTCCGGGAATCGTTAATATAACACCGACGGTCGCGGTCAATCTGGTTTGTGACGTAATCGATGGCAGCTATCAAATAGATCTCGGAAGATCAAATCAAGCTCAACAAGGATACATCCTGTACACGTTCACACCACAAGTTCCCCCTGGAAGTTTAATCGTGCAAGAACCAACTAATCCTGTGTATTTACGGTGTCACAATAATATGTTAACACGAATCAATTTTAAACTCACAGACCACCTTAATCGCTTAATTGACATACGTGAAGAAGAGCTTGTAATAAATCTGTATGTAAAGTCGTAAGACTTTTGTCTTAAGGATTTCTGTCTAAGGACTTTTGTCGTAGATCTTTATGTAATGGAGGGTTTTTACACGCGAGGATTTCTTAACAGTTAGAAGAACATTTGTAACAGAGATCAGAATCAAATTCGATCAACTTAAAAAAATAAATAAAAAAATATTTTATTATTACTGGCACAAATTTGTGTTTGGTACAAATTAATCGGCCCAGGCAACTAAAAAAGCTGGTCGATGAAAGTAAAATTAAAATTTCTATCACAAAAAAAAATAGGATTTATTAATTTTCCTGATTTTTACTGAAATTGTACAAATTACTTGATTTTGACTACCAACTACCCCCTCAGAAACATAAAAATGCGCGAATTACTTGATTTTGACTACCAACTACCCCCTCAGAAACATAAAAATGCACGAATTACTTGATTTTGACTACCAACTACCCCGTCAAAATCAAGAAAGTTCTAACCTTGTCAAATTGTTCCTAATAAATTTTATTTATTATAAATTAATTTTATTTATTAATAATATTATTTTTACTGAGATTTTTATTTTTTTTTTACTAAAATACAACGAAATTGCTCAATTTTCCTGATTTTGACTACCAACTACCCCGTCAGAAATCAAGTAATTCGTGCATTTTTCTTTGATTTTGACTACCAACTACCCCGTCAGAATCAAGTAATTTGTGCATTTTTCTTGATTTTAGTATAAAAAAAAATAAATCCTCAGTAAAAATAATATTATTAATAAATAAAATTTATAATAAATAAAATTTATTAGGAACAATTTGACAAGGTTAGAACTTTCTTGATTTTGACTACCAATACACGTGGTCAGCGTTGACATGGACCCCAGTTACCAAAACTTTCATTTTCATTATCACCAGTAACGAGGCTACTCTGGACCGTTTCACCAGTAACGAGGTTACTCTGGATCGTTTCACCAGTAACGAGGTTACTTTGGATCGTTTCACGATCTGACATAATTTTTCTTAATAGTCTTATGCGAGTACTAATCGTTTTCTTTGCCTCATACTCGTGGGATAATAACGATTTAATTCTTTCTACGGCGGTAGAAAGAGGAACGAACTCCTTCACATGATCATCTTCTACGGTAGCTAGCGACTGAAACATTGCCGATTGAATCCGTTTCATGAGCCTGTATTCAGATGATAGTGTGTGTGTCCCCATGGTTTTACGTTCTTGTAAAATCTCAAAGTCAGAAACTATTTTTTCAGGATTAAGTTCATCAGATATATTAATTCCATCTTTTTTCAATTTTTTAATAGCGACAATTACATCATTGATATTTTCATGGTTCATTATATAATATATAAATCTTTAAAATAAAAAAAATATCCCAGAACACCTATCGAGTGTATTAGCGAGTTCGTCGGGATGTTTCAGGGACAGCACAACCAAGAACTCGTAGCTTGCCACCGCAATCTACCAAGTTCATTAGGCAAATATTCCCTCTACGAGAGCCCCTAACCCGCCAAACAACGGTCTAGAGGCCCAAGAGGGAGGACAGCACAATCCTCATTAAACTCGTAGCTTGCCACCGCAATCTACCAAGTTTAGAGGATATACATATAACATATAACTAACTAAGGACGGCACACACAGTCCTCATTAAACTCGTAGCTTGCCACCGCAATCTACCAAGTTTAGAGGATATACATATAACATATAACTAACTAAGGACAGCACAATCCTCATTAAACTCGTAGCTTGCCACCGCAATCTACCAAGTTTAGAGGATATACATATAACTAACTAAGGACGGCACAATCCTCATTAAACTCGTAGCTTGCCACCGCAATCTACCAAGTTTAGAGGATATACATATAACTAACTAAGGACGGCACAAGGACAGCACAGTCCTCATTAAACTCGTAGCTTGCCACCGCAATCTACCAAGTTTAGAGGATATACACATAACATATAACTAACTAAGGACGGCACAAGGACAGCACAGTCCTCATTAAACTCGTAGCTTGCCACCGCAATCTACCAAGTTTAGAGGATATACATATAACATATATACAATGAAATGGATATATACAATGAATGAAGAGCCCCTATCGAGTGTATTAGCGAGCTCAGATTATGAATGAAACGGCACTAACTAAGGACAGTACAAACATGTACGCTCAGCAAAAACCCACCCACAATAATTAATCCAGCGGGTGATACGAAAATATGTATCAACCACAAGTCAATATTGTGGTTGGGAATTTTGCTGAGCGGGGGGGTTTTTGCGGTTCCCCCCACTATTATAAAAATCGCAATTATGCGTACACCACCGACAAATTGTCAGCCATGGGGGTTTGATCCTGGACTGCGAGCGTCACAGTCCAATACCATACTGATCGAGCTATCAAACATTGTTACGAACATATGTTTCGGAAGTTAATATATAGCTAGCTATATAGCTAGCTATATAGCTAAGGAACCAACATTTACAGTAAACAGCGGTTTCTGTATTTATAACAGTTTCTGAATAAATACAGTTTCTGTATTTGTAGCGGTTTCTGAATAATAACAGTTTCTGTATTTATAACAGCGGTTTCTGAATAATAACAGTTTCTGTATTTATAACAGTTTCTGAATAATAACAGTTTCTGTATTTGTGGCGGTTTTCCTAAGCAGACAGAGAATCAATAACAACAGTTTCTGTATTTGTGGCGGTTTTCCTAAGCAGACTGAGAATCAATAATAACACTGGCATGAACACACAACTGCAGGTCGATTACCATGACAACGGTTTCTGTTTCACACACAGCTTCCTACGGATCAATAACATTATCATGATCTCTCGTAATGTTGTATGATGGGGAAATATTTAAAAAACATAAATAATACTTCTACGAGTAATTAGTTACGATGTAATTAGTTACGATGTAATTAGTTAAACTGACTAATTACGATCATAAAAAACCAACCATCTACGAAGAAACCTATATATTACAAAGTAATCTCCCCTTATATAATCAAAAATTCAGTAGTGTGTGGAGGACCTACTGTGACATAAATTAAAAAAATTAATTCAATGTGGTGATGATAGTTAATAATGTGGTGATGATAGTTAATAATGTGGTGATGATAGTTATTGATACTTAAAGATAATTTTCTGCTTATATTTTTTCGATAAGGTGGTTTTATACATATTTTCTGCTACTTTTTGTACTGAATGCGGGTGAATATCAAAATATTTCGTAGCAGAAGATATTGAACGAAACATAATTTCTTTGCCAGTTTCTATGTTTGAGGAAATTACCGCCCTCTTTCCGATTGTCTTACATCTTCCTGTATTTCCACGTGTATTATTCTCGCTGTGAGAGATAGCTTGTAAATTGGATAAATTATTGTTTTGAGTATCCCCGTCAATATGATCAATAACAAGACCGTCTTTGATCACTCCGAAGAAACATTCATACGTAAATCTATGACACAGATAATGTTTCTTTTCCCCCCCGCATGTGAACATTAGATAACCATGATTAGTAATATAACCAACTTGTCTCTTCAACTTGCAGTGTCTGATGATACCATTAATATTTGATTCATAGTTTGTTATGACAGGATGTGGGACAAATATATTTTGCTCCATTATAATAATATTATACGTTTAAATCATTGTTTGTCTGAAATCTTGATATATAATCCCTCACGGATTTTATAGCGTTTTCACCGCTATTATTTTTTTTGTCATAATATCTTTTAAGTTCTCTGAACCGTTTTCCGCCGCACTTCCCACATAATTCTGTCTTTCCTCGCACTCCAATACCACACCGTAGACATGGTATTGGTCCTAGACTTCCTCGTCGTATGTTTTGTGAGTGCATCCAACAAAATTCCTTTCTACAGGATTTGTTGCATCGATTTACTGAGCCGATCATCAACCATCTGCATTGGGACATTGTATATATATATAATTTTCTTTATTTAAATATTTGTTTTAATTATATGTACGAGTTTGAGAGATTATCCCAAACTAGGCCTGTTAAATATAAATTCAACCTTGACAGATTATCTTCTGACTTGCCAGTACGAGATCTGGTTGATCCGAAAAATAAAAGTTTGATCTCGAAAATTCACGACGCCAAGAAAGAATTTTACACGGATGGTGCATCTCATACATGGTCAACGTTCAAGATCATACGCAACACTGGCAAAGTCAGTGTCGACAAAGTCAAGGACGCTGTCAAGGACGCCACAATGAACGACAAGCGAGCGGCAACTATCATTAACTACATCGCTGAATACGAGGGCAATCAAAAATATTTCTTCAGAGTAAAATTTATTGTATTAACAGAAACAGATAGTTGGATTATCCGTGACAAATATGATCCTGTCCTTGGTAATAATAAAACTATCATATTAAGTAAAAATTCCAGACCGGGTCTACTGACGGGTATTGACAAACCGTATTATGAACGAGCGTATCCTGTAACGGCGGTTATTTATGGAATCTATGAGATAAATAAAAAAACCCAACGTTGATAAACTAGCGCCGATGAAATTTTCAAGGTTAAATTGTGTAGCCGAGCGAGTAATAGAACACTTTACAAACGCGATGCGTGGAAATGGATTAACCGATTTAAGGCGTGAAAAAATAAACTCGTGGGCTGATTCAGTTAAGGATACCGGTGCTACAATAAAAGATGTTGCTGAGTTAGGAAAAATATTAAAATTTCCAATAACTGTGGCGACAATAACGGGAGAAGTACTGTACCAGTCGAAATATAAATCGAAAGGAGCTCCAATAAATATTATCGATCATAACGCGCACGCATGGACTAACGCGGTAACAATATTTCCACGTGATCGAACTGTTAGATTTTACCCCACAGATATGTTTGATTTTATCAACAAAATAAGTAAAACCGATCCTGTATCGGTATGGTTATTTAAAAGTAATGAGGAGGGTGAATTTGATCAGTTTGTCAAACCGAACGGTGAAATATATCGCACAGAATCCCTCCATGACGAGATGAAAAATCTTGCGACGTTTTTACAGTGCAAGCACGCGGAAAATACTGACAAATTACTAACTAATTGTTTTACCGTTCCATCTGTTGCGGCTCATTTCGCCAGAGAACGAAATTCATGGAAACCAACACGATTTGATTTACTCGAGGACGTACGCGCAAGTTGCGTTGAATATGGACATGGCGGATTATGGAATACCAAATACAATTACAATGATGTTATTTCGGTTGATATGGTTGCATGTTATCCAGGAAGTTTTCTGGGATACGGAGATTGTTCTGTATACTTTGAAAGATTTGGTCACCCTACAAACGAGATGACGCGAGTGGCAATTAATGGACCATTACCTGATTTTGATCTGACTGGATTCGCCTGTATTGAGTTGTTCGAGAGTAACGAAAATCTTCACAAGATTTGTTATGTTTGGTTTGGCAGACATTTTTGTGAAAAACGTTGGGCACCTATAGTTTTGTTGCGATATATGCTAGATTGTATGATACTGACATCGTTGGTTGTCAGTGAGGCAATTATATCATATCATGCACAGACCAAAGTTTGGTTGCCCATGTCAGATTCTGAAGTTATTAGCGAGTTTAAGGAAAAATATCCTGATATTTCCGAAGATGATATTCCTAATAAACTCAAAACCGCAAAAGATCTCGGTAGAAAAATTATAGGTAAATTTACTCAAGGTGATGCATATGATTATAAAAGACATCACGCACGATTAATTCTAGATGATGCCGAGTACGATTTTATAATCGCTGATACAACGGCGAAAAATACGTTTGTAAATCGAGAGAGTGTTTATTTATCCGACGGAACAAAATTAGGTACGATCGTTAGTTACATAAATGACGTCTCCCCGCAATATACTCATCTAAGATCTTCCATGTTGGCTTATGTTTCTATAAATTTATTATCGATGATTAATAGATTTCCTGAGACCGCAGTCAGAGTCGCAACAGATTCGTTTTATATTTCAAGTAAATATTTAGAACCTGTTATGAAATTTACAAGTAATGATGAACGATGGGGTTCGTGGAGAATAAAAAAGGAACTATTACACAATTATGCAGAATCAGCAGATGTTCCAGTGAGAGATTTTTATCGTGAGGGTAATAAAATATCAGAAATGTCGAAGGCACCATCGTTGAGTGATCCAATAACCAGATATAAGACAGTATATCTCAATGGACCTGGTGGATGCGGCAAAACAACTCGAACGATTAATGTTTTCAGAAATTCAGATATAATCGTGCTGACACCCACACATAGACTTGCACGTGAGATGAAACAGCGGCAAGTACAATCGTGTACGTATCATAGTTTCTTTCGGTGGCGCGGAGATACATGGACTCCTGAACGGATGGGAGAAAAATATATACCTAAAATAATTATTTGGGATGAGATATGCACGGTGTCATTGGATACATTAAAAAAGTTTCTTGATTGGTTGTTGACGAAAAATACCGCCATAATAATGTGTGGCGATCATGGTCAACCTCCGCCTTTTGTTGGACCATCTCCACATGATTGGTCAAAAAATTTCGTTGATTATTACGAAGAAATAGATGATGATCATAGAGCTCTTGATGCAAATTTGAAGGAGTTTAAAAAATTAATCAGATTACAATCAAACAAAATTCAGTGTGAAATAATACGTGGAGTGATCTCAGAGACATCAATGAGTGATTTTTTAAATTTATGGAGGCCCAACGATTTGATCGTAGCAAGTAGAAAAATAATCAGAGACGCTTTACAACAACAGTTATTTCAGCTGCATAAAGAACAATATTCAGAATTACCCGTTCCGTTATGTTATAGACCATCAGATACACGAAAACAGAATATTAATGTTGATATTCCAGGACCCTTGACAGAGTCAAGGAAACAGAATCTCGTATTAAATGATATTGTCGCTGTTGATATCAGTGTGGTCGAAGATGCATTACGCGCTGACAAATCTCCATGGGTGTTGGGATACGCTATGACGATCCACTCGTCTCAGGGATTAACTATTTCTGACACACGAGTCTGGATTGTAGACGATCGCATTGAGTGGTCAAATTTAGTTTATTTAGCGGTATCGAGGGTCAGAAATATATCTCAATTACGTAGAATTATAATTCCTGAAATCGTTGATAAATTTAACATCATCGATGATGATATAATAAGAAAAAAATTAATCGGATACAAACAATCTGACAAAAAAAATAAACGTGACTTTGATCTTGATGTTGAATTTATTATTGAGTTAAAACAGCAGCAGAACAATCATTGCATCAGTTGTAATTGTATAATGTTATGGCGGTATTCCAGTAATGATTCAAGACAATTCACCGTAGATAGAAAAGATAATAGTCGCGGTCATACACGAGAAAATACCATGTTAACCTGTCTTGAGTGTAATCGACGTAGAGGCGCTAGCGCCTTGAGTGCAGGCACCCTTGGCGCTAGCGCCTTGGGTGCTAGTTAAGTGATCGAAATCACCGGAGTGATCGCGGTGGTAGTTGTGTATCCGCGGGAATTATTTGTAGTTGTTCACGTGTAAATCCACGTTGAGGAGCGGCCGAATCTAATCTGTAGATTGCGGGTCTGGAAACGCCTACATTTCTTCCAGTGGATCTTGTCACGGTAGATATTTTGTGTGTGGTAACACTCCAAATAGGATCAGTCGCTCTCGCTTTACCACCTTCAAGTTCACCAGGCTCATATAAATATCTGACTGTGACATCACCTAATATTTTTTGTTTTCCAGCATCTTTTCGTTGTGTTGGTATATTTTTTTTTGTGACCGCGCTAATGGGTTTCATGTTGGTTGTTCGTGTGATTTCATTATTTAATGCAGCTATCACGCCTGGTAATCTTGCAACCCATTCGCGAGATCTTTTATCCTGAATAAATTCCCTCGCGTATTGATATCCAAATAACCGTTCAGCAAGTGTTCGATTAAATCGCTCAACAATTGCTTGATCACGGTGAATTGCAGTATGACCTCGTCGTATTTTGGTATTATGTTGTTTCATCAGCGATGATACTGGACCAAGAAATTCCTTACCAGGATCAACCTGTAGCAGCTGTGGCCATCACAGACCACCTTGTGGTCCACCACCTCGTTGATAAATTCGTTCAAACGCATCGGCTACTTCAGATGATGTTTTCGCCGATAGCGGCTCTGCTTCTTTATATCTACTTGCAACATCAATTACGGTTAACGCGTATTTGTACGTTTTTCCACGCACAGTATCATGCGGTAAAAACAGAATATCAGCTTGATGAACTTCATTAGGAACACTGACATCGAAATACGAGTACTGAATTTGTTTAGGACGTGGTAGATAAATTTGCCATATTGCCTGCCTGGACAACCACGTTTTAGCAGTAGAATGTTTAACCGCCGCTGCATCAGCGAGTTTACCAATTGCTGCTTTGCCTCTCCAGTATCCTCTCGGCGAATAATAAATTGATTCCATTATTAATTACCAGCCCCAATCGCTAATTTACCTTTCATCGAGGATCTTACTAACCAATTAGCTAATGATTCTCTAATATTTTTATTTTTTATAGAATTTAATGAATGAATTAATTTTACATCTGCAATATGCCTATGTTGTAGATTTTGACTTTTATAAGCTACATCATGAGCATGACAAGCTCGATCAATAGCATTTATTGGTTCCTCGCCTGGTTTTGGTTGATCTTGATCATCGAGCCTGATATCGAGTCGAGTACCAGGACCGCAATAATTATATCCTGGTAGATGTTTTTCTCCACTGTATTTAGCCCATGGAGCACCTGGAAACTTTGACATCAAATTAGCAATATCACCACCACGCTTATTAGGTAAAAACGAAAATTTCCTTCTACCGCATATAGAACATTTTCCACCGTACGCTATTTTTTTATTTTTTGTTATAACCGTAGCTAAATCAGTAGTTGGAGTTTTAACTCTACAGCGTAAACAATATAAATTCATGTCATAATATATATGGATATAATTGATTTCTCAGCAACTCGGCAACGAGAGCCAGTTAAGCATCATCCTGCGCTACCGAACTCCATCAGAATGATTATCATAGGACCATCTGGATCGGGTAAGACACAGTTATTACTTAATCTGATAATGAGATGGTTGAAATGGGATAAATTATATTTAGTAGCACCATCCGTTGATGATCAACGATGTTATGATGTACTTAAAGATTTCAATGAAAACGCACGATTACTGGATGAGGATAATGATGTTATAGAGTTTATAACCGATATTGATGAAGCACCATCCGTAGATTCCATAGACGGATTTATTAATAATTTAGTTGTATACGACGATGTGATGCTAGATAAACAATCAAATCCAGCCAGAATATTTTCCCGAGGTAGACATAAAAATACAGATGTGATCTATGTTACTCAACGATATACACAAATTCCGAAGGTGATTAGAGACAACTGCAATATTTTAGTTGTGTTTAATGGCGTAGACACACACACGTTGCGAAATATTCATCAAACTTGGTGTGGTGGTGACATGGATATAATTAAATTCAAAAATTTCTTCTCACGAGCGCAAGCTACCCCACATGGATTTATAACAATAAATTTACATGATCCAAGAACAAGATATCGTGTGGGTATTGATAAAATATTTGGGTAACAGGGGGAGCAGCAGAGAGGGTGCCTACCAACGTTGGTCGTCAAAAAAATAAACAAGAAATAAATAAACACGTAGAGTACTTTATGTTTTCAGATACTATTTCGAACTGAGGTTTTATTAGTACAATCGTCCATTACAGAAATAAAACATCTCAAGGAAAAGTTCATTTGTAAAATCTTGACCTTTCTACGAGATGATTTATTTGTTTGTTTTATTTGTTTTGTCGGAATTCTATGGTCTGTTCACCCTCTCTGCTGCTGAACCATAACAGAAAGAAAATAACATTTTTAAACTGGTATCTTGTAACATTCAGTCTTAGTGTAGTTTACAGTGAAACATACATTCTATATCAAGTAAGAACTGGCCTAATTTTTAAAGTAAAATTAAAAGATCTTCCATCTTTGTTTTTTTTCTTTCTTCTAAATAGCAAGCCATAATGAAGTGGAGCTGAATTAACAGGATGTGCACTTCAAGTACTCTGTTATCTTTTTCACTTCATTCCTCTCAACTTTGTGATTAAAATTCAAAGAATATGGACTGATCAGTTTTCTTCTTCTCAGTGGTCACTTTAAAGTAACTGCATTAACTAGGAAGCAGTGCTGGAAAAATATTTAATCCATTAAGTCCACAGACATCAGGTGATTAGAGAAAAAAGCTGAAAACAATGGCTGATATCCCTATTTTACACTATACTCTGGCATAATAACAAAATTCTTAATCAAAAGAGCTGAAATCAGCTAATTAGCTTACAGTTTTCACATATAAGCTCAGGTCTGGTTCCAGATTTTGTTGGTTAAGTAAAACTGTGTTACTTGCAAATAATTCAAAATTTCAAGGAAAATATTGGATTATTGCACATTTATGTTCTGCAGCTCTAGACAGCATATTTTCCACATGTTTTGATCTACATGTAACTGTATGATAGAACTCTGAACTTACCAAAGATCTTGGAGTGGAGCCAAATAAACCAGTGTCATAGGTTGTTCCCATTAAACTGGTTTGTGTGAGATGTGGTGAGGTAGAAGTTGTCATCCCTGGTAAATCCAACAACGGTATGGCTGCCATCTGATTCTGTCAAGGACAATTTATAAGCTTCATGAGGAAATGAAAATCTTTTATTTCTGCATAAAATTAAGAAAAAGTTTTCCTTACAGCTTGATTTTTCTTCTTCATTTGACTAATGTGAAATAAGAAAAGCCTAAGAAAATTATATATCCCAAAGCATGATATGTACTTTCTTAGTGTATGCAAAACAAATCTTCACTAGAATAATTTTCATTTTTGTGCTTACAAATGTATTACTCACGTATTCCAAATGGTTTGATTGATTTAAAACTAGGTCACTGAATTCACTATATCAGTTTTGGGGGATTTCGTGGTTGCTTTAAAGACCTCATGATCAACAACAATTATTTCTAAAGAAATAAAAGGACATCTTCCCTGATCCACAAATTTCTCCCTGAACCATGAACATTTAAATCAACTCTGATTAATTCTTCTGATCTGTGACCAGTAGAGATAAACAAAGAGGTTGTGGAAAAATGAAAAACTGATGATCTCAGTTGCTTGAGCATCGTGGGGGTCACAATTATCCTCTTGGGAAAGTGTATCATGAGGTCAAGTAGATCAATCAAATAAGTTTTCTTCCATCTTAGAGGGGCAATAACAAATACTCTTCTATCCTGGTTCCTCACTGCTGGAGGGAAGGCATAAGCCCACACCCCACTCAATTGATTGACAAGGCACTGATGGCCTAGGCCTCAGGGTACAGAAATGTGAAAACAAAGGAAGGCAATTTGTGATTCTGCCTTGTCACTAAAACATTTGTTGTCACAGACCCACAGAGTGCTAATCTTATGAAAGACAGATGGGAGGAGAGACCACTCCCTATGTAGCAGTTGGTCTTTCCTCAACAATGAAGAATAAATTCAAAAAGACATTAGCCCAGCTTGGGATACAACAAATCTACACTAAGATACAGTCTCAGACACACTAGAAACTCAAATACCATAAAACACAGTTCTGATGAATTGGTCACCCCCTCTGTTTGAGGATATAATTTACCACCAGAGTTGTCTGACATTATTAAGACCACTTTTCATAAAGCAGATCTTTCCATGCACTGAAAAAAGTTGATATGAAGGACCTTTTCCTCTAGCATTCACTTACCACCATCACAAAGCATGTAGTAAGTGAGTCCTAATCAACTGGCATCTGTACAAATAGTTTCCTGTTAAAGAGTTTACAGGCACATTCTTGCCACACTCTGTATTGCCTCTGCCACTGGAAGTGTTGAATTTCCATTAAGAATGATATCGAATGATCTAAGCAGCTCATAAAAGGGTGACATTGGGCCAAGAGTGCCATCTACAAGGGGTGCTTGAAGATGTGGCTGAGACAGAGTTAGTCCACTGCCACACTGAAAAGGCAGTAGTTGAAGAAAATCCCTCCCTGAGATGGAATTCTTCACAGAAATAAACTCTGACAGTTCAGTGATCCAAGCAATGCAGCTGGGAAAAGCTGAATTTGGTTGAGATAGGTCAGGAAGTCAATATCTAGATAGATGAAATAATGTGTGTGGTTAAGATTGGACTTGTCCTGCACACTAGGAACCCTATCAAGGGGAAAGGAGTGTGAAAGGTGGTTCATGTCATGCATAAGAACTTATTGTATGTTTCTGTAGAACGTCATCCAGGTATGCTGCTGTCATGGTGGAGAAGGTTGTCTTAAAGGAGGACATAATGAAGTGAAGATCCAAGGGTTGAGCATTGACTAGATGAATATTTTACACCATCCTGTGCTAACTAAAGTGAAGGTACTTGTGAGATTATGGGTATATGAGCATCAAGACTGATCACACAATTTGTCAGGTTTGAATGCAAGCTATACCAACCAAGCTGTTGCTTTTGAGTCTTGTCCTTCTGATGATGACTGTTCCTCCTGATGTGGCCAAAAAGGTAGACTGACTGGCAAGAAGAGATCAACTGGAACTCCTCTACTGCTTGCTACCTACTTTCCTTTATTCACCCTCTCTAACCAAAAAGGGGGTGAGCCAGAAGGCAATGAGTGCAGTGCCATCAGGTGATGCAGTTTAAATGAGGACAAGCTCAGCTGGGCATCTTGTCTCACTAAATCTAAACTGGAGGAGACCATAAGAGCACTGACCATTTATGTCATATGACACTCTTTTGACAATCTTAGCTATACGGCATGATGATTCCCATGTGCAGTCATTATGTTTCTTCCAACAAGCAGAAAGTGATCAAGGATGCCCAGTTAAGCAACAACAAAGTCATATTGACAATCCTCATCAATTCTGATACAGCATTAAAGGCCTGACAATATATCTTGTTAAAATGAGGTGCAACGATAATTTATGGTCATATTATCTTTATCCAAATACGTCATTGTGATATGCATACAAGTGGGATCTGTACCCATGAGGTGAAAGCAATGCTCGCAGCTGTCTCATTTGCCCAGGTCTTGAATTTTTGTCAGAAAGATGCTTAAGGATCTATGCAATCTTTGGTGACTCAGGGAGAATCTTGAAAGTGGGATTCTTGTATTATTCATCAGTGTCAACTAAGCCTTGTCCTTACAGGTCCGCTTCACTGCAGGTGGGAGAGACAGCACATGCCTGGCAACAAGCTATTGTAGATTCCTTGATTGCTACAAAGACACTATACTTTATCAGAGTATGATGGCAAATCAGGGTTGTCTATTTTTGGGTCCATCATTCTGAGTGGAGGTAATGATGCCGTATCATCCCTATGCATGGTGTGGTGCCTACCAATTGGGTAAGTTTTGAAACCTGGGTCTGCTGTATCCATTAGAGTATATAGCTCAGACAGCAAGTCTTAAGCTGGGGCAGCTAGCTAGACATGTATTAAGAACTGAGTGAAAGGTGTGAAAGTCTGCCTTCTGGCAGGATGTGAGATAGCTGTCTCAGATGTTTGGAAAATGGCATCCAGCACAGTTAGCTGAAATGCAGTTAAAGGATCTGATATCATCATAATATGTATCTTGAGATCAGCAAAACTGAACTGTAACCCCATGTACTAATCTTACAGGACCATGCACAGACATGTGGACATACTTATGCCCATTTGTCTGCAGAAAAGGTGTGTATCTTCTCAAATATCCTCCTCTGATGCAAACATTTTACAAATAGTCTCTTATATTGGGTATTACATGTGTCACCCAATCAGCATCATGCTTGGGATTCAGTGACACTACATTTGCACTATTTGAGACAAGTCACAGTAGGTGGAATATTAAGCTGGAGTGGGGATGCCTATGTTGAATCCCCCACTATGCCTGCTTTGGCCTTTGTTGACAGATGAAATGAAAAGTTGTCTTGGGTCATGAGGTGTTTTGATCTGGTGCTGAAAGCTTAAAGCACTAAACATACAGTATATGGTGAGTACCTAGTGGAAGCAGGGGAAGATATAATCTGTAAGAGTTGTTTCCCATTACCTATGTGATATATTGTTGTTGTTGTTGTTGTTCTAGGGTTTAATGCCATTTTTCAGCACAAGATAGGCTATACATGGTGGCCAGTATAACTGGTGGAGGAAGAACCCTGGGAAGAACCACCGACCCACAAGAAGCTACTGGCAGGCTTTCCCACATGCCCACGCTAGCAGAACCTTGGACTCGAACTCATGCAGACAGAGGTGAGATGGCAGTGATCCGGAACGGTGAGCGCTTTAGACCACTCAGCCACTCGGGGCCCCTTATGTGATATATAGATGGAAAAGATGCACTGTACATCTTTCCAGGATGGCTGGATTTGGGAGGCAGCAGACAATATTAATGTGATTGGGTATTGTATTCAAAAGAGAAATTTAACTTATCATGCAGAAATTAAATCACTTTTTCAGCTCCATTGATCCAAAATCAATAGGCATCTGTCTCTAATCTAATTCTGTCACGCACATACATGGTAAGAGAAAAAGAGACAAACCAAACTAAATTATGCTGTGGAAAACACCTCATCCACAGGTGGACAGACATCACTACTGCTATATCATCTTGCACCTTCCGTTAGGGGAGATAACTGATGGCCCAAAAGCAATCAACTGGCACAAGAAGGTCATTTAAACAGGAATAGGCTGAAAGTTAAGCCATCATAAGCTAATTTAGTTCCCATGGCCCTCCAGATAATGCTAACTGCAAATTAGCAGCATTCCCATTAGGTTCAATGAGAACTATGATAAACTGACCAAACAAAAACTTCCAAGAATATAAATCTGTCTGCCCAGTACATAGCCCTGTTATGAATGACTTTTTGCAATGATAAAAAAAGTCAATATAATGAAATTAATTACCATACTAGCATTATATAAGTGCAGTATAATGAAGGTTTTATAATTAGAAATTCAAACACAACTTGAAAATCACTGTCTTTAAATTTCAATGTCTTGGTTCTTAAAATAGAATATGATTCATGCCTTGAAAAATTTGGGGCTGTGAATCTGTTGCCATAAGGTAAAAAGTATAGAGTGAGAACCAAAACATATATTAATCTCAGAAATACAAGTGGAAGTCTGTAATTAGTTTTTGTTGGTTCTAAGGACACTTTTAACACATTACTGGCTATAAACCAAGGAAATGGGAACTACATGCCTTTAGAAAGGGCAAACCCAGGCAGCTAACCAAGAATGGTCTGGGTGGGTATCAAACCCATGACCCTTGGATTACATGTAACTTAGGACTGGTGGCATTAAATTTACTTACTGTGACTTTATTCAGTGTCTTCATGACTCTGTCAATTCGGGCCACTGAGTGAGCATGAAATTCATCCTTCGTTAACACCCTGGATCCCATATCCTCTGTTTTCACTTTTGGAGACCTACAAGAAAATGCAATTGTATTTCTCTGACATAAATATGTAACTTCTTGAGATTTAAACAACCCGCTGCACATTATATGACAGAAAAATGTCATCAAAGTTCAAGTCAATATGACAGTGAAGTAGTCCAAGCTTCTAACATCACTTAGCTGAAAGATGACACTAGAACCAATTGCCTATTCAAAACCCTCCAAAATTGTCAAATATAAGGTGGCATTTGCCGGCCTATATTTCATAACCAAGGATCTACAGATGTGTGTAACTTGCAGAAGTTGATAGTATTGATATTTATCTTCATGTTAAATCATTTAATCATGTATCCTCACTCGTCTGTTTGGCATTATTATTTTTCCAAATCACTGTCATCTTTCATTTAATATTTGATATTGCAGACAATGGTGGTATGGGCAAAAAATTGTCTAATGACATAATTCAGGTGACAGGAAATAATAACCAGACATAAAGATAATGAAGTCATACACTTCCATGGATCATTAATAATGTAACACAGGCTGGGAAACACTGACCCATGTGTGAGCAGCAAAAAATGAATTTTCAAATAGGCAACTGGCTGCAGTGTCATCAATTATAATCAGAACAAACATTATCAGTGATGGTCAGATACTTGAATTAATTTGGGTGGCAAAGGCGATTTGGTTGATGGTGCATTATCACTTGCAATCATTCAACAATTAATAATCTGTGCATTTTTTAAGCTGTTTACTACCTGGCTCATGAACATAGCACATAATCATAAGGTTGTACTACATAATCTAAGAAACCACTAAAATTTTCAAAGACAGAAAATAGCATGTGCATTATAAAGTGAAACAAATTCATACAACCAAATCCAAATCCCAAAAATCTGTCATTCACTACATTCTGAAATGCATCATCAGAGGAAACATGATAATTATGTCTCACTTCTATTGTGCATGACTATTAAGACTGAACTATACATGCTAATGAAAAGTTTTAACTAAAATATTAACAAACTGTCAATACCGCCAGTGGCAGCAGAAAAGTGACTGCTATATTTTGCTTGCCACTAATGTAGTGTTATATATATTTTATTTAATTTATATTTGATTTAATTTAATTGCTTATTTGTTAGTTTTACATTTTTTAAATTCTATTACTCTATTAATGCTATTTTAATGTATGTTTAATTACTGGATTTGATATTGTTCTGTTCTGTTCTGACTGTATTTTTAGATTTTATTCATAAACAACTTTATTGAGACACTGTATCTATTGCTGACCTAGTTCCTGACCTTGATTCTGAACCAGTAAGAGTTGTAGTAAACAAGTTTTTTTCTTCTTTTAATTCTTTCTCAGAGTAAGATTTATAAAGTGGAATTGAGGCCATCTATAGTACGTGACAAATAACATGTATCAATTAGGTTTTTCTAGAGGACTGACCCACATCCGGGCATCTGTATGGCATTGTAGCTAGATTTATTAGATTTATTATTGATGTTTTGAGAAATAATCATTATTCTTGCCATAACACTTGAGAAGTCAAAGTGTTTTATGTTGTGACAGTTTTGGGGATAATTATTTTATTTTATTTTAAAGAAATGTGATTATTTTCCCTATAAATTAATTCTTGGACAAGGACATTTATTGAAATTTACAGAATTAAAAAACTGGAATATTATTTTCTGTGATTCAATAAAGAATTGTTGACACATCAGTACAATGCTAACCACAGCATACATCATCACCTTCCATTTTGGATTTCATCGGGATTCAAACTCAGTTTCATTTGGAATTTTTATTACTAGGACTTCTATTTTTTAATTCTTGGATTATCTTTTGATTTGATTTGTAAAACTGTAAGTTCTTTTTCTCATTTTTACCTTGTTTTTTTATGGAAAAAAATTATTTGTTAAATTTTATAAAGCTTGTTGTCTTCACATTTTTCTTGTTACGTTTTGTACCCATGCCAAGTGTAGTCAATGACCAAAACAACCTGACATATCATGCAGAAAGGAAAATGACATTTTCAGATCCTTGACCTTGACACTGGACCTAACAACACCAGATCTGTACAGTTTCTGCCTCAATCTATGTTTAAAACACATATGAGATTTGAGAAGAAAAAAAGACTAAGGCAAAATAAAGTTGTGCTGTAGAAACCACTTTGTCTATGGAGGGAAACTGATGCATGGACAGACAGATGGACATTACTACCACACATCCCCTGAGGCTCTGGTATACTAATAATGGAAATACAGTCTATATAAGGCAATAAGAAAGCAAGATCATAGTCAAGATAAATATACCATATAAGTGTATCCATGTACCATACAAAATGTATATACCTCAACATACCTTAATAACACACAACATGGTACTTGAATATGCTCTGATAAGCACTTTCATCTCCTTTTGGACAAAACTCCCAAAACATTTCCCTTACTGACAACACAACTGTATATGTCACAATACTCTGTGGGAAGGAGGCAGCTGCTAAAACCTGCCTGAAACAATATAATTTTCTAGGAACTTACCATTATGCATGACTAATGTCTCATACCACCTAATGAACTGAATCTTACATATAATAATGTTGTGCAACCATACTGGAAAAGGTAACATACTTCCAAATTAGACAGCTCCCACAGACAAAGAAAGCAAACTCTTCTAGTATATCTGATGGGGACACTGTTTATAATATTCTGTGTTTCACATATTATAATGTGCAAAACCTCATAAATGTGACCTAAATACGAATTTCTTAAGCGCACAGTTCAGATATTATCTTTAATACGGTATGTGTAATTATGTGTTTGGATTGATTTGTGTGTTTGGATAGATTTGTGTAATTGGACTGACTGTCTATCTATATTTTGTAACCAACCTTGGTGTTTCATCTTCACTATGTGGTTCTGGTGCTATTAGTCTTGGGGATAAACCAGCATCAAACTGCGCCACTGTAAGAAGAAAAAGAAAATCCCTTTCATTGTGTTAATTTAATAATTATATAAAGTTACATTAAAAAATGTATTGGATCAAATGTGTAACTTATTAAATATATTATTTTTAAAGGTGGGTTAAGGACAAATTTTTTAAGATGGCCACTGTGGCAGCTATACTGGACATCATATTGGTACCACTTTCATTTAGAATAATCTAAAAGTCATAAGAAGTTGTTTTTAGTGAAAATCTCATGATGAAATAAATGATCATCCATGCAGAAGGATGAACTTCAATAAGATTCTCACAATGGCTGTGGTGGCCATAATGGATGTCCAAGCAACACCATTTTCATTAAGGACCAACCAGACCAGGGGTCTCAAACATGTGGCCCATGGGCTGCATGCTGTCTGCCAAGCAATATCCTGCAGTCCACACAATGACTGGCATCACAAGGTGTCATGAGAGATAACTAAGGTGGTGCAGCCCTTGGGCCATCAAAAATGCCCTCATGCAACCCTCAAGGTGGTTTGAGTTTAAGACCATGAGATAAATGTGTGTAAAGTTTCAAGGAAATCCAGGTAGTTTAAGGGGAGTAGCAATAACAAATTGGTCATAATAGATGGATGGATGATGGAGCCCATCAGGTCTATGACCTACAGAGCAAAATCAAGACTATTATAAAATGAAAATTATATCCCACCAATCTTCTAAGGAGTATTATTTTATCATTGGTCACAAACATGACCTTTTGAATCTAAAAACAACCGAATTTCTTACTGGTCGTAAATTCAAGTCAGTCACAACAATGTTTTCAAGCTGAAAGACACAAAACTTTAAGTTATTTTGTAAAACTATTTATCTTCTTTTTGTGTCAGTGAACAAAAATAACAGTGATTAAGTGCACTGGAGTCATGACTGAAAGGATACATGTTTGAATTTTACCCTCATATCTGTTCAGGTCAATTACATTTGTGTCAATGGCCAGGATACTTTACTCAAACTGCCATGGCAGTAAAAACAAATATTTGTGTTTCTTTTCCATAAAACACCAAACCAATCCAATCAGTCTCACTGCCCTAAACATTTCAGCTACTGACCCCAACATCTATATACCTTCTCAAGCGCAAGCCAATCTACAAAGTTTAGTCTTGGTTTGTGGTAAAAAATTGGAGTAATTCTGTGGAAACCATTTTCCTTCTTGGAGTCTCTCTGACCTAGATCTTTGACCTTTTAGTCCCAAACGTTTTAGGTTTCTCAACTGATACCCACCTATATGGTCTTGTAAAGCATGTGATACAGAACTTAAGCAGTTTTGTGGAAATCAGTATTCTTCTTTCAGTCCCTGTGATTTTGACATTTGACCAATTTTGCTCAAAATTGAATATGTTTCTTCCATGTCTCAATTACAAGCTTTCCACAAAGTTTGGTTGAAGTAAGTGATAAGGTACTTGAAATATAATTTAGAAACAATTTTCTTTTTGGAGTCACAGTGACCTTGATTGTTGACCTTTCAACCTCCAAATAAATAGATTTCTTTCTTATCTAAAAAGCAAGCTATTCTTTCTTTCTTATCTAAAAAGCAAGCTATTCACAAGTTTGATCAATGTATATGATATGCAGGTCAAGTTAAACAGGTTTCATTCTTTCAGTCCATGTGATCTTGTTGAGCCAAAAATTCATCTGTTTTTTCCAATGCCAACTAATTACAAATTCTGGTTATCACATATGATAGTGAATTCCTGTTGTTATCCAGGTTTGTAGGTTTGAATGCCATTTTTCAGCACATTATAGGCTATACATGGTGGCCAGTATATCTGGTGGAGGAAGAACCCAAGAAAAAATCCAGGAAGAACGACCAACCCATGGGAAGCCACTGGCAAGTTTTCTCACATACCAACAATGGCCAGCCTGAAACTCGAACACACACAAATAGAGGTGAGAAGTCATTGATCTGTAAAGGCAAGTGCTTTAGACCACTCAGCAACCTGGTCCCCAGTTACTTTGCCAAAATGAAACCAGGAACAGACAGAATGGATAACATCATAAAACAACATGCTCTACCTTAACCCTTTACCTCATAGAGCATAGTTACAAAGTGCAGTGCGCTATAAATAGAACACCTGTTACCTATACGACCCCATATACATAGCCTGCCTGTGAACTGTTAAGCAGTGTAGTGTATGTTACGTTTAACAGCAATTTTAACCATTTTACATTTTTGGTACACATCTATTATATGTGGAAAAATTTAAGAGTAAAGTCCGATTGTTATAGCTGTGTAAATATTTTTCACGGAAGAATTTTTTATGTGTTTTAAAATCTTGAGAGAACTCATTCACCGTCATGTCAGTGAGGCCGTGTTACAAACCGTAGCTGCCATTTCCCATACTCGAAATTTGCAAGTTTTTTGTCTGCCTCTACATCACTAAGTCATCTGAATTTGATAATTTATAAAAACTAATTGCTGCCTACATCAATATCAGAGCCTTTACCTAAGTTATTGAATCTTTCATGGTTGTCATTCTAATCGTGAAAACTTTGTATGTACTGAATGAAATCTGCGACCGCCATTTTGGAGAGTACAGATTATGACCCAGTTACTTTAACTAGCAGATATTGACCAGTGCATAAACAGTGACCACTTGATCTGACGTAATTGTCGTTTGCAGAAATGAATGTAGTATCTAACAGGGGGTTTTCCCTGAGGGTGGTGCTATGAAAACCAGCTCAAAATGGCAGGCGTCAAAAAGCGCTTCCATGCAAATGGAGTAGAGGCATCCAAAGATGCTTGCATGAGGTAAAGGGTTAAGGCAGGCATATGACAAGCAAAACAGCCAAAATAAATTTGCATCATGAATCATTTCTGAAAGCAAGGATGGAATGAAACTCTGAATTTTGGTTCAAAAAAAGTTTTTAAAACTAAAAACTTTGAAAGGCACAATAATATAAGTAACAGAACAAAATAAAAAAATAGCCCTGATTACACTCATCTGACATGTTGAGATATTCAACCTACACTTATCAGGAATTATGTTGGCCATAAACTATAGATGTTATTACCATGATGGAGACAAAACAAAAATTGTATGACCTAATAACTACAATGCTGTATTATAATTAAAGCTCATTCAGATTTTCAACAACAATAGACTTGAAGTGATGGACCATTAAGACATTACAGTAATTAGGCTAAAACTGCACGTCAATATAACATTCTATTGAGATGGAGCTGTAATAATGAAATTTTGAATGTCTACCATGACGCCCATACCGGTTGTCAGATTGGTACCATTTTTATTTGGGACAAGCTAGAAATCAAATGAAGTCTTTTAGTGAAAACGCCAAGTTGATATGATCATACATGTAGGAGAAGTAATGATACAAAGATTTTCAAGACTGCCACTGTGGCAGTCCTATTGGAGAGATTGGTACCATTCTGATTTAAGATCAACTAGACATCATCATAAGCATTATAACGAATAGCACATGCTAATATGACCAGTCATGTAAGAGGAGTAGCAATAACAAGAATTTCAAGATGGATACTGCAGAAGTCATACTGGAGAGATTGGTAGATCAACTAGACATCATTATAAGCATTATAATATGACCAGTCATGTAAGAGGAGTAGCAATAACAAGAATTTCAAGATGGACACTGCAGAAGTCATATTGGATGTCCAAACAGCACAGGACTATCTATACCACAGTATGAATATGTTCATGGCAATCCTCCAAGCTATTTAGGAGAAGTAATGATAACAAAGTGACAGAAAAACAAGGGACGAAAAACAATCCCATAAGCACATCTGATCTATGACCAGTAGAACTAAAGATTGTATTTATGATAATCTTTTGATACTTCCCTATCAGAAAACTCTTTCTTTCATATTTATTTAATCTCACCTCGTGCATCATAATTATAGATTAAAACTGGCTGGTTGTCTCCAATTGAACAGAATGCCACCAAGTGATCTCGAGGGTGGTAATGGATGTCTGTGACGGGATGCCGGTAATTTAATTCTGAATACATTATCACCTGGTCTCCTGAATATGGAAAAAGTATCATACTGTAAACTATCTGAGATCAAATTAAAGCAGATTAAGCTGAAGAAAAATGAATGGAATTAAATCAGGATTATACTGTGAATTCACATCTAATTGTGATGTATCAATTTTTGTTTTTTTCCAAACACAAATTTAAAGAATCTCATTATGGAGTATCAATCTGTGCCAACAAACAGTATCCCCTTCCCAAATAAATGAATTTAAATACCTATACAAATATACTTTGCAAAACCAGGACAAAATTGATACTTACAAAAAATAAAAACTATATATTCATTTTAATTATGTCTAAATGTAATCAATAACATCATAAATAGCAACTACTAGCATGCAATAAAGTGGAAGTGATTTAATAAAAATTAGGCTGTAAATTTTAATTATATTAGAATGTTTTCTACTGTAACAATATTTCTAAACCTAAATGAATAATGAGTAAAGGACAAATATTTCTATATCTAAACAAATAACAAGTAAAGGACAAATATTTCCATACCTAACTGAATAGCATGTAGATGACAAATCTTTCTATACCTAAATGAATAACAAGTAGGTGACAAATATTTCTATCTCTAAATGAATAGCAAGAAATATTTCTATACCTAAATGAATAGCATGTAGAGGACAAATATTTCTATACCTAAATGAATAACAAGTAGATGACAAATATTTCATTACCTAAATGAATACCAAGTAAAGACAAATATTTCTATACCTAAATGAATAGCATGTAGAGGACAAATATTTCTATACCTAAATGAATAACAAGTAGATGACAAATATTTCATTATGTAAATGAATACCAAATAAAGACAAATATTTCTATACCTAAATGAATACCAAGTAAAGACAAATATTTCTATACCTAAATGAATAACAAGTAAAGGACAAATATTTCTATACCTAAATGAATAGCATGTAGATGACAAATATTTCTATACCTAAATGAATAACAAGTAGGTGACAAATATTTCTATATCTAAATGAATAGCAAGCAATGGACTAATATTTCTATACCTAAAAGAATAATGAGTAAAGGACAAATATTTCTATACCTAAATGAATAGCATGTAGAGGACAAATATTTCTATACCTAAATGAATAACAAGTAGATGACAAATGTTTCATTACCTTAATGAATACCAAGTAAAGACAAATATTTCTATACCTAAATGAATAGTATGTAGAGGACAAATATTTCTATACCTAAATGAATAACAAGTAGATGACAAATATTTCATTATGTAAATGAATACCAAGTAAAGACAAATATTTCTATACCTAAATGAATACCAAGTAAAGACCAATATTTCTATACCTAAATGAATAACAAGTAAAGGACAAATATTTCTTTACCTAAATGAATAACAAGTAGATAACAAATATTTCTATACCTAAATGAATAACACTTAGAGGATAAATATTTCTATACCTAAATGAATAACAAGTAAAGAACAAATATTTCTATACCTAAATGAATATCATGTAGATTGCAAATATTTCTATACCTAAATGAATAATGAGTAAAGGACAAATATTTCTTTACCTAAATGAATAACAAGTAAAAGACAAATATTTATATACCTAAATGAATAGCATGTAGAGGACAAATATTTCTATACCTAAATGAATAACAAGCAGATGACAAATATTTCATTACCTAAATGAATACCAAGTAAAGACAAATATTTCTATACCTAAATGAATAACAAGTAAAGAACAAATATTTCTATACCTAAATGAATAATGAGTAAAGGACAAATATTTCTATACCTAAATGAATAACAAGTAGATGACAAATAGTTCTATACCTAAATGAATAGGGACACTGATAACCGAAATTTAATAAGTCTGATCTGAGGATTGCTATGATAACAAACATCAAACATCAGCCGATACTCCATACATGCACCGTAGGAAGTGGGTACGAAGTATATGGGCATAATAGTGGAGTACATTTAAGTACTGACACAAATTGGGGGTCAAAAGTAAAGCCGTAAATCATGAAACTTGGCAATGGCCCCTGAATTGTTTCTATAGGAATACCTCAGGAAGAGATACTCGGGGGAGTTTGTAGGGTTGTGAAAAGTGTATGACACCTGTATGTGGAGCTGGAAGAGGCTAATATGAGGTGAATAGATGACTGATAACTGAAACTCAATAAGTCTGATCCTGAGGATTGCTATAATAACAAACATCAGCCGATACTCCATACATGCACTGTAGGAAGCGGGTATGAAGTATATGGGCATAATAGTTGAGTACATTTAAGTACTGACACAAATATGGGGGTCAAAAGCAAAGCTGTAAATGCATGAAACTTGGCAATGGCAATACCTCAGGAAAGGAGATTTGGGGAGTTTGTATGATTGTGAAGAATATCCGACACCTGTATGTGGAGCTGCAAGGGGCCGATACAAGGCATACAGGGACACCGATAACCGAAACACGATGAGTCTGATCCTAAGGACTGCCATAATAACATTAGTCGATTTGACAAAGGGCCCCTAGAACAGAGCTAGAACGGTACACTATGCAAGACATGTCCCAAATAAACAACATGGTGGAAGGAGGGGAGGCAGATGGTTCTTTCTGTAAATAATGTTAAAAATTAAATGCAGCATCTGCACTGAAAGGAATGCATCACTACATGTGTATCAGTTATATGAATGCTGCCTAACTGACACAATGTCTGATCACATGCTTCAACTGAGTCATCTGATTGGTTCAACATGACAACATATCTAAATTTAGTTACTAGCTTATTAGCATATATTGGCTGCAATGACATCATGTCTGGGCAGATAACCATAGTAGACAAAAAGGGGACCAGCAAGGAGCCAGAGAAGGATGCACTGTGTATAACTTAAACTACATTTAACCAATTAAATTATAATGAGTAAAGGACAAATATTTCTATACCTAAATGAATAACAAGTAAAGGAGAAATATTTCTATACCTAAATAAACAGCATAAAGAGGAAAAAAAATTCTATACCTTAAATGAATAATAAGTAAAGAACAAATATTTTATACCTAAATGAATAATGAGTAAAGGACAATTATTTCTATACTTAAATGAATAATGATGTAAAGGACAATTATTTCTATACCTAAATGAATAACAAGTAGATGACACATATTTTACACCTAAATGAATAACAAGTAGATTACAAATATTTCTATACCTAAATGAATAACAACTAGACGACACATATTTCTATACCTAAATGAATAACAAGTAGATGACAAATATTTCTATACCTAAATGAATGACAAGTAAAGGACAAATATTTCTATACCTAAATGAATAATGAGTAAAGCACCAATATTTCTATACCTAAATGAATAGCAAGTAGTGGACAAATATTTCTATACCTAAATGAATAACAAGTATGCCTAAATGAATAAAGTGTAGACATATATATTTCTATACCTAGATGAATAAAATGTAGACAACATATTTATTTCTATACCTTGATAAATAACAAGTATAGGACAAATATAAATAAAATTCAACATTTTCCTTATAATTCTATACATTAGTCATGAAAACACGAACTACATGGGAATTGGAGAGAAAGATAAAAAAAATCCTGTCCTAACTGACAGCTGCTTCTGATGGGCAACAGCTCATAATATACAAATTTTAACAGTAGAGTTTCTTATTATCCCATTGCCATTCATTTTGGGAAGGGATATAGTGGTCTGCATATTCTCTCATGTACTCTTTTGTTCTTTCATTTGTTCATAACACCTTTAATATCTTGGACCCTATTTCTCCTGCTCTCACAAATGATGTTGGATACATCGCAAAAGAGAATTCAACCTTACCAAAACAAGGTCAGTGAAACCAAATTTTCATGCTTGAGGGACTTTTGTTGGTCTAACTATTTGTTCATTATACTTTCAATATACTGGACACTATTTCACCTATGCTTATGACAATCAGTATGTGGATATATCTTCAAAAACTGTTTTCAGCCATACCAAGAGTATTTAATGTGACCCATTTTTCATGCTTGAGAGACTTATGAATTTTAAGGTTTTCTTTCCATACAACCCAAAATATAGGACACTATTTCACCCACAGTCACAAACATTTGTCTACAGATGCATCTCAATGAAAGTACCTCAACCATATCAAATGTAGATCAATGTTACCTAACTTTAAAGCCTGAATGACTGTTCTATTTTCAGCTACTGATTCATAGTTTGGATGCATCCAAACTGATGAAACTGGTATCAGGATACTTCTCAACCCAAAAGACCCAGCCATACCAAAAGCTGGTCAATGTGTCCAAATTTTCATATGACTTTTGTATTTACAGCTATATATCTGTGACATCGACATTACCCTGAACCCCCCTTATTCAACTACACTCATAAAACTGATCTACGGATACATTTTAGAGATAGTAACTTGAAACATCCCAAAACTTAGTCAATCTGACTGAATTTTAATGCTTCAGTCACTGTTTTTATTTCAGTTATCTGTTTTCATAGACTAAATATCTTAGACCCTTTTTCATCTACACCTACATCAAAACTTGGTCAATGTGACTGAATTTTAATGCTACAGTCACTGCCTTTTTTCCAGTTATCTGTTTGTCACAGACTAAATATCTTAGACCCTTTTTCATCTACACCTACATCAAAACTTGGTCAATGTGACTGAATTTTAATGCTACAGTCACTGCCTTTTTTCCAGTTATCTGTTTGTCACAGACTAAATATCTTAGACCCTTTTTCATCTACACCTACATCAAAACTTGGTCAATGTGACTGAATTTTAATGCTACAGTCACTGCTTTTTTTCCAGTTATCTGTTTGTCACAGACTAAATATCTTAGACCCTTTTTCATCTACACTTACATCAAAACTTGGTCAATGTGACTGAATTTTAATGCTACAGTCACTGCTTTTTTTCAGTTATCTGTTTGTCACAGACTAAATATCTTAGACCCTTTTTCATCTACACCTACATCAAAACTTGGTCAATGTGACTAAATTTTAATGCTACAGTCACTGCTTTTTTCCAGTTATCTGTTTGTCACAGACTAAATATCTTAGACCCTTTTTCATCTACACTTACATCAAAACTTGGTCAATGTGACTGAATTTTAATGCTACAGTCACTGCTTTTTTTCAGTTATCTGTTTGTCACAGACTAAATATCTTACACCCTTTTTCATCTACACCTACATCGAAACTTGGTCAATGTGACTGAATTTTAATGCTACAGTCACTGCTTTTTTTCCAGTTATCTGTTTGTCACAGACTAAATATCTTAGACCCTTTTTCATCTACACCTATATCAAAACTTGGTCAATGTGACCAAATTCTCATGCTTAAATAGCTTTTCTATTTTCAGCACTTTCTGTTCAATGTGTCCTCATTATCCTGTACCTTATTTCTCCTATTCTCATGAAAATTGGCACGTAGATGCACGTCAGCATAGTAACTCAGTCATGTACAAAACAAGGTCACTTTTACCTAATTTTAATGCTTGAGTGATTTTGTACTTTCAGTCGCTCATTCATGACTCCCACAATAACCTGGACACAATTTCACCTACACCAATGAAACTAGGCATATAGATCAGTCACAATAAAAGTTAATTCAACAACAACAAAATTAGGTCAATGTGGCCCAATTGTTATGCCTCAGTAACATTTTTATTTTAAGCTATCTGTTTGTCATACCCTCATTTTCTTAAACCCTTATTTCACATAAATGTTTTAAAACTGGTACAAGGAGGTATCCCAATAAAACTCAACCAAACTAAAAACTAGGTTAGTCTGACCCAACATTACTGCATTAGTGATTTTTATATTTCAGCTATCCAACTGTTCACTATCAATATCTTGGACTCTATTTCACCTGCACACATGAATACTGGTATGTACAAACATTTCAACAGAAGTAATTCAATCATACCAAAACATGTCAATGCTTGAGCATATGCAGTCATTCAGTCACAACAAAGTTATATATTTGGACAGTATTTCAGCTACAATCATTAAAATTGGTATGTGGATACATACAAAGAAGTGTAATTACAACAATACCAAAAGCTAAGCTTTAGTGACTCTTTTCAACTATATGTTCACAATACCCTACAAACATTGGTCCCTATTTTATATACATTCATGAAAATTTGTATGTGGATACAACTGATGGGTAGTAACTCAGCTGTAGGTCACTGTAACTTAGCTTTCATGTCTAAATGACTTTTGCATTTTAAGTTGTTCATTAATTACACCTCTATATCAAGGATCCAATTTGACCTACACATCAGATCTTACATGTAGATGCATCTCAATGAGAGAAACTCAACCATACCATGAGCTGGTCACTGTAAACTAATTTTCTGGCTTAAGTTACTTTTGTATTTTCAGCAATCTGTTCATTATATCCTCCATACATTAAATCCTGTTTAACTGACACTCATGAAAAGTGATATGTGGATGCATTTCAAAAAGTGTACTCAACCATACCAAAATTAGGTAACTGCGATCTAATTTTCATGCTCACATGACTTTGTATTTTCTTCCATTTCAGTCTGTTTATTGTCAACTAGTTAAATATATCCATGTTGGCAAGGGTATTTGCACTTATGAATAAATACATTATTATTATTGTTATTATTATTATTATTATTATTAATATTCCTATAATATTTTAGTGTGACATCATGCCTTGCCTTTCCCTAATTAAACCCTACCATCTCTAGCATGTACCTAGCCCTCTCTGAGGTGCTCCAAATCATTCTAGGGAACTTCCCATTCAATCTACAGCAGTATACAGGAGTACTACATGGCATATCATACCATATCTAGGTGCATTTTTGGCAATACCTTATGTCTTTAATCTCTAATTTTCACCTGTAATGCAAATATAATCTTAAATGCACTGGTTGTTTGCATAAAAACTAGAAGATATGACAGAAGTCACAACTCTTAGTATCATAACAACAGCTATTCACTGTCAGATTACATAAAAGTGCAGACTTGCCAAAACTCAATTTTTGCCATAATTATCCCTGAAAAAACCTGGCCTCAATTTCACCAACACAAGTCTTAAGTTAAATCTGAAGACATTTAATTAATCAATTTTGCTGAATAAAGCAAATCAACTCTGAGTTCTGTTGATGAAATGCATACATACCAGGTTTGCTTCATTTCAGAAATTTTAGAAGGTTACTTGAAAAGACAAATAAATAACTGAACTAATTAAATTTTACCTAAATTTTTTTATTCTTAATCTAAGGCCTTAAAAGACAACAGGAATGGTAGCAAGTTTTCTTAATTGTTATGAATAAAACATAACATTCCAGACATGGTAATCCTAACTGGGAAAAGAAACTTTTTAAGTAACAAAAACTTGAATGTTGAACATTTACAGTATCTTTTAGTTGAAATAGTAAGGTAATTACAATTCTGATTGGTATTTTATCGTAAAATCTGTATTTAGTCAATTACATTGAAAACTATCTGTTCTCAGTCATTTACATTGAAAACCATCTGTACTCAGTCATTTACATTGAAGATAATGGCAGCTGCGAATGTTTATATGTTTCAGTGACACTAAACTGAGTGTATGAGAACAATTAGTGAATTAGAACAATCTTACTCTGAACCATTTAAATACTTAATGTTGTGGAACTTTTTGTTTGTAAATATGTGTCAAATTGATACTGTATGGAAATTTTATTTAAACAATTTCCTAACGATAAGGTAAATTATTTTGTCAAGTCAAGCATTCCCAAACAGTGTATTCCAAAACTTTTCCATATAACCTCAAGTTTTAATTACATAGGGTCTGTTCCATGGAACAATACTTTTAATTTCTGGACAAAATCTCTGTTTAATGTTAATTTTGTTTCAAGCATTGACTTCAGCTGATGTCTGTCTTTAACTAGACAGAATGATTCATCCTTTGAGTGTCTTACATATACAGTAAAGGTTATTACTGAAATTCTAAGATTGAGTTTACAAAGGCAAGACAATATGCTCAAACTGTTCACAAATAAAGTCCAACCTGCCTTAGAGGTTATAAGTATTAAGTCATCACTTGTCTTGCAAAGTCTCCTCTTGCAGGGTTGGGGACACAAATTCAATGCATCCTTTTGCATGTCCTGACATGCAACTAAAGGAGACGATCTTTTCTTGTTGTATGCATCCCATGTCAATATCGGAAAAGAAGTCTTGAACTTTTTAAATTGGTTAGGTTTACACAAAAAACTTACTTCAAATTTTATGGAATTTACCCTTTTTTGTCCTCTGGTTGTGTATGCCTTTTCCCAGATGTCTAAATGTACTCTATAGTCAGTACTGTGCTGATGTGTCATTAAACTCTATAAATGTATACAGACATACTTCTAAAGATTTCATAAACCAAATTCCAGTAAACCTCTTTAAGCGCTCCACTGGTATATGAGGCATTTTTTTTATTCCTCATTTCCAAATTAGCTGCTTTTTAGAGGTAAGAAAAAGCTGACAAATGTTTTTTAATCAGTTTTACCAGTTTCTGTGTTCCAGGCATAGGCACAGTTGTCTTCACTTCCTGCAAACACAAAGGTCCCACATGGAGTAATGGAACTTCTGATTCTCTCTCGGAAATTTAAGGCACCTATGTATTTCTGCATTATTCGTTGACTGTAAATGAGACAATGATGTGACCATATGAGTTCATCAGCTCTGACAATTTATAGCCACAGTTTAAAACAGATTGGTCCAACTACAGGTCCATGGGTAATTTTTTTGTGGCCTGCACTCAATGAAAATGTAAGTTCTATAATTATAGTATAATTACTATAATATATACCATGTATGGTCCACAAACATTACATTTTTTGTCCATGTGGTTCATGGGTGCTGGATACATTGGACCATCCTGGTTTAATGCAATCATTTAGATAGATTTTGAAATACTTCTTGATGCTTCATATAAATATGGACAATTTTAGAAATAACAAGGTTGGTGTTTTCCCCCAGTCACAATATCTGACAAAAAGAGTCAAAGTCCAAAAATATATAATAATTTTTGAAAATGGCTATAATTACATGAAAATCTAAAGAGACCATCTACATATGTATACAAAAATGCATAATAAATTTCAGTTGTCTACCTTAAGTGGTTTTTGTTTAAGTGTGATAACAAGGTTATTACCTAAAATAATGCAAGTCCAAAAAACAGAAGCAAAAAGCTCACCTAGAGAAAATGACTTCTTTGCAGGAGAATACTCATGTCAAGTTAATAAATGATGGAACACTTATTCAGAAATGCTACAGATATGAATTTAACTTTATTAATGAAATACAATCCATACTGTTTCTTAAACTACTTTGATATGATACATTTGGAACATTTTACCCAATCATATAGGGAAGGAAATGTACACCTACTGCTATAGAATAGACATAAAGAACAAAAGTCAAATTTTCTCCTTGACCCAACATTCTATTCCATATACTTTACATCATGGGTCTCAACCATTTGGACCATGGAGTTATTTCCAGTGTCCTGCAATGACACCTGGAATTAATAATTAATTAATAATGCAAATTGTTTCTATATAGCCAGCCAGTTTTGACAAAACATTGATTGTTACATCATTTTCTTCTTCTTTCCAACATTTTAACTAACATCCTTTTATATGAGCCACTTCTGCCAGTGATGAGGCCCTCAGGCCAATGTGCCCTTGTGGTGATTTCAGTTTGAGACCCCTAGTACAAGTTAATTATAATCAGAGGATGCCATTTCTGTTACATATACTCACATCCTAAGGTCAAGCATTCTAATCACATTATCCCTGCTGTGCACTATAAGACGTCGTCCACTATGATGAAGGGTGATGTGATTAATAACTGTATTCTGCAGGATAAAAGCATAAGAATTAATAACTACCCGATGGGCCAAATATGACTTGCATAGAATTGACAGCTTCCTATTAGCGTGTTGTTTTAATACTTACTCCTCATTTAAGTAATTGCTTATGTTAACTCAAAGACTAGGTTGCAGTTTCACAAATTTCTGATTCTTTTCCTCATACTGAGATTTTACATTACCCTACTTATGATATTTCTGACAACATTTAAAGTTTTATCAGACAGAGCCATACAGCACTTAAAATTTTGGAAAATAAGTTGAAATTATCACAATTAGACATGTGAAAGTCTTCTTAGTCTTGATAAATTAATTGATACATGTCTCAAATATGAGAAAATTCCAACATTTTCTCCAAAATAAATAATACTGTTTTAAGAGATTTCAGGATGTAATTTCACTATCTAAACAATTATATGTAAAGTTCAGATTCAAGAGAATATGAAGATATTAAAATATCTCAATGTGAAGAAGGAAGAATATTAAATACAAGTGGAACTGGGGCCAGCAGGATGCAAAAAACATGTCTGGATTATGTTGTTTTAAATTTAGTGATGGTATAATTTCCTTCTTACTTAAACAAAGCATAGTTGACATCTCTTGATGTTACAATGGTACCAAATTTAAATTATTATATAATTAGAACACTGCTTCAAAGTTCCATTACCACTTCAAACTCATACCTGTATTACTGACCTAAAGTATGGCTAACAGGAGTTACAAACAGCAAAATCTCTTGAGTTAGTGGGAACTAACCATGCCATTTTGTAATCATTAAACTCATGCAAATTTCTTTAATTGGTTCTTAAGAAATGACCAATATTCATTTTTACACTCAATGAAACAGACTAAGTACAGCAATGAATAATGTTGTTTCTGTGTCTGGAGCAATATTAGTGACAATCAATTTTTTTTATGTGCACTGAAAATATCAGCATATAGTCATTTGGTTCTCCAATGTACACAAGCTATTCAAAGTACTAGACTACCAGCGGAGAAAAGTTCCTAATAATAAAATCACCTGAAACACACAGTTAACAAAGACAAATGCTTGGTGATAAAAAGCACTATCTCTTTCTTGCAAATGTAATGTCTACACATTTGAAGCTAATGAATAAAAAATACTAGTTTATTTGCATATTTTGACTTTTATGTCATTCATCAAATATGAACAATATTTTTTAATATAGCTATGCACATAAATTATTAATGAAAATAAATGTATTCTATTTGGTATTCAATTATCCATAATAACGTTCAACCATTTTTGACTTGAATTATCTTGAAAATAATGTATTCTATTTGGTCTACAATTATCCATAATAACTTTCAACCATTTTGCACTTGAATTATCTTGAAAATAATGTATTCTATTTGGTATACAATTATCCATAATAACTTTCAACTATTTTGCACTTGAATTACATTGAAATTAATATATTCTATTTGGTATACAATTATCGATAATAACTCTCAACCATTTTGCACTTGAATTACATTGAAATTAATGTATTCTATTTGGTATACAATTATCCATAATAACTTTCAACCATTTCGCACTTGAATTACATTGAAATTAATGTATTCTATTTGGTATACAATTATCCATAATAACTTTCAACCATTTTGCACTTGAATTACCTTGAAATTAATGTATTCCATTCGGTATAGAATTATCCATAATAACTTTCAACCATTTTGCATTTGAATTACCTTAAGCTCTGGATCTTCGATTTTTTTATACAATGTCCAGTCCCGAATAACACCTGCAAAAACAAACATTTAAACAGTCATCATGTTTTTTAATAGCAGAAAGTTTAACAAGACTCCCTTTCTGTCAAGCCAACCTTTATGTTAAACCAGGAAGTAAACATCTTTAGCTAGCAAGCTTTATCGAAAAGCCTTTGAAAATGACCTATATTTTGGGTGTGGGCAGGCACACACATGGATGCCAAAGTGATCACTATATGGAACTTCCATCAAGGCAGGCTTGGCCAAATGTATGTAAAAATAACAAGGATGAGAAACACCTAGGAAAGTTAAAGAGATTGAAGTGTTATATTAACTAGATTTATGAAATGACTAATTGTAATTTTCATTACCAGAAATGCGTGGAATAGTTTTTACTGATGATCTTATCTTCTTCATCAAATACATAGTCATTACAGTTGGGTAGTTGTAGATTTGAAAACAAATCTGGACTGTTAGAGGTCTTTGTTTTCTAATTTCTTAAAATTCTATTCACTGGTTATGAAAAAAGTTGTTTGATGTTTCTCTAGTGTCTTCAAGCAAAATGATGAAAGATTGGCAAAACTGAATAAAATTATAACACCTTCAAACAAGGATGCTTTCTGCAAAATTACATCAAATTGAAGACAAGTCATTTAAAAGTTTTCTACTATTTTTTTATAATAACAGTTCTACATTATATGAAACAACCTAAAAGACCCTCTTTGGATAATTTCCACTGAATTAAGTCAAATTCTGTTGAGTGGTTTTGTGAAGTCTTTTAAAAGGTTTTCTATTTTGTATTAATGTCATCCATATATGATTGCAGATCTGTATTTATATAAATTGAAAAGCGCTTCATGTTAAAATTCTGTCAAATTTGGTGAGCAGTCCATGACAAAAATTATTTAAAGGCTTTTTATATTTAGTAACTATGTCTAAATTTTACAGCAAATTGGCGTCATTTCTACAGATTTCAATGGTCTTGATACATACATAAAATTTGGTCAAATATCACGAAATCATTTCAACTTTGTTTGTTTTTATTTTTAGTAATGGTGGCCATAGTTGATGGCAGATTTTCAAAATTTGCTACAAACTTCAAAGATTTTTATACTATGATCATTTCTAGAAAATTTTGACACATTTCTTATGAGTTTATGAGTCATTTAAAGGTTTTTCTATTTTTTACAACAGCAGTCACAACTGAAGCTAGATCAGGATCATTTGTAAGAATCTGAAAGGCTTTCATGCCAAGATGCCTTCTTTTAAATTTAGTCGCATACTACTGAACAGGTTTGAAAAGCAGTCATTTTAAGGTACTCTGTAATGTAATGGCAGACATATATGATGGTGGACTGGCATAAATGTAATGAAATCTGAGAGGGCCTGTATAGTAAAAGTGCTTTCAATGAATAATGATTAAATTCTTTGAGCACTTATGAGAAAAAGTTATTTTTGTAAAGTTGTTCTATTCTCAGTAGTATTAACCCTATCTGACAGGCAACTGGCACCATTGGTATAAAAATGGTCTTCTTGCCTTGATGCTTTTTGTCAAATTCTTTTAAACTTCCTTTTGACTTGTTTTGCAATAGAAGTCAATAAAGGATTTTAATATTAATAGTAACAGTGGCCATCTTTGATTGTGGAATGGCATCAGTTTAAAAGACACTGAAAATAACAAATGTCAACCGATGTACAACAGATTCATGTCCATACCATAAAAAGTTCATTTGGTCTCATGGACAGGTGAGCTAAAACCCTTCACACAAGTCCCATATGCAGTGCACACTAACTTTCTCTTATTCAATTTAAAATCAACTAAAAATGTGTTTATTTAATTGGTACAAGTTTAAGAAGTTTAAACTATGATGCATTTCTTTTTTATTTCAAGCAGACATGCTAAAGCTATGTAAAAGATAAAAGTATAACATAATGTTGTACATTTAATGCAAGTGGAAGCCAACATGTCTTGCACCACTGCAATTCTAGATTCAATTCCAATTCTGAACTATGCAGACTGGATGTGGAGGTGGTGAGGAGGTGTCATTCATCTGAGACTGGTGCATTTTTCATGTTCTCTGTTTTATTCCACCTACACATCTTCCTTATACAAAAACAATTTGAGCCATGAAGAGTAATTAGTAAATGCTGTGGGAACCTAACTTCTCTAAGTTCATTTAAAGTAAAACTGTAGAGGCAAACCTCTTCTGCTTGGTTCTTCTGTCACATAGGAATTCCATATCATGATACAGCCAACACTGTCTGCTGAGTACATCTTTGTCCCATCATCATCAAAACAGATAGACTCTACATGACCCTGGTGGTCTTCAATCTCTTGACGCAGCTGGAAATAAGAGTCATTTAGTTCATCCTTACATGCCTTTTTTATGATCTTAATTTAGAATACAAATACTTAGTAGAATGTTAGTCTGAACTTAGATAATACAAAAATTGAGGTCAAATATTTTATATTCAATATTTGTTATGCCCTGATGCTGTCATCTGTATCATTAAATCTGGCAACAATCTTGAAATATAGTTCATTGAACATACTTATGTAAAGTATTAGAGTGGGTTGAAAGTTTAGCTTTAATCTGCAATCTATCTATAGAACGGTTGAAATGCCAGAGAATTGTTGCCATGTTATATAGACATTACCCTTAGACTATCCCAGAGCATGTACGCTGTGGTATACAACTAAACATGTGATGACACGAAATAGATTTGTGTACTGTCCTAAAGCCTCTATACTGTGATATAAAACTGAACATACTATGACATAATATAGATTTGTGTACAGTCCTAAAGCATCTATAATGTGACATACAACTGAACATACTATGACATAACACAGATTTGTGTGTGTGTGAGATTTGGATTTTTAATGTAGCTTTAACAATTTTTCAGTCATATCGCTACAATGTCTGCATTGTAACAGTTTATAGTGATGTCTAGCACTGGGGCAACATGCTGCAGACATGTAGCATGATGTCCCACCCAGTCACATTATCCTGACACCAGGCCGACCAGTCCTAACACTAACCTCTTAATGCTGAGTGCCAAGCGAGGCAGCTGTTAGTGCCATTTTTGTAAGTCTTTGGCATGACTCAGCCGGAGATCAAACCCACAACCTCCCACAGCCGAGGCGGATGCTTTAACCACTAGGCCACCAGAGCGGTCTAAAGATTTGTGTACAGCCTAAAAGCCTCTATAAGGTGATATACAACTGAACATACTATGACATAATATAGATTTGTGTACTGTCCTAAAGCCTCTATAAGGTGATATACAACTGAACATACTATGACATAATATAGATTTGTGTACCGTCCTAAAGCCTTTATAAGGTGATATACAACTGAACATACTATGACATAATATATATTTGTGTACAGTCCTAAAGCCTCTATAATGTGATATACAAATGAACATACAATGACATAATATAGATTTGTGTACTGTCCAAAAGCCTCTATAATATGATATACAACTGAACATACTATGACATAATATAGATTTGTGTACTGTCCTAAAGCCTTTATAAGGTGATATACAACTGAACATACTATGACATAATATAGATTTGTGTACAGTCCTAAAGCCTCTATAATGTGATATACAACTGAACATACAATGATATAATATAGATTTGTGTACAGTCCTAAAGCCTCTATAATGTGATATACATCTGATCATACTATAGATTTCTGTTTGCAAAACATGTATACCCTGAATGCAGACCAAATAAATCTAAGTCTAAAGAAAATTAAAAACTAGACAATTATAATAAAAACTACTACACTGGAATGAAATCTGAAAAGGTCATCTACACACACACACACACACACACACAGAGGCATACCATATTTCATTTCATTACCTCACAGGGTTTTTGCCAAATTATGCAAGCAATGTTTTTCTTAATATTCAAAATGTTAAAAAAATGTGACAAATTGCACAAAAGGCCTGAAAATCAAACCAGGTCATCTGAATGTGAACAAAAATGGGCCTAAAAAAGTTCAACTGTTTATCTCAACATAAGTAGGCCTACAAAATTACAGTGGTTTTTGCTTAATCATATTATTAACAAAGATTTTGTCAAAAATAGCTTAAGTTGCAAAAGTTCAAAAAATTAAAACAAAAAATAATTGTAATGGTCTGAAATATAACCAGGTCATTTAAAAATATTAAAAATATGTGCAAAAAATTGGAAAATTGATGTATTGGCCTTAAATCTAACTGCAATCTGCTTATGAATATATTTCTTGGCTCTAAGTAGGTTTGAATTTTGTGCTATCATATTAAAATGATTTGGGGAAGGACATAAATATATGTACAAATGGACAGCAGCAAAGCAATATACCTGCTTCTGCAGTTGGGCATAAAAAAGATTAAAAATGACAAACAATTTTGCATATGGAGGATTACTTACAATTGGATGTGGTAGATTATCATCAACTGACCAGACACGGATGACCTGATCATACCCACCACTGACCACTACTGTGTCTACTCGAGGGTGGAACTGAGCACAATACACAAAGGAAGGGTGCGGCAGTAACTTGTCACACTCTGAAAACTTTTCCAGATTCCAAACTCTGAAATGCAAGCAAGTTTAATTTCTATAACCTATGCATATTTTATGGGATATGGATATTAATGTGTCATTCTTACATAATATTTTACTTACCATCACTCTCATCTATCCCAGTAACTTCCAGTGAGAGAAGAAACAATGAAATTCATCATTTTTAGATATGTCACAATTTTTTCTCTCACTTGTCTGAGTCATCCAGGACTTCAGTAACATTTGAATGGCTTGTACATTATATAGTCAACCCAGGACAGGACAATACATACTTTCCTTGTTACACTTTCTTGTATCATAAAATTTGTTATTTACAAATATGATTAACAGAATATGAACATCTACTTTGCACTAAAAGTAATTTCATTGTATTTGTTTGTACTAACCATTTTTACTTTGTTTTTGTCTTTGAATGAACCTGATTTAACAAATCAACATGGTGTTTACTCATAAATATAAATCCATTTCTAACAGTGCATTTGGAGTAACTGATAAATCAACTAGTATGAAGGTTTTTAAAAGCCTTGTAAAAAGATATGACAGCTGATTCAGGGTGATCTGAAACAAATCAAGCCTGTTACTGTGTGTATGTGTGTGTGTGTGTGTGTGTGTTTTCACTTAGCATTTATGTATGTATACATGTATAATTCTGAACCAGGTGTAGCAGCACATCAGCATATACCTGGCTATGAAGTGCTGAGTAAGTTTATGCATCCCCAAAAGACATATAAAACAAAGATAAAGGCAGCAAGGGTAAATTCTTTAAACTACAAAGTCAAACTGTTTTATATAAACCTAACTCTTTATAAAGACCATGAACATATCATCTGAGGACAATAAGGATACCTCCATTACTTACCTTTTTATGGCATGCTGGATGATGCATGAGGCCTATTTTGCATCACTGAGCTCACGGTGGGTTAGAAATAGTTAGGCAATATACTACTCAATAAAATGCAATACTGTCTTATCAGTATGAGACTGAAACAAAGATTTATTAGTTAAGATGGTAACAGAGCAAAAGAGGATGCAGGAGGTCACAGGTTCGAACCATGGCTGACTCATACCAAAGACTTATAAAAATGGTACTAAGAGCTGCCTCGCTAGGTGCTCAGCATTAAGAGGTTAGTGTCAGGATTGGTTGGCCTTGTGTCAGGATAATGTGATTGGGGGGGATATGATGCTACATGTCTGCAGCATGATGCCCCAGTGCTATACATCACTATAAACTGCCACAACGCAGACATTGTAGCAGTATGACTGAAACATTGTTAAAGCTGGCTGAAAATAAAACAGCACTCAAGCATGCAAATTAGGCCACAGTGACAAGGCATTGGCAGGAGAATTACTTTCATTAGGATGCATTATAATATCAGTTTTCATGAGTGTTGCTAAAATAGTCCAAGATATTGAGAGTCAAACAAAGAATTATTTTAAATTCACATGTCACTTAAATGGGGACAAAAACCCCGACCTGCACAATTTTATTGTAAATAGAAGGATATTTTGTAGTTTGTGTATATAATCTATCCCGACTATTTTTTCTTTGCATCTATTGTATTTGCACAAACATTTCATACAAAATATTGTCCTGTATTCCGAGATCAAACAGAAAGAACCTGCCCTGAATTTGTTAGCTCCCTTCCATACAAACAGGATGTGACATCATTTGAGATGATTAATGTACAAGAGTTGTATTCAGTTTGTGCAGCGAAGTGTCAAGTAGAAACTAGATGGTCCATTGCGCAGCTCTAAATTGTGTGAATAATAGCAGTTCTGGAACAATCCTCAATTATTTTACTCTTTTTTTTCCTCCATCTTTGATAAGTAAGAAATTATCTACCAAATGAAATAACATTAAAGAAATGTTTATGCTTTTTTATTCAATGTCTCCAACATCAATTTATTATGCACATTTGATTTTGTATGTAACTGCATCGGATGAATATACATTTTTCTTCCACACTTACATTCAAGACTGTTTTCCACTCATTGTATAATAAACCCCTCCTTCCCATTCTGCATTCATCATGTTTGTGTAATGTCGATACTAGAAAAATAAATCACTTATAATTGAAAGTCTGTGTGTTCATATAAACTCATTAGATTTCTTATAACTACACACACCAAAACACCATGATACAATTTTTTAAACAAATGTTACTGTTAACTTTCTTGATTGATAAATCTATTATACTAACATTATTCATTAATGTGGTAATTACTCTCAAACTTGGACCAGGCTGATTCGGTACAAATCGCTGACTGATTCAGCCCATATATCTGGCTAATTCTCCAAACTTCCAAGCTGATTCGGACCATGTGAAATGTTATTCAGTTTAGTCCAGGATTTAAGTGTGACATTTAATTTGTTTTTAAAGATGATTTTCTCATTATGTCCCAAGTACGTTGAGCAGTTCAAATATGCATTTAAAATAAAAAAATCCCGTTAGTACGCGTGATCATGGTATTGTTATATATAATAAAATAACATAATCATGTTTACTGTACATCGGCAATTTATATTGAGAAATAATAAAATTATGAACACTGATAAAAAAGAAGAAATAAATTAAATGATGGGCATAGGACATGATAGCTTTCAGAAACCGTCCGAATTCTGTGCATTAGCCATGATGTTGAACTCAGTAGTGACCGCATTTCCTGAGTAGGCATCAATGATGCTTTATATCGAGTTCAAGTATCATTCGTCAATGGTTAGCAAATCTCAAAGAAAAATCAGATTAAATTGTTCACTTAGAGAGATGATACTATAACCCTTTGGATTATTGACAGTCAGCAAGAATTCAATTGATTTTGGGATATAGAGGTCCATGCCATAAAGTCGTCTCAGGATGACTTTAGTTATTAGGTTGGAGCCCTTTCATGTATAAAACTGCAGATGTCACATCATGCTTACACCCACTCTATTTTTCCAATTAAAATGCATTTAATGATTTGAAGAGCAGAGTAAAAGGGATAGATATCACTTCTTTTTCATTAAGTACAGAAGCAGAGTTGATCAAATGGAAAAGTTGAAAAGTTGCAAATTTTATAGATTTAATAGGTTATTAGTTGAAGAAAAACAACAATAAATAAAGCCTTAACAACCATGTTACGACATCTCAGAATTAGTATATATGATCCTTGGGGCGGCTTCTCCAGGCGCAGTGGGGCGACTTCTTCGACCACCATAGGGCAACTTCTCCTAACACCTGGGATGAGTTTTCCCAGGGCGAGTTCTCCATAATTCGTTATCAACAATGCCAGTGTGTACACAGTGTCTCGAATGATGTCACACCCACTATTTTTACAGGGGGAGGGAAGCGCATTGTTCTATTCAAGATGGATCGGGAGAGATGATCGGTTTTTCATAAATTTCTTCGTAATGAGTAAGAATAAAAGGTACAAATTTTCAGAAAATGAACCTTATACATATAGCAAATTATATATGAAGTTTGCGCGAATTTCAGTTTTGCATGTTTGTCCCCTTTAAGCATGAAATTTGGTCACAGTGACCTAGTTTTCCAGATATTGAGTGTGTACCAATTATTAGCTGAAAATACTTTCTCATTCAAGCATGATACTTAAATTACAGTGACCTCATTCTGGTATTGCTGAGTGACACTCATTAAAATGCAACAACATACCAATTTTCATGAATGCATGTCAAATAGGATAAATGAGTTTGAGGGCATAGCGAATGAATAGAAATAATAAAATCATCAATCAAGCATTGAAAATTTAGTTACAGGAAACCTATATGTGGTTACCCTCCTTGTGATGAGGGTATAAAAAAAAGAATTCCTGAAAATACAAAAGTAACTCAAGTGTGCATGCTAGGTTACAGTGAAAGTGACCTACTTTTGCATGGTTGATTTATTTTCCCCAAGATTTATCTACACACCAGTTTTTATCAGTATAGGTGAAATACAGTCCAAGATACTGGAGGCATAATTATCAAATGGCTGAAAATACAAAAGTCACTCATGCATGAAATGAGTTTACAATCACCTAGTTTTAATATAACTGAATTGTTCTTGTTAAGATGCATCCAAATACCAAATTTCATATGCATAGGCATAATAAAGTCCAGTATATTGAAGGCATGACAAATGAATAACTGGCAATGCATAAGTCATTCATGGATGAAAATACAGTGAGCTAGTTGTTTTATGGTTGAGTTACTTCAATTGAGATTTATCCAGATACCAATTTTCATATGTGTAGGTACAATAGGGTCCAAAATATTAAGTGTGTATTGGATTAATGAATGAACACAAGAACACAAGAACAAAGGAATGTATGTAGGTATATAGTTGTTGGGTTTAATGCCATTTTTCAGTGCAAGAGAGGCTATACATGGTGGCAAGTATATCTGGTTGAGGAAGATCCCAGGAAAACCCTGGTAAGAATCACCAACCCATGGAAAGCTACTGAAAGCTTTCTCACACAATCACATATATTCAAAACACAGCTGCTCGGATCATACTTAGAGTACCACGATCACAGCACACCTACCTGCTGCTCTGTACCCTACACTGGCTATCCATTCGATCCAGAATCAAACACAAAATTTGTTCTCTGTGCTACGTTTCACTGTCGGACTCTAGTCCAACATACCTATCCAATCTCACCCATGTGTACACACCAGCAAGATACTTACACTCCTATTCTGACAATCGTATACTCATTATTCCCACTATGAAAACAAAGTCATATGGACAGCGTTCTTTTGCATACCAAGGCCCAGCAAAGTGGAATGAATTGCCCACTGAACTTAGACACAAAGACACAGTGATCACATTCAAGAGGGCTCTCAAAACTCACTTATTTCTACTGCAAGAACAAACTTAAAGACCTAATAATGTTTCCTACCTGAAATATTCTCAGCATGTTTTTTATTTTTTAATGTTTTTCTAATTTCACGGTGTTTCTTTTTGTAATAATATTATTATATGTTTTTTATCTTATAGGTGTTGTCTAATGTTGTAAAGCGCTTAGAGCTTCTAAAGATTAGGCACTATACAAAGTCCTCATTATTATTATATGTAGGTATGTACAAGTAAATAAAAACACAAAAGAATGGACAAAACACAATATCCTGCTGATTAAAAAGGGTTAAAGACAAAAAGGCTGGAACAAAAAATGGCTGAAAGTTACATGAAAATTTGTTTAAAGAAACCATGCTTTGGTATAGTTGAGTTACTCTCATAATGATACAACCTAATATCAGTTTAATCAATGCAGGTTAAACAAGGTGCAAAGATACTGAGGGTGTAACAAAGGAATATATGAAAATCCAAGAATTACTCAACTGTGATATTTATGTCACAATGACCTACTTTTGGTATGGTTGTCTTACTCTTGCTGTGGTGCAGCCCATACCAATTTTCATGCATATAGGTGAAATAATGTCCAAGATATTGATGGCATAATGAACATAAAGCTGAAAATACAAAAGTCACTCAAGCCTGAAATAATAATTTGTTACTTTCTTTTAATGATATATATCCACATACCAATGCATGTAGATGAAATATGGCTGAATGAATTTATAATGAAAAAAGGCTGAAAAAAGTCAGTCAAGCATGACTAAAATGATAGTTTTTTTTATATAGTTGAGTTACTTTTGTTAAGATGCAGTTGCATATTAATTTGCATGACTGTACATAAAATAAGGCCCAAGATATTCTTGGTTTAACATAACTTTAACAAAGTTTCAGTCATATCGCTACTATGTCTTCTGTGTGTCAGTTTATAGTGTTGTATAGCACTGGAACATCATGATGCAGACATGTACCACCAAATCATTATCCTGACACCAGGTTGACCAGTCCTAACACTAATCTCTTAATGCTGAGCACCAAGCGAGGCATATGCTAGTACCAATTTTATGTCTTTGGTATGACTTGGCTGGTGTTCGAACGTGCAACCTCCCTATCTGAGGTGGATGCTTTAACCACTTAGGCCACTGGAGTGATCCCAAGATATTCTGAGGGTATAGCGAAATATGAAACATGCAAACAAATAAATGTGCTTATGTAGAAACAAATGAACAGACAAAACAATTGGCAAAACACTACATCCCCTCCCAACTTCTTTTGCAAGGATACTTAATGAATCATGGTTAAGAACAATATATTTAGAGAAAGATTTCCTGTGACGCTCAGTAATAACAAGATTTAATTTAATATTGTACACTTTAAAGTGATGTAAATTTCTGATGATGATTTACTGAATGGCATAAAATAATCAGTTTTTTTTTAAGTAGCCTAATAATGCCATATCATAAACACCAAGAAATGGTATGGCATGTTGCCTAGCAGCAGCACATTATATGATTATCAAAATCTAAAACATATACAAATTGATAAAAAAAATTGTCAGACTGACTGAACTGACTCCTGCTGCAAGCTGCTCATAGCAGACTATATAATTATTTTTTCTCTCACAAATTTCAAATCTAATAAATAATGATTTAAATTCCTCTGTATAAACTTACCGGACAGTTCCATCTGAAGAGGCTGACAATAGATGTGTGTCTTTCTTGGACCAGCATAGGTCATACACAATACCAAAATGTCCGGACAATGTGCCCCTTAGTGTACCAGATGGAATCTGAAATATGGTCAAACAATCTAAACTATAATAAAAGCTAAACAGACGTGTCCAATATATCAGGAAGACTATGAATAGCATTTCCCTTTACATGTAGACTTGTTTGAAGGTGCTAGTAGGGTACAGATGACTGGAGATTATTAACCAATGAGTCTCAGTGACTTACCATGATCTCAGAATCTACAGGTTTCTTTATTACACTATGCATAAGCCATTCCCCACAAAAATTGGTATGCATAAGCCATTCCCCACAAAAATTGGTCCAGAATAAAAGCTTTTCCAATTTTCTCTTTTAGTGACAATGATATGTACTTTTGACATTCTGAGCCTAAAATCAGCAGTCCTCTTAAGTAGTTCGGAACTAAAGTTATTATGCAAAAGCATTCTTTTCTTTTAGTTACAGAGACCTTGGCCTTTGACCTTTCAAACCCCATTTCAACAGGCTTCTTTCTTACCCAACATGTAAGTTATCCATACACTCTGATCAAGGTATATTTTTGTGCTGAAATGCATTTTTTTTTCTTTCAGTCACAGCAACCTCGATATTTTCCCTTTTAATTCTAAAATCAATAGACTTTTTTCTCACCCCAAGGCAAGCTTGATCAAAGTATGATCCAGGTCTCTATTTTAGAACTAAAGTTACTGTACAGAAACCATTTTTCTTCTATCAGTTACAGTGATCATGACCTTTGACATTATATCCAAAACTTGATAGGCTTTTTTCCTTTATTAGGAATAACTTATCTGTAAATTCTTGTGAAAGAAGGTGCTGTAGAACTGAAGTTATCATGCAGAAATGGAAAAGTTAATAAACAGAGAAACAGGGTCCTTGCATAATAAATTCTGTCAAAAGGCAGGTGTATAAGAATGAGCAGAGAATATGCTCCCAAGTGTACCGAACGGAATCTGAATCCTGGTAAAAGAAAATCTAACCTACTGAAAACAGGCATTAAATTCTTTGCAGAATGTAATTAATTAATGGTCCACTGGATCAATCACTGGACCACAAGTATGACAACACTTTTGTCAATTTCTATATAATAGATACTAGTAGGACCACTGGATCAATTACTGGACAACCAGATCAATGACTAGACCACAAGATCAATTACTGGACAACTGTATTAACGACTAGATTGCTGGATCAATTAATTACTGGACAACTAGATCAATGACTAGACCACAAGATCAATTACTGGACAACTGTATTAATGACTAGATTGCTGGATCAATTACTGGACAACTAGATCAATGACTTGACAACTAGATCAATGACTAAACCACAAGATCAATTACTGGACAACTGTATTAATGACTAGATTGCTGGATCAATGACTAGACAACTAGATCAATTACTGGACAACTGTATCAATGACTATAGTCTGACTATATCTCCCTGTTTGTTTGTACCTCCCTACCGATTTCAATAATGGAAACCTTTAGTGTGATAAAAAGTGCACAGACCTTAGTCAATTCATTCACTGATTTTTTATTTCTAACCTGAATGTGACCAGAGTGGCCCTAACTCTGACATTCTCTGCGCCTTTCATGCTTAAAGAACTTTCCATACTAACAAGGTGCCATGTTGCATACACTATGAGCAAGCTGATTTCCTCAGCTAACATTGTGACATACTTCGTCCAATTTGGTAATTCCATAAATTACCATAATGTTGAGAATTTAGAGTTATATCCTTTGCACACATATGCACAGAAATTACACTGCTTGTTAAATCCATGTGAAAGGCAAATTTCTAACTGTCATTCTTTTCCTTTGCTTGATTTGACATTGTAAATATTGGAATCAGACAACACATTATTTTCCTTCTATGTATATACAAGTGTAGTGATGCACATGCACACACTCCTTCGCTAAAGGTGAACTTGTCCAGGAACTGGAAATGACTGGCGAACAAGTCGTCTTTTACACTGAAAACTTCCGTTTGGAATGAAATGTGTAGATGGTAAAAGTGTTAGGTTCCCAACTGGGCATAATCAGTTTTGAAATTATAAATCAATATGTTCACTGACAAATATGTTATTTGTGTTTTTTGTGTCTTTTAAATTGGTAGGTGGATACAAACAAATGGGGAGGTATATTCAGAATATAGCCTACTGGATCAATTACTGAACAACTGGATCAATGACTAGACCAATGGATCAATTCTTGGATAACTGGATCAATGACTAGAGCACTGGATCAATTCCTGAACAACTGGATCAATGACTAGACCAATGGATCAATTCACAGACAACTGTACCAATGACTAGACCAATGGATCAATTCTTGGATAACTGGATCAATGACTAGAGCACTGGATCAATTCCTGGATAACTGGATCAATGACTAGAGCACTGGATCAATTAATGGACCATAAATATGACAATACTTTTGTTCATCTTGATATAGAATAGAATACTAGCATGGCAGAATATCAGAATCTTGGTTAAGTTTAAGTTGACTATTATAATACTGATTGTACAATAAATAATAAAAACTACCTATACAGAAAATATTCTAAATGGCCCATCAAATGGGATACTGTAGTGTTTAATGTAATAAAGTGGGATACTGTAGTGTTTAATGTAATAAACTGGGATACTGTAATGTTTAATGTAATGTTTTTTTTAGATACACTGTCTATCTCGGATGGCTTACTACTTTTGCATCTGCTGATCTGAGGATTGACTCAGCTATGTTGAATTAATAATGTTAAAACCGCTGCAAGCTTTCCACAACAAAGCAAGCTAAATGTCCAAATAATCCATCAAACCCTGCACTTGAAATGATTCTATCAGCATAAGTGAAAGTGGTATAACCTGCAATGGATGGAACAAAGTCTCAACAATAGGTATATTTGTCATTCTTTGTTCTTTTATGAAGACTGATATAAGCTGTAGAAACAAGAGCTACTGAGTTCACAACGATTCATACTTTATTGTTAATGTGAAAATGACTTACTTGTAAAGCCATCTGGATCAAGTAATAATGTTTTTTCGATTTGTGCATAATTAGTGTTGTATGGTGACACTATAAGCAAAGAGGATATGAAGTCACATGGAAAAGTATACAAATTGTTCTGCTTGACAAGAAATGAGGTTTTCATAAAAATTATGTAAAAATCAGGTTAATTTTCTCCCCTTAAGTTCTTCAAAAATGTTATGTCCAGTAAAAGAAATTTGCAGTTGGCAGCAAAATAATCCAACAAGATGAAAAAGAATTTTTCTAACTCTGAAGAAGGAGCATTATATAAAAAGATTTAAGTTTTTTTTTTAAATTTTTGGTGCAATGTACAGAAAGCCAGAAGTAATGACATACTTCATACAATAATATAGGATATCCCTCCTTGTCATGGCAAGCACAGGCTAGACATCTTCCATCATGGGACCATCTAATGACAAAACATCCTTTCTTTCCTGCCTGCAAAGTCATGTGCAGCATGTTGGGAATTCTACATGTTTGACCAGCCAACCGGGACCAGGAAGACATTACTTTGTAAGTGGGCTCTCTGCAAAACAATACAATGATCTCAGTTATCGTTGTTAACATGTACTGTAAAAGACAATACTTAAGTGCACTGTGGAATTTTCACAAGCTTAATAAATATCTCTGGTATATTTTTTTTTACAAATAAACAATCAACTAAACAAATACCACCTGGCACGCATAGCCTTTACCAAGAAAAATATCTTTTACAAATGCCAATCCAACCTGAATTTGGGAAAATGTATCCTCATGAAGATCTGAATCATTAACAGTATAAGCACAGTCTGCCTTTTTGTTTAGTTGAGAAAGAAAAACTGTAGTTGTTATCATCATTCCACCTGGATGCCTTCAGAAAATTAGAATAAAATGAAACAAATGTAAACGTGTATGTTGCTTCTGACTTAAAAAGTGTAAACCACTTCATAGGTCATATAGACCCAGAGTTGCTTTTCAACGATTTGTCATGGACTTCCATAAGGTTTCAGGGAGTATTTTTTATTTGAACTTTCTTTATATTTTACTTTGTTTATCTCTGCAATAAATGGGTAAAACGTAGATGACAATACAATCAGTACGCAACTGAAGCAAATGGGTGCTACCCCATCTGGTATCTATGTATATCAAGTTTCATTTGACCTACTCAATGTTTATGCCATTTTATTTATTATTTATATTTGTGTAAAATACATAAATAACAAAAACCTCAACTTTAAGAAAATAAAATATTTTATTAATTTTTAATGTTTTGCATTGCTTCAAATAAATTCAAAGAGCAAACACAAGGATTTTTCAGGACAAATATGAACACAAGGATTTTTCATAGACAAATACAACCTCAAGGACAAATACAAACACAAGAACTTCTCAAAATCAAATAAAACACAAGGATTTTTCAAGGACAAATACAAACACAAGAACTTCTCAAAATCAAATAAAACACATGGATTTTTCAAGGACAAATACAAACACAGGAACTTTTCAAGGACAAAACCAGCTGAAGGTGAATGAGCACAGTTACCTTATATTAAGGAAAAAAACAGGAGTACTTCTACCTGGACAGTCATAAAAAGACATGTAAGATGACCTCTTTCTTTTAGGAAATATAAATTGCTGAATGTGAACCTTATCAGATGGGATTCTAATATTGTGAAAGTACCTTTTCTTTGTCATATTCAAACTTTGTTGTAAGTCTTGATAGGTCATCCTAGCCATCTCCTGAAAAAAATTGGACAAAAACATGATATTATCAAGGTCGTATAAGAGAAACCATGCCTGCTGGCTCTGTTTAGTGCCACAAACTACTGCAACCTAGGTATTTCTAGTAAGACAAATTCTGATGAAATTAAGTTATGACAGCTGTCTGGCATGGTATCTTTATGAAGCTTCACCTGCAAACCATAGAAGTGATGAAGCTATAAGAAGTGCTAAATGATGAACTGGCCACAGACTCATCATCTTTAAGTTCAATATCTGGATTCAGAATAGCAGATGACAACAAGGTGAAAAAGTGCCCAATAGGACTCAGTATCTCCAGATTGAAACAGGAGAATGTGAAGCTGGCATTTGTTGAAGAACTGAGCAGCCAACTAGTAACGATTCATGGGCTCCAAGGGTGTCAAGGAAAACTGGGCATCCTTAAATACTCTGTGCACACATTTGTATCCAAAAAAGCTCAGTCTCACCACATGTAAACATCAAGATTGGTTTGATAAGAATGGTGCTGACATTCAGAGAATACTGAGCAAGAAATATTGGCTCCAAAAAGCCCATTTAGAAGACAGCACTGCATCATCTAAGAATGCAGCCTTCAATAACATTAAGATGATCATTCAATGGAAACTCAGAGATTTGCAAGATTCATGACTGATCAAAAAGGTAGATGAGATTTAGTTTAGACATAAAAAAAACTCCAATGATGCACTGAAGACAATCCACCAACACCAGTCATCAGGAACATCTCCAATACTGAGTGCTTATGGCAAAAATATCCTCACAGACAAAGAATATATACTATGAAGATGGCAGAACACCTCCACAACATCCTCAATCAGCAATCACCTATTAGTGATGAGGGAACTGATAAAATGTCCAAAGCAACAGATACACCAAGTGGAAAAGGACCTAGATAAACTATGCACAATCCCATTCTCACCTGTTTTATCAGCCACTTCAGCTGAATTTGCTTGTAATGTTAGGAACAAGTTGTTTGTTGCATAAGTTGGTGACATTTTTACTTACAGCACCAATTTTAAGTCACACTAGACTTGAAAAACAGGTAGCAGGGGATTGCTTACTAAAATGCTTTGTACATTTTCTCAGCAGCACTATTAATAACATGTAACCTGTCTGTTGTATTGTATTTGAGCACATAAATGTTTGATTAACAATTCTTGGATTTCAAAAGTAGAACTATATGAATGCAATAACTGAAGTCACTGGGATAGAGAAGGAACAGTTCATATAAAATAAGTGTGTAGAAAATTATTGCATTTTTCTCTGTTTTGTCAAAATGGGTAAATTTATCCAGACAAATTTAAACCCCATATATGAAAGAATGATGTTTGCTCATTGACAAAAAATAATTACCAGAGAAGAAAAATTAGTTTAATTTTTCATACGAAACCTGCTTATGTGTAAATTATCACTGGCAGAGGTACTAATGGATGTAAAAGTGGAGGTTTCAGTAGGCTAGATTTTCATTGTAGGCACTTACAAGGAAATTTTTGTCAAACACAAGGCATGCAGTACGTTAGTGTTATTGTTTACAAGTTTCCTCTTAATTATATATTTCCTAAAATGTAGGGTTAACTTGCCACTCTTACATTAAACGATAGTAATTTGACCAAATATTTATGCTACATTCTTTGGGAGTCAAATTACTGATATGTAACCATATAATCACACATGCATTTGGAAATGAGAAACAACAAATTCTTACTGCTTGTGTGGCAAACATGGACCTGGCTGCAGGTTCCACACTCTCTGGAGGGGTGATGCCTTTGAGTGTCACATATAGAGTGGATGGGTAAGGCTTTCTTGACTCTGACTTCCACCACTGATAAATCTGCAGGATGAAATATACAAAAATCTCAAATTCGAATAAAGTCATAGGTCTGAAAGTAATACTTGAAATCACAAGTAGAGCAAGAAGTGTGACACATAACACAGCATCAGATCTGGGTCTATACTGTCTACAGCTAGATGCATGTTACACATGAATAAAAAGTTGCTAAACTAGCAACTTAAGGCATCTTAATTACTTGAGAGGCTGGCTGCAACTACAATAATGTTTATATGTGAACTGAAGGTATTGAGACGATATGGTGACAAATTACTTTAGCATCAATTCAATGTTTTAACAACACTTACTTTCATTACTTGCCAAGGAAAAACCAAATGATTTTAGTACGAATCTCCTGTATTTCCCTACTATAAATAAACACATTTATTTCAGGGTTTTTTCTTACCTTTTTGCAATTTTTTTATGGATGGAACATGAAACTCCTGTGTTGGTACCATGTTGTGTATGAACATTAAAGCCCAATGCTTTATTCAGTCCATGATAGAATTTGTGGGTTTTAAGACTTCTGCTGAGATGTAGCTGACGGGCAGGTAACAATATCTCCCCAGCTAAAGCATGGGAATCATTAATGCATATACTTGCTTAAGAAAATTGAGTCTAATAAAACTAGCATAGACCCAGATCTGCCATCACATGCCAGTAGATCTGGGTCTATGCAATTTATTAGTATTAATCTGTAGAACAAACAACACAGACCCTGATCTGCCAGCGCATTATGTGATGGCAGATCAGGGTCTATATTGTTTGCAGTTGGACCCAACTTATAAACAAGTATATATAATAATGGTAATTGAGGGTTTAGAGTAATAATTTCTGGCAGATTGTTTCCCACTCTAGATATTAATACTGATGTACATGCCTTCAACAGTTAAAAATTTCAGTTGCTAAAACATTTACATGTCCAAAAGGATCACTGATTTGACCAACCAATTGTAAGCCCGATCAAAGACACTTTCAAATATCAATTGCATGACTAATACTTAATGGTGTCAAGTAGCTGGATACAAACTTATTTAACAAATAATTATGCAAATTCAGTTGATGAATATAATGACTTACCTCAACCAAACCTGAGTTGTTTCTACCCCTGACTGCACTTGGAACTTCAAATAACTGAAGTCGTACTTTAGCACCAGTATTAATTTTGTTATTATTTCCAACAACCTGTGGATTAAGGAATAAGTAATAATTGTGTTATAAAATGCCTGTTATCACAATATCAAAATACTGACAAAGTTGACTTTACAATGTAATTCATCACAGAAGTCTAATTTTTTCACTGATATAAAATGAAATTGTTAAAAAAATACTTAATTTTGTTTGGAAACTCAAATGCCAACTATATGGACAACTACCTTCACAAATGTTATGTATCCAATTACATTATAGCTGATCAATTGCAATGCATCACAGATTTATTACACCATAAAAATTGCTTTTTACAATATAGCTGAATAATCAAGATACACCACTGATTTTGACACCATAAAAAATTGCTGTTTTAAAGTATAGCTGAATAATCACAATACATCACTAATTATGGCACCATAAAAATTGCTGTTTTACAATGTAGTTGAATAATTGCAAGACATCACTGTCTTATGACATCATACAAAATTGCTCTATTTCAGTATAGTTGAATAATCACAAGACATCACTGTTATGTATACAGTGTGATTGCAATTTAGGCAATCTCAATTTATGCAAATTTGAATCAACATGAGATGGGGGAAACTGTGATAAACTCTCTCATACATATAGATTGTGCCACCATCGCAGACAAACATTACCCACAATGCCCAGCTCTTATGCCCTCACCATTCTGTTTATTGTGGCCTCAGTGCTGTACAAATTGTCTGTTACAATTTTGGAATGTGATTAGTGATGGCATCTAAAAGACAAGCAAGTGATAGTCTGAAGAGACCAAAGAAGGCTATTTCTTTAGAGGTTAAACTTGAAGTATTGAAAAGGTATGAAGATGGTCAGAGTACCGCCATGATAAAGCATGCTTTGAATCTTAGTGAAAGTACATGTAGAACAATACATATACGTGACAGTGCTGAAAAAATAAAAGCAAGTGTGAAAGCTGGGAACTCGCTTCTGAACTAGAAAAGTTGCTATATCCACCCAAACATAATGGACAGGATGGAAAGAATGTTGGCAATGTGGCTTGATGAACACTACTGTTCAATGCAGCTTTCATTTTCTAATAACATGTACATATGTTCTATTGATTAATGGTCATAATTTCATGTTTCTGTTTTATGTTTCCTAAGTTTCAAGTTCATTTCCCTATGCTTTTTATGAAAATTTTATTATATTTTATTTTAATTTACTTTGCAGAAGCATCCCCTAATTTTAACAACTGAATTTATATAGGGAGAAAGTTATCTCAATTTACACGAATCTCAAATTATGCACTCGCTTCAAAAACGTAACCCTCGCATAAATTGGTATCACACTGTGACTATATTCTGTGTTTAACTCTTGTCCATCATTGTAGATTGTAAGGGTCCTCTTGGAAAAAATATTTTGCCGAGCTAACTTTTGTCCATGATTGTAGACCATGATTATCTTATAGATAATGATCATTTGTGTATTTGGACTTGAGTTATGGAAATTGCTTTTTCCCTTGGAAAAGCCATAGCCCATCTGATATCTGACAAGTAGTTTATTAAAATCTAAGTAATCAGACCTGACTTAAGAATTTGTTGAGAAAATGACCAATAGCCTGGTCCTCTTATTTGTGTCTTAGGTTTTTCTATAAAGGTTGTAATCAACAAATTTATTTATACTTATTGTAACATCTGTTTAGTGAAGTAGTCTTTTAGTTGTATTCAGGATTTATTTATTTAAATTATTCATTGGAATTACATTGTTCTTATTATCTTTTGGAATAAATCACTATTTTGGGATTATTGTGAATTTATTCAAGAACATTCTGGATTATATCATTGTGATAAATCAAAGATTATTAGGACATCTTCACATTCAAGGCTACTGGCACATCAGCACATTCAATACTGGAATTTATTCTGAACACTGTATACTTTTGAATTTGTGATGAAACTTTTAGGACTATTTAGGATTTAATTACAATACTATAAGTTCCTTTCACATTTTCACTTTGTATCATAAGGAAATAAATTATTTGTTGAATTTTACTAAACTTGTTGATTTTGCTTTATCTGTTAAAGACCATAGAGTCATAAGACCACTGACTTATGACACCATAAAAATTGCTGTTTACAGTATAGCTGAATAATAAGTGTGGTTTGAGATCTGTCCTGTTTTCCACTGATTTTGCCATGGAAATCTTAATCACTGCAGACCACAAGTGTAATTATTTTCCAGGTTGGTACTACTAACATAAGGAGGTAAATTTCTTAAGAAAACAGCTTGCAGAGATGCAATACTTAGCATAAATTCAAATGTTCATTAACTACAAAAGACAAAATTCATAGGTAAGAATCATTAAAGAGATATACTTATAGATACTGAATTAGGAATAAATAGATTAAAGCAAAATTTGGAACAGAAAATTCCACAGTATAACCTTTTTCTCATACACTAAATAATCAAATATTTTCTGAGACAAAATTGAGGTTTCATAATACCAACCTAGCTTTACATTAACATCTTTAAAGACAGCACAAAACACAGAAGTAAAATTAACAAGACCAGACTGTATACAGGAAAATTATATAACATTAGGAGCTGGAGAAATAAAATACATCATAAAATTGTCCAACAAGTCATTTCTGTTAAGAACAATTATTCTATGGAGAGGTGAAGAAATGTTCCAAATATAAATTTTTTCCAAAAGAGATATTGGAGCTAGACTTTGCAATTTTTATACTCATACTAAAATAATTGGAATAGTGGAGTCCAACAAATTTCATCATCAGATGACTACAAGAGAAAGCACATTGGCAGCCCATTTCAAATTCAGTTACTCAAAGAAGGGAATTTAATATGAAATTATTAACTTTAATACATCTCCTTTTTCCCTTGATTTTAAGTCATTAATACATTATTTCCACAAAAGAAATATTTATATATTTATAACTATGTGTTTTGAAAACTTTAGGAGAAAATGATGATATTATGTAGAAAGATTCCTGAATTTAATATATGGTAGCCCTTGGCATCCAGGTACATTTGCATGATCCTGTATAGTCAGCCATAAGAATACTGAGGCTTGCTAGTCTAACTAAATTCATTAAATCTGGCTACTCTGTCACAACACCTGCATGATGTTACAACATCAGCTAATCTGTCACAACATCTGCCTGATGTTACAACATCAGCTAATCTGTCACATCTGCCTGATGTGTTACATCAGGCTAATCTGTCACAATAGCTGCCTGATGTTATAACATCAGCTAATCTGTCACAACATCTGCCTGATCTGTTACAACATCATGCTATTCTGTCACAACATCTGACTGACCTGTTACAACATCATGCTAATCTGTCACATCTGACTGATTTGTTACAACATCAAGCTAATAAGTCAAAAGATTTGAGGCTCTGTGCACCATATACTGATGCTGACAACTGACATTCATGATGGCTGGAATAACAACAGTTAAGTGCTAAAGAAAAAACATCAGTGGCCATGGAAACCTTGATTTCATCATCTCTTGATCCCATGTATGGAGAGAAAATAAGTAGGCGATATTATGATGCCTTTTAGTCTTTTTTTAATGAGAACAGGTGCAGTATTTGTTTTGTTTGTTCCATGTATATCTTTGCGATTATAGGTATTTTCAATTGGATCTACAAACTGTTCCCTTGGAAGGTTTGTATTATGAGATGCCTATGATACAAACCAATGTAATAGATTTAAACCATGTAACATATCCAGTACTTTTGCTGCATGCAAATTAGCTCCATCCAGAGTATGTGATGAACTTCCATTCAGTACAAATATACAAGGATAATGGACTGAAACTCAGTGATCAGAGGTGAAATGAGTAGCCTACAAGTAGGTTAGTGTGATAAATGTAACTACATCAAGTATTACCATGTATTGTATGATCTTACTGTTATCTTTTCTATTTTATAAATCTATTCTTTATCTTTTAATATAATTCATGGAGATATATGGGCATCAAACAGATATCAAATTCAAGTGCTAGTGGAATTCATGGAGATAAAATGGGCATCATACGGATATAAAATTTCATGTACTAATGCAATTTATGTAGATAAAATGGGCATCATACGGATATAAAAATTCATGTGCTAATGGAATTCATGGAGATAAAATAGGCATCATACAGATATCAAATTCATATGTTAATGGAATTCATGTAGATAATAAGGCATCATATGGATACCAAATTCATGTGCTAATGGAATTCATGGAGATAAAATGGGCATCATATGGATATCAAATTCATATGCTAATGGAATTCATGTAGATAATAAGGCATCATACGCATATCAATTCATGTGCTAATGGAATTCATGGAGATAAAATGGGCATCATATGGATATCAAATTCATATGCTAATGGAATTCATGTAGATAATAAGGCATCATATGGATATCAAATTCATATGCTAATGGAATTCATGGAGATAAAATGGGCATCATACAGATATCAAATTCATGTGCTAATGGAATTAATGTAGATAATAAGGCATCATACGGATATAAAAATTAAAGTGCTAGTGGAATTCACGGAGATAAAATGGGCATCATACGGATATAAAATTTCATGTGCTAATGGAATTCATGGGGATAAAATGGGCATCATATGGATATCAAATTCATATGCTAATGGAATTCATGTAGATAATAAGGGCATTATACGGATATAAAAATTCATGGACTAATGGAATTCATGTAGATAATAAGGGCATCATACGGATATAAAAATTCATATGCTAATGGAATTCATGTAGATAAAATGGGCATCATATGGATATCAAATTCATGGGCTAATGGAATTCATGTAGATAAAATGGGCATCATACAGATATCAAATTCATATGCTAATGGAATTCATGGAGATAAAATGGGCATCATATGGATATCAAATTCAAGTGCTAATGGTATTCATGTAGATAATAAGGCATCATACGGATATAAAAATTCATATGCTAATGGAATTCATGTAGATAAAATGGGCATCATACAGATATCAAATTCGTATGCTAATGGAATTCATGGAGATAAAATGGGCATCATATGGATATCAAATTCATGTGCTAATGGAATTCATGGAGATAAAATGGGCATCATACAGATATCAAATTCATATGCTAATGGAATTCATGTAGATAATAAAGGCAACATACAGATATAAAAATTCATATGCTAATGGAATTCATGTAGACAAAATGGGCATCATACAGATATCAAATTCATATGCTAATGGAATTCATGTAGATAATAAGGCATCATATGGATATCAAATTCATGTGCTAATGGAATTCATGTAGATAATAAGGGCATTATATGGATATAAAAATTCATGGGCTAATGGAATTCATGTAGATAGAATGGGCATCATATGGATGTCAAATTCATATGCTAAAGGAACTGCATATATAATAGAAAAGCAACGTATAGGTATCTGGATATATGTGTAATGTCTAATATAATAAAGCTTGGAAGGGAAGGAAAATATAGGTTGCCCATAATTAATTCTTACTGCTTCTTCCCATGAATGCTCTTGTAATTGTCCTACACATTTGTTCCTAACTGAATGCTTACAACAAAAAAAGAACAGTGATGTCATTTCAATTTAAGGATGGTATCATTTACAAACTTTATAATAATCAATATAGCTGTAACTCAGGTATCAAGTCTGATATTAGTCCTGTTCCAGTGGTGTCATGAATGTGTCTGAAACACTACATGACCATGCATACAGACCTACAAGATAATTAGTGTTTATTTGCTTTGATAGCAAATGCAGCCACTGTAATTATGATGTATTTGAACTGAAGCACTTTTATTCTGGTTTCTTCACTTTAGTAGTTGATAGCATCACTTTACATCATTGTTGTTTAATTTTTATTGAAATTATAACTTTAATTACATACATACAGTATAGAGATGGGCATTTATGCTAAAACTGAATCAATATAAATGACATTAATGAATATTTTCACTGAAACAAAACTGCATAATCAGTTAACATGATTACCTAAAACATGAGCCTTACAAAGCACATGGAAAAAGGAAGTTGCTGGCAAAGCAACAAACTGTAAAATGATATTTGGCCATAAATGACTAAAGCTTCATTGCCTCTCATTCTCTCTAAATCTAACATTTTGAGGCCAATGCTGGTGTCATCAAGTTTTATGAGTGTAAGAACAAGTCTAAAAATAAGATTTGTGCAGCTGTTATGTGCAAATGTCATTAAATAACAACAGCTGACTTCTGTGGGGCTAACTCAAGTGACATACAACACTGATTTAATTTCATGCCAAAATCCACTGGCTGAGTTAGCTATCATCTTCATACTGGGCATTTAAGTGCCTAAACTAGAATGGAGAAATTCCAAAGTCAATAAAATACATTTTCATGCTGTTGTTTTGTGTTGTTTTTTCCTAAATCATAATTCTAATTTGCAAACATTTTGGAAAATCGTGAAATAAACAGGAACCAAAGGTGTGGCTTCTTATTAATTTCACCTTTGGCTTGTGAAAGCTCCATATATGATGTTTAAAATGTTGTCAAATATTTATTCTCATTTTTATAAAATTAAAACCATATATCCTGCTCTAAAGACAATATTTAAACAAAACTCGTCAATAGTGTCTACTTTATTATAGTTCAAGGTATAATGCAAGTTAAAGATATCCTTTTATTGGCTTCTGGCTGCTCTACCTATAGTATCAGAGAGAAAAAATCTCTTTATAAAGCAAAGAGTAGGTAGGTATGTATAAGCATACACAGTGTGTGGGTATAAGCATAAAGAGTAGGTAAGGATAAACATATAGAGTGTGTAGGTTCTTCAAAGAGTCGGAATCATGATCTGTCCAATTACCTTGAGAAAGGCCCATGCAATCCTGTGCCAACCTTTGCTATGTTCATTATCTGCACTAGCTCGGGTCATACTGACAAAATCCATTAGCTGAAGAACAAATTCATTTTTATATGCTGATGAAACTATGAGTGAAATGGAAAATGTTCTTGCACGACATTATAATGAGTGTGAAACTGCCTCATTATGACAAATGCTAGAAAAAAGAATAAAATCTATTCGAAAAAGATCAATGTGTGTGTGTGTGTGTGTGTGTGTGTATTTGACTTCAGCACAATAATGGCTTTATTGCAACAAATAAATGTAAAGTTTCAAAATGTAAAATGAATTACAACAATTTCTGGAACATAAACCATTCTTAAGCAATTAATAAAAGAAAACACGAAATACAAAAAAGATAAAATAAAAAATGTAAAGTTGGTAAAATGTATATGAAACAAACGATAATGGTAACACATGTAAAATCCTTGAAACATATGGTGCAAATTTGATATATAAACCACATTCTGTTAGATTCTAGATTTTCTCATGAAGCACATCATAACACATTTTCTCATGTAGCACATCATAACACATTTTTTCATGTAGCACATCATAACACATTTTCTCATGGAGTACATGATAACAATTTCTCATGCAGTACATCATAACACATTTTCTCATGTAGCACATCATAACACATATTCTCATGTAGCACATCATAACAATTTCTCATGTAGTACATCATAACACATTTTCTCATGGAGTACATGATAACAATTTCTCATGTAGTACATCATAACTACATCACAACACATTTTCTCATGGAGTACATGATAACAATTTCTCATGTAGTACATCATAACATTTTCTCATGTACTACATCATAACACATTTTCTTCTTGCAGTTCACATCAAAATATTTCTGTCTCACTTGGTGCACATCAACAAACACGAAAAGAAGGTGTTCCACTGTCAATGGACACTGGCATAGTTTGTGTTCTGGTCAAGGTTCACCCTTCTATAGGTATGCATGAATCAGTTATGTGTGTCTGATATACAATGATCACAATAACACCTCATCTCTGTGATTTATTAATACAAGGGATGCTACTCTCCAATTGTGCATCTGACCATCTTAAGTGTGTGTAGTTGTCATTCCATTATTTTGCAAATAAAACACAAACAAAACAATAAGATTTTGTGCAAGTTCTTACAATCAAACTATAAATGTAAAAGTATTCATTCAGATTAACATACTGGAAAAACAGGTTGACATCAAAGTCCAAACTTTTCCATTACAAAATGTGACACTATTAGTTTATTATTATTATTATCGTTGTTTATATCTGACAACACATTAATAAACCATACAAATCCTACAGTGACTGCTGGAACAATAACATTTGAAAGCTGGTTCAATATTGTCTGCCTTGGTCTTTGTTCTTCATGCATTATGATCAACTTCATTAAAAAAATGTCATAACTTACCTCAAAGAAAATAATGACTTTGGGTTTGCTCTGTATAAAGTAGTTATAATTTTCATTGAAAATTAAGAGTTCTTCCCACACTGGTAAAGTGGATCTGAGAATAAAGTAAAAAGAAATAACTATGTGCACTTCATGATTTTGCAAACATATAAATGGAATTACAACTTGAGCATGATGTGAAACCATTTAAAAAATCATGCATTTAAAGAATTTACAGAGTCAGTAAAACTTCACAGGATTGCAGGTAGATTTAAATCAGTGGTGTCAGGTGTACAAAAATCTACTTGACACATACTGATGAAATTATAAAAAGCTGATAATTTCTAAACATCCCAGTATCATTTATTTCACAAAGTGAGTTTCTATGTTCAGTTACTTTTTTGATCTTACACTAATAAAACTCTGAGACCAACTTATATTAGGAGTATATGAACACTTTTTCTTTGCTGACATCTATAAGATGTTTGCTAAATGAAGGAAATGAGAAATATGTCATAGACGCCACTTCAAATACAGAATAGTCATAACATACCATACATACTTGCCTATATGTAGTCCAAATGCAAACTGTACTGATCTTCTGTCACATAATGTGTCAGCAGACCAGGGTCTTTTGTTATTTGCAGTTGGACTTGACTTATAGTTGAATATATTCAGTACATGTAATACAAATGTCTTACTTTATATATGGTACATGTAACACAAATGTCTTACTTTATATATGGTACATGTAATACAAAAGTCTTACTTTATATATGGTACATGTAATACAAATGTCTAACTTTATATACGGTACATGTAGTACAAATGTCTAACTTACTTCCTCTGTTTAAAGTCAAATGGTTTTGTCATTATGGGCAAGATGTAATCCACGATCTCATTCTTTGTCTCATAATATGCAGTCACTGCTCGTTCCCTGAAGGTGCAACAGAATACATAATGGTTGGAAAAACAAAGAATATTAAACTATATTATTCATCTCTAATCTAGAAAACTCAGTTTCTTTTCTCAGAATTGATAAAAAACTCATGTGCAAAATAGCGACTTAAGAATATAATTGATTTAAGCAAAAGAAAATAAATACATTCATGGGTGTCCATAATGGTTCTAGGTCAATATGGAGATGGACAATTCGGAGACAGACATTTTGGAGAATGAATAATTCAGAGACAGACATTTCGCAGATCATGAGCAATGAATTTAAAGATGGAAAAGTCAAATAAAAATGCAAGGTGAATTAACAAGACTCACATAAAAACAAACTTTAATGATTTGATTGTTTTTAGAAATGTCTACGAGTAAATCATGAAATATTAATCTACTCACAGCTCAAAGACAGATGGCTGTTGCAGATATATAAAAGTAAACCGTTTCAATGAGCATGTGTTAAGTGTTAGTAATAGCCAGTGACTACTATTAAAAAAAGCTTCAACTTATGAAAATAACTATCAAGCATACATAAAAGAATGGACTTAATTAGTAATTTAAGAAGGGGCATAATTATATCAGCATGCAAGAGTCCGTTTTTGACTGTGTTGCTGCATTTCAGTTTGTCTTTTCATGTACCTTCTGAAAGAATATAGCTAAACATCAAAATGATAAGGTCTTATTGAGTAATCGTTAAGACATCGCCTAATTATGTGGGTTATGCTGGTATTACTTGGCAATTAATATTATTCAGTGACAGAATCTAGATTAGGAAAATATTTTTTTTTAAAATTAGTATCACTGGTAACAGTTAAACACAGTCATATGTTGTCATGTAACTAAATCCATAGACATTTCTAAAAAATATGAATTTATTTAATCATGTTTTTATTTGTAAATTGTCCCCTCCTTGAATTATACATTCTCTTAAAGGTCCATCTTTGAATTGTCCATTCTCTAAAAATGTCCATCTCCGAACTGTTTCTTCTCCAAGCTGTCCACCTCTAAACTGTCCAGACAACGTCCATAATATATGTATTTTAATTGTTTGTCTTGCAGTCACTTGTTTAATTTACCTTAATGTAATTGCATTAGTCATATGTATGTTATAGTCTAGATAAATGACATTGGACTGTATCCTGTTCAAATTAAGTAGGATAATGAGTCCATTTATAGATGAGAAAAGTAGCCAATATACCAATATTACATGCTGAGATAATTCATGCTTGAGTAAAGTTTCCACACTAGTTTTCTTCTGAATAAGACAAATTAGGCATCTTAGGTTAGTGCCCATTGTAAATTAGGTTTATGAAATGAATACTGAATGACTTCTATTGTTTTCCAAGCCTTGTTGAACAAAAGTTTGTAAAGTAACAAATTTAGCTACTGTTACATCATGATATGACATTCAAACCTAGGAAAATGTCATAACATGACATGTCAATAGCGAACATATCAAAAGCATGACACTGCTAACAACAACATCATAACATGATTTGTCAATAATGAAGATGTCAAAGCATGACACTTCTATCAGCAATGTCTAACATGATATGCCAACAGTAAACATGTCAAAAGCATGACACTGCTAACAACATCATAACATGTCATGTCAATAGTGAACATGTCAAAAGCATGACAATGCTAACAATGTCATAAGTGAACATGACAAAAGTATGAATAAAAAAAGTCAGATATATAAAATCATGGAAAGAAATATCTACATTAGATGCTATATTACTATCTCAACCAAAACACTTTCTGGTTCCACTCATTCTGTTCAAACCATTCTTTTTAGAAATAACACATTAAATTAATTGTAACATTAATATCATAATCTAAATAACTTCAAGCTGTGTTTCATTCACCTCAGTTACAAAACAATAAAATCAAAGTATCTTTAGACGACTTTATCATATTTCCAAGTTCACCAAGTGCCTTTAACAAACAATCTAAGTTATTGTAGACACATTAGAAGAAAGGATGATGTTCGTACTTGTGCTGCTTTGTGAGGTATTTTCCTGTATCTTCATCAACAACATGAACCCTAACAAGAGGATGCATAATGAAGAAGTCATTTTTCAGCTTGTCTGTCCTGTGTATTGTGATGGCCAGGATCTGCCCTCCATCCTCAATCTCTTTCTCCTCCTCTACCTTTACCTCACCAGCTGCCTCCCCCTCCTCAGCCTTTGCATCTGCAAAGAAAACCAAATGTCTGACATATTGGTATACTGCTGAATTTCAGAACTGAGTGGCAGGATGGCCTTGAGATTGGCGGGTGTTTTCAAAAAGGTCTTGAGCAGGCAGCAAGAATGAAAAAAAAACCAAACAATTTAATGACATACAAAATATTCAGACAAGAGTCCCTCAAAGAGAATGATACTTGACTGAAAAGAAATTTCCAGGAATCCAATATAAGACCATACTTTTCTATTTAACTGTTGTGTTCATATTCTTGATCAATAACAAGATTTCAAGATGGCCACTGTAGCAGTTAAACTGAATATCAGATCAGCCTCATTTTCACTAAGGTCCACAGAGACATCATAAAAAATCTTTAAGTGAAAATCTCATGAATGTGGTTGACAATGCTGATGTTAAAAATGTCAAAATATTATTACTAATGTACGTGGCAAAAAACATAATCTGAGCATAAAAAGAGTCCATAAAAAGAGTCATCTATATATTACATGCCATAATTACAGAAAACCTTATGAAAAATGTACATTTATTGGTGCTACTTACCTGGATCTGCAGTTAGTTATTGTCACAAATCAGTTAAATCCATGTAGATTAGTATAAGAATAAAGACACAAAACAAGATGATAAATTATTTATACACAACATTCAGTTTAACTAGTCTACAGTACAAATCTAACTTTAGCTAAAAGGTCGTAAAGTTAAACTCAACAAATTCTGAATGCAGTATTACATGACTGTTGAATTACTCTTTCAATTTGTAAATCACTATTGATCTGTCCTTTTCCTGATGCAATATGTTCTTCAGTTTAACAAAATCCACCCCCTCTAACATTTTTCAGTCATATAACATCTATGAGACACATTGATAAAGCCCATTTTACTAAATATCTGGTACCATGGTGTTTTTTCTTCTTCAAAACAGACTGGTCTGCTACTTAGGTGTGTATCAAACTAGAAATCTGTAACACATGGTTTTAAATTCAAGAAACCCAACTATTTTCATGGAAACATGTCATGTACAGTTGCTAAAAATAGTAAACAAGGAAACTGTTCGTCTACAGAGCCATGGTCACACATGTAGAAAATATAAGATCAGTAGACAGAGTTCTACAGTGGACAAATGCACAGTAGCCAATAGTCACATGACACCAGCTTTGAACTCTGTGTCAAGCTTGCTCTTGACATCGGCAGATATAATCTTGATCTGAACTTGGAAACGTGTTTTTTTTTTTTTACATGAACTAAACAGGTACCCTATAGCTAATTTTATTACCCAGGTAATTATGAACAGATGGGTACCAGAGTACCTGTTGACAGCTTCAGCTTTAGCTGATGTAAGACGAAATGGATTATGCAAATGGTGACTCTGGTGAATGTTGTTGGTAACGCTGATGTAAGACCAAATGGACTATGTGAATGGTGACTCTAGTGAAAAACTGGTTGACAAAGCTAATGTAAGACCAAATGAATTATGTGCATGGTGACTCTTGTGAATGTTGTTGACAATACTGATATAAGACAATGGAATATGTGAATGGTGACTGTAGTAAATGTGGTTGACAATACTGATGTAAGACCAAATGGAATATGTGAATGGTGACTGTAGTAAATGTGGCTGACAATACTGATGTAAGACCAAATGGACTATGTGAATGGTGACTCTAGTGAATGTGGTTGGCAATACTAATGTATGAATTGTAAATGTTATCATAAAACACCGACACAGTAACATCCTATTTCATTTGGCACCCAAATTTTCTTTACATTTGTTTTAATCTAAACAACATTATTCTAACATCTCTTAACTCATTCTGCCCCAATCCCACCTGTAGGTGTGATGAGGTTGTACCCCATTTCTGAGCTCTGCAGCATTAAAGTCGTTTAAGATACACCAACGTGGGTGGTATTACAAAAAAACTGACAGATATAGCTCTACAATGATACCAAATAATCTGGAAGTTCTAGTTGCACTACAAAATACAGAGAGGAAAACCTCATTTTTTGGACCTGCTTTTTTTTTCACCCAAAATTTGCTCGTGGTCGGAATGCGATTTTGTGTCTGGATTTTATACCTTTTGGCCTCAGATCTAAGGCAGACTGGTCTGAACTGTACACAGACAGGTGAACCTTTGCAAAAACTAGGATAAGGTGGGCATTTGGAATAAAGAGTGGTCTCCATGTGAAAATGATGGGTCCATTAAGCAAAAAAAAAAAAAAACAGAAAAGAACTCCAACTTTTACCCTTCTGCTCATGCGCAAGCAAAATAGCCAATGGAAAACGATGTTTCTAATACAACTAGGCATTAGTCTCATGGAAAATCTGTTGAATGCCGAAGTATTACGATGTATTTAGAAATAGCCCCCAAAATGTCTTTCCTACTCGCATTTCAGGCAAAACGACAAAAACCTCTGGGGTCGAATGAGTTAAAGACTTTTACCTCTTTGTTTCTTCTTCTTTCCTTTCTTCTTGGGAGTCTCTTCCTCTTTCTCTTCTTCTTCTTTCTTTTCTTCATCCTCTTTCTAAAATTAATGAATCCTATTTATTAGCACACAGTGAATGGCTGTAATTAGCAGCACTTATGGCATATCAGCACAAAAGTGACTACATAATATCATCAAAAGGTTATTGGCACACAGTGAAAATTAAGGACATCGAAAAACTAAATCTCTTGCTGATATTTTTTTAACCCTCATTTAGAGGCCTATTGTCAATTTCTGATAAATAATATTGTTCTAATAGGGATGGACAGAACCTGACTGTAAATAAATATATTATGATGTTTCTAATAGGGACAGACAGGGCTTGACTGTAATAAATATACCAATGTTAAAAACAATAAAGCTACAGCAATGGCATGCCACTGCAAATCCAGTGCTTTTTATTGTATATTCTAACACCCCCTCAGACCTCGTACTCACTGCATCATTCAGATGGTGACCCAGGAGCCACATATATGTGGGTTGACATATTCCTAGGGATATCAGTCACTGGAGACTAGGTTAACACCCCTCTAGCAGATGGTTACCATTGAGGAAACATACGTGCATAGTTCATGTATTTCCATCAAACAGTTTGGGATGAATTGTAGTAAAAGGAAGATGGAGGTATCTCAACAGACAAATGGAGGTATCACAACTGACAGACTGAGGGGATCATAATGGACAGATGGAGTGTATCTTAATGGACAGATGATGGATATCAAAATAAGACAAATTTAGGGTGTCAAAATAGGCAAATGGAAGGTATCTACACGGACAGATGGAGGGTATCAACATGGACAGAATGAGGGCATCACAAGCAATATATAGAAGGTATCAAAATAGACAGACAGAGGGTATCACAATGGACAGATGGAGGGTACTGCAACAGACTGATAGAGGGTATCAAAACTGATGGATCATATCAAAGTAGACAGATGGAGGGTATCAAAATAGGCAGATGAAGAGTATCAATATAGATGAAGGTATCACAACAGATAGATGGAATTTATCACAGTAGACTCATGGATGGTATCACATTAGACAGATGAAGAATATCACAAAAGACAGATGGAGGGAATAAAAGAATATCACTATAGACAGATGGAGGGTATCAAAACAGACAGATGGAGGGTATCACACTAGATGTTGGCTATTACAATAGACAGATGGAGGGTATCACAACAGAAAGATGAAGGGTAGCACAACAGACAAATGAAGGGTAGCACAATAGAGGGATGCTTTAAAAAAAAAAAAGAAACAAAATAAAACGTCACATCGAGATAAAAGCTTCATTTGTGCAACAAATGATCCTAACTACTATTTTTCAAATGACATTAATCTAAAAGTCATGCCAATGTTTCCACACTGATGTAAACAAATTACCTGTAAAATCAAGGTAAGTACTTACTATATTACAAAGATTGTATTATCTCCTGTGTCTTTCACATGGCTAATAATTTCATCCACAGATTTTGATTGTGATAGTTTTTGAATATTAAGTTTTAACATCAGCAAATAAATACAGAAATTTAGGGTTGGTAACATCTGCTTCTTTATCATTAGGAATAATTTCCTTCACAAGCAATACACCCTTTGTATAAGTACTTAATATAATAATACAACCTGCCATAATTTCTCATTTATTCACAAAAGCCATACTTCATTTACCTCCTCTTCTCCACCCTTCTTCTTCTTTTTTCTTGCTCTTGGAGAAAGTGCACCCTCATCAGGAGACAGAGATTGTTCTTCTTCACCCACATGAGTTTCTTCCTTCTTTTTCTTTCCTTTGGGAGATGTAACTTCCTCATCTGGGGACAAGTGCTCTTCATCTGCCCCTTCATCAGCTTCTCCTTTCCTCCTCTTTGTCTTCTTTCCTTTTGGTGATGGAAGATCTGCACCTGGGGACATTCCTTGCTCCTCTTCTTTTTCAGGGCCTTTGTCTTGGGGAGGTTTCTTTTTCTTCTTTTTGTTAGGTGTTGTCTCTTCTTCAGTTGGTGGGCCAATGCTATCCTCTGACCTTGGTGACATAGTGTGTCCTTCTTCACCAGCTTCAGCTGCCGTTTTCTTTCTCCTTGATTTCTTGGTTGGAGTAGCCACTCCTTTTGATGGCAACTTCAACTCATCTTCACTTCTTCCAGAAAGTACACCCTCTTCTTTCTTTTTCTTTTTTTTACCAGGTGTTCTTTTGTGAGTTTCTAGTTCAGAGATACTCATAGTTTTGTCCCCTGGTGCTATTATACTAAGAAAAATAGAAAGAAGTATACCTGAAAGGAACTGATGCTCTACATAAACAATTTCAAGCAATGCAAGATAAAGACCATTTCTTTGTAACTGCTCAATGTTGAAACCATCTCTGATATTCTGAGACAAAAATAAGTTTTTCAAGATGGTCATTGTGGAGACAATACTAGATGCAAGACTGGCACCTTTTTCATTTAGGATCATGTAGACATCATAAATCATTTGGTGAAAAACTCATGTTGATATGACATCCATTCAGGGTGGGTAGCAATAAAACAACTTTCAAAATAGCTACCTCAGTGGTCATAATTGAAGTCAGATCAGCATCATTTTCATCTATAATAAACTAGACACCAAAGAATTCCAATGAAAACCCCACATCGATATGATTTTCCATTTAAGAGGAATAGCAATAACAAGATTTTTAAGATTGCTGCGATGGCAGCTATAGTGGATGTCCAAGCAGCACACTTTTGTTTAGGACCAAATAAACCTTGGTATAAATGTGTGTGTAAAGTTTCACGGCAATCTTCAGAGAATTAACTATGACAAACTTTTACTAAGAGGTAGATCAATGACACACAACAGGCCATCCCATAAGCTAGTCTTTTCTACATCCAGTAGATCTAAAAACATGCCATGAAATGAGTTAACTGGAGTTACTCTTTATCACACTATCTTAACAGTGACATATATATATATATATATATATATATATATATATATATATACCAAATAATATTGGTATATCAAATTGTGATCAGCCCATAGCACAAAAATATGAATATATAAACATTATTTCAACTACAGGCCTATAGATCAATGATGAATTTCTACTCATTAATCACAAATGACATGAAAATAATGATGAAAAGTAATAATAGTCCCTGTTTTCTAAATGAAATTAAAATGGTACACAATTTCATCAGAATCCTTTCTTTTATCCATTCCCCTCTTGACAAAATAACCAAAAATCTGGAGTGAGAAAGAAAAACAAATTGTGCTGGACAAAAACATTAAAACTGAACTTGTACCAAGTAACCTACAAGAATATGGTTCATCAATAATGTATGTTTACACTTTTCTTGGGATCTATCTACAGTGTTCATAATACCAATGATACATAGTTGCAAAAGCCAGTCAACACTATACACTGAATTTATCGGTTATGAGGCATACATACTGTAATGTATTTAATGTGCTGTTGTTGTTGTTTCATAAAACATATTATAATGTTCTAAAAATCGATTATTAATTATCAAATATGAAAATGTCAAAATGGTCACTGCCCCTTCCTCTCCCTCTCTGGATTATCATAGCTAGATATGGACGAAAAATCATGAAAATATGAGCTTTGGGGATGATGGTCAAGCTAAGTCAAACCATCCAAAGGGGGGGGGGGAAGAGAGAGAGAATTTTATAGTCTTTAAAAATGTTAATTAAAGCAGAATAATGACTTAGATCAATTGTATTTATATTAAAATATTTTAATTACCTCTTGTTGGTTTGTCATTTCACTTAGTTTGTATGCCATGCTAATTTCCATACACCAGTACATGAATGCCTGAGTTCAGCTTCAGTGTACAATAAGCTAACCATGTTTGTAGTGCACTACTTTCTTCATAAAAAAAACTTTCATGTTTAGATCATAAGTGTGTCTTATACTGCTTTAGTTTATGTGAATAAAAATAGAAACTCAAAAAGAGAACAATCAGCTTATCAATTTGTATATGTAATTGTGATCAACAAGAAAAGATGTAGAACTCACAGGGATGTGAGGAGTTCATTCACTCGGTTAATGCACAGTTTTCCGCAGTGTATCAAAACTCTGTTCAAAGGGCAAACATGTGTATTTGTATGTGATATAAATAAAATATATGTATAGTATGTATGCTGTATTAATGATGTACCACTCATATAAATTTTTTCATTTAAAGGAAACTTGGCAAGCCTTGTTTCCTTTTAATGAAAAGTTTATACATCTTACAGTATATCAGTGATACAGCATATATATATATATATATATATATATATATATATATATATATATATATATATATATATATATATATATATATATATATATATATATATATCAGAATATTACTGTGACACTGCAAACCTTCAAAATAGGGTAAATCAACAGTCCATGCTACCTATGAATAAAAATATGATATCAATATACCTGTTGTGGAAAAAAAACAGTATAGGTCAGCTTATCAGACTTATGAAAAGTTAAACCTTAAAAATAACATATTTGGTTTTATAAAAGTCATGAGGTATAAATCACAAATGAAAAGCATGTAAACTAAAAATTCTTTCTTGACTGACCAACAAATGTTTATTTACCTGTCTTCAATTTTTTCATCAACTTCTTTCTTTTTCTTCTTCTTTGCTGTTTTTGTCTGTGTTTCATCAAATACTTCAACTTGGCTTTGTTTAAGCTTATTGTCTTTGACTGAAGTAAAAATACAAAATAGTGATATTTTACCAGTACCATGAAACTAATTTATAATCAGACCCGAAAAGAGCATTAAGTCTCAAGCAAAGTTGTATGTGTTGTTTGCAAGTATATGTGTATGTGTGTGTTTACAAGTGTATGTGTATGTGTGTGTTTACATATGTATGTGTATATGTGTGTTTACATGTGTATGTGTATGTATGTTTACATGTGTATGAGAATGTATATGTGTGTGCTTACAATTGTATGTGTATGTGTGTTTACATGTGTATGTGTATATGTGTGTTTACATGTGTATGTTACACGTGTACGAGTATGTATGTGTATGTGTGTGTTTACAACTGTATGTGTATGTGTGTGTTTACATGCATGTTAGTTGTCTGAATAAAATAAGACAAGAGTCCCTCAAAGGGACTGATACTCTGTTGTCCAAAAACTATTCAATGAAATTCAAGACTAAATTAAAAAAATCCCTTTTAACTGCTGAGTGATGAAACCATCTGGTTTCCATAATCTCTATTAGCTTACCATTTGCATCAATGACCAATATTACATGATATCATAACAAGTCTTCTGGAAAAATTCCCACATCAATATACCCATCCATTCAGAAGTAATAGTGACAAGATTTGTAAGATGGTTATCATCATGGCCATATGGAATGTAAGACTGGTACCATTTCCATTTAGAACCATGTCAATATGGACACACCATGACTGACATATTTAGAACCATGTCCATATGGACACACCATGACTGACATATTTAAAACCATGTCAATGTGGACACACCATGACTGACATATTTAGAACCATGTCCATATGGACACACCATGACTGACATATTTAAAACCATGTCAATATGGACACACCATGAATGACATATTTAGAACCATGTCAATATGGACACACCATGACTGACATATTTAAAACCATGTCAATATGGACACACCATGACTGACATATTTAGAACCATGTCCATATGGACACACCATGACTGACATATTTAAAACCATGTCAATGTGGACACACCATGACTGACATATTTAGAACCATGTCCATATGGACACACCATGACTGACATATTTAAAACCATGTCAATGTGGACACACCATGACTGACATATTTAGAACCATGTCCATATGGACACACCATGACTGACATATTTAAAACCATGTCAGTATGGACACACCATGAATGACATATTTAGAACCATGTCCATATGGACACACCATGACTGACATATTTAAAACCATGTCAATATGGACACACCATGACTGACATATTTAGAACCATGTCCATATGGACACACCATGACTGACATATTTAAAACCATGTCAATGTGGACACACCATGACTGACATATTTAGAACCATGTCCATATGGACACACCATGACTGACATATTTAAAACCATGTCAATATGGACACACCATGACTGACATATTTAGAACCATGTCAATATGGACACACCGTGACTGATATATTTAGAACCATGTCAATATGGACACACCATGACTGACATATTTAGAACCATGTCCATATGGACACACCATGACTGACATATTTAAAACCATGTCAATATGGACACACCATGAATGACATATTTAGAACCATGTCAATATGGACACACTGTGACTGATATATTTAGAACCATGTCAATATGGACACACCATGAATGACATATTTAGAACCAAATCAATATGGACACACCATGACTGACATACTGGATGTCAGATAAGCAATATTGTTATTTAGCACCAACTAGACATCATCAGAATTCTCTTAGTGAAACTCCATGTCAATACAACCATATATTCAGGGGATGTAGCAAATAAAGATTTTCAACATGGCCACCACAGCTTATTGTAGGTCAGACTGACACCATTTGCATTAATAACCAACTAGATATCATAAGAAAAGTCATTTAGTCAAAATTCCAAGCTGATATAACATTCTATTAAGGAGCAGTAGAGATGAGATTTTCAAAATGGTTGCCATGGTGGCAATATTGGACATCATGGGGTGCCATTTTTTAAATTAGGACCAACTAGACCTTGAGATGATTGTATCTGTAAAGTTTGGTGACAATTCTCCCAGCAGTTCAGGATGTATGACAATAACAAATTAACTGACTGGCAACAGATAAAAGGTCACTGCATAGCTCCTTTTGTCTGTGAACGTGAAATGGGGAATTATTCCATACCGATTCAAACTTGGCAGCTTCCTCAAATTAATTTCTGCTTTTCTTTTCAGAGGCAGAATATCAAATCCATCACTGAATGAAATTATTTTTCATTAAAAATGTTTTCTTGTTGAATTGTTTTGTAATGCAACAGTCATAATGTTGTTTTAGTCTGTGCTGTCTTCATCTACAGTTGTAAATTTATTCATTCATAAATTTAGTCATTCAGATTTATTTCAGTTTTTATTATTATCATTTCTTAAATGAACAATAACATCTATATATTTCCTATTCTTATTTAATATTATATTATTTTAGGCTTTGTGTGACTTTGAATATTACTGTGACAAAAGTTCTCTTCAAGCATTTCTTCATTTAATATTCATTTACCATTTAAACACATCTTAACTTGAAATGAAATAATTTTGTAACGTTATCTGCTGTCAAGAAGAAAAGACTATTCATCTGTTCTCTCTGATTGTGCCATAAAAATGACAAATTTCACATTTCTATTGGTCATTAAAGTCATACTACCATACGACTTGTTTTCTGTCTCCTACGAAACCCCAATTACAAACTGTAGAGCTAAAAATGAATGCAATGTGTCATGATTGTTTATTGAAACGTAGGTTATTTATTTATGTCAACTGTAACATTTTAGCAAACATAAATAAATCTGCTTCATTATATTCAGAAGGAAAGAAAGAAAATGCAGAAAAAGTAGAAGTCTACTAGTAATGCAGTTATAACATAAATTCAGTAAACACAAGTAAAAAAATATCTCTTTGTACTGTCATGATACTCAATATTATAATTGGATAAGTTCATTTTCATGTCCATGTGCACAGTCATTGCTTTTACTGGCACTTTTACACTCTAAGCCATGCTAAAATCTCTTGTCATCCTGATTCTACCAATTAAAGTTAATTCAGTTTTCAACAATATGTTACAGTTCTTTGGTTTTTCACTTTAGAAATGTTCAGAAGCCTTTTGTTTTGTTTTGGATTAGCCAAAGATGAAGTATGTAACCAACTTGTTAATGAGATCTTAGCAATGTAAAGTCATTACATTACCTGTTTGTAATATCCAATCTGATGACACTGATGTGGGATGCTTTGATAATCCTTGGCAAATTTACTTTTTAATTGCCACAATTCAGATTTCAACTGTTCACATTTCACAAGCTATATGTTTCATCATAAGCACATTCGTAAGTCAATAAATTAGTCCCCTTTGAAAGCAGTTATCTGGCAAATAAAGCAGTATGTTATTTGTATCAACAATGCATGTGTTTTGAAACAAGAACATGAATTAATCATGCATCACTGCACAGGAAGTACATGCAGAATTCACTCCCTTAACTGGCCAAGTAAAGAGTGATCATAAAACCAGAAACAAACTACTTCTTTCAGTCAGTAACCTTGACCTGTATTCTTTTGACCACAAAATCAATAGGTCATCCACAAACGTAAGTGAAAGTATCTGGTCAATTACAAAGTTATGTATTGAACTTTTATCTTCTTTCAGTCATTGTGACAATGATGTGTCACCTCTTGATCCCCATATTGACTTATATTTCTTATGCCAAGTGCAAGCTATCCACAAAGATTGATCCAGGTCTGTGATGTAGAACTGTTGTGAAGAATCAATTGTCCTTCTTTTACCCCGAGTTTTAGCCTTCAAAATTGTGACCCCAAAATCAAATGCCTTCCTATTTACACGAGATGCAAGCAATCCACAAAACTTGGTAAAGGTATGTAATGTAGAATTTAATGTATTGTTTGATAATAACTGTTATGCTTTCAGCCCCAGTAACCTATACTTATGCAATTTTGATCACAAAATATCACAATGTTCTTCCTTACCTCAAGTGTAAGCTCTCAAGAAATTTAGGAAACTCAAGTTATTGTGAAAAAATGTATGTATGTGTGTATGTATGTATGTATGTATGTATGGCAAAAAACAAACGGGCAAAAAAAATCCTAATAAAACAAAAAAAAAAAGGTCAATATTTTTCATATAAACCACTCTTGTAAAGGAAACAACTAAAAAAGCTATGCTGAAATGTCAATCGAGGGAAAAATGTTGATTCCATTAGCTGCATATTACATTATGCAGGACTTGGCTTACTCTGTATTCCAGTTGTACAGTAAATTACATTATGCAGGACTTGGCTTACTCTGTATTCCAATTGCACAGTAAATTACATTATGCAGGACATGGCTTACTCTGTATTCCAATTGTACAGTAAATTATATTTTTCCAAGAATACTTACCTAATCACATTAGCATTAGGAATATAAGCCTGCTACCTACTGAATACAGCCCTACTAAACAACAAAAATTTGTCTTTTCTATTTCATGTAGACAAAGGGCAATAACTCTTGCAATAACCTTCCCATGTTGCCAGTTTCTCATGTAGACAAAGGGCAATAACTCTTGCCCATTACCTTCCCATGTTGCCAGTTTGTAAGCTTAGGTGGCACTCTACAGTTTTGTATTTTGCATAGGGTTAGGATTTTAAAGAAAAAGAATTTAACTGGCTTTTCTCACTGGTTATACTGGCTATTTAAAAAAGACCTTGTATATCTTAGGTATAATTAAAAGAACCTTTAATTCCCTTTATTTTGGTGTATGATTGATGGGTGCACTATGGGTTTTAGAGTATACAGCTTGGCCTTACTTTAAATGTGCACCTTTCAAAAAAGTGCTAGCTCTACTTGGTCATTTTCACTTCCTGAACTTAAGAGGTAAATTGTATAAAAAAAAGAGCCGATAAAGTTTTTTTACATTTTATATATTTGGTAATTCATTCAATGCACTTTCAGAAGCTGGTATTGTCTAGTCTGGCAAAATTCATTTTCCCTATTTTAATAGCTGCTATGTATAGCGTACTTTAGACTAATTCAGGCTGATTTTTTAACACAAGGGAGCAGCCATTTTAGTTAGAAGTGTGCTTAAATCATGTAGAATTTCCAAAAGTATAATATCCAAAGAAATATCATCCACATTACATTACTGTATCATATAGTATGCCAACATTCTCTCCATTGTGTATGTTTTAAATGCGAACTACTTCACCTTACATATGTCACTCTCTCTAAAGTACATATTAATTGGTGAGCGCCCCCATAAAGAGAATATAGGTATTATTATTGTATGATTTAATTATGTTTATATGGCTGAAACATTTAAGTCGCAAGCATCAAAACAATCCTTTTGAATAATTCTCCTGCCTTTCCCCTCACAGAACAGTATTTATGAGTGTCAAAGTCTCTAACAAGTCCAGCCCCCCCCATGACAAAAAGTGAGCTATTTTAAGAATGCACATTACATTTTGTAAACATAGCAACCAATGTTATGCTGAATGACAGGAACATGAAACTAGCCAGAATTATTTCTGAGATATCAACAATGAATTTTACAGTTTGAAAAGGGAGGTAACTCATCAGGTTCATAAAGGTCAAAGGTCAAAGTGTAAAATATTTGCCTATTGTTTAATATGGAAGAAGCGAATTCACTTTTCTCATCATTTATTTTTTCATTTCATTGCAAATAAATGAAAAGAAACATTTTCACCATATATTTCTTTTACTTATTGCAACAGTTTTAAATTTAAGTTGACTCTTTTCCTATATTCTAAGACTTCTAATTTCCCCATAACTAAGGTCACTACTCACACAAATATGCCTCATGGCAAATTATGTAAGCAAGAGCAAAATGAGCATAATTAGCTTATTTTCATGCTTAACATCAATATGAATGTACCATTTTATTCAGAACATCAGACATAATTAAATGAAAATAAAAAAAATAATTGCAAACATTTTTATATTTGCTTTAAGGCGGCGCTCTACAGTTTTGTATTTTGCATAGGGTTAGGATTTTAAAGAAAAAGAATTTCCCCGGCTTTCCTCACTGGTTATACTGGCTATTTAAAAAAGACCTTGTATATCTTAGGTATAATTAAAAGAACCTTTAATTCCCTTTATTTTGGTGTATGATTGATGGGTATACTATGGGTTATAGAGTATACAGCTTGGCCTTACTTTAAATGTGCACCTTTCAAAACAGTGCTAGCTCTACTTGGTCATTTTCACTTCCTGAACTTAAGAGGTAAATTGTATAAAAAAGAGCCGATAACTTTTTTTTACATTTTATATATTTGGTAATTCATTCAATGCACTTTCAGAAGCTGGTATTGTCTAGTCTGGCAAAATTCATTTTCCCTATTTTAATAGCTGCTATGTATAGTGTACTTTAGACTAATTCAGGCTGATTTTTTAACACAAGGGAGCAGTCATTTTAGTTAGCAGTGTGCTTAAATCATGTAAAATTTCCAAAAGTACAGTATCCAAAGAAATATCATCCACATTACATTACTGTAGCATATAGGTATGCCAACATTCTCTCCATTGTGCATGTTTTAAATGCGAACTACTTCACCTTACATACGTCACACTCTCTAAAGTACATATTAATTGGTGAGCGCCCCCTTACTGAACTATCACTGAGGATGCTTGAATAGCTGGGTGGTATTAGGGTCTTGAAGTAATGTGTCAAGTGTTCTCAGAGATACAATTTTTTACAACAGAATTTGCTTTCTCCTTTGAATTTATCCCCTGATCACATTAACATTAGGAAAATAGGGAATAGGTGGAGGGAATTCTAGGTCTGGTGGTCATCTGGGCCATAGCCATTATACCAAACCAGATTCAGATTTTGTCCTTGTGAAGCTAAATCCCTGATATAAAATATTCAAGAAGGTTACTCTGCATGCCAGTCTCGGATTGAAATTTTGCATTTTAATGTGGTGCTCACAGAGATTGCTCTAAATTCATGAGCTGAAATCCTCACAAGGTGACTTTGATCATTTGAGATGTTAATCACAAAGTCTGGGATTGAGAAATGACATCATGCTTTCCTGCCTTTACAAGGGAGAAAGTGTCTTCTGTAAGTACAGAGCACAGATAGGATCTTGCATGGCAGTTGCTCACAACTTACCTATAGATTAGGGGGAGTGTATGACAACTCTCTGACTGCCCACAGATGGTAATTAGTTCTTGGCCATAAACCCTAGTCTATAAACCCTAGTGTTGTGTCATGAGGATCACTGAACCAACTGATCTGAATGGAAAATATTTCATGTCAACTAAATGCACATGTAACACTCACTCAACCTGCAATCTGAAGCTAAAGCTATCAGGTAACAGATATGACAAAAGCTTCAGCAAAGTCCTGGCTAATGGCTCAAACTTCTCTGAGTTGAGCCATGTTTGGGCCCAAGACAGACTCCATTTTGTAAACAGGTTATGGGATTTTGGTTTATTCAAATTAAAATTGGTTAGTAGGTCTGACAGATATTTATCATGACTTATATCTACTCTGCCACGGTGCCTTAATGTGTTATATATCATGGAGGGGTAGTCTTTAATGGTAACAGATGACAACCTTTACTTCTCGTTCAGCCAGAGGAAAAAAAACAGACTAGCTGAGGGACTGAGGCACTCAAATGGACAATGGTATTGACTGTACACCAGTAGCTGAGGGGGCCCTGAGTGGTCGAGTGGTCTAAAGCGCTCTCCATTACGGATCACTGCCATCTCACCTCTGTCTGCATGGGTTCAAGTCTTGGATTCGGCCAGTGTGGGTATGTGAGAGAGCTTGCCAGTAGCTTCTTGTGGGTCGGTGGTTCTTTCCGAGGTTTCCGGTTCTTCCTCCACCATTAATACTGGCTGCCATGTATAGCCAATCATGTGCTGAAAAACCCTACAACAACAACAAGCTGCTGAAAACATGCCACTTTCCCTCATAAGCCTTCAGAGTGAAGGGCATTCTTGCTTTTGGAATTCTCCCCACTGAAAATCTCAATTTTTTCTCTTACAAGGCTGTCCTGAAAAGAGCCAAGCATGAAGAGAAGATAGTCCAAGCAGAGATGAAACAACTCCAACCTTGGTTGCTCGTGAAGTTTTGACTTGGCCATAATCTTTTTGGATGGGTTTATCATTAACATGAGAAGATCACTGAACCAGGGAAAGACTAAAATTTAGTAAACTTTGTTGTGGTAAACAAACTTAAGAATTTTCATGATGCCAGACAAATAGGGATGTAAAAGTAGGAATCTGTGAGATGGAGACTGATTGCAAATACATACCTTCAGATGGTGAGTCAAATAGACCTTGCCATCTCCACCATGAACTTTGATGGAAGAATAAATTCATTGAGGTGACTCAGATCTATGATTGGACTCAACATACAATTTGCCTTCTTGATAATGAACAGCCATGTTTCTTTTGTACAATTTCCACTGCCTATTTGTGATGAGCATCTTCATCTCCTGCTGAAGAATATGGTCCTTCTTCTGATCTGATGTAACATCAATTATAATGGGAAAGGAAAAAAGAGAAAGTTAGATAATCATAATCTGAATTCTCTCTGAAATGACTTGGGTCACACATCAATTTTCCGACAATAGGTTGACCCAATGTGATTGCAACTGCAGGAGTCACCCACCTGTAGCCTGAAAGCAGGAGGCTTCATGGTAGATAAATTTGGTTTCTTACCTGCCCTGTAAGATTGCATTCTAGACTGATTCAACTGCTGTATGCTGGCATCAGATTGGGATCTGAACATCCCTTGTGGCATAAAATATATCTTTAGCCTAGCTTGCCTGTTGTCTCTCCTTTATGGCATAGATGGCAGGTTCCTAAACATGGAGACAGATGGAATGGCCAGTTGGAGGTGCAGTTCCTGAGCTGCCTGCCTCTGAACTTGTTCTATTTTGCCCCCAAACAGCAATGTTGAATCAAATGGAATCATTTTTAAGGCCAAGGCGTGATGTGACTTTAGTAATGTGGCACGTAAACATGCATCATAATGTATCAAGTCAAGATTGGCAGAGGCAGTCAATGCATTAGCCACTGTATGGTGTGCTACTCTGTTAATGACCAGAGAAATTTGTACCATTGACATCCATAGATGTTTTCCAATTTTTCCAACAGCTGAAAAATTGCTAATGAGGCCAGATCCAGCATGTGGCAACAACATTTCTAAACAGCTCTGATATGGCAAGAAAGCCATTCTTATCCACCTCAAAAAAATATCAAGGCAGACATGTTAACTGCTGTCCAAATTTTATCCAGTGCTTGGAGTTCAGTATAGTAGGCAGTGGAATCTGTCATGTACTAGTGCAACGAGAATGTGGCTGGGGCCTGGCTCTCTGAAAAGAAGGCTTCAGCAATATCCAGGTCACAGATCCAATCAGACAGCTGACTTAATTTCCTTGAGTTTTGCTGACTTTGGAAGCATTGACTTTATAGCCATTTGTGATGGTAGGGTTGAGGATATTCTAATGCCAGCAACATCCAGTATATCTCTTTTGATGGCAGCCTTTACACTAAACTCCATCCTTTCCATTGTCCAATCAGAGAAGGGCTGCTGATCAGAAGTATCTTCACACACACTTTGTGAATACTCATGGTTTTCATTTGCTTCCATTTTGGTATAAACTGTGCCTGAAGAAACAATGACATAATGCCATCATCCCTAAATAAAACACTCTGTACACTCTGTGGGTGGGCAATAAAATTAAGAAAAGCTGGCTCTGCTGGACAATTTTGTCACACCAGGGCTGATGGTTCATTACCCTGGAGAATGGCTGGTCCAGCTGTTGAATGTGTGTAAGCGGGACTGGTCAGCTCTGGTACCTGGTCATTACTGCAGCATGGCTTAACAGAATGATTTCCCACTACAGTCCCCATGCTGAACTACATGTGTAACCATTAACTTGGCTATATGGATGGATCTTTCACAAAGACTCCTGTAATTGTAAATATATGAAACAAGTTTTTGTCATTTAGTAGGAGTGGATTTGGGGGGGGGTAGCAGGCCTATATTCTTAATGTTAATGTGATCATTTAATTCATTTAAAGGAGAAATGGGATCTGCTACAGGTATTTGCTAATGAACAAAGTTTGCGTGTGTGTGTGTGTGTCTGTGTATTTTGGATTTTTAATGTAGCTTTAACAATTTTGCAGTCATATCGCTACGATGTCTGCAGTTTATAGTGATGTCTAGCACTGGGGCATCACACTGCTGACATGCAGCATCATGTCCCACCCAGTCACATTATCCTGACACCAGACCAACCAGTCCTAAGAGTAACTTTTTAATGCTGAGCACCAAGCGAAGCAACTGTCAGTACCATTTTTATAAGTCTTTGGTATGACTCGGTCAAGGTTTGAACCCGTAACCTCAAGCATCTGAGGAAGACACTCTAACCACTAGGCTACGATTTTGTAATAAATTACGAGTTTGTAATAAATAATTTCTTTGCAAAGCAACAATACCTTCTTTCAATTTCTCCTTCTGCTTGTTACTTTTGTGGTACTTTGGACTATCAAATGGATCGTATGTATTTGCAATGAGTGTGGCATCTTCCTCTTTCTGAAGACCCTCACCCTTTCTCAGAGAATCAAGCTGAAAAACACAAAGAAAACAAAAACATTTAGTGCCAATTAGACACAAAAACACTTCTGAGATGCTGCCTCCAAAAAGTATTTAATAAATCACTTTGTGAAATGTAAAACCAGACTACATTATCATATATACTCACCTACAACTGCAATCTGCACAGACTAAGATCCATCAGCACATAATGCACAGGCAAATCTAGGTCAGTGCAGTTTGTTAGAAGTAGTACAAATAAGACAGGCTCTGATTTGCAGGTACATTATGCTACTGCAGATTTTTTGCAACTTTTGATATGATCTTCATGAGCATAAGTGATGGGAAAAAGCAAAGAGACCAAGTGGTCCATCAAATGACGGAGCAGTTTACCAGTCTTTATTTATTCAAGTGGTTCATCAAATGATGGAATACTTTACCAGTCTGGGAGAATAGTCTAAAGTCAGTCATTGGAAATTTTAAATTATACAAGCATATGCTTGAATCAAACTTCTTGTACACAGAAAAAAAACATTAATCATGAACACATCAGAAAAGCTTATAACAATACTCACGACAGCCTCTGATGCATTATCTTTTTTCTTCTTTTTCTTCTTTGATTTTGCCTCACTATATGTATGAAAAAAAGTGTTTAAAACAATCACTACAATTTAACTGGATAAAGACTTTAAATTTCAAACTTTTGACTTCTTTGACATTCAATCTATCAAATAAAGAAAAGACATTTTCTCCTCACATCATGATAAAAATGGTATTCCAAGGTAAATATAAACTGGGTGTGTGCATATATTTTGTATACCAAATAAGCATGTACATGAATATGTTGTGGGAATCTTAAATGTTTCCAAACTATGACCCAGGGTTCAGTCCTTTGCAGGGTAAGACTGGACATCATTGGCATTGTCAGTTGCATATCTTTCAATGCCCAATAAGTGTTACCATATATACTCGCTTATAAGTCAAGTCAAACTGAAAACAACACAGATCCTGATCTGCTTTAGCATAATGTGACTGCTGATCAGGGTCTATGCTGTTTGTTCTACTGAATACTTATAACAAACTGCAATGACCCAGATCTGCCAGTGCATCATGTAACAGTTGATCTAGGTCTGTGCAGTTTGCAGTTGGACTCGTGTCATAAGCAAGTATATGTCATAATGTGGTATACTGTTACTGAATGGGGGTTCTCTATAGTTTCCAAGTTATGACCCAGGGACAAAAATTTTGGGGTGTGGGTAGAAATAGGTCCTGGGGTCACTATCATTTGCACCCATAAATTGGTCTTTTCATGCCCAGTTAGGGTATATGTGGTCTTTTAGTGAGGATTTCAACAGATTCTGTGTTATGAGGAAAGCAAATATTCAAAAGCATTATCCAGAGGGCCCAGTCTGACATGTGTTGATAATAAATATACTAATTATGCAAGACATGTGAGATAAATAACTATGAAGTTATTTGAAAGTTTTGTAACATCATCTATACTTCCCAAGTCCCACCCCCACTGGTGAGATTAAGATTGAAAATAAATTGCTGGCACAACTTACACCTATAGAACTGTCACTAAACCACACTGTAAATGTCTAGCTTGAATGGTGCAGGAATTCAAGAACATTACATATGTACAAACATTCAAACACCATATATACCAATATGCATATATAATGTAAACAATATTTCAAAGCTTCTTTAAAGATAATGAGACACAAGATGCTAAATGGGATAGGACATTTGTAAAATCTGATGGTCATGTTTTTAATCTACTCTTATCATTTAAGTTTACATAACATATCAGAAACAGTTAAATTTATTATTATGATTAGACCATGGTTACATTTTTGTACCATAACATTTAAATGTGCTCGTTTAAATGTGTGTATCTCACTTGAAATTTTAAATCAAATTAACAACTGAAGCTAAGTGATGTCTATTACACCTCCTTTGATCCAAACATTATTTTGTGAAGTACCACAAGTGTTTATATTTAAGGACTTTTTCGAGTCACAAGGGACCAATAATTAATTGCCACTGGCTTACATAACAGCTGACCATTTCACAAAGCAGGCTCATCTAGTATTGTAAGTACACAACTTTTGTAAACTATCCCCCAAACCTTATACAATGTTGAAAATATATACATACGTATATCCTGATAAAAGTTCTTTTGAAAGAAAAGACATAAATATTTAATATGCACAGTGTCTTTCTGTAATTAAACTCATCCATCATCTATTGTATGTCTTGATAATATAACCTCATTTACCATGTTTTATATAAAATATAATTAGAAATAAGAGTCATTAAGGTGTTGACCTCATTAATATGCATGGATCTCACTCATAATTGCATTCATCCAAGATCTTCTTGATTTAGCCTATTTACCAAGTTTGATCAAAATTGAATCAAAATAGTCTTTAGTATGGTAACTGGATAATTTCAGGCAAAAACGATAAAAACCTCCAGGGTCAATGAGTTAATCTTGCACATAACTGTACCTATCAAAAAAATCCTCGTAGTTTAGGCCCACATAACTGTACCTATCAAAAAGATCCTTGTAGTTTAGGCCCACATAACTGTACCTATCAAAATGATCCTCGTAGTTTAGGCCCACATAACTGTACCTATCAAAAAGATCCTTGTAGTTTAGGCCCACATAACTGTACCTATCAAAAAGATCCTTGTAGTTTAGGCCCACATAACTGTACCTATCAAAAAGATCCTCAAAGTTTAGGCACACATAACTGTACCTATTAAAAACATCTTCATGATTTAGGCCCATTTAACAAGTGTGATTAAAACAGGATCAGAAATATAGTCTTTTGTGTGGTAACTTGCTCAGCCAATCACACGCATGACCACATCATTAATATAAGTGGATCAAGCACATATTTAAACTCATGTGAGATCTTGATTATATAACCATGTATTCAAAGTCTGATCAAAATCAGATCCACGCTATGGCTGCTAGGTTAGTGACAAGTTCAGCCATCCCTTGAAAATTCACCTCATCAATATGCACACTTCTTACTCATTATGAAAATCATCCCAGATCTCAACAATATAAGCCCATATTGCAAGCCAGATGAAAACTGAATCACAAATATGGCTTTCATACTGAGAACAAGCTCAGACATGCAAGATAAACTGATCAATATGCATGTTTTTCACTCCTTATCAAACTCATCCAAGATTTTGACAAGATCAGCTAATATTCCAAGTATGACTGTAAAAAAAATCCTCCAAAATAGTAACAAGGTCAGCCAATCAGATGCAAGGTTAACTCATTATTATGCATATATCTCATTCATTATCAAACCCACTGAATATCTTGATGATAAAAAGCCCATATTGAAAGTTTGACCAAAATTAGATCAGAAATATGGCTTTCACAGCAGTAACCTTGATAGTATCTTGCTCAATATCAAACAGATCCAAGATCTTTACAAAACACATCCATATTTCAAGTCTGATCAAACACTGGGTCAGAAATATGGCTTACACAGTGGTAACAAACTCAGCCATTCAGACGTATGATGACCTTATTATTCCTATATATACATTCCAAGTTTGATCAAAATTGGATCAGAAATGAGGCCTTCCCATTAGTAACAAGCTGAACCAATAAAATAACCTCAGTAATATTCATTGATATAGCTCATTATCAAACTCATGAGGTCTTAGAAATATAAACAAATATTCCAAATCTGAACAAAACTGAATGAGAAATATGTCTTTTTGAGTGTAAACAAGCTCTGGAAAATCCCTGGGATCTGACATGATAGTCTGCTTTAATTACAGCAAGTGAATTACCTAAAGCTAAGAATATCACCTTCAAGCAATCAAAATTAATCTGGTTGAGAAATCTCAAAAGTGTGTGGTATGTTATTAAGAAGATTAGATTCAAAGGAATTCAATTTAATGTGTTTGGTAATTTTTATATGATCAAAGATATTTTAACTGCCTCAAAGATTGAGACTGAGAAAAAGATTATTTTGTCATACCTCAATGTTTGATCAACAGCTTGCTGCAGAAGCTGATTGAACTTGGCTTTTGCACCAATATTTTCTGAAAATGAAAAAATAAAATAAAAATAGAATTTCTTTGATAGGACTGTTGCTCTACTGGCCAATAAGAATTTCCAGAAATCTATTATAAGTCTAATTCTTCTGTCTTTAGATTTTTTTTAACTGCTGAATATTAAAACCATTTCAAATATTGTATTGCCTGTAAGTGCAGAGACTTGTCTCAGACAATGTCAAGATATACCCATATGGTAGGTTTGGTTAAATCTATAATAAATCATTATTTGGATTAAAAAAACAAGCTACTGTACTAGCAACATTCAAAGTATTCTTCAGATATATCCACAGAATGAGTTTCATAAAAATCCTATCATACTTGCTTGTGCTATTTATGCACAGTACAGCTAAAATTCTAAATCTAGACCTTTGACCTTAAAATCAATTTCTAAGTACTCACTATCAACTTGTTTATTGCAATGAAACTAAATACAAAATCTTGTCAAAATTCACTTGTATTCAAAAGTCTTTGTGTTCATAAGTGTAGTGATGTACAAAAATGCAAGTGATGACCTTTGACTTAACCCTAAGGACAATTACATCATCTGGTCTTCAAACTGTCACATCTATGAGTTTAAATTTAAGTAACAAGACAAAGTAAACACAAGAATTCAAGTTTCCAAAATATACATTTATTTAAATAAATCATAAAACCAAAGTGAAAGAATTAAAAATAACTTACAGTGTAGGAATTCCTAGAATGTATTCCTAATAATGTACTATCAATTTCTCATTAATCTGGAAACTTTTAAGGTATTTAGAACAAAGCTTATATAAGGATTATGTGTTATCCCGATAACACTAAATTCAACAGAATGTTTTATCCAAATGGTATTACTTCAATGTCATCTTGTGAATGAAGAATATCACTGAAATCCTGAAAAGATTCACAAAATCTGATGAAATTAGGTAATCAAATCCTTGTGTATATTCACATAATCCTCGCAGTACTGACTGTTGAAATCAAATATTATTCACTCTGCTATATCCAACAGCATGTAAATCACAAATTCCTCTCTAACTCTTACTAATGCTGTGAATAAATGAAAGAATAAACATGGTGCTAGTTTCTTCATTATTGAGTATCCTTTTGCATTTCAGATAAACAAATCTGATTCACTAGCATGTCTTGAACATTTAAATCTTGTTATCAGGGGCCCCGAGTGGTCTAAAGCGCTCACCGTTCCGGATCAGTAACAGGAAAAGGTAAACCCAACAAACATTAAAGTTTCCACAATGTGGATCTATTAAAATTAAATATAAAATCAGAGTGAAAGAATTAAAAATAATTTCCAGTGCATGAATTCATAGAATGTAATCCAAATAATGTACTATTAATTTCTCACTAATCTGGAAACTGTTCTAAGGTAATCTAAACGAAACTTGTATTGTGCTTATGTGTTACTGTGATAACACTGAATTCAACAGAATTATTAATTCAAATGTCATCTTGTGAATGAAGAATATCACTGAAATCCTGAAAAGATTCACAAAATCTGATGAAATTAGGTAATCAAATCCTTGAGTATATTCACATAATCCTCACAGTACTGACTGTTGAAATCAAATATTATTCACTCTGCTATATCCAACAGCATGTAAATCACAAATTACTCTCTAACTCTTACTAATGCTGTGAATAAATGAAAGAATAAACATGGTGCTTGTATCTTCAGTATTGGTATCCTTTTGTGTTTCAAATAAACAAATCCAATTTACTAGAATGTCCCAAACAATTAAATCCTTTTATTTCAAAATAACTCAAACAGTCATAAACAAAAAATCCTGTTCTGGCTTTCAAATCTCAATGAACCAATCAACTGTAAGGGTGTTCATGACAGGGCATGTGTTCAGTGAATTACACACTTGTTTATGAATCGACATTCAAACTCATGTGCAATTCTTGACCTGCTTAGCTATTGACTTCACCTTAAATCAACCTTGTCATGAGCATAACTATTAAAACAAAGTATACAAGTCTTTTGATATAGTACTAACCAGTGAATTAAAGTCTTTAAAATATAACTTCATAGTCTCAATGACTCAAATAAAAATTATACTATAAATTCAAAATATGATACATAAACTCCTCCACAAAAATTCTGATATGCTGGTGATCAGATCTGCATCATTTTCATTCAGAACCAATTACATATTGTAACAGGTACTTTAATGAAAATCCAGTGTCTATGCCAAAAATTCATTAAAGAGGAATAGTGGTAAGATTTTCAAGAAAGCCGCTGTAGTGTAATGTTTGGGGTCAGATTAGTGTGTGTTTGTGTTTTGGATTTTTAATGTAGCTTGAAAAAATGTTCAGCCATATTGCTATGATATCTGCCATGTGACAGTTTATAGTGACGTCTATCACTGGGGAATCATGCTGCCAACAAGTAGCATCATATCCCACCCAGTCATATTATCCTGATACTAGGCCAACCAGTCCTAACACTAACATCTTAATGCTGAGTGCCAAGCAAGGCAGCTGTTAGTACCATCATATCTTTGGTAAGACTTGGCTGGCATTCTAAGCCGCGACCTCCCGCATCCAAAGCGGATGCTCTAACCACTTAGGCCACCGGAGTGGTAGAGTGGCCAGATTAGCCCCATTTCATTCAGAACTTGCTACCATGGCATAATTAACAGAAATGATGCAGAGTAAACTACCAATAGCTGCAGACAAGTACATACTAGCTTGAGACATTATACCTCTTGTTAATCATCATTAATGAAATCATCACTTGCAGGCAACATGCCTAGCTCGTTCCATGTGCATGGAGAATGTTTAGAAAGTGACCATGCAAAACAATTCAGTAAAACAAGATGTCAATTGGCCTATCTGTACCATGAGTATCTAACAACTGCAGGAAACACAATATAAAATAAATTAACCATTAAAAAGAATTTCGACTCACCACTATTTCTTAAAAGTTTTGATAGCAACCAGTGTTAATTTTCACTATCCCAATGGATCAATGACATCTGGGTGTTAGAGATCCATCTCTGTAAAATCACTAAGCATAGGATAGAGGATTTGCATTAACTTTCATCTATATATATATATGGATGAAACACAAATACACACTAATCTGAGTGTGTATATATACACACTCACACACATATATATACACATATATATAATGCTTCTAACTATTAAATATATTTCCAAGAAAGTCAGGTGAAGCATTTCTTTCAAAATTATACATACATACCAAGGGGTACCTCTTCGTTTGTAGATTTTCCAGCCTTTGGTCGAGTCTTCTTTGCTTTCATGGGTTTTTCCATAATTTCTGAAATGGTTACAAAAAGTTGAGGTCACAAAGTTGTTTTGTTTCTCTGCTTGTAGCATTCAGCTTGCTTTATTACTGACTGTTGAAATCAAATATTATTCACTCTGCTATATCCAACATGTAAATCACAAATTTCCTTTCTGACTCTTACTAATGCTGTGAATAAATGAAAGAATAAACATGGTGTGTGTATCTTCATTATATGGTATCCTTTTGTGTCTCAAATAAACAAATCCAATTCACTAGAATTTATCAAACAATTAAATGCTTAAGCAGATACTATCAATGACCACAGCACCAGCAGTTTAAAGTCTCACTTGTGAAACAAGTTCTTATGGTAATGTGTAACATTTGTATTGTGGTCAATTGGAGAAAAAAAAACTTTCCAGTTTTCTACTTGAAGGCAGACGTTCCACCCCTATATAATTTTCAACAAATAAGAAAAAGTTCTGTAACAAGTTTATTCAGCCCCTCCACACAAAAAGTTTGATCCAATTTTTGTAAAATGTAAATCTTGCTATATGCATTGATGTGTAATGCATCCATAAATTGGGAGTCAATAATACATGCACCAGCAGCACCTTTGTGGGTGCAAATTACATTTTATAGAAAAATTACGCCCATCTCTAACATTGTGTGCAAAACAGTGCAAATGCTGCATCAAATTTGGGAAAATAGATAATAAAATTGGTGACATGGTGATAAGTACATACATTATAAACATAAGTAAAATTTCAATACCCAGGATTTTTAGACCCATATTTATCCCTTAGTCATAAATGTTTGTCTTGTGTTAATTTAATTACATGTGTGTATTATGATCTTAAAGTAGTTGTATCATGATATCACCAATTTTTTTATAATGTACCTGCAATAACATCAGGATGTTTATACTACTTCATATCAACATATCAATGAGCCATTTTTCACTGCAAACAGGTGAGGCCAAGTGACAAGACCTAGGTTGTATCTCAAGGAAAATGCCATGTTTTTGTATGAACTGGCCACTGTCTGTGGCTATTCATATTTGAAAAGCATGTATAGTGTGAAATATACTAAGTCTATTTACAGTTGGTTACTGTAAACAGACTACTTTGTAATAGTGATCTGTATTGCAGTGATTTGGAAAGGGATTTATGTGGGCTGAGGATGCAACTCAAACTGATATGATATCAATCATCAATATTTTTTGCAGATATCATCATCAAGCTGACTTTGACAGAGATATGCATATGTACTTAGAAGACTTTCCAATTAATGGGCATACCAGCATATTATATGACTTCTTCTTCAGTATAGGCATAATTCTACCAGGGAATGCTTTAAACTCACTTTTTCCTAATCATATGATCAAATAATAAAAACAATGTCATTCCAATTGTCCTGTCTGAAATACAACTCATGCCTGCAACCTAGGCTGATACTTACTAATCAACCATTTAGAAAAATGAAAATGGGTTGTCACTAAAATATTCACTGCCTCATGCAGCCAAACATTAAATGATCAGCTGAAGCTACTCAAGATTACTCAAGATTACCATGAGGTATCTCCATTTCCAAATTCACTTAAAGTGGAAATTGATAGACTGTCCAACCCACTTATATCAACATCACTTATGTCAACAAAAATACAAAGTCCAGGTCTATTATTACTACCATATCTGTCATTGTTATGTTGATGTTGAGAATCAAATATACAGATATTTTAAAAAATTCATAATAAATAACATGTTAGTATGAGTTGTTTCATTTTGTTTTGTTGCTTTTGGTTTTTTTTTTTTGTTAACACATGCAGCCTTCTTTATGACATCACACTGTGTGACAGCCAATCCAGTTTTTACTGGATCACATCTTTATGTTCATCATGTCTAAAAGTTTCAACCAACTTTAAAATTGATTTCGCCACACATATTTCTCAACAGTGTACATACTGACCTTAAAAGGAATAGGGATTATGAAGATTTAAATAAAGGCAATAACAGGTATAGTTAACAATATGTAAAAGATGATGCCTGTATGACTTGATCGTTAGATGAATATAGTTGTGCAAGCCACTCTGGGTCCTGGAGAATATATATATATATATATATATATATATATATATATATATATATATATATATATATATATATATATATACCCATCTCTCCCATTATGACAGAAATCATTTTGATTTAAACGTGGGAAAGTTCAGTTCAGGTCAGATCATGTTTCAGCAATAATAAAATATCTTACAAATACATTATTTGCGTTTCAAATCATGTGTAGTTATCTGTAATATATAGTGAATTTGTGTGCAATAATGCCGATCTTTTATAACTTATTACAATCACATATAAATTCTGATTTTTACATCGTAGGATACATCTTTTATAAGAATTTACCTGTGTCCGCCATTTTTGTTTACACTGCAATCAGCAGTTCCGTGATTTTTTCACTCCGATTGGATGAAATCCTGCCTAGCGCCTTCAATGACTGGATCACGAATTTTTTATGCTTTTATAATGATTAACAGCCTTAGGGGCCATCAAATTAGTACGTATGCATGGAGGGGGAGGAAGTTAACCAAAGTCATGGGGGGATATATAGATAATGTACGCACCCATAGGAAACGGGAGGGGTGAAACCTCGATAATAATTTGTCTAATATATAACCTGTTCGACTGGGTTCAGCCGGCGTTTGAATTTTAGCGGATACTAGGCAAACATTTTACAGTTATGCAGCTTATTTCTTTCATGTAGTCAGACATTCAACGTCGGTGGACTAACTGTATTATTGAACATTTTAATATTATTAATCCTTGATCGTTTCTGCGTGGATTAAATATAGGCCATTCTCTAGAATTATAGGGTGTGCATCAAGCGTACGTACGCTGGTGGGGTGTGTGTAAAAAAGTAGGCATATGTACAGGGAGGGGTCAAGCTTTGTCAGATTTTTGCGTACGTACCAAATGGATGGCTCCTTAACAGAACCATTTTGACTTTAAAAATTCCAACCTGGCCCGTGTTACTAGCCGGTTCTAGCCTGTTTGTGAAAGTATGACAGGGGACCAGTCTAGTTCCCTGCATAATCCAACGTGTCATGCACTATACATTTCTGATCAATATAGTACAAAGGAAAAAAAAAAAAAGTCAAATTAAACATAACAAAATTTATATTGTAAAGGCTTAATTTGATGCTGCAGATAATAAATCTACCTGTCGTTTAAAGAGTTATGTTTACAAATCACTAATAGTTTTGTTCATGAGCATATATAACAACATGACTTGATTACAGCTAAAACCACCGCTCTCTTATCCTAAATTTATGAGATTTTGGTCCTGAATAGAAAACACAAGTTCTGTTATCATTGTTGTAAAGCGCGTTTGATGCAGACTGGTTTGCTTGATAAGCATCGTGTAAACTTTTGATCTCTGACTTCATGAAGGACAATGAAATGGTTCAATTTATTCAGCAATATAGCAAAGTCATCAGAACACACACACACACACACACACACACGGGCAGAAGTAACTTGTGATTAGCAAAGCCGAGCGCCTTAAAGCACTCTGGCTCCAAGAGTTAATCACGCAGTCCAAAGGCCAAATTGTCAATCGTAAGAACTCATTGTATTTATAATTTTTCAACTGTTTTGAAACATGTAGTCTAAAACTATGTTAAGACTTTATTGGAGCTTCACGTTTCATAATATTAACAGATGATCAGAAATGAAACAGTAATTTAGTTTGCAGAGAAATCATTTAGTGGTAGAATACATCTGAAATAATGTAATATCGAGTTCTACAATTCATACACTTTTAAAACGGTTTCACAAAACCAGTACATAGAATAAACGAAATACCAAACACATCATGAGTAAAAAGAGGAGATAATATACATTATCATCTCTTTCATCACAACATTTGACAATCGGAGACGGTCTTGCAGATTCTGATCTGAACTTGTACTGAGCATGTCAGTGTTCTTTATATGTGGGTCCTCGCAATTTCCCAACTCTATAACCTGGTGGCCTTTGAGAGCCCCTCCCCCAGTGCCCGAACAAAAAGGCTTTCCAATGTTGTTGTGTCCCTCTAAGGTCTGTGATGTTTTGTTGCAGATTCTGGTCGTATCTTGTAATGAGCTTGTCAGTGTTCATGTTTTTGAACGCACTGTCAACTGAAGATTAAGTCTGACTCTGGAGGAGTAGAGGTCATTTGAGACCGTCTGAGCAGTTCAAGTTCCCAGGCCCGTAACCCCTTTTAGTTCATCATAAACTTTTCTCACTGCGGATTTTTTTTTTTTTTTTTTTTTTTGCACACGTCTGCATCTTTAATTGCAACATGATGTGGGTGGTAACCCGTTTCGCGTTGGCACCCGATGATGGTAAGGATCCGCGTGATGAAGTTTTCCCATTCTGGACACACAACACTATCTCGAACTCCGCCATGCTAATCGTTTCATCTTTAGATACGGAATAAATCCTGGCAATTATGCTGAGACTAATTTGTGCGGCCGCCATAATTTCGGAATAGATACGTAATCGGTTATAGTGATTATGTTTTCTGTGCCGGTTATTTTATAATATAGCGCAGTCAACAATTCCTACTGATATACCCATGATAGTTTCCTCAGGGGGATTGTACCACATATGTTACAACAGCAAAAATCGAGAATGTTCCGATTGCGACTTGGTCTCCTTCCGCTACCATAATGTTCCATGTAAATGACAGTAGTTACGAATGTAGTCCTCAATAAACTAATTTCTTGCGACGAGAAAAGTTTTGATATTAATACTTTCATAGGGAAGTATAACTGATCTACATGCTGAGATTATCTGTGTACAACCGCCATGGTATCGTAGAAAATATTTTCCTGTAAAATATTTAATTTCTCAGTAATAGTGCGTTCCGGTGATTTGGCACTAAGTTCGCCTAGAAGTACATTTGTTTTGTCTCTTAGGACCGTTTTCATCCAAGAATTGTCACGCGGACATGTGCGTCTTTGGCTGATATAAGTCGACATGGTCTTTCATTTCCTGGCCGAGTCAATGCATTGAATTAACAACAAGATGTCCAAATAGCCAGCGTTGAATATATCAGCGGTGGAGCGTGGGCACATGGGAAGCTCTTATGTAAATAATCAGCTACTTCACTTGGTGGCGCAAGCCTGTAAGAGTCAAAATACAAAAGATGTCACGATTTTACTGTATATGTGAACCACTGAGTTTCAGTTTGTTTGGTCCAATCCAGGCTAACAATGCCGGCTTCCCACATGCTGGGGACCATGACCATAAATTCATCACGCATCAAGAACGCTCGGGCATGTGTGAATGATTTTGTTATTGTGAGTAAATCAAAACGAATAATTGGACGTGCTTTTGTGGCTGTCTACGATAATGCCACAGCCGCAGGATTGGTCCGATGGTATTTTGCGAGTTGTCCCGGGTAGTCGAGGTCCTTTTCCTGTCTTATCTGACGCTACAAGTCCACTAAACGCGTTTATTTAAAACCATCTCAAAGGCGATTGCGACGGCCCTTAAAGGCGCTGCTTTTGTTTATCGCGGAAGCTGCAGCCTCCATCAGTACCAGAATGGCCACGAGAAATGTAAAGATCCAAACGCCCTTTTTAATTTGCACGACCTACGACTTTGATAACTGTAATGTTGTTAAGGGTGCTCTTTTGTTTGCTTTCTTGAACATGGTTAAATTGTCTTTTGAGTTAAACACAAGAAGTCATTTCCAGTTCACTGTGCCGGAGACAGCCTTATTATGCGCCTCAGTTGTTTCTTATTGGGCTTTTTGTTATCGCATGCTGGTTTTTGCTAAGTTCAAAGTTAACTTAGTGATATGACATTAATTTAATTCTGCTGTTCAATTACAACAATTACAAGTTTGTAAAAACAATCTCTGGTTTTCTCAGGCGTGTCAAAGACCCTTATCCGGCCACCCAAGCCCTCCACCAATGAGGTCTTGTCCGAGAGAATCACAGTATGAGGACAGAACGTTTAAGTAAAAGTATTAAGATTGAAATTTTCTCTAAATTGTATTAAAAGTAATTTTTCATTAAATTATATTGAAAGTAATTTTCCACTAAAATATATTGAGAGAAATCTTATATATTTGCGTAATATAACTGTATGCTATTTTATAAATATCACGCTTTACGAGCAGGTGCAGAAATCCATAAAATACATTTCGCTCGTATCTAAATGGCAACAATTGTCAGCATAAAATACATTTCTCTCGTATCTAAATGTCAGCAATTTAGATTTGGGGGGAAGCTGCTGAACAGACAAATTATTATATCAATAATGGATGCGTTACGCAGATGGTTCACACGATGGGCCAGGGAAAGTTTAAGTGTCTTGTTTTGACTGGACTGAACGAAACCAAAAACTGTATAAATAGAGAAGCGGGCTTACGAAGGGTTAGTTCGTTCCTCGTGTCAAAACAGCTGTATTTTCCTTACAGGTAAGAATCGTCTATGTTCACAATCTTCTTTAAAGAATGGGCACCCTTTAGTATTTGAGACTTTAACGGTAAAATTCGTATTTTTCCAACATTTTTGTGAGTTCTTTATATGTTATATTATATTATGATGGAATGTTTAATTGTATTTGTGGTATGTATTATTGGAAAAGATGAATTCGCTACCAACTTCATGTTTAGATTTAATTTGGAAATAAAAGATTCTTTAAGTAATATTGAGTAATGTTTAGTAACCTATTCCAAATTAGTATTCTATTTTAAATTTAGTAAAATACATTTCTTCAAAATGATTGTTACATTAATCGCAACTATTGAATTTTATGCTCATTGGATATCATGAAGTTAATCGAGATTTAACTATATGTATTACATTCTAAAAGGCAGAAATTATACAAACGAAGTCGGTAAGCTCGATGCCAAAGTGTAATTTTATATGTATTTCTTGTATTTTAAATAGAAAGGCTTTATAAATGTATCTTTAGAATGTAGCATTATATATATCAATGAAAAGTTCGTTCCTTGATTCAGAACAGCTGTATTTTCCTTACAGCGATTCCGTACCTCATTCCCCAAGATTTAGTCGTATCTATACGGCTATTGGTGACACCCTTGTTAGAGTGCCTGAACTCCTTCTTCTTCTCACTCTCTCTCTCACCATGGGCAAAGACATTTCTTAACTTATGAGTAATCCCTTCTCATAACAAGAGATGAGAAGAAGGTTATGAAGCAAACCGTATCATAACAACAGCAATGTATCTATAACCGGGTACGGTGACAATAGTAACACCTAGATGAAAAAGCACTCCTACCAGGGACTGACTTTATAGATTCAGGTGCTTCTACGAAATAAATAGATCGGGTACCACACAGCAAAGACTTTTAGGAAAATCTGCAGACCTGAATCAACGTATTCCTGCCGGTATTTGTACAACCAAAGCTAGTGATATACACGTGTGACTTGAATCTTTGCAACGTCGAGCAAAATTGCTACGGAGGCTTCTCGATGATCTTTTAACCCAAATAAACCTCAGACACTCCTAACTGGTCAAATGCCATCCCAGTACGGGCTTTCGTTGTAATCAATGTAGATTTGATTGAAACGATTGAAATTCGGGAATTTTTATCTGATCTACAGCGGCGCTTTTGATTCTGTTAACGGTTTCAATTGCAACCTGATTAGTGATCAATGTAGTGCTCTCGGCTAGGCACGCAAGCACCAATGGTGTGCATGTCAACCGTCTAGGGACGACATCACCATTTCCGAAATAAACGAATGGATATCATGCGTACAACCGTCATTGTATACATTAAATGTCAAATCGATCTCAGTTGTAAAGTTATCTCGCCAGAGGTTCCGCCGTGGAGCCGTCGAAGTAATCTAGAGTAGATCACCACGATGCGTATACGGAGAATTCGAATAATATGGAATCTTTGGAGGGGATACTCGATGCACGTGAAAGGTTCGCTCTGTAACTGACACTGATGACTTCACGGGTCATATTAACTTGAATCGTCGAGGTGTTACTGACAATTTGTGGAGCAATATTGTGACTGATAACTGCGGATCTTGCGCGCGAATTCGATTCTCTGTGGAAATCTAATTAAAATATTTTGGCCAACGGAAACTATTCTTAGCGACGATAGCCTGATACCAGTCTCATGCTATGGAGATTCTATCGAGATGTCAGTAATGAGGGTAGACTTGTGTTCGCGTATATAGATTTTAGAATATTTCTTGAACGCAAGCTAAATCTCCGTTGGATGATCTATTATTTTAATGTCGTAATCACATGTAGAAAGTCCAATCATAGTCCAGATGGCGCTACCATTTTCTGTGAACACAAGCCAGTTATTCGCGTCAATGTCCCTCAACGGCTGAGATCGGATATTAGGCTAACTATAATAAACGCACAAAGACATTAGTGTGATTTGAAGCTTCCGGGATTCCATGCGGCATGTGATGTAGAGAAAAACACGCAGAACTCTGGTTTTGCTGACAAGGTTGTAATTGATGGGAAGTAATATTCATCTGAAACGACTTCGTTGTGCGCGAGAGGCAAATTCTCCCCCTGTAAACGAGCCCGGTAGATCAAGGATTTATGCAAGTGTGACTGGATCTTTTCTGCAACTAGGCTTTCACCATGCGAACAATCCTATGAAATAAATGTAATTATTACTGCAGAGCCTATTAAGTCGCATCAACTCCCTACAAACCGATTTGTCTCATTCAATTTTTAAGGTAAATCGGGCGCATAGCATGCACCAATTTAAGTTTTTTGGATTGGGTAAGTCTGTGGCAAACGTTTAGTGATAACCAAAATTCATCTGCCGTACCGATTTATGAACGTTTGGAATTTGTATTTTCAACTTTGATTGTTATTCGAGTGGCTGTTGTTGTGGAATATTTTAAATGGCCTTCTGGTATCGTTCTATATTTTTTCTAAGCCTTTTTTGAAATTTTAACAATCATACTGGCACACATCTGATAGCCCCAGTGGTTTCTTTCATGCAACTGATTCCACTTGAACCAGTGCATGATCAAATTAAGGATAATCTGGGTTTTCCCAGATCCGTCCGGCCAAAAAATAATGCGCGAACCGAGTCTGGACACTTATCACCTTGTTTGGGTGGTCTGGACTTCGCCAGCGCAGTAACGTCAGTGACGGAAAAATCTTTTCTCTTTCTTGTTGATATGATGAGTGTCAATTGTCGTATTACTGTATAGCTTACAATCATGACTTCATATAGTGTGCAATTCCGCATGAAAATTGAAAATCCAACTCGAACCTAGCCGCAATCGCAGAACATGCGTCTGATGTGAAACAAAGAAATTTACATTTGTGAAAAGATTGCCAAACAAGTGTCCCGCCAAGGAAAATTTACCTGGGGATCTTGTTTTGAGGACTCACAAAGAGGTTCTCAGGGAGAATATTTTGTTTCTCACACATGATCGGTTACATGGACGCACATACACATATGCACTAACCATTGTAGGTATCGCCAGTAGATACAAGGAAGCCGGGTGTTTAACATCAAAAGTTTCAACAAGTGTTTCAGACACTTTGAAACGTATCAGATCATAAGTCGTTATGATTACCTCAGCCTCTGCAGATGAAATCAGACAAGGAATTTTTCGGAGCTGATGCTGCGTTATTGGCGAAATATTTTGTGCTGGTTTATTGTGGACATGTCAGCATACATCGTGATCAGGCCATTGTGGAATGACTCAACTGTACACTTTCAGAATGATTGTTCAAACACTAATGCGTACAAAAATTGTTGATGAATCATGAAGCGCGCTATCAAGAATTAGTGACATAGCTTCGTTCAGGCACAGCAGTACTGAATAATGAAACCACGCGTATAATTGATCTTATCAAAGTATAACTTGTACATGAGCAAATTTGACAACTCTAACACGGACGCACCGACGTAAATGGGTTTCGTCAACTTTACTTTTGCTTTCTGCTGTGTGCGGCAAGGAGATCACCATCAGATATATTGCGTGACTGAAATACTGGGCCGGCAATCAACCTGTAGAATTTTCGTTATTCACTGTCCCAAACAAGGTCGACGAGTAATCGTAAGGCGACCGTTGCCCTGCGTCGCAAGATGTTAACGATTCTATCCCGACAAGAAATGACAATCCTTCAGAGAATCAGTAACTACAGCTGACATAGCCGAAACATCATGCAATTTTCTATCTTGTTCAGAATAATGCTTTTAACTGCGTACGTTGCTGTCGAGATTCCTTGCATGATCAAGTGACCATCTCAATCGGAATTCTTGTTTAGCTTGGACAAATTCCCAGCTCCGGGTTACATGTATAGTTTACACGACCTCTGTTTGCGCCAGTGATGTGGCAGTGATCACATACTTTTTCATCAGTGAAGCTAAAACACCCCTCACAGATCCAACAGTGAGTTTCAGCAGAAATCTCTCGCTGGATAGGAGATATATTGCCGAATCCATATCGCTTTGATCTCGAGCCATTTAATAATAACCTCTACCTTGTCTTTACCAAGGTACAACAATGGCGGCTCAGTTGCTCCACCATATCTGAAAAAGTGTATCAAAACCCTCATGTAACATGTTCAGCATTTTCATCGTATTTGACGGAACCGCATCTTCTATCTGAACATTCAGGCATTCAAAGTTTGCGTAAATTATATATGGATCTTTAATGTTCTGTTGCACTGCAGTGAATTTTAAACTACTATTTTTTTACCAGGTTTTGGCATTATTGTACGCTGAAGCTTATCACCACCACGACCCACCACCCGTAAAATTTGTGGCTATCAAGCAAGTGATGGGTACTAAATACTTACATGCAGCTATGATATGGAAACTTTCTTAATTTGTGTTTGCTCTTCCGGCAAACTATTTGTTGAAAATCCTCTATCTACACATAGTGGTACCTCGTCACTAAGATATCAAAGCCGTCCAAGTTTTCGGTATTGCTCAACAACAGATCAATACGTTTAGTCCGCTCACGCGTGGAAGCTTCGCTTCGTGTGATCGATAATCCAATTGGATGATAGCCTTTTTTTCTCAATTAAACACATTAATAATCGATAATATATACAGGGAATTTATCAAACTCGTGTTAACCCGGACGTGTGTATTTTCGAGGCTGGTCTGTATGCAACACGGATAAGATGACCTATTCAAAACATTTTGTCATTGCTTTTCACATTTAATACTGTCAGCAGTGGATTATCATTCCATCCACGAAAAGATTTGTGCAGGAAATTCGAAGATGAACCTATAAGCGTGTGGAAAGCATCCACACTGAACCTCCTTCGAAGCATTTTTCAAACCTCTCGAGGATCCTTGCATAACCGTTATTGATTTTATCATTATGGTATCGTGTATTTAAAACGTAAGATCACACAGGCAACACAGCTGCAAGGCTACAAATGATGCAGAGCCTCATTTACTTAAATAACTAAATAACTGGCAAGTTCTACATGGAGAACAATGTCTACCTTTAATCCGGACTGCAACTTCGTTTCACCTATATGGTGTAATGTTGACATAATTCCCGGACGGTTGCAGAGATGTTTCACAGCGTCTCTGCTGGGCTTGTATACGCTTGCGAGGATTGTCCAGTAATCTTGAAGATCACAGGAGTAATTGTGTAACTTGAATTATGGAACTTTGATTTATTTTAGGACCTTACACATCATCCTCGTCAGCAATAGAACATTCTATATGGCGACGTTTTTCCTCATCAGTGACCACTCGTGCGAAACTATAACTGCCTGGGTGGTGGAGAAATCTTAATATGTAGCTGCTGCTATTGCACGAAGTTGTCTCACAGATGTACACCGATCCTCTAAAGGAAGTCCTAATAGAGGAAGCAGATGTGCATTTTGTTGTACCTTTCGGTATCCTTATTCCGCGTTCTCGCGTGGGTTTTGTAAGTGGATTTATAGTTTGCTCAGCCGTGGCAACAATTAGTTGTTTTTCTGGGGCGAAGTTGTCTTATAACCAATCGTGGCTCAAATGTCAGGCCTAGTAGTAAAAGTATACTTGCCTTTCCCATACAACTTTGTATCATTATTCCATGCTCTAGTTTTGATTGCTTACATTGATTCACAGGAAAAATGCCTTATCATAATGCAAAACCATTGTCGAATTGCTTATTTACCAGTAAAGTATTTTTTTATAAAGGGTAATTGTTTTAATCTTGACAACATTCGTCACCTTTTTACTTGACGACATCGTTGGTTTTTTCCATGATCGGTGCGTTGGGAAGTCTCAGCCACCGCTCACGATAATAGTCAGCAACAGTCCCACATCCACATAAAAGCTTATTAGTAGCCGAGCGCCAAGGCCAACAAGTAACGCAGGCAAGTATGATTTACAATATTCCTAATAACCTGTTCTGTTGCTAAAATGTCATGGCATACACATTTTCATTGATTGCATTCCAGTACCAACGACGCTTCTATATATATACGCGAAAATGTTTAGTCGTGCGATACTTTTAACAGATTGAGATGTATAATATTAAATGATGTTCTGCTATATAAACATGCTCATCTTCGCAAGGCCAACCAAATATGCGAGGTCGCTGCTCTAATAAAATTTTAAGGCCAGCTGTATTTCTTCTGTATTGTTGTATATTGTTTCGTATTTCTTTTCAAGGTTAGTGAGCGTGTATGTCATCTGTATATTAATGCTCACAGTATTTATCTAATTCTGGCGATGTTCGTTGTCTTTGCTGTCAAGCTACATAGTTACTTTATCATTTTCAGACACGCCATTTGGCTGGTAATTCCCACATTAGAAGCAAGCGTGAATCATTTTAAACTCTTATATGTGTCAAACTGTGTGGTTTCTAACGACATTATACAATAGTCCACTGCAATTCTCTAATATATAAATTCACTTATTGGTTGTCAGCGTATATCAAACTGTAAACGGCTTACCATCAAAGTGCAGGATATTCTCACAGATGCAAACGTATGTAAAAATTCGACAATGAGAAAAGACTTTGACGAACCTGAAAGGGTTATAAGCCTTGGAACCGGAGCTGGTCAGAGGGTCTTAAACATCCATTAATACTCTACTTTAGATGTGCTGGAAGGAAGCAAAGTACTATATTTCAGCAGAATGAAGCAACACGTGTACTATTTTTCAGCAGAATGAAGCAACACGTGTTTCATTGTTTAAATAGACACGGAAAAGATCGAAAATATTTTGAGGAAACCCGAAGAAGAATTGGTAATTATGGTGCAAAGGTATGAAGGTACACCCAAGAATATCTTGACAATGTTTAAATGAGTCCATTACCTGCAAGGGTGTTGTAAACTTTACCACTGTAGGGAAATCCTGAAAATGACAAGTATATCATCATCTTTGACAGGAAAGTTTAGTTAACTATAGCCCCAGAGTCTCCAGTGGGGAATGTACCTTCCAGCAGAATAATTTTTGATAATTTGTTTCTTGAAGGAGAAAATAGTGGAAACTTATAAAGCACTGGATTCTTACCATGGTCATTCTATAACCCTGACCTCAATATAATTAAGAATATTAGGAAGATAGTTGTTGTTGCTGTATGTTTTAACGCCATTTTTCAGCACACGATAGACTATACATGGCAGCCAGTATTAATGGTGGAGGAAGAACCAGGGAAAACCCCGGAAAGAACCACCGACCCACGAGAAGCTACTAGCAAGCTTTCTCACATACCCACATTGGCTGAATCCAGGAAGATAGATAATTTTCCCCATAAAACCAAATACGTTAAATCAAGTCTAGATCTGAAATCATTTGGGTAGTTCTTAATCGTGTTCAATAAGAAGTTTTTTAGGATTCCAAGCTACAATAAGTTGTATGTGATCAGTGACCAAGGAACAGATGTGTAAGTATTATTTTCTTTCCAATATTTCTCACAAGATTCGTTTGCAATAGCAATAACGTTTCCTTTCCTCAATGACGTCAACGTACGTGACTAATCCCTTTTGGTCAGATACTGTAGCGAATACTACCATTCAGAATGATGGTTGTTGTTGAAATATTAGTAATTGTGATTAGTTAATGCCCATTATATACTACAAAAGCAAATTTAAAAATAATATATAATATATATTTCCTGAAAAAAAGTTTGCATCTGATTTTATTTTTGATCTATTCCAATGAATAGTTTAAAGCAAATTATGTTGAAACATTTGGAGCGCAAATAAAGTAATTTATTTAGAACAAAAATTCTTTCCGAATCTTTTTCTCTTCTATAGATATTCATTCTATTATTTACACCACTTATTTTTGCTTATAATAGCTATTGACACTGTATGAAATAGACAGATTGTTCGAGAAGAACATTTTAATCGACTAATTAGCTTAGACAAGAGTTAGTCTTGTTGTTGATATTTTGGAGTTTGGTTTTCTTGGTTTCGCCATCTTTTGATTTGTTATATCTTTGTATTTGTTGTTATAATTGATCATTAAAATAAATTGTTCACAGCCTATTTAGCTTTTACTTTTGACCTTGCTTATCATGTTATCAATAGTAGCGAAGTTGATGATTTCGGAGATTACTATTTCAACATATTTATAAATCTTATTTAAACATTTTATCTTGTGAACAAGTATAAAGGGAAACACAATCTGAAACACATACACCTAATGCAATTATGTCTATACCTGTCTCTAACCAATTCAGAGCTTTGTGATCTATTAATTTCTAATCTCTTCAATTTTCGGATGCGTTGCTGTGTTGTTGTTTTAGATAGATTTCCACTCATTTTCTTAGAGATGATACACCATTTATTGATAAAACTTTTGACCTTTTAAAGTCGATAAATTCTGAACTGTATAGGAGAAAATGGAATGATTAACTTATAACTTTTCAATATCAGTTGTGTATGGTCGATAATTTGTAAACCTCAAGAGCTTTTGAAACATAAGATGTGGGCAACAGTGAGAAAAGAGCTTCATTTGACATAGTGAGTTGGGTTCATAATGTTTGAAGGTTTTTCTCTCAATATTGTTCCAATGAACTAGAAAAAAGTTAGCAATGTACTGTGTTAATACTTGTTTCAGATAAAAGTGTGTGGGATAGCAAGAAGTCGATTGTAAGCTGACTACAAAATAAAATACCACGTGGTTTTCTCCGTAACATTGTGCGCTCTTGGACGAAAAGCAAAGCGTCCTCTTGTATAAATTTGTTGAGTGCGCCAAGCTTGTCCTGAACCTGCGGAGCAAGTTCAAATATGTTATTCACGTACGAAAGTTGCAGTTGTATCAGCGGTTGGGGATGTGTGTGCTGCAAATCTTTCGGGTGCTCCGTCAACGCGCATGCATGGCTCCTTACATCCTGATGAATATTGACCTGCAAAATACCGCCACAAATGAGTTCGACAAGGACTTCTTTACATTTATAAACTTTCCGCTGTTTAGAAAAACGTTGGAAAATCTGCGGAGGCAAATCTGCCATGGTCTTGTTCGGGAAAATGAGCACGATACATTTCGCAGGCTGAATGTGGACCCCGCTTTAGAGTTAGGAAACATTTGACGGTGTACTCGCTGCTGTGCATTGTAAAATCAAAACTGAAGCTAAGAAAATCCATCTACTTTAACGCGTCGGTACCTGACTTATTAAACCGTTTAATATACCAGTTCTTATGTGACAAATTCAAGCTGAGACACTTCAGCGACGGCATTATGTTGTACAAGGACACAGACTCGTTGCATGCTACAAGCGATAACATCTACTTAATTTAGGTGGGTGTCGCTTGTAAACTGGTCAATGTCATCCGCTGTTCAGCAACACCAGCAGGAAACTCGTTGGGAGGTTCTAAAATTAGTGCGCGATTGCAAGCCCATTGAGGATTACATGGTTGCCGCCAATGGTACAAAGGGAGTCCTATGCGTGATTGTTCAAACGGATCATCTACACATGTACATGGAATGCCCATGTAGGGTGAAATCCCGCTCGTAACAAATATTATTCGTTGAATGGATGTTTACAGATGTAAAAAGATTAGCTTATCACCGTTGACAAACAGGTGATAGAGTTTCCCTGGCGGAATCAAAACTTACGCCTACAAGCAGAAAGCAATGGCATGCTGAGGATGTCCGCAGATCAAACCAAGATTTACGAAGGTTCCAGTGCCATATAGTAACGTGCTGGCTGCCCTGGAACACCAGTCCTGTCCAAGATCGTATATGTATGGAAAGACCTTATATGTCAGCGGCTCAGCTTATTATTTGCTTTCAACATCCATGGCGGTTAGCATGTATGGGTGTAAATGACTTTTTCGTCCACGTACCGAATGATGCGGAAGAAATCAATGATCATCCTGGTGAACGTTTTTGGAGGTTCTCGCATCAAAGTATCCACATTTTACAAATACAGTTATTGAGGGAAAGGGGAGCTATGATATGGTCACTAACACAAATATGTACAATCCAACAGCAACTATAACAATAACACCCACCCACCCACACACACACACACACACACACACCCTTATTAAAAGACCGAGGAGGGAACGAGGATTGATGTGAAGGTCACTATAACTCATAATTTCAAAACAACACGTGACTTTAGCATCTAACACGCACCTTCACGAAACAAAACATGTAGAAAATGATATCTCCGTGATAGTCATTACCAGAGTTGACTACAACCAAAACACCCACCTGTACAATCAAAAACCAATCCTTGTCATCCAAAACAAATTCTAGCAAATAAAACGGATGAGAAAAAGAGTAGTGAATTTAAAGTCCCTCAAACACACCTTTGCTATCCAACACTTGCACTTTCAGAAACAATGGCATGAGCTTGGAATGAGAAGAAGGCCGTACATAAATATATTGTTTTATTTCACCCACTTATTAAAACGTCACCATTATCTGTACTATTTTGTTTAAAATTGTTATTCTTTTGACAGGGCATTATAAAATAAATGTTCAGCACCGGGTAAAGCGTGGTCTAATGCCCTTCTGACATACCCATACATAATGAATCCCATGGATATGGATGGAGCGAGAAGAACAGTTGCAGCATGAACAACAGGAATAAGAACAACAACAACAATGAAAAGCAGCATCAATAAAAAAATTAATAATGCCTAAGGTGAAGAATTTAGAAAGCGAGACTAATGAAACGTTTCATTTTAAGTCGAGTTCATGTTTAGAGGAGGAATCGATTTGAAATAAGGACGCTGTTTATGGAGCCCTGATTGGGAAGTCCCAACACAAAAAACAACCTTTTTCATAGTTAAATCAAAGGTCCTACTCAAAGCAACCCAGTTTACTAGAAAATACTACTACTTCTCTCTCTCTCTCTCTCTCTCTCTCTCTCTCTCTCTCTCTCCTAAATCCAATCCTTTTTAGGTCAATGAGTAATTGTTTGTGCTAGTGACCATCCAATATCCACACTTAACGTTCAAAACCAACACTTTAAAAGAAAACTGGTGATGGAAAAGGGAACTGTCGCGATTTACAATATCGGCGTGTTGAAATAAAATTAAAGCAGCGATCGCAAGAGCGATGAATTTGATGGTTGCTATTTTAGAATTATGTGTTGACTTACATGGAAATTAAACTTGAAGGTTTGTTTTTGACCAAGCTGGTCAGTGTTGAGTTTGTTGCTTTCAAGAAAGAAAGTCAAAATAAAACCAATAGTCCAATCATCAGAGAGTGTAAAACGGTGATATTTGGAAAATTACATCAGTATTAGCCTGTATTGTTTTGTCAAACTCGCTGCTGATCAATTAAAATACCTGTTGGTCAGCAAAAATATGTACTGATCAGTCAAAACAGGCTTTGGTAAGCCAGAACATGTATCAGAATAGTACAATCAGAATAGTACTGGTCATCGAAAACAGATGTTGGTAAATCAGAAACGATGCTGTTATTTGAAAACCAGAATTGGCTAATTAGAACATACTTTAAACAGTCATAATATATGCTGTTCAGTTAGAATATGAGTCGGTCAGTCAGAATGGGTTTTGATCCGTTAAAGTAGGTGTCGTTTTCAATAACAAACGTTTTTGGTCAGTAAGATTAAGTATACGTCAGTCAGAAATAGGTCTTGATGAGTCAGAATTGATGATGATCAGTCACAATAGGTGTAAATTAGTCACAAGAGCTGTTAGTGAGTCAAGATAAGTTTTGCTCTGTCGAGAAAAGGTCTTCTTCAGTCAGAATAAATGTTGGTCAGTCCAAATATATGATGTCAGTCAGAGTAGATAGTCAGTCAAAATGGATGCTGGAATATAAGACCAGTTTTTGGTCAGTCAAAATAGGTGTTAGTCACAATAAGTGTTGCTCGATCAGACGGTGTTTAGTTCACTCATAACATGTGCTGGTAGGTGACAGTAGGTATTTGTCAGCTGGAACCGGTGTTGGTCAGTAAGAATATGTTTTGGTTTAATTTCCATGGAGACCTATATCCTATCATCTATATTAAATTCCTTTTGGGCCCCATTGTGACCCAAAATGTTAATTCCCATAGGGACTCATACAACGCAAAACTGCTAATGCTATGTTACTGAAGGGCCCAATAGAATCCCCCCTCCGAAAAAAAGAAAATAGAATAGAAGAAAGAAAGAAAAAACATTTTGTAGGCGATATATATCACCTCTCTGCACATTCTTGAATCTGTGACGATATAGCTTTCCACCATTATTAATGCTGACTGGACATTTTGTGCTCTACAAACTGTTTAGTCAAGACAGTGGGATACGGTCGAAATTGTGCAGTACCAGCCTAGTCCCCTTAACTTTATTTTGCCCCCCTCTCCCCCTAAAAATTCATGCCGACGCAGATAGAACGCGTTTGTATTTTGCATCTGATTGTTATCATGTGCTTGTTGTGTTGTCGTTGTTTCTTTTGAAGCAAGATCCGTTCCTTTGCAACGTTTTCCTACCCCAACACACAAAGGTAACATCATTTTGGGAAAATTACATTGTGTGCTCCGGTGTTCAGTATTCTTCTTGTTTCTTTGTAACAATCTCTGTTTCTCTGGCACATCATCGTTCCCTTACAAGGGAGGATAATGTCAATGTTAGATAAACTGCCATATGTGCTTGGGTGTGTTTTCGCACCTCTGCGCGAAATGGTAATATTGATTTTACAATGTGTGTAATCTCTCACATATATATTACTCCTGTACATAATTTTATTCAATCTGCTTCAGTTCGTTTAAGGTGTTTAAAGCGGTTTAAATATATATGATCAATACTTCGTTTTAATACACTGTACTTAATTTACATTCGTCTTATTATGGAATATGCATCGAATATTTGGTCATCTCTCAATGGAAATGATTTTTTAAAAATATAATAAAAGATAATTGAAAAAAATGTTCACTTAACATCTATACTAAGAAAGCAGGTAGCAGTCATTCAGGTAAGGATGGAACTACAAAATGTAAGCACTTAAAATAAGTAACAAAACAAGGTCAAAATTACGTCACAGCCAAATGCCGTAAATTATCCACGTTGATGTCTCTTATAATCTGAGATATTCCAAAAACTTAATTCAGCTCTGGGTCAGAATCGCTTTACATCAAAACATATTTGCCCAGCGTAACTATTGTACATGGAAGATCCTATTGAAATATCTAGTTCAACCCTCAAAGTTTTTGAACAGGGCATATAGAATGTCGTTAGACCTGTGCAGTCGTATATCTCGTGTGGCAATATCAAATGCAACGGTGTGAACCAGAACGGACACCAATATTTTGGTTATTCTGAGAAAACATTGACTTGGCTATATAGTATTCTGAGAAAACATTGACTTGGCAATATAGTATTCTGAGAAAACATTGACTTGGCTATATAGTATTCTGAGAAAACATTGACTTGGCTATACAGTATTCTGAGAGAGAGCATTGACTTCAAAATCGTATGGTTTTTAATATCCAAACTTAATTTACTTTTGTTTTATTCAGAAGCGAGTTATTTTCTGAAGGTACACCTGATGCTGTTGATGATATAAGCAAGCAGCAGAGAGACTGAGCCCACCAACTATTTCGTCAAACAGAACCTTCTATCGAAAACACTCTTGATAGAAGATTTGTCTTCACAAAATAAACCCTTCTAGTCAGAAAACACTGATAATAGGCTTTCTCCGCTGACCAGAAGGGTTATCTGATGAAAAATATCTACCTATATAATTACTTCTCGATACAAGGGTCTACAAGACGAAACATTCGGTGGCTCAGTCTCTCTGCTGCTCAAAATGCTTGCATTTTTAATACGAAGTATTTCTAACTAAAAAGTGTATCTAACCCAACTCGATACCGTGTCTGAGGATCATGTAAATTTATCGTTACAAATCCGTGTGGTTTTGCCTGAGCACGACTAAAGAAATTTCTGAATTTATTTATGTCCATGTCGCCGCTGCACCAAGTCTGATGTATATTTCGTAACGTGTGTATGTCAACGCCGTTGAACAGCGCAAGAATGTTGCAGTTATCTCTGATCACTTTCGGAATTTGTGTATACCGTTGAGTTACATAAATCACATCAACGTTTTTGTGTCGTCCACGTGACAATATCCTGGCGGGGTTTGTTTGTTTGTCCAGCATCACATCGTCGTACACGACTAAATTAGTGATGCTCCCGTCAATATCATCGATACCCGGCGACTCATCGATGTCAGTAATAAATTCAACAACATCTTCTTCACTTATCGATTTTGCACTTTCGTTGTAATCCTTCAGTACGCTATAACACCGTTGATCATCCACCGATGGTGCTACCAAATACAACTTATCCCACTTCATCCACTTCATTATTAAATTAAGTAACAACTGCGTCTTACCTGACCCAGATGGACCTATAATAATCATTCGAACAGAATTTGGTAGCACTGAGTTATGTTTAATTGGCTCTCGTCGCTTTGACGCAGAAAAGTCAGTAATCTCCATTAGATATATCATAAAAATAATATGGATTTATATTGTGTGAAATGCCGAGCACGTACCCCAACTGCGGATATGACAACAATTACAACAAAAAATAATCGACAAGCGCTTACAGGCAAGTGTGAACGATGTGGCACAAAAAAGTTTAAATTTATTATAAAAAAGGAGGTGATATTGCAGCCAAGTTAGCCAAGTTACCAGGGACTCCGTGGGCTAAATACCCAGGAGAAAAACATCTTCCAGGATATAATTACTATGGTCCTGGAACCCGACTTGATATCAGAATTGATGCTCAGGATCAGCCAAATCCAGGTGAGTATCCGATAAATGCTATTGATAAGGCGTGTCATGCTCATGATGTAACTTACCGAAGTAAGGATTTACAACAGCGCCATCTCGCAGATGTGAAATTAATTCATGCGTTAAATGCCATCACTGATAAATCTTTCAAAGAAAAGTTAGCATCCTGGTTAATAAAATCCGCAATGAAAGGTAAATTAGCGCTAGGTACTGGTATATAATGGAGTCGATTTATTATTCCCCAAGAGGATATTGGAGAGGTAGCGCAGCAATTAGTAAACTCGCTGAAGCAGCAAAAGTTACAAAAGTTACTGCTAAAAATTGGTTATCCCGACAGGCAATATGGCAAATTTATCTGCCGCGTCATAAACAAATTCACTTTGCGCATTTCGATGTTAGTGTACCAAATGAGGTTCATCAGGCTGATATATTATTTCTGCCACACGATACCGTTCGTCGCCGAACATACAAGTACGCGTTAACTGTAGTTGATGTTGCAAGTAGATACAAAGATGCTGAACCGTTAACGACTAAAACAGCATCTGAGGTTGCTTCTGCGTTTAAACGAATTTATCAACGTGGTCTGCGTTGGCCAAATCTATTACAAGTTGATCCTGGCAAAGAATTTCAGGGTGCAGTATCATCACTGATGAAACAACATAACGTCACCATCAGACGAGGACATACTGAAATTCATCGCGATCAGACAATTCTTGAGCGATTCAATCGAATACTTGCTGAGCGGTTATTTGGATATCAATACGTGAAGGAATTTATTCAGGATACGAGATCGCGCGAATGGGTTGCAAGATTACCAAGCGTGATAGCTGCGCTAAGTAATGAGATTACACGAACAACCAACATGAAACCTGCCATCGCGATCACAAAAAAACATATACCCGTACGACGTGATTCTTCAGCGCAGCCAATACTGGGTAATGTTACAGTTAGATATTTATATGAACCAGGTGAACTTGAAGGTGGTAAACGAAGAGCGACTGATCCTATTTGGAGTGTTAACACACACAAGATATCTAACATAACAAGATCCACTGGTAGACCAGCAATCTACAGGTTGGATTCAACTGCTCCTCAACGTGGATTCACACGTGAGCAATTACAGGTGATTCCTGAGGATACGCAATTACCACCGTGATCACTTAACTAGCGCTAGCGCCTCTACGTCGATTGCACTCAAGACAGGTCAACATGATATTATCGCGTGTATGACCACGACTGTTATCTTTTCTGTCTACGGTAAATTGTCTTGAATTTTTATTCGAATACTGCCATAGCATTATACAATTACAGCTCGCGTAGTGATTATTCTGCTGTTGTTTTAACTCAATAATAAATTCAACATCAAGATCAAAGTCGCGATTATTTTTTTGTCACTCTGTTTGTAACCAGAGAGTTTTTTTCTTATTACATCACCATCGGTGATGCTGTTGTTTTCATTATTAATTTTATCAGCTATTGAATCTTCCAATACAATCCTTCGCAGATGAGATATTCTTCTGACTCTGGTCACTGCTAGGTAGACTAAGTTTGACCATTCGATTCGATCATCAACAATCCAGACAGTTGTATCACTGATAGTTAGTCCTTGAGATGAATGAATTGTCATTGCGTATCCTAGCGTCCACAGGGATTTATTCATTTTTAGTGCATCCTTGACAGCATTAATATCAACTAACACACTATCATTCAATACTAAATTCTGTTTCCTTGACTCTGACGCAGTCAGGCGCCCTGGTATGTCAACATCTATATTTTGTAACCGCGTATCAGCTGGTCTATAACATAACGGCATTGGCAACATTGGAAACTTTTCTTGTTGTAATTGAAATAGCTGTTGTTGAAGTGTTGAAGCTCCAAAAGTCGCTCATCGAAGTTTCAGGAATCATCTCGCGCATAATTTCACATTGAATTTTATTCGGTTGTAATCTGATTAATGTTTTAAATTCTTTCAACGTTGCATCAAGTGCTCTATGATCATCAGACACTTCTTCGTAATAATCAACAAAATCTTTTAACCAATCATGTGGAGATGCGCCGACAAACGGAGGTGGTTGACCGTGATCGCCGCACATAATCACTGCAGTATTTTTCGTTAGCAGCCAATCAAGAAATGTTTTTTATGTTTCCAAGGGCACCGTACATATCTCATCCCAAATTATTTTCTCGGGAATATATTTTGTTCCCATTCGATCTGACGTCCACACACCGCCGCTGTATTTGAAAAAGCTGTGATAAGTACAAGAATTGACTCCTCGTTGTTTCATCTCCCTGGCAAGCCTGTGTGTAGGTGTTAGCACAATCATATCCGATTTTCCAAATAATTCAATCGCTCGAGTTGTCTTACCAGACCCACCCGGCCCGTTTAAATAAACGGTTTTATGTCTAGTGATTGGATCATACACAGATGGTGCGTTCGACATTTCTGACATTTCTGATAATTTACAATAATCATCCTTAATTGCAACATCAGCGGATTCACAAAATTCGTGTAACATCTCCGCTTTTATTCTCCACGAACTCCATTCATCCGAAAATCCTGCGGATTTCAATGTAAAAGCCAGTGATTCTGAATATTTTTTATTGATATAAAATGAATCCGTTGCAACTCTAACTGCGGTGTCAGGAAATCAATTTATCATTGATAGCAAGTTTATAGGAACATAACCCAGCATTGAAGATCTTAAATCTGTGTATTGAGGCGATTCTCCGTCGATATAACTTACAATTGTGCCCAACTTTTTCCCGTCGGACAAGAACACATCCTCCCGATTACAAAATATATTTCTCGCAACAGCGTCAGCAATTATAAAATCCAATTCAGCATCATCGATAATCAGTCGCGAGTGATGTAGTTTGTGATCATATGCAGCACCTTGAGTAAATTTACCAATTATTCTTCGTCCGAGATCTTTTGCTATTTTTTCACTATTGCTATGTTTGATCTTGAGAACTTTAGGAGCTTCTTTAATAATGACATCCATCGGGGTATTTGGACTCTCTCGTGCATACTCGCTAATAACTTCATCTACACTGACACGCTCCGGTGTTGGCAACCAAACTGAGGTCTGTGGTTGATATGATATGATTGCTTCACTGACAGTCAACGATACCAGTATTCGACTGTCAAGCATATATCGCAATAACACTATTGGTGCCCAGCGCTTTTCACTGAAGTGTCTGCCAAACCAAACATAACAGCACGGATGAAGTCTCGCGGCGAATTCAAACGAAGTCACACGAGCAAATCCTGTAAAATCAAAGTCAGGTAAAGGACCGTTTATAGCAACTCGTGTCATCGAGTTCGTGGGATGTCCAAATCGCTTAAAGTATTCGCGACACTCGCCCATCCCGAGAAAGCTTCCTGGGTAGCAAGCAATCATATCCACGGAAATCATATCCCGGTAGTCATACCGGGTATTCCACAACCCGCCATGTCCATACTCGACACAACTTAATTGTATATCCGAAAGAAACTGACTTCGGGTTGGTCTCCACGAATTTCTTTCTCTTGCGGCGCGAGCGGCAACACTTGGAACTGTAAAACAATTAACCAATAACTGCTCAATGTTTTCTTTCACATATTTCTCTGCGAGTTTTTTCATTTGTTGTTGCAACGACTCCGTCCGGTATAATTCACCGTTGGGTTTTACAAATTGATCATATTCGCCATCTTCGGAACTCTTAAATAACCACACTGACACAGGGTCGGTTTTACTCAGCGTGTAAATAACATCAAATATGTTTTCCGAGTAAATTTACAACACGATCTCGTGGAAATATTGTAACCGCATCAGTCCAGGCATGAGAGTTATGATCAATAATTTCAATCGGTGATCCTGACTTTTTATAATGCTTCGAATTATATAATATTTCCCCGGTTAGTGTTTTTACTGTTATTGAAAATTTTAATTTACTTGATAGCACAGCAACATCATTTATTGATGCTCCAGTATCCTTGACTTGCTCAGCCCATGCTGTTATTTTTTCACGTCGCAGATCGGTTAAACCGTTTCCTCGTTTTGCGTTTTTAAAATGTTCCATTACTCGCTCGGCTACACAATTTAACGCCAACGACGAAGTCATTTTCATCGGGGCTAGTTTATCAATTTTTGGTTTTTTTACCAGATAGATTCCATAAATGACTGCGGTCACAGGATACGCTCGAGTGTAATATGGTTTATCAATCCCGGTCAGCATTCCTGGTTTGGAATCTCTACTTAACAGAATGGTCTTTCCGTTAGCAAGAACAGGGTCGAGTTTGTCACGGATAATCCACGTATCGGAATCTGTTTGCATAATAAATTTTATTCTGAAAAAATATTTCTTACCGCGTTGATGTTTATCAGCGGGAAGATAATCAATAATTGTTTTTGCTCGGGCATCAGTCATTATAGCATCGATGACTTCGTCAACATCGATGCTGTCATCGATGACTTCGTCAATATCGCGGATAATTTTAAATGACGACCATACATGAGAAGCACCGTCGTCGCGGAATTCTTTTTTGGCATCCCTGATAATATTAAATAGATCAGTTAGATTCCGTCGTCGTGAATCTCTATTTAGTCTGTCAAGATCGAATCTCCCGGCGCCAAATAACTCCTTCATATTATATTTAAGACAAATATTTAAATAAGAAATATTATATATACAAATGAATAACTGCAAGTGGTTAAAAGTTGGATCTGTAACAGTCTGTAATAAGCCCTGCAGGAAGGAAGTCTGCGGTGAACACATATAAAGCATCAAACGAGGAGGCACAGGACCTATACCGTGTCTTCGATGTGGCATTGGGGTCAGGGGTAAAACACAGTTATGTGCGGGATGCGGAGGTAGGAGAAACTGTGAACTCAAGCGATACTACAATAAAAAAATAATGGAGATGCGCTGAAATCTAGAGTGATTATATAACTAAGTTTTCAGACAAATTATAAATTAGACAAATATATTATTATATAAATGAATCAAGAATTTGTCCCACATCCTATCATTAAAAATTATGAAGCATCTCGCGAGGGAATAGTGAGACACTCTAGATTGAAAAAACCAGTTGGTGTTGTTAATAATGCTGGTTATTTAATGTTTACTGCTGGGAAAAAGAGGTATCTTATTCATAGGTTCGCGTTCGAGTGTTTCTTTGGGATAATCAAAGACGGTCTTGTAATTGATCAGATTGATGGTCAAAAACTTAATAATAATTTATCTAATTTAAGAGTTGTGACACAACGCCAAAATTGTAGTGCTGGGAATGCTGGGGGGAAGAGAGAGTCTAGGGCAGTTGTATTCATAAATTTAAATACAAAACAACAAAAAACATTTCATTCGATATATGCAGCTGGCAAGTATTTCGGTATTTGTACACTCTCAGTACAAAAAGTCGCAGAAAATATAACCAAATCTACTCTGTCAAAAACATATAAGCAGAAGATTACTTTTCATTATCGCTAAAATCCTAGTATTTTCTTATGTAGGTAACTCTACAGTGACTGCGTGAAAGTCAATGATACAATTATTTCCCCCTTGTCACCTTGACAAAATGAAGGATGACAGCGTCAAGGATGACAGCGCGCTATAACACTTCACAGGTACGAGCAGACGGTTTTCTGTGTGCAAGGAAGTAAATAACTTCCCTTCATTTTATCACCTTGATAAAATCAAGGGTGACAGCGTCAAGAATGACAAAGTCCTTGATGAAATCAAGGGACAAACGCGTATTTATCTTCTTTTATTACAGACAATATCACTATTTTATTACACTTGTTCGGGTTTATGGTTCATCTGTATTTTTCACACGATCATATTTAAGAATAAACGTTTTAAACAAATCACGCTGAGCTATTTTTGAACTTCCAGGTATCAGTCGGTTTATATACAATATCGTCCGAATAATATACGGGATTTCGAAACCCAACGAAGTTGCACAACTTTCTCCGTTATCGCCCCGTCAGGGGTGGTCTTTTGCCACCCAACGGGATTGATTTTGGGGGAGGGGGTGCAACTTTGTTGTACGTAGAATATAACCCCGCATCTGTCTGTGTTGTCTATATGTTTGTACCGTCCTAGGATAAAGTTATATATGCAATTGTAAATATTGTAAATACAACTGCTGTAAATATGCTTCTACTGTAAGTATTGTAAATACTATGTGTTTGTGCCGTCTTAAGATAAGTTAGAATTAAGTTATATGTTTGTACCGTCCCTAGGATAAGTTAGAATTAAGTACCTAGGATAAGTTACATGTTATGTGTTGTCCCTATATGAACCTTGCTAGCATATCAAATGGTAAGCTAGGGGTTCACAAATGGGGAATGTCTCGTCGTTCGCAAACACACCCTCTGGGCTTTCTAGACTGTTATTTGACAGGTTAGGAGCTCATTGGGGGTCGTGTTTCCGCTCCTGAGTTTGGAAGCCTATCATATGATAAGCTAGAAGCTCAAGGAGATGTGATGTTCTTTTATTTTCAATATATAAAAATATATATAAATATGAATCACGAAAATATTAATAATGTGATCGATGCTATTAAAAAATTAGAAAAACAAGGATTTAATTTATCACTAAATCCTGAAACAATTCTGTCTGATTTTGAATCGTTATATGAATCTAAATGCGCAGGGCGTTATATTCTTCCTGCTCAATATCGATTCATAAAGATGATTCAAAATAAGTTACATAAATCGCTGGCCAGCGTAGAAGAAGCACAAATAAATGAATTTGTTCCATTGTCTCGTGCAATTGAAAAGATCAGGCTGGCATTGGCAGCCGAGTATGAAACTAAAAAGATAATAAATAATCGGGTTAGAAAATTAAAGCATTGTATGTCCCTTGACTTCGTCAAGGACAAAGTCAGCGATGAGTTCGTCAACGACGAGGAAGTAAATACCTCACCTTGACTTTGTCATCATTGACGAAGTCAATTACTTGGAAGTGAAATCGAAAGTAAAAAAAATATATTACTTTTTTTTACTTCCCCTTGACAAAGTCAAGGATTTTATCAAGATGACAACAAAGTCCCGGGACAACAAGGTCTCCTGGACAACAAAATCATCTTGACTTCGTCAAGGAGATGAAATCCCTGATGAAGTCCCTGACGAAATCAAGGTGATTAGTTGGTCGGGTTCAATACAGGAGTGTGCATAATTGAGAATTTGATCTCTGTCACATACCATCGCGGTAATATGCTCGCGTCTGAGACTATCTAACTGTTGCTGTGTTAGTAAGAAATCTTCTTCTCCGTATTCATCAATGAGCAATTTAACGTTAATTTCTTCTTGTGCAAATGCAGCCTTGACTGCTTGCTCGAGTGCTTGTTTATCATAAACAAAAACATTTATGTGGTGGTACATATTTGAGATTTATATAAATCTAACGATCTAAATAAGCGTATATACTCGAGGATTTGATGCGTATCACAATGCGCGATCACAACATGATCTTTTATCAATACTTGCAGTTGTGCATCAGTCAGTATAAAATCGTCATGACTGTATATATCAACAACTATTTTTACCGGGGTAACTTTTCCGGTTCTGACAGCGTTATCAAGAAGTACTTTATCATGTATGAAACATTTCACGTGGTGATACATTATATGATACTTGCTTGATTAATTGTGAATTTCTGTGATTTTTACTAGCTAAGACCCCATCAAGTCAAGGAAATATGTCGCCGACGCTGACTTTTACTAGCTAATACCCCATCAGGATTGAAAAATTAGACGATTTCTGTGATTTTTACTAGTAAATACCCCATAAATTTCAGTGAATTTGTCAGTGTTGCAGAAAATATATATAAAGTAAAATATTTTTTACTGCAATATCTTATTGAGACGATCTCGTGAAATGCATGAGTCATGCTATATTTTTTTATAATTTATTGAAATATTTTTTATGTTGACGGTGACATTACTGCTATCGTCGTCGTCGTCGGTGATGTCAGTGACATCATCGTCAGTTACATCAGTGCTATCATCGTCAGTTACATCAGTGCTATCATCGTCAGTTACATCAGTGCTGTCGTCGTCGGTGATGTCACTGCTATCATCAATGAAATCATCATCACATTTTTTCTTGGAAGTCTTTGACTTGAAAATCGAAGATTTTTGGGACATTATTATAATATAATATTATTAATTGAAAAATCGTTTTACGATTGGAAATCCCGAAAAATCGAAGATTTTTAGGACTTTACTAGGAGACTAATGTGTAGTGTTTCATTCCGTAAATCAAGGGGATTCCCACTCTGGTCTGTCAGCGTGAAATTTATTTTGGTCAGCCATGGATTATGACATCTTAGATAGACCGGATTGATTGGCTCTTGCACAATCAGAAATCCAGGTGGTTCTTTCGGAGTAAATGAATAAAGAATAAATCCTTGCTGGGCTTGATTTGATAATGTCGTGTCTGTGCTGTAACTGCCATCAATGACATCACACACAAGACTGACCGCGACCACTTCAGTTATATTTACGATACCCGGGGATACATGACGGCCTTGCCCTTCGGTGTTATTGTTGTGTCTGAGGATAGTTGGCTCCGGTAGTGTTTGCTTGTATCGTGCGAGTATATCTTCGAAGGACTCATTGATGAGATCAGTGACTGATTTTTTTAGCTCAGGAACATTATATCCTGGTAATTTAAAGTCCGGAAGCGTGGCTTCTGTGAGTGAAAAATGGGTTAGAAATAGTCTATATTTTTCTATTTCGTCGTCAGTGTGATTGATCATTGCGTAAATTGCTCGCCAGTTAAAATATTCCATGTCTGCGGCAAGCTGATTTAATATTTCGACTTGTTTGATGATTTCTCCACGTGAACCTGTTATATCGGAAAGATATTCCTGGAAGCGTTGCCGTAGTCGCGTTAGTTGTGTTTTATGTTCCTGATTAATAATTTTAAACAATCTAGCAAAGTCACTCAATTTAAAATCATAAGCTGCAAACCTATCCCCACTTGGATTTATGGTATGTATAAATTGCTATGAGATTTCATCATTCCGTCTCGAAAGTCTGCTAAGCAACGTTGCCCTTTTTAGATCATCTAATTCTTCTTTGTATGACGGTGTAATTCCGTGATATGACTGCGTGTCAGTGATATAATCAGACTTTTTAGGTTCAGGTGGTATTGGTTGTGCCAGTGGAGCGACTTCAGGCCATCCTAACACTGTTCTGATTGAACTATTATATATATCCACGGCGTAGTCTGGGGTGCTTATTTCGATCGCAGAAGACAGCGTTGGCTCATGAACATCAATTTTTATCTTTGATTCCTTCCCGGTGATTCTTTTTATTCGACGTTGTAAGTCCTCATTGATTTCTTCGATTTGATAAGACCCGGTTGGTAACACAATGACGTTCCAATCTGGGGTGCCATCGGTGTTATTTTTATATGCAAACACAAACGAATTATTTTCTGGCAATTTTCCAAATGATTTCTCTCTGATGTTGGGCCAGCTGTGATATACTCGTAATTGCGCTAACGCGATTTCGCTTACTGGAATCGCAGTTGAAAAATTAATACTGAATTCTGGCTTAGTTGATGTTACTGTTAACAAAGATGTTCGCGCCGGGCTTGTATTTGCGACTATCTGCTGAAGTAATTCCGTCATTATTTATTTGCTGTCGTTTCAAATCGAAGTTCTTTGTGTTTTCGTAATCGTTATACGCGGCTGCCATCTGCGTGAATTCGGAATCGGATATAACTGTATCGTCAAGGCTGGATGATATCAACGAGGACAATTTCGATTGGGTGCTTGTGGCCGCGCTGTTTAACTTTTCATACTCGTGCAATTTTGTTAGTGCGCACGAGGATATTTTTTTCGCAATTATATTAGCAACTCCTACAATTGTCGTTGATGTTGAAACTGTAATTGTAATCACAACTGCAGTTGTAATTGCAGTTGTCACTGGTGTCAGCGCTGATAATAGCACCCCAGTAGATGCAACTACCGCGGATACCGAATACACTATTGTGTCTAATACAGTTACACGCCGTTTGTATTTTTTTATCTTTGTTGCGCATTTGTCAATAGTGTTTTTTTAACTCTGAATGCCATTCGCGTACTTGATCATATCTATATTGCTGAGCATTTAATGACTCTGTCATTAGAGTTGTCGTTGATGCCATTTTATTATTTTACGCGGTAACCAATTGAGGCGTTTCAGCTACAAATTCCAAACACCACCAGTAAGATGTTGCGGTTAATTTCTTGTCTGCGGCTTCCAGTATAAATGTTTCTTCGGTTTCCTTGTTTAATATGATAGTCACAACCCCGGAATACTTATCGGTGGAATGTCTCCAGGGATATGTTGTGAAGATCTCAAACTTGGCGACACTGAATACAGACAGTCTATACACACCAGTGGCTGTTGCTGTATATTTGATAGTATTATTTTGTCGGGACCATGTTGCGAATCCCGATGATACCGTGTATACGATGTTGGTGATATGCCCAGAAGTAACTCCTGTGGGGACTTTAATCAGACTGGTTTTGTTAACGATATCAGGAATACCCGATACGATATCCTGCTGTGTTTGTTTGATCGTGTCAATACTATTTTGTATCAACGCGATTTGATCTGAAAAACTTCTATTTGTTCTGACTACACCTAACCGGGTATTAATCTTGTTGATATCGTTGGCGTTATTAGTAAGATTTGGTATGATTTCAGAAAGTGTCATGTCGATTTTAAATGGCGATTTTCCAAAGAATTTTTCTATGGCATTTTTGCGAGTGTTTTTAAAAATATTTACGTGATCATCATACTCGCCCCGCAACTTTGTTAGTTTACTGTCAACGGCGCAAGTGCTTATGTGGACACTCGTGTCTACATATTGTTTGTTTGCGGCATCTTCCGGGGATGTTGGATCTCTTAAAACAGTTATTTTGTTACCGTTCATGCTGAGTTCACCTGTCATTGTATCACCGGACTTCGCTACACGTTCCCCTGCGGCTTTTCGTGCATCATCTCGAAGCATCGCGATTGATATCGACGAATCTCTGATTTTACCGTCGTCGGTAAACACTGGAATGTTATCATCGGTAGCTCCAATAACCCTACGAATTATTTCATGCCATTTGATATCGCTGGTTTTTAGTTTTCCGTGCCGGTCGTGAAAAATAGCAACCTCATCTGGGTCTATCCCGGTCAGACTTAAAAGATTATCGATTTCATCTTTGGTCGCATATTTTAATAAATCCACATCGGCGCGTTCTTTTGTCTTTGTTTCGTGAAGAGATCTTCCGTAAATATCAACCACTATTGTATAGGAAACTGTTTAAATCGACCCATAGTATACTCGTGCACGATTTTGTGAGGAGAAATCTTTGATTTCGAGATCGCATCAAGAACATTTAATACTTCACGGCCACATATCGGAGGATCGGTCAGTGTTTGTGTTGGTAACGTTGAATACCAAACTTTTGTCAGGGGGATGTTTTTTGTATATCGAAGAAATTCAATTGGCGGTGCTAACCCATACGAATCAAAATAGATAATTCCACGTGGATCGATCGCGTAAGCAACCCAGTGAGTTCCTGGACCATCACTATTATCAAGATTAATAATTCCGGTTTCTGGATTATTCGGTCGTGTTGGTAATTGATCTCGCATAAAGACGCCTCTGAAATTTTTTATATTTAATTGTTTAACAGCATCAAGCAAATCAAAATTTGACATCGGTAGAAAACCAGCGGTTTTTAAAACACTTTGTGTTTTTACGGTAGCATTTTCAAAACCGTTTTGGGTGTCTTGAGGGTGGAGTTCCTGGAAGTCTTAGCCCTGATCCGCGAGCGGATCTCCCCTTTTTTTGTATCCTTTCCCTGTGGCTTTCTTTAATGCCATTGCAGCAGCTGTTCCAACAGCCCCTAACGCGGCTGCTTTTGCGACAGCTGGGGCAGCAGCAGCTATCAGTACTGGTATCGCGGCGAGAAGAGGAAATATACCGCCGGTTTTAACCATATCTTTGACCGCGGCTGGAGAGAAATCAATTTGAGTTCCAGTCGTTGCTTTCTTTGCTTTATTGAAATGTTTTAGTTGGGTTTTAGTTAATGACAGCTTGTTTGGACCGCCCATTAGCTGATCGTGTTTTAGTGTTATTTTTGTCCCACATGTGCTCGCGTTCTTCGATTGTAATTTCTTCACCTGACCAGGAGTCAGAGTGACATTAACATGAATGTATGACATTTTATTTAATACGAGATTGATCTAATTGTTACATATTCTCGGAAAATATTACATATTTTCTACTGGTGCATCAGCGAATATCATTCGGCCGCCGGCACCTTCAAGCAACATTGCTTTATCGGAAAGTATGACCGCGATTGCTCTGTAATTAGCTATAGCTCCTACGTCTCTATTCACGGTAGCCCGAAAGTGAATATCAACGACAGACTGTCTGGTTAAATCAAGATGCTCTAACGAGAAGTAAAAGATTGGATAATGAGAGATAAAATCCAATTGTGATATTTGCAAACCAGTATCGACATTTAGATCACGCGCTAGATATTTTGTCAATCGTTGATATGCACGTGCAACATGATTATTACCAAAATCTAACAGTATGTTCTCAGATGGTTCTTGATGCTCGTTTATTCTCAGAGAAACGTCAGTGATACCAAGTTGATCAAATATCATATGCGAACGTGTTTCATTACCCACCCGTGCAGCATCCTGAAGAGCAATGAAAATATGTCGCGGCGCGGCAACCCCCTGCTGTGATGCTATATGCCATGTGAATAAACCGTTATTGGTACTTTGAGCACTATCTGTGGTTGTTGTAAGCCACGATTACAACACTTTACCACCTTGATCCATAAAAGAAAGCAGTCGCTGTTCTTCAGTAATTGCAGGAGTCATTACCGGCATCCACAGTGATAGTTTTGTTATGTTTACCTGACCGGGGTCGCCTAGAGGTCGCCATAAAGCATCATTGTCGTTGGCTTTTCTAACAAGCACGACCGTATGTTTTGCTCAAAAAATTACCTTTCTGACATCTCTGCAAAATCCAAAGATGTGCGACAGTGGAATCGCACATGAAAAATTTCTACGATTACCTTTCAACATTTGTCTACGTGCAGCGAAACCTAAATTAAATTCTGCATTAGCACCACGAACCACCGGCCACACATCAGCGTCAGCGTTATCGGCAAAGTTTCTTGGTCGTCTAATATCGTACTGATCACTGTTAGGAAAATTAGAAGTGTCCTTGGCAAACATCATTGATGGACCAGCTGATCTTGTATAATCATCAGAATATCTTGCTAGACCAATTATTGTTGTAGCAACATCGACATCCTTTTGAATTGATTCAATATGTTTTCCATCAATCATGTAGATAGCACTATCAAACAAGGCCATAATTCCGTTATTGACAAAACCGATTTTAACATCAGGTCCGTATTCTGTGTTATCTCTTTTTATAATTTCACCTTCTACTTCAATGAATGCTTCAGCGGGCAGGAAATATCTACTTGTATCCTGAACCTGAAGTTCAATTCGTCCTTGTTTATTTGGTTCTCGTGCGTCATAAGAGTAATACTGATAATCACGCACTGATTCATTTTTAAGAACTGGTTCGTCTATGTCGAATGCTGGGTCGGATTCCCGTTTAAACATTTTATTATAGAAGTTATCGTCTAAAACGAAGACCACCTCCCGCCACCAAACTTGTGTTTATTTGTTCAGGATTTATCAGCGCTGCTAGTTTTTGATTTGCAGCTTCATTTATTACTTTACTAACATTTGCTGGCATGTCTGCGGTGGCTGGTAATTTTACCGGCGGAGGTTTTCTACGTATCAGTCGTGCTAGTCTGTCCTTGATTGTCAGGAATGCTTTACCGGCAGCGCTACCAATAGCGCCAGTAGCTTTATCTTTAATAACATCAATGGCTTTCATCGATAATTGTTTTGCGATCGGTATTGCTTTAGGTGCCATTCTCGCAAATAAACCCTGAACAACATCGCCTAATCCGTTTCCATAAGTCATCCTGTATACGGGTACTCGTGAATTTACCACCCTGACCATGACTGGTCTACGATGAGAATTGTGTACGATCATTTTATTTAATTAGTTATTTCTCTAATCGCGACGACTTTCAATCGCGGCGACTTTCAGTCGCTGTCCACGAGTTCATCAATAAGTTCTCGATAGATGTGAGTATCCATGACGCAGCCTTGAAATAATCGCTGACAGATATCAGCTGCTTCATTAATTATTTCTGGTGAGTTATATCCGGCACGCCTTCCTCCTAAGAGAACTTCTAGCCGTGATACATCATTGATGATATTATCAGGACAAGTAATGTGACCACCAAGAGCACTACCTGTAGCTCCATATAAGCCAAGATCTTTGAAAACATCATCATCTTTTTCATCTGGACGCTCCTCCAATAGCGATGAATAGGGAGGTGGAGATCCTCGTTGTCTACTTTCGTGAAGTTTCTTTATTGTATTTACAAGTTTTGGGTATCCCGAATCGACCTTTTTTTTGTCGTAGTATATACGATACGCCCATTTAACAAAATTTGTATCATTCGTGGACTTATATTTCTTGCTTAAATTTTTACCTTTTTCATATAAACCATTTAATATCACTTGAGGTAATTTTTCTTCTGATGTGTTTTTAAGGGATTTAACAAACCCCGGATCAAATTTTGCCGTTAGTTCAACAATTTCCTGTGCTGCTTTGGGCGCAGCAGCTTTGGCGACTTCAGTACCTTCTTTAGCGGTGGGTGGAGGTTGAGCTACAACGGTGGGTGGAGGCTGAGCTGCAACTATATCAGTTGGAAGATCTCGTAAAATCTTTTTGTTTGTTTGGTTCTTCTAGCAATCTTTTCAGTTTGCTCAGCGGTTTGTTTTAGCACTGGAAGAATACCCGGTTTTGTTATATCACCTGGATCTCCCAATAAAGCTCTTTCAGTGACCGCCGCAGCTTTTTCAGTAGCTGTTGTGACGGGTTTAAATAATTCTTCTGCACCTGTTGCAAATTCAACTTGTGCTTGCTGCCGTGCTTGTAATTTTTGTCTTACACGTTCTCGTACAGGAAGAAATTTTTTTATTGCTTCTAGTCGCTCTCGAGCTAGTCTAGCCGAATGTGCTTCTCCAATGTTGGCCATTATTGTTAACTTAAATTTTTAATTCACAGCAGCAGAAACGGTGACGACAATCAAACCCTGCCAGGATATTCTCACGCGGCAGGCATAGAAACGTTGATGTGATTTATGTAACTCAACGGTATACACAAATTCCGAAAGTGATCAGAGATAACTGTAACATTCTTGCGCTGTTCAACGGCGTTGACATACACACGTTACGAAATATACATCAGACTTGGTGCAGCGGCGACATGGACATAAATAAATTCAGAAATTTCTTTAGTCGTGCTCAGGCAAAACCACACGGATTTGTAACGATAAATTTACATGATCCTCGGACACGGTATCGAGTTGGGTTAGATACAATTTTTAGTTAGAAATACTTTGTATTAAAAATGCAAGCATTTTGAGCAGCAGAGAGACTGAGCCAATGAACGTTTCGTCTAGTAGACCCTTGTAAGTAGTTGAGTGGGATACCTTAGCGACAATGGGAATTAGCATTACAAACCCTCCTGGGACTGTTTAGCGACTATGTAAATTTAACATGGAGAAAAATCGTGGGACTGTTTAGCGACAAGGGAAATTAACATGGAGAAAAACCCTGGGACTGTTTAGCGACTATGTAAATTTAACATGGAGAAAAACCCTGGGACTGTTTAGCGACTATGTAAATTTAACATGGGAAGAACTCGTGGGACTGTATAGCGTCAAGGGAATTTAAACAGGGTGGGACTGTATAGCGTCAAGGGAAATTTAACATGGGATTTTTTTTAAAAAAAATAAAAAAATAAAAATAAAAAAGGGTAGGCAATTGAAAGTCGATCTCTTTTCGAGAGATGGGGGTGGCCCTGAAAAGGGCCTTTGGATTTATGTTAATATGCCCTTAACATAAAGGGCATCTGCGGCATCTTCTTTTCCTCAAGCTGCGTCTTACTCGAGGGCCATAAATCAGTGTCCTCTTGAGGCAACCTTGTCTCTCCACGTACACTCTTCGTATCCACAGACTGGTGTCTGACTTGTGGACAACTGTCCACTTGGAACGGACATACATTAGCATGTCCGTCCTAAACATCATTGAAGAAACAAGGGTGGATGATTCGACTGTGGTCCACATCTTGAGGCGCCGAGAACAGGTGAATCAATGCAGTGAACTGCGCTTATTTATAGGGGCAGGAAGGATTGAAATGGATTGAGTTCATTGACCAATCCAAACACGCGTTACAAAATTCAGTCAGTCCGCATCCAATCCGAAGAGAACAGTCTGTGACGTCACGTAGTCTATATAGATTCGCTAGCGCCTGTGTGCAGTCAGTCGATGCGAGACAGTGATTCAACATGACGGAAACTCAGAAAACGATCCATTGGGGGTGTACCAGCAGTGGAGACCGCCCAAGGGAACCCGGACTTACTTTCAGAAGAGGTAAATTGGGATTTTGTGGATTTTCTTACCTCGCAAGAATTTGTTCCGGAACCTTCGTCTCCTTCTTCATTACCGCAAGTGGAGAATTTTAGACAGAGACAGAAAGAAGAATTGGAGAAATTTATACAACGACCAAAGGAAGTGGAACAAGCTTTTCTCCTACAGCAACAACATGAAGAAGAAGAGGTAAGAAAAAAACAAGAAGAAGAAGAAGTAGCAGCAAAGAAACAAGAGGGTGAAAGTCAAACCGTCACGGTACTGTTGGACATTTTAGCGGAGTTAAGAAGTCTGAAACAAATGTATCAGACTTCTTTATCACGACCGAAGAGAATACGACCTTCCCGAGCTAAACACACCAACCCTGTGACCAAGCCTACCGTACCATCCTTAGTGATTTCAACCAAATCATTATCATCAGAAGTAGGCCTTGGTCGTGGCAAAGGCTTAAGACAGTTAAAGTTGATTGCTTATACTCACTCCTACACCAAAAACGGCCCTTTTCAGGGCCACCCACGTCTCTCGAAAAGAAATACACTTTTCAATTGCCAATAACTCAAAAGAAAAAAAAAAACATTTTACCCCTATAGTACGTGTCTGTGTATGAGTGCGTGAGTGTACGTTCTTATTTTAAAATCAAAACCCAAAGACACTTACCTTTTTTATACCTAATTTATTCTTTTATCAATAGTTACAATCCAATTCACAATTCACAACAGAGCACTTTAAAAAGTACATTCACTTCTGTTTCTTTTTTTTTTTTTTTTTTGAATTTCTTCGCTGTCACAGTCTTTTCCTCCTCCTCTTGCTCCTCACTTTCTTCCCTTCTTCTTTTCTTCTCCTCTTTCTTTTTCTTCACCTGTCTGCTATCTTCTTTCTCTTCTTCCTCTGAAGAATCCCTCTCTTCTACTGACTCCTCTTGTTTCTTTTTTGGGCAATCTGGAGACCAATGTCCTTTTTCTTGACAATAATAACAGGTATCTTGACTTTTGTCTCTTTTAATCCCTGTTTTTCTTTTTTGACGGTCTGGACACTCTGAAGAGCAATGCCCTTTCTTCTGACAGATATAGCAAGTATCTTCACTTTTATCTCGAAAAGAAGGAGAGTAGTCCGTCGGCTGGTCTGAAGAAAATTTTCTAATGACCCCTCGCAAAGCTCTGATGAAACGTTCCATCTGGGTAGTCTCTTCCTTCGTTGTTCTCGGTTTGAGAGTGAAATGAATAGTGAAAGGACAAGACACACACCCTTTTATATACGCTGGTCTGCTAGGACTATAAATTAGTCCATGGTGTTTAAATTTGAGTCATTTGACGTTTTTCACTCAAGATGAAACGATCCTATTCATTCAAGAAGAAAGAGGAAGAAAGTAAGAGGCAGAAACGTGATCTATCGCCTCGTACCAGGGCTGAAATCTTGGCACAAATTCATGCCAGTGATTTTGAAGAGGACATGAGTGAACCAGAATCCGAACCCTCTAAACAAAGTTCACCACCCTTAGTCAACCCTGAAAAATACTATTCCATTCGAGAGACGGAAAAGCGCTCCTCTAGAAAATTTAGAACCACGGCTTACAAATACACGGTGAAGTTTAAAGATTTCAAGTCCGAAGTACCGTTAGAGAAAGCAGAAAGGTTCATCACTGGGGTGTGGGATTCTTTGCTCACCGCACTCAAGCGACAATGTCAACCCAAAGAAGACGATCGCTTGAGACTCTCCATACAACACGACGGTTTGAAATCCCCTGTTTGGATCGAGTTTAGCAGCCCTGCAGAATTGACCGCATCCAAAGTCATGGACAAGATTCAACACGTGCAACAATCCAATGACCAGTTTGACATCACCGATGGAAAAGCCACACTGGACATGACCCACGTCTCTCCTCCTCAAGGGACTGGACGCAATAAGGTGTTACTGGTGGACGACCTTCGCAGCACCAAAAAGAGTCTCGTCCAAATTCACAATTCTCAAGACCAGATGTGTTTAGCCCGAGCCATCGTGGTGGGACGAACCTATGCCAACAAGAACGACACGGTAGAATGGAAAAGAACCTGGAAAACTATTCAACGATCGGACCGAGCCAAACAACGAAACGAAGCAGAACTCCTGTTGCAACAAGCTGACCTATCCAAAGACACACCCTGTGGCATTCCTGAAATGCAAAAATTGCAAGATGTCCTAGCTCCACGCTACACCTTGAAAGTACACCCTCAAGAAGTGAGTGGGCCTCTGTTGTTTCGAGGCCAAGACTTTAAGGACGGAAAATTCATTCATGTCTATTATCACGATGACCATTTCGATACCATTACCGGTATCACTGCATTCCTGGGATACGGTTATTACTGTGAGAAATGTGACCATGGTTATAATAATCGAGAGCAACACAAGCATTGCGGATTGAAATGCTCAGGATGTTTGGCCTCTTCACCCTGTCTGAGCGAAGGACCAGTGCATTGTTCAACTTGTCTGCTCACGTTTGTCAGCCCTACCTGTTACCAACAACATTTGAAGACGCAAGGTTCACAGCAGAAATGTGCTTGTCAACTGCTGAGATTGTGCCCTACGTGTGGACAAGGCATACGTACCAATAATGCCAAGGCACACGTATGTTCAGGAAAGAAAAAATGTCACATTTGTCACCACATCGTGGACTTGGAACACCAATGCTACGTGCAAAAATACCAACCCCCACCAGAGAAAGAGGACGGTCACAAGAAGAAAGGCAATTTCATCTTTTTCGATTTCGAATGCATGCAAGAGACCGGTATTCACATTCCTAATTTCTGCGTGGCTCATCGAGCGTGCGAGAAGTGCATTCAAGAACCTATCTTCAGTCATTGCCCTCACTGCAGTAAGATTCCAGGAGGCGTGAAAAATTCTTTCGAGGACCGAACACGTTAGCCGATTTTGCCCAATGGGTCTTAGATTCCATCGACAAGACGTGGAGCCAAGAGGACATCGAACGTTACGGAGATTGTCATCGTCATGCCACGGTGATGGCTCACAATTTCTCCGGATACGATGGACAGTTTCTTTTGAGATACTATACGGAAGAAGGCACCGAACGTCCTAAAGTCACTTTGAACGGAGCCAAAATCATTTTCATGCAAATGGGACAAGTACAGTTTAAAGATTCGATGAGTTACTTGGCCATGCTTTGAGCCGAATGCCTAAAACGTTTGGAATGACAGAAATGGCTAAAGGGTACTTTCCACACTTTTTCAATACGGAAGCCAATCAACACGCCGTTCTACCCCATTTACCTGAGGCTCACTATTACGACCCCGACAACATGCGTACCGAACAACGAGATGCTTTCAACGCTTGGTACCAGGCTCACGCCTCGGACCCTTTCGACTTTCAGGACGAAATGCTAAAGTATTGTCGTTCCGACGTGGACATTTTACGACGTTGCTGTGGAAAATTTCGAGAACTGTTCATGGAACACGGAGGGGTCGATCCTTTGAAAGAAGCTTGCACCATTGCCAAAGCGTGTTCCTTAGTGTACCGGCAACGATTCATGCCTGAAAACACCGTAGCTGTCATCAGCCCTCAAACGACCCACTATGTCAAACGTCAATACTCGGTCAAAGCCCTACGCTGGTTACATTACTTGTGCGACAAGGAAGACAAATGGATTCAGCATGCCCGCAACGGAGGGGGCGAAAAGACCATCGGAACGTATTCGGTCGATGGCTGGGACTTAGAAAACCCCAAGATCGTGTACGAGTTTAACGGTTGCTTATTTCACGGATGTCCCGTCTGCTACCCTGATCGTGACACTAAAAATCAGTTTTTACAACGAAACATGGAAGACCTGTACCAGGCCACTTGTCAGCGACGCCTAAAGTTAGAACAGCAAGGATACCAAGTGGTGGAAATGTGGGAACACGAATACGATCACCGTTTGAAAACCGATCCCGAATTTAAACTCCTCGTGGAAAGTTACCAGTTCATGGACCCCCTGAACCCGAGGGATAGTTTGTACGGAGGAAGGACCAATGCCACCTGTTTGCTGTACCAAGTCGACGAAGAGAAAGGAGAAGAAATCAAATACTTGGACGTGTGTTCACTGTATCCCTACGTGTGCAAATATTGTCACTTTCCTGCAGGGCACCCGCAATTGCTGACGGAACACATCGACCTGGCCAACATTCGACAATACGAAGGCTTGATCAAGTGCAAAGTTTTGCCTCCCACCGACTTGTACCATCCGGTCTTACCTCACCATTGCCAAGACAAACTGATGTTTCCTTTGTGTCGTACATGTGCCGAAACGTGCAACCAAGATCAGCCTTGTCAGCACACCCAGGAAGAACGGGTCTTGACCGGGACGTGGGTCAGCGTAGAATTGTTCAAAGCTCTGGACATGGGATATCAACTGTTAGAAGTGTACGAAATTTGCCACTTTCCCAAGACACAACAATACCACAAGGGTGACCCCACTCAGAAAGGCATTTTCGCCGACTACGTGGATGCCTTTTTGAAACTGAAACAAGAAGTCAGCGGCTATCCTTCCTGGTGTCACACTCCCGAAGACCAAAAGACATTCAAAGAGAAGTACTGGGCACAAGAAGGTATCCCTTTAGATCACATCGAGAGAAACGAAGGCAGGCGATCGTTTCCAAAGTGATGTTAAATTGTTTGTGGGGTAAAATGGCACAACGACCGTGTTTACCCAAGACGGAATATTTGACAGAACCTTCCCGCTACTTCCAGATGATTCACGACAAAACCAAATTCATGAAACACGTGGACGTCGTTCGCGAGGATTTAATCTTGGTCAATTACGAAGAAGATCTGGACTTTGTACAAGACGACCCCTTTGGAAATGTCATCATTGCGGCTTACGTGACAGCTCATGCTCGCTTAAAATTGTACGAAGCTTTAGAACTGTTAGGAGAACGTGTCCTGTACTTTGACACGGACAGTTGCATTTACATCCATCACCCGAGTCAACAGCACCCTGACATCGAAGGAGACCGTTTAGGAGCCTGGACAGACGAGCATCCCGACGACAAGATTCTAAGTTTCGTCAGTGGCGGTCCAAAAAATTACGGCTACGAATACCGGGACCCACAAGGAGAAGTGCACACGACGTATAAAGTGAAAGGATTGACTCTGAATTATCGTACCAGTTGTGTGGTGAACTTTGGGGTATTGAAAGAAGCCTTGCAAGCTTGAGAGGATGAACACTTTAAAGTGACCACCTATCAACCCAACAAGATTGTACGTATACCCACTCACCACATCGTCAGTCGACCCTTGGAAAAAGTCTATCAAATCGTGTACCAGAAGCGAGTGCGACTTCCCAATCATTTCACCTTACCGTATGGACACGTCGGTATTGGTCTGTATATAAAAAGGAACTCTAGGCAAGATCGATAGTTCATTGTGACTACTAAGACCAAGCGAACAAGATGAATACTTTGAAAGAGACATCGTTCCAGTTTGGGGATTGTAAAAAAGTTGTATCTTCCTCTAGTGTGGCTAATATTGGATGGATAAGACCCAGGCATTGCGACGGAAAATGTCCGGAAGGAAACTGCGATTGTCCATGTGGTTATCATTGTAATTGCGTGACGGAGTTTGCAGACGAGTGCGATTGTGAGCCTTGCGATGGGAACGATGCTGTACGCTGTGACCTTAGCGATGCCGTAAAGCATCATGGGAACTTTGTTCTCACTACCCCTATCATGGAAAGTGATGCTGTGCGTGTCAAACCTGAGGGATGCGAAAGGGATGCCACTCGTCCTCTTGGACATTTTACTGGGTTTCGTTTTAAAGGGGAATGTCGACCTTCACGTTTACCTCCCTACGGATGTCATCCAGCCCTGAGCAAACTCCTGTTCATGTCACCCAACCCTCATCGAAACGAACCTGTGAAAGACGAATATTCGTTCCCTGTGCGTTTGTCGGAATGCTGCGACTTTGAAAATCGTCTTCAATCGTTCAAAGGAAAATGGCCTAAGTATCTGGGAGGATCGACCCCCGAAGAATTAGCCAGAACCGGATTGTTCTACTTGGGCGAAGGAGATAAAGTCAAGTGCTTCAGTTGCGGTGTGTCACTTCACCACTGGGAACCAAAAGATTCGGCCTACCTAGAACATGCTCGATGGTCACCGAATTGTCATTACTTACCTTTAGTGGGACCGAGACATTGAAGTAACTTACCATGTCGTTGACGAAGAAGAAACCAGATTGGTTAGGAGTCAAATGTTGGACATCACCGAGACCAGTATTTAAACTTCATTTCAAAAACGATATTGAATCATTACCTAAAGAACTGCAAGAGAAGATTTACAAAGAAGTTTGGCAGGGGTTTGCCAGAGTGAAATCTCAGTGGGTCACTGTAGAACTTTTGTGTCGAGAAATTCATAAGAGGAACGTGAAGAAAGTCAACCAGTGTGTTAGATTTCTTTGGGTCAAGTGTGCATTCGTTCTATTATATCACTATAGACCGTTTACATCAAAAGAGTTCAGTGACATTCTTGGACGTTACCCTGAACGACAGTGGCCAGAAATTACTCACTATGTGGATTACTTTTGCTCAAGGAGAAGACTGTGAATTGTACGGACTGACCTATTCATGGATACTTTGCTAGAGAATATTCGTGCTTTGCCTGTGGAGTTGAGAGAACGCATTTACCGAGAGCTGGTCAAAATACAAGTGAAACGTAAAGAACAATTGCATCCGTTACGTCACCAGATCTTTAACCACTGGTACCTGAATGGTATAAGAGAACTGATTCGTTAGAAACTGTTTCAGTGGTTAGACCTTGTTCAACACTTTGAGTTAGTGAATGATCGAAATGTTCATCATTTTGGTTACTTCGAGATTCACCTAGTGCAACGCATTGAGGAAGACAAGTTAAAGTATTACCAACATATTTTACGTGGAATCTACTGCAAGATTTAGATTCCCCACTGGAGAACGAAGATCTCTGGCTAGAAAGTACGTGTATTGTTTCCGAAACAAAGAGACTATAAAAGCAGGCTGCCATGCCACGACTTATGTCGTATGTAATTGAACAGATTCCGTGGAAGGAACTCAATGACCATGTTCAAACCGTGGATCATTACCATCGATTATTACAAGAACTGTATCCATTCAATTTGGGTCGACAAGTGGTGTGTGTCTTAGTGACTTGTTTTCTGGGATTTCGTTTACCAGCCGATTCCTTGTGGACTCTTTACGAACAGTATTTACCACCCCATTCAACATGAAAGTGGTGCCTTTAAATGTTCACGAGAGACTCCTTTTGCTCAAAGCCTTACGTTTTCATCTGGATACTTCTCGACCTCTACAGGAAAAAAAGATTCGTCAACTTTTAGCTACCCAAGAGGTGTATGACGATGTGTGTGTAGCTTGTGACTTACACCCCCATTGGACAGATGTCCTTGACTGGAAAAAGAGGGGTTTTGAGGCTTGGACCCAAGAAGTGGCCCAGTATGCACGAGAGTTGTGATCCTTCCTTTCAACGTCCAAAGAAAAAAGTTGCTTTTCAACCTGTGTTAGTGACGGTGCCAGAAGAACCCGTCACCCAGGACAGGACTGTCGTGGACAAGCCTGAAAGACCCTTTCGGGAGGACACTTGTGTGACCTTACCCCCTATAGAACTGGTCAGAACTTTACCCAAAACATGTTGTACAGACACTTGTTTTTATTCCACGTTAATGATTTTCATGTGCCTTTTATCGTTGTACTTAAGCCTTTGGCTTTTATGTATTTTTGTCTTTCATATTCATGTTTAAAACATTCAATAAACGTGTTCTGAAAAAAAGTATATAAACTCTCGTCTTGTTTGTTTTCGTGTCACAAGTGACATTCCTGACACTATGGCTACTTCTGCTGTCTCTGCTCCCTCTTCCTCCACTGTCAAAGTCATCGACGAACACTTAGATCGTGCCAGTTGGGAGGCTTTGTATCTTCGTCATCCCTTTAACATGCTCATTGCTGGACCTAGCGGTTCAGGCAAAACCGAATTCGTCAAACGTTTGATCGAACATAAACATCATTTGATCGATCGTCCACCTCAACGCATCGTGTGGTGTTACAAAGAGTGGCAATCGGCGTACAGCCTCTTGCGAGAAAGTCAAGGCAATTTCATCGTGTTTGTGGAAGGCATTCCTAAAGAAGACAGCGGCATCGTCTCTGACTCCCGTCAAACCCATTTGGTCATTTTCGACGACATGTTAGGAGAAGACGAAGAAGAAATTAAACTGTGGTTCACGCGCAAAGGGCATCACCGTAATGTCAGTGTCGTTTATATCACCCAAAATTTGTTTCAACAAAGTAAAGCCCATCGCACCATTAGTCTCAATGCGCATTACGTGGTCTTGTTTAAAATCCCTCGAGATAAATCGCAAGTGCAAGTCTTAGCCAAACAGTTAGGAACGCCTTGGTTGACTCAGGCGTACGACGATGCCACTCAAACTCCACACGCCTATTTACTCGTCGATTTGAAACCTACGACCCCCGATGATTTGCGATTTCGTACCCACTTGTTTCACCACTGGTGTCAAGACGGAGGGCCTGTCCTGTACACGTCTCCGTCCTCGACTTAACCGCACCAGAAAAATCTATAAAAACCTCAGACCCTTTTCGTCTGTCTCACACAGTGTGAACATGACGTCCCTTCAATCCCATCTTCCCGTCAAACTGATTCGTGCCTTGTGTGGCATCAGTCGAGAAAAAAATCCACAAATACGAGCTCGTGTCTTAGAAGCTAGTCTCAAAGAAGTCTTACGATGGTTCACGGTGACAGCACGTCAATTACTCCAAGGAATCATTGAGATTCCTCATCAAACCAAACGCTTTTTCGATCGAAACGAAGTCGCTTTGACCCAACTGGCCGATCTCCGCATCGACACTCAAACCAAAAAACAAATCATTTTGAAACCTGGAGGGAGCGGGTCATCATTCGCTCTCTCTTAAGATGGGATCCTGATGCCCCCAATGTTCTCCCCAAGAAAAAAGCCAAACGAAGCTCCAAGAAGAAGAAAGAGACCAGGTCCCCAAGGAGACCCGTGTCTCCAAGAACTTCAACAGTGGCGGGACGCTCCTCTTACCAGACACCACCCCGGAAAAAAAAAGAAGCCCCCAGAAAAAGAAACAGAGAAAAAGTCCCCACAAAAAGAAAAGTCCACAGAAGAAAACTAGTCGCAAGAGAGGACTTCGGCCAGGACGCAACATTACACTCGCAAACCACGGCCTCCAAAGGCGGTGACCGCGTCTCCGGCACCCTCAGGTTCATTCACTTCTCCGTTGATGTCACCAAGAACTGACGAGTCCTTGGAGACGTTGATCACACCAAGAACTTCTCCGTTGATGACCCCAAGAAGAACTTCCCCAGTGGCAGGACCCTCCAATTTAGTGGCAGTGGCTGCTGCTCACAAAGTACCTTCTCCCAAAATCAAAGTTCAAGAAAGATCGGGCATGTTACAAAGTTTACTGGATTTGTCCTAGCAAAAACTGACTCGATTTAGTCCGTTACGTACCCGTGCACGACGTGTCATGCCTGTCCTCAAGTTGATACGACGTAAAGACAATCAGTGGCGACGCGTTCCATTATAAAAAAGACATGTGACCAAGTCGGGTATCAGTGTTTTTGGTGTTGAAGACTCAAAGATGTCACCCTCCAGAAAACATCCCTCTTCTAAACAACCCCAAGGAAAGAAAAGGAAAGGACTGCCTCCTCGTTTAGTCAAACATGGGGACATGTTATCTGTCCTGTCCAAAGCTTCTCCACCCTTACGAAAAAAACTCATTCAATCAGCCTCCAAAGAGGTCATCGATACCGTGTGCGAATGTTGTTTGAACGTCTTGAAAGGCACAATCCCTTTGTCCAAACACCAGAAACAATGCTTAGGCAAGCATCGTCACGTTCTGCGTCAAATGGTTCAAAAGAAAATCCCCCTCCGACAAAAGAAGAAGATGTTGGTCCAACGTGGAGGAATTTTACCCCTCTTGCTAGGCCCCTTACTGAAAGGAGTCTTGGGAACCATGTTGGGAGGACTGATGGGAGCAAGATAAAAAGGCCCTCTGGTGTCCCAAGATCTCAGAATCGACCCTTGACATCCCATGGAAGGACGAAAACTAGCTTTAGTGCCTTACAAACGATGGCTGGAATACCATCGTTGGCAAGAACAACGCACCCCGCATTTACCTCCCAATCCCCATTTGAGCGAAATGTCCCAGTTACAACACGAATTGCAGACCTTGATGGATCGTCAAGATTTGTCCGAAACAGAAAAATCGCAAAAGTACGGTCAACTCTTGCAACGACTGCAACTCTTTCACCAAAAAGCTTTAGACGAAACAGCTCTTCCCACTCTGAAAGATTTTAAGACCTTGATGAAAAGTCCAGCACCATCACTACCACCACCACCACCACTACTACTACCAGTGACCAAGACAGAAAAAAGAGAAGAAGAAGAGGAAGGGTTTCAAACTCCACCAGAAAAAGTACGCAAGTTAACAACACCACCTACCTCCAGAACTGGATGGATTAAAAAGATGATGACCACCCCTTCTTCCTCACAAGAGAAAAAGAAGGTGAAGACAGAAGTGAAACAAGAAAAAATATCCCCTGTTCAGGCATTTTCCTCCTCCTCGACACCTATTGCCGGTCGCACACGCAAAGCATTACAATCCAAGAAAATACCCCAAGAGAAAAAGAGTAGCATCTTCCAAGAGTGGGTGCCTTATTAACACACAAACCGAAAAAATGGAAAAAGTGTTAGCCAGCATTTACTACGATCCCTCGCATCCTGCAGGTTACGCAGGAGTTCAAAAATTGTATCGTGCTGCCAAAACTCGACTGAAAAGTCTCCGTTTACCTCAAGTGCAACGATGGTTACAAGAACAAGCTACCTACACTTTACACAAACCCATTTGACGCAAGTTTTCCAGAAGTCGCACCCGAGTGGAAGGCATCGATCATCAATGTCAAGCCGATTTAGCCGATGTCTCTCATTTGGCCAGCTACAATCGTGGCTACAAATATTTGTTTTGTGTCGTCGACGTCTTTTCCAAATTTGCCTGGGACGTACCCTTGACTTCCAAATCGAGCAGCGAGTTAGTGCGAGCCCTGCAAAGAGTGTTGAAACAAAGCGGTCTTCACCCTCTTCGATGGCAAACGGACAAAGGCACCGAATTTCTGAACCAAGCTTTCCAAAAAGAATTAAAGAAACGTGACATTCATTTTTTTACCACGGAGAATCCCGAAACCAAAGCCAGCATCGTGGAACGTTTTCAACGTACTTTGAAAGAACGCATGTGGAAATATTTTACGCATCACCACACTCTGAAGTACATCGACATCTTATCGCACCTGGTGCAAGCGTACAACTAATCTTACCATCGAAGCATTGGACGTGCCCCGCAAGAGGTGACTCCCGAGAACGAAGTACTGGTGTTTGAGCGCCTGTTTGGTACGTCCCCGACGAGGGCTGTCCCCAAGAAAAGCGGAGAGTTGACCGTAGGAGATTGGGTGCGCATTGGCAAAACCAAACGCACTTTCGACAAAGGTTACTTACCGAACTGGACGACCGAATTGTTTCGTGTCACTGGACGAGTGCATGGCCGTGATCCTGCCGTCTATAAATTGGAAGACATGAACGGAGAAGTACTCAAAGGAACGTTTTATTTGCCCGAGTTACAACGTGTCACCAAAAAAGAAGACGACGTGTACGACATCGAAAGCATTCTCGAACGCAGAACCCGTAAAGTGGGCAAACGACGTGTCAAAGAAGTCAAAGTACGTTGGAAAGGATATCCACCCAGTTTTGATTCTTGGATCGACGCTTCGCAAGTCATCGACTATAAAAAGAAGTGACCATCATGCTCTTTCACACAGACGCAGCTACGTCGACCACTCCTTCACCTAGTTCTTCTCTGCAAGATTTACAAAAACAACCCTTGTGGGTGTGGTGTGGAGAACGTGTGCCTAAAACGCAAATCGTCTTTTTCTGCCAAATCTTCGTGGTGTATTGTGTCATCGGGGCAGCCATTGCCAATTTGAGTTTGCAACAAGGAGACAAACAATTGTGGACCATTTTATTGAGCAGTTGCATCGGTTACCTGCTTCCTAATCCCTCCCTGAAATTCTCCTCGAACGGGAACCACGGGAACCTTGTGTCCAGTGCCAGTGCCAGTCACCACTCCAACAACAACAACAACAATCCCATTTTGGGCGGAGACACGCCTCTGACGTCCAATAACCCCTCGGACAGCCACAGAACTCTGGAATTATGAGTCACACTAACCAATTTTACTTAACCTTACCCAGTGACAGTTCCATGGAGGTGTTTCCCAATAACACGTTGTGCTGTTACACGGCCAAATTACCTCAGGCCATCCCATTAGATCACGAAGCCCATTGGGAAGTGGCTTTGGTAGAAATCATTCACCCGACTCAAGTCCTCAATGTCCTTCCCAATCAAAATTTTTTTTCAGTGGAAGTTCATGACGAGCAAATGCAACAGTACTTGAATACCCACGTCAAATATGATCACAAAATATATAACCCAGAAACTCAAAAGACGACCTATCGCTTGATCATTCCCCCAGGCTATTATTTTAGTGGTCAACATTTGGTCAGCACCATAAGCTCTAGGTTTAATGTCGTGTTTCTGAAAGCTTTGGAGAGTGTCAGAAAAAGTGTCACCCTGGAGTACCACAAAGTAGCTCGTCGCTTCCTGGTGAAATTTCCTGAGGGGCACAAAATGTTGTCTTTCTTATTTTGTCCTGAATTGTTTGACATGTTGGGCGGGGACATGGACATGAGGATGGCCATGATGAAGAAAAACGAATTCCCAGTCATTTCCGACAACGATTCTTTTAGCAAGTTCTTTCGTACCCCAGTAGAACTGAACCAAGGACTGAATTTGATGTTTGTGTATTCCGATGTGGTGGAGTACAACGTGGTGGGACACACCTCCGTGCCGTTACTGCGTGTCATTCCTTTCAAAGTGGATTCTGCCACGCTCGCTGACGAGGAAGGTGGAAACACTTATCACGTCCACCGCGAATTTGTACATCCTCACTATTTGCCCGTCAGCAAATCTTATTTGGACACGGTCAACATTGCTATAAAAGGAGATCTGGGACAAAATATTCCATTCACCAAAGGGAAAGTCACGGTGAAACTCCATTTTCGAAAACGGTTCTCTCACGACTCGTAAGTAAGTCATGTATCCAGTGTACCGAGGGGTTGCTCGACAGCGAGGACACGGTTTAGGAGACATGTTAAAATCGGCCTTTCGTTCGGTGGCCCCAGTGTTGAAACCGATGGTGACACGCGGATTGCACGCCTTGAAAGATGCGGCATTGACACACGGCAAAGAATTTCTTCAAAATGTCATCATCGACAAACAAAACCCCAAAGAAGCCTTCTTGAGGGCAGGCAAAAATGTCTTGTTGCAAACCGGCAAAGACCTTTTGAGCCGACGAGAAACAGCTATAAATGCCCTGCACGCTACCGAGTCAGGCATTCAGCAAGGACAAGGCAGAAAGAGACGACGAAGAAAACACCCTTTCACCAGACTTCACACGTCTAAAGCTAGAAAGGCAAAGAAAAGAAAAACCTTTCGAGACTTAGACGTTTTCGATTATTGAGACACAAAACAAAAATGATGCACCGAGAGTCTTGCGCCTGTTCCAAGTCGGAACTGGATCTGTTTGCCATGCCACCCACTATGATGACCATGCAAGAATCCCAATGGGTGGAATTTCACCCTGTCTCCTCTTTGACGGATTCCGCTCCCATCGAATTTGAAATCAAAGGTCAGCCCGAAGATTACATCGATTTGAACAGCAGTTACTTGTACCTGAAAGTCAAAGTTCTTGATAAAACAGGCGGTGTTATAGATGACGAGCCAGTAGCTCCCGTCAACAATTTCAAGCATTCCTTCTTTAGCGGAGTGGACTTGTACTTGAATAACAAACTAGTCAGTAGCAGCATGGATACTTACCCTTACCGTGCCTACCTGGAAAATCTCTTGACGTACGGAATAGACACCAAAAACACTCATCTCAATGCTTGTGTGTTATGGGAAGCTGACGATGCAGGCGAGTTTGACAAATTGGAAATTGATACAAAAAAAGACTACAATGAGGGATTTGTAGAACGAAGAGACAAAATCAAAAATGGCCAGAGTTTAGAACTGATGGATTGTTTGCATTTGGACATGTGGTTGCAAGAAAAGTATTTGCTGAACGGGGTGAATGTTCGCCTGAGACTGAATCGTAGCAGCGTCACTTTCCATTTAGTGGCTGATAGTGACAATTACAAAACCATCATCCAAGAAGCCAGACTCTACATACGTCGTGTGGAAGTGTTACCTAAAGTGGGAAACGACATTAGTCAGACGTTGAGCAGAACGACTGCCAAGTATCCCATACGACGCGTGGAAGTGAAAACCTACACCATTCCTGCTGGACAGCGATCCATGATCGAAGATCATCTGTTCGAAGGGCAGTTACCCAAACGTTTAATCCTTGGTATGGTCGAGAATAGAGCCTTCAACGGAGTCCACGATCAAAATCCTTTTGAGTTTAAACATTACAAAGTGTCCAAGATTGAAGTCAGTCGCGATGGCAAAACCTTGTGTATCCGACCTTTCGAACCTGACTTTGAGAAGAAGAATTACTTGAGGTCGTACTTGTCCCTGTAGGAAGCCACGGGACAGTTAGGAACCAACACCACTCACGGCATTACATACGACAATTATGCAGGAGGTTATGCTTTGTGGGCGTTCGATTTCACTCCAGACCAAGGTAGCGACGAGGGACATTTCCACCCTATAAAATCCGGCCTGATTCGTGTGGAACTTCAGTTTGCAGAAGCTCTAACTGAGACGGTGAACGTCCTCCTGTATGCAGAATTTGATAATACCATAGAAATCAACAGTTTGAGAGAAGTCATTCTAGATTATTAGAAGCCATGGAAGACTGTTATCCCTCTTTACCTAGTGGAGAAACTTTAGACATGGAATGTGAGGAGACTGTGGAAGAAGAAGAAGAAGAAGAATCCCAAGACGAAGAAGTTATCATGATGAAGTCGAGATGGCCAGAACAAGAAGCCCATTTAGTCTCCTGTTTTGCCAAACACTTGGTCGAAAAAATGACGGAATTGATCAAAAAAGAGTGCTATGGATGCCAAAACGATCATCCCAGTCAAATTTAACACGATAAATGCCTGATGCTGAGTCAAGAAGAAAAATTGGACGAGTATCTGGACGAAGCTTGGAGTCTCATCTCGGACGAAGTCGTGTTGCATCAGTGGTATAAAGACTTGCGTGAACATTCTTGTCCACCATTAACTACTCAAGAGATTCATCGTATCGAAGCTGTCCTGAATCAGAGTGGGGAGACGAAGCTAAACGCCTTTAACTTGTCAGACATTTTCAAGCAAAAAGTCAGGATCGAATTGATCACTTATTATTACCTGTGAAGAAGAAGAAAACAAACACACAAATCAATGGATACCTGGGAACTTTATTACCTTTTGAACCACAGTTCGTACACGGCTTCTTGGAATCCTGTCGTCTGTGCTAAAGATGAACTCCCTCATCGGAAACCTCAAGACCATCTAGCTTATGTGATCAACACGGACGACAGTCATCTCCCAGGAACCGACTGGGTAGCCGTTTACTTTCCTCAAGAAGGATGTGTGGAATATTTCGATTCGTATGGATTGCCCCTTTGGAAGACGATATCATCGACTTTATGAGAAGAAATGCTCAAACCACCCGATTCAATAATGTGAAATTACAAGGCACAGATTCCTTGGTGTGTGGACAGTACTGTGTGTATTTTCTGCATCATCGCAGTCTGGGCTATTCTTTAAAACATTTAGTGACTCATTTTGATCCTCGTTCTTCTTCAAGAAACGATGTTAAAGTAGATCAATGGTTTTTTGACCATTATGCTTATCTTTTGTCTCAAGCTAGGAAACGTAGTGTCCATCAATGGCCTAATGACTTCCAACAGTGGAAATCACAATTTCATTCACAACGTTGTCAGCCCTGTCCAAAATAATGTGTAAATTGAAAAAAAATGTTTGTGATTTGAAAAAATGTTAGATTTTATATTGTTAGATTACTGTTAAAAATGTTAGAGTTGTTTTTTAGTGTTAAGTGATTTTGAATTAAAAAATGTTGTGTTTTGAAAAAAATGCCTTTGTCTTTTGTTTGACTATAGAAATGTTGATTCATGCTCTTTGACTTCTTACTTTCCCTCTCATGGCACTCATTGAACGTTCCGGCTCGAAAACCGTAGAGGGATGTTTTCCTTCACGTCCGCGCTTTGACTTTAAGAACCGGGGTAGTTTGCAGTCTAACCATCCATTGTCGACTCATCCTCCTACGAAGATGTGCTCCAAACTAGCTAAGCTAAACGAAGCCTACGTGAATTTGCATAGGGTCATACACAGTCTGATACCGAAGCCTGAAGAGATAGAGAATGTGAGAATGCTAAAAGTCACTGAAGACCTGACAGAAGAGCTCTTCAGAGAAGAAGTGAACAGGGAGAAAGAAGAATGGACAGAGAAGTACAGACTTCAGAGACAGCAGCAACAGCAACAACAGCAGCAGCAGCAGGAACCTGAACCTGACAGAGGCTTTGTCGATTGTCGTATCGACACCAAAGAGTTCTTCTTCTCTTTCCGAAGAAGCAGACCTATCGTCAGAAAGTCTATCCTCAGAGGACGTCGCATTCTTAGAAACTAAAAGATTGCCATAGCAAACAAAAAAAAAAACCAGCCCTTTTCAGGGCTACCCCAATCTCTAGAAAAGAAATAGTAATCGATTTGCCTGTGTGTGTATGTAGAGTAGTGTGAATATAAACACTGACTCTTTTTTTTTGTGTGTGTGTGTGTGTGTGTGATTGTTTGTAAGCGCTGACGTACGTTTGTGTGGATAGTAGATTAGGGGTTTCATTTTAATGCTTTGCGTGTGTGAATAGTAGATTTGGGGTTTGTTTGTTGCTGCTTCACGTATGTGGATAGTAGATCATATGAAATGAGAAAAGTAGGGGATGTTTTCCTTCACGTCCGCGCGTTGTTTGGTTATGATCTAGGTAATATCAATTTTATGTTTTGGGGATGTTTTCCATCACGTCCGCGCTTTCACTATAAGAAGCCAAAGTATTAGTCGTTCAAACCATTCTACAAAGAATAAAAAAGAAGATGGCTTCAAACCAACTTGATAAAATGAAGACATTGCAAGACGTCCTGGGCAATTTGGGTATGATGGAGCAAATGTTGGTTAACATAAACGAGGATCACTATTCTTATAGTCCCCATCGAGTGAAGATGGAGATCAACAATTTAAGAAAAGTAAAGGAAATGATCAGTGCTCTGATGAAAGAAATAAAGGAGGAGAAGGAGGATGAAGAGGAAAGGATAAGGATGAGAGCATGGAACGAGAAAATTGAAAAGGCAGAAGAAAATGAGAAGAGGAAGAAGGAAGAGGAGGAGAAGCAGAAAGAAGAGAAAAAGAAGGAAGAAAAGAAAGAAAAGAAGAGAAAGAGTGTAGGACAGAAAATAAGAAGCTGGTGGAGAAATAGAAGAAATTAGAAGAAGAAGAAGAAAACCAAAGGCCCTTTTTAGGGCCACCCACATCTCTCGAAAAGAGATCGACTTTCAATTGCCTACCCTTTTTTTTATTTTTTTATTATTTTTTTTTTTTAAAAATCCCATGTTAAATTTCCCTTGACGCTATACAGTCCCACCCTGTTTAAATTCCCTTGACGCTATACAGTCCCACGAGTTCTTCCCATGTTAAATTTACATAGTCGCTAAACAGTCCCAGGGTTTATCTCCATGTTAATTTCCCTTGTCGCTAAACTGTCCCACGATTTTTCTCCATGTTAAATTTACATAGTCGCTAAACAGTCCCAGGGGGGTTTGTAATGCTAATTCCCATTGTCGCTAAGGTATCCCACTTAACTACTCTTGTATCGAGAAGCAATTATATATGTAGATATTTTTCATCAGATAACCCTTCTGGTCAGCGGAGAAAGCCTATTATCAGTGTTTTCTGACTAGAAGGGTTTATTTTGTGAAGACAAAACTTCTATCAAGAGTGTTTTCGATAGAAGGTTCTGTTTGACGAAATAGTTGGTGGGCTCATTCTCTCTGCTGCTAAGCAAAACTGACCATGACTACCAACTATCTCCCTCTTTATTCCCCCTCCCGCCCTTCTCGCAAATGCCTTGGAATAATTTCTGTATAAATGTTGCTAAATAATTGTATCTGTACTCGAAAGGAACTATAAGTTTACCAGAATTACTTATATTTATATTTACTTTTGATAATAAAATAAATTCAGACTAAACCAATTCAATGTTTGCAACAACTCCTAAGTAATCATGTTCGACGAAAAAACAAATGGATATACTTCCGAACTGAAAAACTTCTGACAGACCATTAAACAGCCGTTTAACAATTTTGTGTCCATTTTATGGTCATTGCAATGTCCAGTTGGATCATATGACTTGAACACAACATAAACTATGCATTGTAATTAATTCTTATTGACCATGGTAAATAGATTACATCATTATATTTACTCATTAGCAAAATTATTTAATCAGCTACCACTAGAATTTTAAAAGTTTTTGTTTAGTTTCCAAAAACTTTATAAAAAAGGGTGATTTAAGTCCAAAACATGAATATTTTGCATGACACCATGAACACGTAGTTGTAAGGTTTTGGTTCTTCACCCGCACAGAGTTCATTAAACAGAGATTTTAGTAAGTCTTTGCTTTTATTTTCAATTGTACTGGCATTATATTTCTATTGAAAGAATGTGTATTTTGGTACGTGTGTCTATTTGTGCACAAACAATGTCATCTTTCTTATAGATATGTAAAGAGTCGCGTACATGGTGTTACAGTGTTTTCAATTATAGGAATACTTCTCATTTTACCGTTGAGTGATGTATCGCGCATGCGCTCTTCATTTTAAAATATACATCGCCATATTCCTGATGGAACTATATGGTTGATGTTGTTTGTATACAGAAATGACAACGTTTGTGGATAACTTTTGGGTAAGTATTCTTTAATCCTCTGAAGACTAGCACCATGAACGCGTTAAAGCTTGAAAAGCGATTTTGATTGTCCTTGCGATCGTTATTTGGACTCGTGGCTTCCTCCCCCTGGGGCCGATATTTAAGACGCCACCACGGTGCCATTATTGCTTCCCAAACGCATGTGTCAGAAGTTTAAATTAAGCCTTGAATGACATACTGTTTCCGTTTTTTTCGAAATTGAATAGGATAAATACTGTATTTACGGCTATTATGGAGTGAAAAATTAGGGCATAGCTTTCATATGTATTTTGCCACGCCTCCCGATTTCCCCGCAATTGGCCTTCCGCTTTAGTTGTACTTTTGCTCTTCAAGCAGGACCAAATGACCAGAGTAATGAATACACTTGGGATGGCTGCAACTGGCACATTAAGTGGTTACCTCATTAAGTCTTACAAGGGTTTTAAAACCACTTTACAGTGATCCAGTTGCTTCAGAAGTGAATGGTCAAACAATTGTTGACTCTTAGAAGTTTGGTCGTTAACTCTAACTACGGTCTGCTGTGGTGGTTAAAAATAATTTTATCAATTGATGGATTTTTAGTGCTGTAATCAACAATTTTTGTTGTTTTCCCACCAAGGATCCATTGCTCTCCATATAAATTCAATGCAGAGAGTCATAAATTTGGGATGTTGTAGCCTCCAGATGTCAGAATGTAAAACCCTTGTTGTACTCCAAAACCACAGGAGTCTGACGTTTTATCATTAAAGTATGGTGAAATCTGTGACAACATGAAATCACCTTATCAGTAATATATATATATATATATATATATATATATATATATATATATATATATATATATATATATATATATATATGTGTGTGTGTGTGTGTGTGTGTGTGTGTGTGTGTATGTATGTCTGTCTCTTCTGTCCCATATCCAGATAACATACATGTTCATGAAACACACCTTGTTTAGTTCTGCATAGGTAGGTACGAAAGCGAGAGAGAGTGAGTGAGTGAGGTAATTGAAGAACAAGAAACATTACTGGAGAAGCGCAAACTGAAAAATGATAGATAAGTGCTTTTCCAATGGAACACATCTGGAACCCATGCATTACTTATCAGACTCTGGGTCAAAGTGGCACACACACACACTCATGCGCAAGAGCGTGCACATAAGAGAGAGAAAGAGAGATGAGGCAGGTAACACAAAATAATAAAATTATCAGGATTAATGTGTATGCAATGCGAGGACAGTCTGAACGCTGTCAGCAACTATATGTATATATGTATACATGTGCAGAGTGAGAGCATTTTATTTACAACTTTTGAAAATAGTAGTAATATAATAATGTAAATAACATTTTCATGATGCATTCATTATTCTGAGCAAATTCACCTAATCTATTGATACTGCATTATTAAATTTCCCTAGTATTAAAAGATAACACAGATATTGAACCATGTTCGGCATGATTATTAGACCCTAACGCATATTTACTGCTGGGTAGAAACTGGTAGAATGGGCTAGTTCCGTCTGGTGTATTCTAATAGAACGGGTTTGTGACCGTAATGGTGAAAATAAAGGTAAATACCCTGGATTGGATTCATGTGATGGTTGTCCAAATTTTGGGTAGAAAAAAATCGGGTAACATTTTTTAGGTTTTTTTCCTCTGTGCAACATGAAATTCCAGAATATTTGGTATCATTGTAGAGCTACAACTGTCTACCTTTCTATAATACCACCCACTTTAGTGTATCATGCATGACCATGATGCTACAGAGCTCGGCAGTAGGCTACTACCTCCTGCCACATTAACTCGTCGCCAGGGGTTAATGTGTTAACAGATTAAAATATATTTAGTTTGACTTGGAAGTGAACAGGTAGCCATTGGAGGGTACAAAGTGGGCGGAGGAATCTCAGTTCTTGGTACACATTCCAAGCAGCTCTTTGTTTTTAACTTGTTGACATTTCTGTAGTAGATATTGAATTGAACCAGATAAAAGCAAATTACAGTTATCAAGTCTAGAAAGTACTAAGGAACACACAAGTGTTTTGGTGGCATTAACAGACAGAAATTTGCAAATGGAGCAGATGAATCCCGATTATGATAGGCAACTTTCATGACATGCTGATGTAATGAGAGAATACTGTTGTGAGTGACACCTAGGTTTCTAACTGATTGTATGAATTTAATGCTGGTATTGCTGATACTTAATGCCAGAGGTAAAGAATAGTAGTGACAAAGTCTTTGTGTGTAAACAAAATATTTGTAAAAATTTTAGCAAGAGATTTAAATCTTCATCATCGAGATTTGCTTTACTCAGACATGGATTATTACTTTGTTTACTATTATCTACTATATGACAAAAGGTATTGTTTTAGTTTCATGGAATATGTGTAAACATTTTTTTTAAAAATGTAATAAATGTGACAGTCTTAGTGGTATTGCATCTGTTTTGTGTGGCTTCAGTATACCACTCAGATTGGTTTCAGTTCTTTACAGAATTTGTTTGACTCAGACACAGATTATTACTTTGTTTACCATTGTCTCCTATATGACAAATAGTATTATTTTAGTTTCATGGAATATGTGTAAACATTTATATATAAAAATGTTATAAATGTCTTAGTGTTATTGCATCTGTTTTGTGGGAAAAGTTCAGTCAACCTAAAAGCTGCTAGTAAGCTGACAATGGCTAGAATCTGGGAATCAGTTTTGCAAGATAATTCACATCATATCTTGTACTGTCTGATTGTCTCATGCATTTGTGTCATTCTGAATTATAGATCCTTTGGGATAGATGATAGTACCCTACATCTAATGGTTGCTAGTGGGACATGTCAAAATGAATGGAATGATACTAAATGTATTTGATCTGGACCATTATAATTCATTCTGGGCTGCACCCTTATGCCACTGGTCATTAGTATTCATCATTGGTCTAAGAAAATTCCTTCTATGGTACCAGTAGGGGCATAAAAAAGACCTGGGAAAATAAAGGTTGTTATGGATGAATTCAGACTCTATTAAAAACATATCAGGCTTACTGAATAAAGTGCATGCATTCCCAAAGAAGCCTAAGATCAGTTTCATTGCCTGACAGAAATGCTTTGATGATTTTGATCAGCATGGTCACCAGTTTGAAAACACATGATCCGTGATTATTATGAAACCGTCAGTGAAAAAACACATCTTATTTCCAAAGTTGTGCACAGTATAGAAAAGAAATGTTCTAGATTCAAATTTCAGACATAACTTACTGGAGTAGAATGGTTACTCAAGCATGAGGAATTCAAATCTCAGTGATGAAGGCTCACAACAGGATAGGTATTAATGATCACAGGTGTTCGGGTCATGGATTATTTTTTTGTGCAAGAAATACTAACTTTTCCAGCATTATATTTTGAATCAGTCTTTGTCGAGTTCCTCTTTGGCATGGCATTCTACAATTTCCTTATTAGCTATAAATAAACATGACCAGCACAGTTGAAAGTGAGTATTTGTTGCAGAAGTAAATAAATCCATGATGTGAATGCCTCAGGTAAATGGTATGTTTTGAATTTCTTGAATAAACAAGTTAAAGGTAATGGCATTTATGATCAGTTTTAATTAATAAATGATCCTGCTTTTTAGACAGAGGAAGGGCCAGTGGGATGCACACACAAAAATGCTTAGAGTCCACCTTAGATGTGGGTTCGAACCTTGGTCAAGTCATACCAAAGACTTATAAAAATGGTACTAGCAGCTGCCTCACTTGGCACTCAGCATTAAGAGGTTAGTGTTAGGACTGGTCGCTTGGTGTCAGGATAATATGATTGGGTGGGACATGATGCCCCTGTGTTAGACATCACTATTAAATGCCACACTGCAGACATTGTAGTGATATGACTGAAAAATTGATAAAGCTGTGTTAAATATCCAAATCACACACACAAATGCTGAATTTCACCATCCTATTTCACTTACAGTGCCATCAGCTTTTGAGATCAAGGAATTTGTAGGTTGGGTATAATCCTTTTCTCATGAAAAATGAAAAGGAGTTATGGCCATGCTAGTGGCACTTTCATAAACTACTGATTGTGGAAATGCTTGGGGTTATTTCGTGATAGTTTGGTTGATATACAGTAATTCCAGCAACATCATATTCGGGTCAAATGGTCGTGAGATGTGCCTTCATCATCAGCATTAAATATTAGCTGAGATTTATCCAGGAGATTATATTTTATTAGAGCCATTTCTTACTCTTCAAAGCTGTATTCTGTGAGTGAAGTACCGGTACTATTAGCTCTAATTTGTTGTAGACTTATTGTTTTGATCACAGCTCATTTCACCTTCCTAGAAAATTTGAAATCCAGGGAAGATTACAGTTTTAGGCCCAAATATGTTAAATTTGGAGATTTTAATTTTTGGAATTTTTAACACCTTGGTTTTTAATGATTTTAGCTTTGTCACATGTAACTTTTGTTGCAATTTCTTTCATATGTGCCATTATATCAGATAAAAAATTTAATGATACAGATTTATGCATAGTGTAAACCAGAATTAGTGACATAAATTTATTCTTGTTTGATGACAAGTTGTCTTATTTTTGTAGTAGAAGTGGTAACAGTTGTTTTCATGGCATAAAACAGCTTTTTTTGAACAACTCTGCAATCAACATATGTACATGTATCTGTTTATTATCTGATATAATTTAAAGGATGTATTGTAATAATTATTCTGTGTAATTTAAAGGTGTTTTATTAGAATAAAGGTGCTCTATTGTATATCTTCCAAACAAAGTCAACAAACACGAATATTGAAGACTTTTCATCACCATATTTCCTTTTTCAATTAAAACCACTATTTTTTTTTATTTTTTTTTTTTTTTCCTCAGTAAAGTCGTGGAAAAAAGTCATTTAGCATTTCATGCTGGACCATGTGATTCTGAGCATACCTTGGTAGATTAATCTTGGATCATATATTCAAATTAGCCAATTCAAAGCACAAAATGTGATTCTGTCGTTACCAGTATGTATTGTAAGCAATCTAACAACTGGTAAACAGAATGTTCAAATTAAAGAGAAAATACATACCTATCACTATAATAACAGAACCATCTGATTTCTTGTCAGCCCTTCAATGATGTACATACATTTAAGAACACAAACACTTACAGTGCCTAAAATGCACTTTAAAGCAATTCCAAGCATTTGTATGATAAGCAATGCTTTTGGTTTGGAAAAAGGTAAAATTATTGTTATAAATTACAGATCTGTATAAATTGGATGAGAAAAAAACCCCGCAAAGTTGTACAAGTTTTGATTGGGATATTTGAAAAATAAAAGTTCTCAGGCTTTGGAATTAAGGTCCACCAATTGGCCCAAATTAATATAGCAAAATCTTTCTTAGAACTATTTAAGAGCCAAGGGTTGTTCTTTCCCCCACTTACCAAGTTGAACAGTATAGTTGGAATCAAAATGGACTGCCTTTTTCCATAAGTGGCCATAGCCATAGCTAGCTGTTTTCTTACCTTGATTGAGACCGCTCCAGTGGCCTAGTGGTTAGAGCATCTGCCTTGGATGCTGGAGGTTGTGGGTTTCAATCCCTGGCCGAGTCATACCAAAGGCATAAAAAAATGGTACTAACAGCTGCCTTGCTTGGCGCTCAGCATTAAGAGGTTAGTGTTAGGACTGGTCGGCCTGGTGTCAGGATAATGTGACTGGGTTGGACATCATGCTGCATGTCTGCAGCATGATGCCCCGGTGATAGACATCACTATAAACTGTCACAATGCAGATATCTTAGTGATATGACTGAATTTTTTCTGTAGTTACATTAAAAATAAAAATCTCACTCACTCTAACAATTGATTGACACAATTGGATTCTTCCTTGGAAGTGGATGTATCAACTGTGTCACTTTCAAGCATTTCAAACTGATTGGAGGCACCAGTATACAAGGCAGCAAGTATATTTGGTGGAAGAACCCAGGAAGACCATGGGATGAACCACCAGCCCATGGGAAGCCTCTGGCAAGCTTTCTCACATGCCATAATTGGCTGAGCTAAGACTTGAACCCATGTGGCATTGGTGAAATGTCAGCAATCAATAGAGTGAGTGCCAAAAACTATTTGGCCACACTGGAGGCACCAAGACACAGATGATCTAAATGAATTTATTTTAAAAAATTCATGTCAAATTTGGTGATTTTTTTTGTATATGATAAAAATATAATTAGTGCAAACACTCTAGAGGAATATTAAATTTTATTTGTAATTAGAATTAATTCTTGAAAAAGATCGACATTACTGTTGATTGATTCATATGTGAATAGAAGAAGGCATAACATATTTATGATGATCACACTGAAACTAATTTTAAAAGATAAAAATACGAATTTCACTTGACACTGCTTATTTAATTAATGTTTTTCTTCAAGTGTTGCCACTAGTAGGCATTACCATCATTTTCACTGATCATTGTTTTGTGGTATATTGTTGTTGTAGGGTTTAATGCCATTTTTCAGCACAGTGTAGGTTATACATTGTGGCCAGTATTTTTTTAGAACCAACTATCCATGAGAAGCTACTGGCAAGCTTTCTCACATACCCACATTGGCCGAATCCGAGACTTGAACCCATGCAGACAGAGGTGAAATGGCAGTGATCTGTAACAGTGAGCACTTTAAACCACTAGGTCACTCAGGGCCCCATGGTATAATTTAAACTATATTTAACAAGATATGTGAATTCTTATTTGAAGTTGTGAATTGATGTTTATTTATCAAGGTTTGATTTACCAATTTTGATCATAATTTGAATAATGTTCAGCAAGTAGAGTCAATTTTTTATGCATTGTCTATTAGAAAAAATGGGATTCACACTGGGCCTTACATTATATTTGGTTTGCAAGTTGTCCAGGTGCACTGAAACAAGTTAGAAGTGTAGGTGACTGAAATTCATAGAAGTCTACACTTTCTACAGTAAGAAGATGAAATATTTAACAGATTCTTTATCTTCACAGGTTTGTATTACACCACTCAAAATACACTATTAAGATATATATGCTTTAATTTGGGCAACAAGAAATTATTCACTCTCTCTTGGAAAGTTCACTTTTTGTTGCAGAATTCTTATAGATCAGTCTGAATTATAACATAAGCTGATTACATAGCAAGTGACTATTGAGAAGCAAAATTTAGGATTTTTTAAATTTGATGAGTGATATAAAAGTTGACCATATGTGCAGAAAAAATATTATTTGAGGTGGTATGCCAGAAGAGATAGTAGGTGGCTCCAGGCAAGGCAAAGTCAGCTTAGAATTCCTGTTGGAGGTGAAATGACAAGACAGAGTTACTCTTTCACCAAAGTCCAACCCTATTGTGGACTCCACAGTTTAACAGATTGCTTGATTGTTTAGGTTTTGACATTCATAGTTTGGCAGCATATTGGCAGTTATAGTACTCAGTTGACTGTGTTTTGCCCATTAAGCTATGTGATGAGCAGCTACTTTGAAGTAAGTTGGCATAGTAAGTCACTAGCTGACTATCATCCATTTAATTAATGTAATCAGATTAATGTAATCATAGTTCAGTTATGGGCTTGTTGCATAATAAAGTTAATCCTACTGTTTCTGTGATGTTAAAACAAGTATTTTTTTGTACTATATATAGGCATGTCATAGGAGTTCACTACCTTGGCAATATGTGCATCAGAGGAACTTCCTGACAAACTGTTTTAGCATCAGACTAAAAAATTTGTGTACATTTAATGCAAACTCTTGTGTTACTTAAAGAAATTAAGTATTCTCTCATTGATTTGGTGAATGATTCTGTCTTTTCCAGTTAGTTTAGCAAAATTTTAATTTAAGTTTCAAACCTTATACTTGAGTAAGTGTCTTGGTTTATTAACAGAGAAACCCTTCAGAAACATCTTAGGAAGATCACTTAAACACATAACAGAGTTTCAGTTAATGGATGTCCCAACACATTATACACCTGGCTGCTTCTCCAAGATGTCCTAAAATCTACCACTGAATGGCATAAGGATTTGCTTTTTTATATTTAACTATATACTTCAATAATTAACCCATCCCAACAGTTCAGAAATGCAACTTATCTTTGCCACTACCAGCCAGTTAATGGTGCTTTTTAATTGATTTACAATGCTCATAAAGAAAACAATTCCAACTCCTCCATCATTTGCTGCTTAGTCAAATTTCCATGTCATTCTTGTGTGAACACTGTTACTGGATTAATTGAATTGCAAGTATGGTCCCAAGAAATGAGTTCTCATTTATTGGAAGAATGCTAATGTTGTTGACCTTGCTTTCAATTACATAGGAAAATATGGTTATTTTAACAGTATACATTTGCTGATGTCATCATGAAAAATACATAAAATGAAAAGAAAATGATATAGAGATTTGAGCGTTAAGCATTAGCTTATTTCAATCACTCATCCTTAACAGTAATGTTTACTTCTATAATGTGGCTTATGTGAGTAATGAACGCATCGGATTTCAGACATTGAATCATTATAATGAGTTATGAAAAGAAAATTATACATGCACTATTGTTGTTGTTGTTGTAGGGTTTAACGCCATTTTTCAGCACACAATAGGCTATACATGGCGGCCAGTATTAATGGTGGAGGAAGAACCCGGAAAAACCCTGGAAAGAACCACTGACCCACGAGAAGCTACTGGCAAGCTTTCTCACATATCCACATTAGCCAAATCTGAGACTCGAACCCATGCAGACAGAGGTGAGATGGCAGTGATCCGTAACAAATAGCGCTTTAGACCACTCAGCCACTCGGGGACCCCTACATGCACTATTGTAATAATGTCAATAACTTGCAAGCATTTATAGCAGAAACATGCTACTTTATACTTGCAAGATAACAAATGAGAACCAGAGCAAGAAAATTATATGTAGATGTTGGCTGGGGGGTGTTTAAGTACTTCTAATTCCAGTTTTGGTGTGATACATACCAGAAATATAACAGCTTAGATTGAAGACTGAAGTAGTGATTTGTAATTTACTTTCGCACAACCTTGAAAATCCCATTGATCTCAGGCATCTTTTATATCATCATCATCATCATCAAACCCTTAACCCAGGAGGTCATTAGAGCATCACAGTTGACTTTGCAACCAATTCTCTCCATCTTTCCCCATTCTCTACTGCCCTTTGGGAATTTCCAGATCCCATGCCTGTCCACTCCTTAATGTTTTCTTCCCACCTTTTTTCTGTCTTCCTCTTCTTCTGCACCCTCACACTGTGCCTAGCAAGATTGTTTTTGCCAGTCCAGATGATCTTGAGACATGACCGTATCACTTCAGTTTACAATTTTTACAGTGGTCAAGAGGTCTTCATAGAATCTGATGGTTTGTTGGATCCTGTTGTGAACTTCTTCGATGGTTACATGGTCAATGTATGAGATGCCCAAGATCTTGTGGTAGCATCTCATTTAGAAGGTTTGAATCCTTATTTGTAGATCTGATGTGAGTGTCCATGTTTCACAAGCATCCAGAAAGATGGATATGACAATTGAGCGCATCAGCCTGATTTTGGAACCAAAAGCAATGTTGGTATCTTTCCATATTGGTCTCAGCCTTGTTATTGCTGCTGTTGTCTGGGCAATCCATGCAAAGTAGTTCTGGTTTGGAGCCCTTATCTGTGATAACTCATCACAAGTACTTGAAACTTGTGACTTATTCCAGCTTCTGTTCACTTACCTTTATTTCTGCACTGATGCCGTTGGTGTTGTTTGTCATCATTTTTGGCACTGATCTCCATGCCATATGCTGTAGAAGTTGTGTCAGTGCGCTCAACCAAGTCAGCCAATTCTTTTTCCTCTCCTGCTAAACCATCAATATCATCTGCAAAGCAGAGGTTGTTGATTGTTCTTCCTCTGATGCTGACAGTGCCCTTGTGGTCATGCAATGCATCCTTCATGATCCTTTCCAGGAAAATGTTGAAGAGTGTATGTGACAGTATACATCACTGGCTGACTCCAGCTGTTGTTCGAAACCAATCTTCTCTGCTGCCATTGATGAGGACAGCACTGGTGGCTTTGTCATAGATGTGCTTAACAACATGCACCAGGTTTGAGCTGATGTTGTAGTTCCTCATAGTACCCATAAGGCCACATGCCATACCCTATGAAAGGCCTTTTTGAAATCTATAAAGATGTGGTATAGATTCTGCTGATACTGAAGGTATTTCTTGCAAAGGAGTCTGAGATTGAAGATTTTTTCAGTGATACTTCTTTGTGCTTGGAAGCCTGCCTGCTCTTAAGCAATAATTTTCTCTGCTTGCAGCTTTAGTCTGTTGAGAATTATCTTCAGCATGACTTTGTTTGGGTGACTGATCAGACTGGTGGTTCTATAGTTCTGGCATAGCTGTAGGTTTCCTTTCTTGGGGAGCATGATGACCAAGGACCGAGTCCATGTGGTGGGCCAATCTCCTGTCTGTGCATATCTTGTTGCAGATTGTCATCAGGGCTGTGACTATCGCTTCTGCTTGAATGAGCTCTGCTGGTATGTTGTCATCGCCAACTAACTTTCCTTTCTTTAGTGACCTAACTGCAATTTCTACTTCTTCATGAAGAATGGGGTTATCATCAATTTCTTCTGCCTGAGGGCAATTTAGTACTGCAGGATCTCCTTAGGTCTTACGATTGCACATTTATGAGCAGTATTCTGTCCATCGCTTGATGATCCCTTGATCTTCTGTGAGGCATTTTTCTGATTTGGATGGTGGTCACAGTCTTCCCTTGTTTATGGATTGTGAGATCTTTCACCAGTTGATCTGCCACTTTACTATCATTTCTACTCAGACTGTCTTCGAATTTGCAGCATTGTCTTTCTATCCAGGATTCCTTTGCCTTTCTCATGCTTTTCCTGATCATGTTGTTTATCTCTCTGTATTTTCTAGCTCCTTCATGATATCTTTTCCTCTTTTTCAGTTCTCTTCTTTTGTCGCATAGTTCAAGGACTTCTGTTGTGACCCAAGGTTTCTTTGTTTGATATTTACCAATGATCTTGCTAGCTGTGCTGGTCACAGCTGTGTTGAGTGTGGTTGTTAAGGACTCAAGGTCAGTGTCTTGGCTGTCCAGTGTTATCGAAGGTGCAAATTCACCACAAATCATTGCTTGGAAGGCTTCTGTGACTTTTGGATCTTTCAATTTTTCAAGGACAACTATGATTCTTGGTTAGGCTTTTTGATTATTTTCAGGTGGAGGCAAAACATTGTCATTAATAAATCATGGTCACTTCCAATATCTGCTTCTGGAAAACTTCATGTTCTGTTAATATTCAGTCCTGTGCAGAATCGTTTTTTCCACCAAGATATAGTCAGTCTGGTCGTGATGTTGTCCATCTGGATTGTGCCAGGTCCATCTAGATGCTTTGTGAGGGCCGAATGTGTTGGCCAGCACAAGGTTGTTGCTGTCCAGTCTCAAGCAGGTTCATTACCATCCACAACTTCAGCATCACAATCATACAGGCCTATGCACCCACATTTAACTATGATGACAACAAATTGGAGAAATTTTACAACCAACTGCAAGATGTCATTGACAACTCACCCAAGTAGGACATTCTATTTGTACAAGGAGACTGGAATGCTAAGGTTGGAGTTGATTCACTGACAGACTGGCAAAGCACATGAGGACCCTTCTGAAAAGCAGAAACAAATGAAAGAGGACTCAGGCTCTGGGAGTTTGCTGCCTACAACAATCTTTGTGCTAGACAACACATTCAGTCCTCACAAAGTTATATACATCTATATATTATGGTAAAAGGTAGACCCAAAAGTAAAGAGAATACAAATAATATGAAACCATAGTTAAAACTTCCTTATTTTTCATGTAAATTGAAATTGGCAACATTGCTTTCAAAAATCTTGAAAGTAATTTAAAAATAAACCTTTAATGACTTTAGTGCATTTTGGTCTGCATTTTGAGAAAAGAATATATGTGTCCTCAGGATACAGGAAATATTTTTTTGACATTATTAACTAACAGTATGTAATGATTATATTCAGACTAATAAATGGTAGGCAGAACTAAGAACTCCAGTCTGAAGCAGACACCAGTTTCAAAAATAATTTATTTTGCAATGGCTTGCCATTGATTTTACTCAGTTTATACAAGAGTTCTTGAGTTTTTTGTAATTATAGTCATGAATTTAAAATGTGGATCATAAACATGTTAACAGTCCAATTCCTTACTGTAATGTATGCCACAGATTTTCTTTTTCTTCATGATTGTTGACCAGTGATTTCTGTTTTTGCAGGGGGAAAAAAACAATGGTTTTTATGTGCTGTATCATAATATGAAACATGGTCAGACCTCTAGTAAAGAACTTACTGACTTTCTTCGAGAAAGGTAAGATACATACATATTAAGATTAAACTTTTTTGGCACAGAAAAGTTATTTAACGATCAGTTTGGGGTGTGTGTGTGTGTATATGTGTTACATGTTTGACTTTATTGCATCATGAGACTGAATTGAATATCATTGTTTACATCATTAAATACATTCTGAGTGATCAATGATATAAATGACATGACATAAACAAGATGATGTCACAGCTTAAATTGTTACCAGTGTAATCCTTAACAAATAATTGACATGGAAAAATACATCAAACTGGATCTTAAAGATATATATATATATCTATTGATAACTATATCAGAACTTCATGAATAAATAGAGATGAACAGTTTTATTAATATATTTTATTATGTATAATGTATTATTTTTAATATATTATTCCTTGATAATAAAAATCTGCATAATGCTTACAATAATATAAATAAGTATTCTATAAATAATTAATCATAAACATTGAAAATTTATTTCGTAATCCCTCTTTAAATTAATTAGTAGCCATATTTTTATGTTTTATGAATCTGGTTATGCTGGGGTAGTTACATTGTTTGAAGTAAGATAAATAATTGAGGAACAAATGGGACAATGCAGCAGAGCAAGTTGTAACGCAAGTTTCTAATTTTTGGTTAATGCACAATGTTTATAAGAACATCATGGGGTAATTTGTTAAACTTTTTTGTGCTGCAAAAGCATGAAGTATTGAGAGGACTATGGAAATTTAATTGCTAGTATGTGAAATATATGCACAAGGCTACTGAGTGTTGATTTACTTTGCTACCTTGTCATATTTAAATTACATTTTCAGTTGCACAGTGGAGGAAGCCTACAGCAAGATGCTCATCAAATTATCTAAAGCAGTGGCTCAGTGTTCACAGCAAGGGTAAGATGATCAGTTGGGGAGTGATGATACCATACAAAGTTTAAGCCAGGTTCTTTTATGTTCAGACAATTGTCAAAATCAGATGGTGGCCCAGTGGTCTAATTGGAAAGGAATCATGTTATCAAGTTTGAGTTTAATAGACCCAGGAAGGCTCTTTAATTTGTAACTATTTGCTTCAAAACTTTTCTTTTTCTTAATTCTGTCATTAAATAATTATTCTTGTTTGTGAAATATTTTTATAGGTTTGAAAAAGTATAGAGAACAATATATGATATAATGTGGTTAATTTGATTCAACATAAAGTAGCCCAGATCATCATTCTAGTAGACCTTGGGTACTGGGAAAATGTTGCGCCAGACTCTTCTTATTCTTGATAATAAAACTACTTTGTTTAAAGAAGGTGTGCATATGTTCAATACATATACCAAAACTATTTACCTCTTTTGTTATGAGTTCACGGACTTACCAAGTTCGATTTGGCATACAGATATATCAATTCCCACAGGCCCAGGCAGATTCGTAGGCATATGAAAGTTGGTTATTTCCCCTGGTTTTTAACAGAATATGGACGTGGTTGTGTTTGTGTTTGTACCCCTACTTTTACACCTGAAGGATATCTTTAGCTTTACATTGTTAATACAATTCAAATTGGAGTTATAAAAGTTTCATTCATTAATGTTACGACTTTATGGTCTTAAACTAAGTAACAGAAAAGAGTGAAAACCAACAAGTTATGTAAAAATTGAAAGAATTTATTTTCCTCGAATACAAAGTGAAAATTTAAGAAGAACTTACAGTATTGTGAATTAAATCCCAGATAGTCCTAAGAGTTCTATAACAAGTCCAAATGTATAGAGTTCCAATTGAATTCCAGTGGTATTCCAAATAAATTCTGATATTGAATGTATTGATGTGCCTGTAGTCTTGAATGTGCTAATGTGTCAGTGGCCTGGAATGTGGCAGTGTGTTAATTTTTTGATTTATCACAATAATATAATCCAAAATGTCTTAACTGAATTCGCTATAATTCCAGGTTAATGTTTTAGTCCAAAAATATTATTCAGCACTTTGTGATTCCAGTGAATAATAATAATTTGAATAAATAATTCCAAATTAAAATCTGAACACAATAGTAAGACTGATTCTTCTTCAGGTGTTAAGGAAGGAATGAATACTCCCAATGCAAACAAGAATATTTACCCCTCTACTTGACAAAGTTCACAATTGTCATTTTCTGAAAATCTACTTAATTGGACATTTCCATTCTCGTAGTTTCTAATGTCAGAATCAAGACCATATCTTTAACTCAATTTGATGTAAACATGTTTTCTGTTAATAATGATTTGAACATTTAATCTATTCTCATAGAGAAATATTGGCTATGTATTATGTTGCTTATAAAATAAATGTCACTGGTCAGGTACAGCATTAATTTTTGTTTGAATGAAGGTCAGGTACAAATACAGGTGTACATAGCATAAGATCATTAAGGAAAGCAACAAATAGTACAAATTAAACATATGTAACACTGCTTATAAAAAGTATATAATCTTGGAAATAAAAAAACCCCCACCTAAATGGCTCTAATCTATGTATGTGATATGGAAATATGGATTTAACGTCTATATTGAAGAACACATCAATCATGTAAGATTCAGTGAGTGTGTAATAAAGTCACATCCGACATATTTGCAATGAGTCAAGTATCAAGAGATATAATTATTTCATATGAAGACAATATTTCAGAATGGAATGATACCATGTAAGGAATGGTTGCAGGACAAGTTGAACCTAAGTGGGCGAGGGACATGAACAAGTTTGATCATGAATTGCATTTTAAACCATTGAATGATTTAATATAAAAACACAAATATGCACAAACACCCCACAGTATGCACAAAACACACAGCATATCAGACATGGTCATGTACACATGTCGGCATTAAAGCCTAAAAATAGTAAGATACTTTTGTTTGTGCTATTAAATATCATGTTTTGTTGTGAATAAATTGCACGTTAAAAAAAATATTAATTTGCTGTTGTGTGGAGTGTTGGTTCATTTTTCATTAGAGATAAAAGTAAATATCTTTTTCCAGGTCAGTCCCAAAATGACTTGTAGTTGAATGCATGTTGTAGTGCCATTACTAAAGATAATAATATATTGTGGACAAGTATTTTGTCATTTTCTTGTACTTAGCAACAAACAAAACAAAAAATCACATGGTGGTTGTTGTTGCTCTGCAGGACAGTAGGGAATACAACTGTGAGACTGGTTACCTTTTCATGTCAACTCCTAATATCGTAGTGTAAAAACTACCTGGAGCTAGGGTGTACTTATTGTGCAAATTCTTAGTTTTATTTATATACACCTCACCCTCAATAACTTGCACACAGTGGGGTCCAAAAACATATACTGCATTATAAGTGAGGGTTTGAGTTACTGAGGGACCTCCAAAAATTGAAATAATTTGCTTTGACATTGAGAAAACCATTGGGGGGGTGCGGCATTCGGGAACTGGGCTGTTTAATGACTGATTCCTCATTTTAAAATCACATTAATAATAATGTTTAATAAAGCACTTCTAATGAAGTTGTTCGTTATTCTGTTTAAGTAACATTTATTTTCAATATGTCCAACATGTGAAAGATCATTCCAGCTGGTTTCAACAACCATCACGTGTACACAAAAAATCTGTATCATGTCACTGCTTTTTGTTTTCATGATGAGTCTGGTTCCCATAATGGTGTTTAATAATATCCTGCCAAGGAAGTAATAATGAAACTTTTTATTATCCTTAAGGATATCTCTAAGTGCCAGTTCAAGAATTCTCTGAAATTCGCTTTTGAAATCAAGCTCTTTATTTTACGAAGTATTCATTTCGCTTGGCTGCCTTGCTATATTTGATCACATTATGAAAAAGTCTGTTAATTTAAGATAGTTTATGTTACATACACAATAACATTTATAACAGCGTTCGATTGATCAAATGAAGTGAGTTCACCTGACATACGACCGGGGCCGCTAGATTTTAAGTTTGAAGGATTTTTGTGCCTTTTAATTTTTCTTTTATTTCAGCTCCTTTATTTGATTCAAAAGACTTAATGAATGTGATAATATAAAGGAGGCCAGCTTTTAATTCAGTGCAACAATACAACAAATATTTCTGCAAGTCAGTTATCAAAATACTTAGTCAATTAATTAGGTTCTCACAGAAACACTTGCGGACATAGCTATTATTGTAGGTTGATGCGTTTTATGTTTAATTACAAGAGGACACATTGCATTTATGATGATTACACTTAAAAGAAACTGAAAGATAGAACTAGAACACAAATTTCAATTGATAAATGAATTATTTAATTTGTATTTGTTTATTAAAGTACTGCCTCCACTCGGTGTAAATGATGTTTTCATTGATCAAATTTCCTTGCATGTCATTAAATGCAGTGTACTAGAAACGTGGTTTGGAAAGAAAATGTAAAAAAAAAATTGTATGACCTATTTTTAAATTTGATATTTCAAAATGTTGATTAAAATTTCCAGGTCTTATCTACCGTTTTCGACAATAAAACAAGAAATATATCTAAGTTTCTGTTATCAATTTTGATTGCAATTTTCTTCAAGTTCAACAAATAGGGATCAATTTCGGGGGTATTTTCTGTTTGCAAAAATGGGATCCATGCCTGACTCAGCGTTATAAGTGGGTTCACTAGTTATCAGGGTGCGAGCTGTTGAATGAGTGGTGTACTTCTGCATTCATGTCAGGGGCAGGTAATACCTGTACCAGCCTTTGTGGGGGATATGCTTTTAAATGCAGTTATTTAAAAATGTTGCAATAAAACTTAAAAAACATATAATAACAATGAATAAAGACATTTCAGGTGTGGATGATTTTTTTAAAAAAAAATCAAGTTTAAATGAACATCCATATTTGACCTTAAGAGTGAAACAGTCCAACATTAGTAAGTGTTATGAACTAGTATTATTTGCCTTACAAAAGATGATTGACTCTTCAGTTATAAGTGTGAATTTCCAGTATTAGGATGAAACAGAACAACCATCAAAATTTAGAAACAATAATATCAGATGTCTGTTGCGTAAGAGAACAAATACTTTTTACCTTGAGTTTGTTATTAAAAAATGGCTGCATGTTATGCTGTATATAAGTACACATTGTACACAATAAAATGTGGTACTTGAGTCATCCCAAGCAGAGTCAAACAACAACAATAAAAGCAACAGAATAATCTGGGGTGAGTTTTTGTAAACTCATCTGTCTAAACACTAGAAAGACATTGCTCTTCATTAGAAGGTTACCTGCAGATTATAACTCCATAAATCCAATACAGTGGTGCCTTTTTTAATGCAATTGATTTAGTACACATATACATGGATCAACATTTAATTCAAAAACTGATGAGCATTGAACAAACTTGGATTCTTTGGCATTTGGGATAAGGCAGGAAACCAAAGATTTTATTTACATCATGACAGTAATTTTCTGTAATTTGGTGAATCAGGTATGTGAGATGTGCCAAATACAGATATGAAAAGAAGCAGCCAGAATTTTGTGATAAATTGGAAGAAGAGGATTTGTGCATGGAGATTGTATGCAAATGTTTTAGATATACAAATAAGTGTTATGCTGTTCAGAAGATTCATTGTATATGTGTGAGCAGATTTATACACCCAAGGATTATGCATGAGTACTTTTTTCAATGAATAATTTTTGTTTTGTGATCCTTGTAAGAAAATTCAGTGTGTTTCACAATTGTATTTGAAATAAGCACAGATATAAAATTATGTTTATCATGATGAAAATCGCCCAGAAAAGTAATACTGCAGAATATTTTAATACATATCATTGCCTATTGAAAGCAATTGTTGCATGCAAATTTGCCATCCAGTCAGCCTGAAAATGTGTGTTTTCCTTGAAAATAATGAAACATTTGATGTAGGACCCCGGCTTGCAAACCTTTGCATTGACCATGTCATTCATTTACTAGTGAGCATTAAAGTTTTCTAAGAGTTCAAAATAAAAAAATTAAAAATTGTAATTGTAGTTAATTTGTGTTATTATTTTGCAAACTTATTACTAGATTATTTAATGGTGATAAAACGTTGAAGTCTGAACATAATGAAGTTGGCAAGATTTTTGAAATGTATGAATGAGCAGTACAGTGCTTTTAGTTTATAATGTTGTTCATGAAAGCCAGAAAATGATATGTATTGTAGGTTGCAAGCAGCAAAGCTGTATTATAATAGTGCATTCAAACAAAATGGAGTATTTAAATAGAGTATTTTAGTGGTGTGAAACCACATACTTGTAGTTGCATTCTAGAGTATAAAATCTAATTAAAGTGAAGAAAATTAAGTATGTAAGATGTGCATCACTTCACTGTGGAGTTGTATAGGGATCATTATAAGTCAAAACATTGTAAAGGTTTTCAAATCCTTGCCTGATGAGTATTTTCATTGTTAATACTTACAGGTCACCAGTCATACTTCAGCATTTTTCTTTTTACATCAGATTTGCATTACTTGATTAAAAGTAGTTATACTCGCACAAAAAAAACAAAAAAATTATCAAGCGTAAAGAAGAAATAATTATTTTATTATCCGAAATAGAAGTATAAAACACTATTACTTCCTCTTAGTTACGATTTCCCACCTATAGAGGATGCCAACTGGAAATGACGTACATTTATCCCTACAAGACTTAAATACACGCTTCTTACTGTTGAAAAACACAACACTATAAAGGGAATATTTAGATGAAACTAATGAAAACTAATTTACTTTCCATCCTTATATCGGTATGCGTGCACGATGTACTAGATTGTGTCGCTTTCAAAACTTTTCCATTGTTTCAATTTGTTTTGAAAATTCCCATTGATGCAGGTAAAAAGGAATCAATGCTGGCTTCCCTATGTCGGCAGACTTTATTTTTATTTAAAAAAATTGGCACACTTAAAGAATCCAAAGGAACCAAACTTGACTTTTGTCGTCCAACTTCATAAGAAAAAATTGGCACACTTAAAAGATACCAAAGTCATTTTCCTGGGCTGGTTTGTTTTGTAATAAAATAACCAATGTATTTGATATCTTGTCTGTAAGTTTAAACAATGAATTTATTGCTCCCTGCCAGTTGTGTTTATCATCCAGGCTTCTATGTGTTTGCCTTATGTAATCATAGTTGATGCTTGCTGGGCAAATAGTATACACAACAATAACTTGCTTTAATAATACTTTTGTAACCCATGGTAGCAAAAAGATGATCATTTGCACTCACAGTGACTGTATTTTAAAATAATGATTTTTATATGCGAGATACTGTCTTATATTTAACCTGGATGCAATACAGTCTAGTTCAGTTTGCAGCCTTTAACTTATCATGCCTTGAAGCAATCGGGTATTTTCGTCTCATTTGCGATTTTGTTATTTGACATAAGTGATACACACTCCACTAGGGATGCATATGCAAACTGGCATCCGCTTCAACTACGGAATTCGTGTATATATTTTAAAAAATAATTTTCGCATGATGAAAAAAGAAGGAATATATGATAACAATGCAAGGTTAATTTCTTTGATTTAATTTTCAAATAAGTGTATTTTTATCAATTTCTTTTGTACCGTGTGTGTGGGGCTCAAATTCAACACAAAACTATTTCCTTTCTAATTTGTATGGAATAATGGAACAAATATGATTGACGATATTGACTAGTAATGACAAGCTTTCAATTTATGCGCGCACACATTATGACAACTTGAAAAATAAAAACAATAAAATTAACTGGTAAGAGCTACATATTGCAGCAACTAAACACTGACAAAATGCTCAACATTATTCTCTCTCTCTCTCTCGTGTGTAATCAAGTGTTTATGGTATAAAACAGTGTTACAACCTGAAGCCTAAAATTAAGGATATTTGTTATAATATATTGTGTACACTACCCTTAGCAAAATGTATACGTATTCTGTAGAATATTATCTGTTAAGTACTAATGTTTTATAAATCATTATTGATAATTTGACCAGAAGACTTAAACTGAGAATGTCATTGTGCAGATGCATATATTTTTTAGCGTAAAAGTTATATATAAATATTTTAATTAGAACGAGCATGATATGCCAATTTGTGTTTTTTCTCATAAATATGTACGTTACAAAGAATGATTATTTTCTTTGAAAGAATACCAAGATAGTTTGTTTAAATTAATTCTTTTTCCTCAAACCAATCTTACATAGTATCTACTTGTTTTTTGAAGAAAAAGAACATGTACAAACTATTGGTAAGTTGGGCTGAATTGTCTTTTTTCAGTTGGGCTGAATTCACTCTAATCTGGCATACATGATACAACTTTCCCATCCCTTCCCTATTCGATCCCACATATTAAATCCATTCTTTTTCTGGTAAACATGGTCTTTCCGAAAAAGAAAGAACCCTTTTCCCCATCATCACTCTTTTGGTTACATTCATATGCAACACAGTGCACCATATTTGCTGTACAAAAGCATGATCATATGCTATATCACATATACATTTACTAGGGGAAATGAAACACTTGAATTGCTAGGTTGAATAGAAAAGATAAATGTACATCTTGTCTGGTTTTGACATGCGGAAACTACTGATTGTTTATGGAGATTGCTGAATAACTTTTTCATTTAAAAAAGTGGAGTTTTAAGTCTAATTAAACATTTGTATGGTGTGCATACATAACAAATGCGTTTTGTTTATAACTATAGTAATATCACATGTTTGTACAATATGGGTGGCCAGTGACCTTTAACCATGATCAGACTTCAGGGGATGAGGCAATGTGTGTGAAGATTGATTTTGTGTTTGATTTTGTGTCTGACTTTACTGGGCGATGACAGACCATTTATGCTGTCAAATTAGTTGTACCATTGCAGTGTTCATTTTATTCAAGCATGGAGTGCAAAAATATTTTCTAAACATCTCCTTTTGGGTTATTGTTTACAACAAGTTCAAAGTCTTCTACATGTACTCATCTGTAATTTTGGAAGGATGATGAAGGAACACAACTATAATGAAGTATGATCTCAGAACCATAATTATCATGAAACGGTTATTAATAATGAAATAACTGTTTTCATTATTAATAATGAAATACCTGTTTTCAGCTAGCTGAAACATTACTTGCGGCTAAATAATTTAGAACAGCAATATCACTACACCTGTTAACAACATCAGGTTTTAAGCTGTCATAATCATGTCATGGGAATATAAACAATTAGCACTCATTAGATGTTTATTTTTCTAAAAATGTTCTTATCATCGATGATTACCAGTTAGCTTTTGGGATCTTGAAATCAACAATTTGTTAAACAACATACTGCAGTTTACATGTACATTGGATTGTTACACCTTTGCTCAACAGTCCAGATATTGGAGTCGCAAGTTTTGATTTTAACCATATACTTTTACCTCTTCAGAAATATACTCCATACATAGTGATGCCTTTCATTTCTTTTGACACAGTGTGAACAAATATTTTGCACACAATATCATTTAGAGATACTTTTTGGTGAGAATGGTAAGCTTTACAACTGCATCAGAAAAGGGAAAAATATGTCATAAACTATTTCATGATTTGATATATTCACTTGTCACTTATCAGAAATCTGAAATGGTTGTTTTAAAAACCCAGTGTCATATTGATGATGTGATAGATATATATATATATATATATATATATATATATATATATATATAATCTTGATGTAGGACCTTCTCTCCATTTTGGAACCTGCTGAAGGTGCTGGCTGACAAGCTTGCCAGTCTCCACATGCAGCTGGTCCACACATGGTCTGACCTTATCAAGGACATAGCCAGGTACAACGAGGAGCAGCACAAAAAACACAGGAGTGTAAGTATTGTTAACCTGGTATAGGGTATTTTGTCTGTAATAAATGGAACTAATTTAAGGAAAATTTATCCCTTATGAATGATCTTTGTGCTGTAGTCTTTAGGCCTTCATATTTTGTAGTCCCTCAATTTCTGTTATGAAGTAATAGCTGATCAACAGTAGCACTGCCATAGCTTTAGGCCCTCTTGACCTTAATCTGGTACTGCACATGACCTGCATTAATCCATTGTTGCATAGTCTCACATGGGTTATCCAGCAATGGAATGCTTTGTATAGAAATGTTAATATGGTCTGCTGCATAGAAGTTAAGAATATAAATGGTATAACAGTAGCCATAAATATGGAGAGGCTGGTGATGCAATATAATGAGAAAACCCTGATTACTTAAATTTTGCCTTTGTAAATTCTTTCTCATTGAGTTCTGAATACGTTGTTATTTGTTTTGACTTTCATATGATAATTGTTTCTTCTTCAAATACATTATCCAGTCATATACCTTAGGAGAACGCTATTTTTCAGCACACGATAGGCTGTACATGGCTGCCAGGATTAATGGTAGAGGAAGAATGGGGGAGAACCCCGGAGAGAACCACCGACCCATGAGAAGCTACTGGCAAGCTTTCTCACATACCCACATTAGCTGAATCCAAGACTCTAACCCATGCAGACAGAGGTGAGATGGCAGTGATCTGTAACAGAGATGGCTTTAGACCACTTGGCCACTTGGGGCCCCAGGACAGAAGTCAATAGGCAACAATTCTGTGTGTACTAAGGGGTAGGTGCAGAAGCATACCTTGAGGGATTAAACATCAGGCTGCACACAGGGGGTTTGAAACCATTTCATTTACTGAGAAGAAGATGGAGAGCATCATCAGCCTCAGCTATAGTCTCTCACATCAGGATTATGGACTGGCTACTTGAATCAGTATTCAGTACCTTGTCCAAATTCCTTGTCTATACAGAGCAATCCATCTGCTAGAGAATTCATTCATTTGCTGGGATTTACTCAATGTGACAGCAGACATTTATATCTTCGGTCACTTTCTTGGGCTCCTGTCACAATGATTCTGTGGTCCAAATGGAAGCTGAACCTTTTACTTTTGGACCAACTTTCAAAGTTTGCCCAATGTGAGGTTGCTTCTTGAAACCAGGGAAACCACTCTGTACTTGCATCATGGATACCTCTAGCAATCTTGATTGGTATGGATGCAAACACAAAGGACTGGGGGAGCAAATTTCCTTCAGTTTCAGGATGCCATAAGAGTGTGGGCTCCTCATAATCATAATTTACATATCAGTATTCTCGAGATAAACTGTTTTGAAATTGGTGGCTGGGGAACCTACCTTGGGATGTAGTTCTTATTCTGTCAACTTCTCTACTGTGGTGACTTGCCAGACACAACAAAGAACAGAACCAAATCCACAGGCATTCATATTCTTGTTTGGGATTTTCTAAGTTGGTGTCCTCACAGAGAAATCCACATCCATGTTCTACATAACCTAGGCTGGCAAATGTATTGGCAGATCTAATGGCAACAATGTGGAATTTCCCCGCATCCAGTAGGCCTGGATAATCAATACTTTTGTATAGACTGGAACAGCCAAATGTATACACTTCTCCAACACTTAAGGTTTTGAAGGTGTTACAGGAAGCAAAGGAATTGGAATGTTTCTTCATCCTGATTACTCCACTCAAATGAGAAATCTTGGATCAGCCTCATCAGTCTCACAACAAAATCACCAGGAATAAACTGTGATTTATATTTGATTTGATTTTTAACATAGCTTTAACAATTTTTCAGTCATATCACTATGATGTCTCATTGTGGCAGTTTATAGTGATGTCTAGCACTGGGGCATCATGCTGCAGATATGTGGTATTATGTCCCACCCAGTCACATTTACCTGACACTATGCTGACCAGTCCTAACACTAACCTCTTAATGCTGAGCATCAAGTGAGGCAGCTGCTAGTACCATTTTTATAAGTCTTTGGTTTGACTCTGCTGAGGTTCGAACTACTTAGGCCATCTGAGTGGCCAGGAATCAAGATATTCCTTCATCTGCTTTATGCAACCATGACAGCAGGTGTTTTATTCCAACCCAGAGTGAATGAACCTGTACATCTAAATCTTGTTGAAATATTCCCATAAATACAAGTACAACCTGTTATAACGTGATGCTTGGGGTCCAAAGAATAACATCACCATATAAGCAGAATCATGTTAACACATTTTTCCAAAAACTTCCCCATAGAAAATATGCATTGAAATTTCAGTGTCATCAGTTTTAACTAACCTCTTGATCATATGTCGTTTGTTTTGGAAAATTTTGGAAGTTAATGCAACATTAAAATTTCTGAGTGCATGTATTTAGGATGTTAAAAAGAGAGGTCACCTTAAATTAAAAAAATGGGAGCCATGCTGCCATCACATTATAAGTGGAATCACGTTAAAAAGAATTGCATAATAACTGGTTTTACCAGAATAAACAGTTCTCACAAGTGGTAATGAATCCCTCAAGTGAGTTAGCCACCCACCTTAAAAGTGTATGAAGGCAATGGAATACATTCTCAGTGGAGCACATAAGAGCACACTATACCACTGGGGGTATCCATACCTCAACAACTAATGTATGTCTGTTGAAGAAAACTGTTAGCACCAATCACTATTAAAACCTATCATTCCATGACCACTGTCACAATGCATTATCATGGAAGAGAGGTTGTCAGATAAAACAAAGACCTATCCTATATTTTGTTCATTTTCGATTTCATCTGTCCAATGATACTTGATGCATGCCAAGTAAAATTTGTCATGTGTATTAACCTGGTTGAATAAGACACAATTTGAACCGCTTTCAAGAGCTTAATTAGTTCACCTCTAATACAAGTCCTGTCTCCTCACTGCATTTCAAATGTCAGGCAGAAATAGTAAATGCCTTTCCTATTGGTGGATTCATCTACATTTAATTCCAACAAGATGGATCATTATCACTTATGAAGCCTCCTGCTCTCATTGTAAGGTTCATGGGTAATAAGATATTGATAGTAATTCCTGTCTATCCTGGACACTTGATCTCAAGGTCATCTACAGGACCCAGTACAAGCGCTGAAGTGGTATTTAAGGAAGGCTGAGCATTTGCATCAAGGGAGATCATGCCTCATCTTGCCTTCAAAAGAGGTGAAAAAGTGGTCCGTATGTTCTGCATATTGGAAAAACCACCACACCAATGAATTGATTTGCATATTGGCTCATGAAGATATGACAGTTCTCCATTTTTTATCAGATATCATTCTTTGAAAAAGGCTCAGCTTGACCTGGCAGAATCTTTACCCATGGTGCAAAAGGTTATCTGTCCAGGTTGTTTGGCAGCTTCATAATGATGTGGCTTCATGACTTCCACTTGGTTTGTGGAAGGGAAAATTTGTCCTGAGTCTGTTTTCTAGTCAGGTGATGTACAAGTTGTTCAACACATCTTAGGGGACCAGAGATAGTCTCTCTGGGGTAAGATGATGTATCCACCTCTTAATTATTCTCCTAAGGTATTATGATTGGGTAATGTATTTGAAGAAGAAAATATTTTTTTCTAGTAAATTCAGTCTTCAATAATACTTAACAAATCGTAATGCACATACACTTTACCAGCCTCCCTGCTATTACATCCATATGGTTTTTCCTGTATTATGACAGAACATTTTTAAAACATTTATTTGCATGAAATTTTGCTTGGTAAGTGCCATTTTAAAATCTTCGTTTCTGTTGATCTGCATGTGGCTTGTTTGAAAGCTATTGCTGGAGGTTGATATCTTCATAATTTTTGTTGAAGCCCCATTAGTGGGAAGTAAGATACAGTAGTCATTGGCACAGTAGTGACAGTAAAATTGTTTTGGTTATAAGTTTTTCCATTATACTTTTCCTAAATTCATTCTTAGATTCTCATTTTATTAGGCATGAATTTTCTTGAATCTAAGACAGTTTTATTTTCATTTGCTAATATTTCAGTGACTGCTCGATCAAGTCTCATGATACTTGGTATTAATCTTTATGAAATTTACACCATTCATTGACATACTTGTTCACTCCATGACCTATGGGTCAGAGTAAATGTCATAAAAACTTTGTATGATGGTTCTGGTTCAATCAATCTTTTGCTTATATTTCCTAAATCCCTGGATGGATTATTTTCAGGCTTAGACTGAATCATTATGAAGCTAAGACAATCAGTTCATTTACTTTTGCTTGCCCCTTGGACCTTATGGTCTAGATCACAGTCAAAGAAAATTGGCAATAATGTGTTTGAAGAAGTTTTTTCATCTGCTTTTATTTCTGTCTTTAATTATTTTTTTTCTTCAGATGTAGAATGAATAATTATGAAGCTAAAGAGCACTCTTGTTCCTTTGACCTTGGAGTCAAGGTCACAGTTGTAGAATATGTGTGGTAATATTTTAATGCAAGTTTTTTGTTTTTGTCATTTTTACTTCATTTGGGGCTGTATTTATTTTTTCTAGCATAGTAACTTGTTTTAGTCTACAAAATATGACAGGTCGTTTTGTTATAGTATTTAAATACACAGTTTGCAAAATGTTGAAATAAGAAAAATGTTACTATAATTTGTTATATTTCTTGATTACATCTTTATTCCTGTAATAGGGTTGTACTAATTAGAAATCATCAACAAATGTAAAGCAGAAAATGACATGCAGATGGGTAAAGCATTGTGTTTTGTAGGAAAGAAAACCATATTCTGTTCATCAAATTGGTCCCAAAAAGTTATCTTTAGATAAAAAGATATCCTGGTTGGAATGAAAATCCCTGGGCCCTTGACACGCCCAATTAAATGGTTAGTCCCCTTGCTGAAGAAGTGATTGAGCGTCTGCACATCTTGCCAGCTGTCTTCAGCTCTATGTAAATGTTTCTGTTCTTACTCAGCTTTAAAATAAATAGTACAAATAACACCCATGTTCATTTAATTCATAGCCTGAATCCTCAAAAATAAATTACTTAGGCCCCAAATATGCTATTTAATTACATTTAGATAACTGATTTCATGTGTTTTCAGGTCAGCTTAGTAAGGGGTGATATGTAGGGAATTTGTAAACAGATACCAAAGTAAACAAAGCAAAGAGGATTGATTTGATACATTTACTATTATGGACAAGTATTCAGGTACTATCTGAATGCATTCAGTAGATATTCAGTGAGGAAATTTGGTATATATTTCATCTCTGATTGTACTTAACATAGCACAGAAGTAAATCAGGGTCAGCAGAAATACATTTAGAGCATTTGTTAACAGGCATTTGAGTCAAGAACCAGGATGATATTTAATCAAGTTGTATATAATGTCTTATTATAAAACATAATAAATATTTTTGAGTTCTCAGTTGAATTGTTGACCAGAATTAAGAAAAACATATGGTTTTGCCTTCTAAAACCCTAAATATATTTAGTTTTGGGTGGGATTTCCATGCTTTTTTCAACAAACTTTGTCAGACATTTTTGTTTAATGCCTTTTGAAAATAATCACCTGTTACCTAAGATATAAAAGGCCATTATAGAGCATCCATACTTTTAATGCAAATAACAGAATTATGTCTGTTTTAAAAAAAGTAGACAAATTCACTTTTGCATTGCATGTTTTCAAACATTATTTATCTTAACATACCATATAAGTATTTTGGAAAATTTGACAAAATTAAATCTGATGTCAGTCCTAGTGCAAATTCTTGAATAAGCTTCCTCAGTGAACTTTTAGATGCACTGTATACAATGGCCTCATACCTGCATATATTGGATCAAAAAGTAAAAAGGAAATAAGGCTGGTGTTTTAAATGTTAGATCAGAGACTTAATTTAATTGAAACGGGTTAAGGTAAAATCAACTTTTCAAGAATGTCCCATTTGTAAATGTTTTAGTATGTGCTACATGGAAAGGAAACTCAAAAAGCTTAATTCTAAGTGTAAATATTTTTTGTAGATGAAGGAGAGTGAATCAGGCACACTGGAAGTAGTGACATCTCTACAACAAACTACCACAGCTTTACTAAAGGTAACTCATAATTATTCTTAAATAGAAATTACAGTGAAATAAACTAATGTTAGGTTTGTAAAATGAGATCTGTTTGTCATAACATTTGAAGTACAAAATAAGCATTACTTAGATAAAATTGTCTGAAAAGCCAGTAAACAATAGATTTATGCACATCGTTAATCACTTGTATTTCAAAAGAATACCCTAATTTTTCTAGTACATGTGTCTGATTATTTTCTGGACTAAAGAAAATGTTTTTGTGATTGGTCAGGTAAAAATGTGAATTGGTTATTCAGATATCATGATCATTACATTCCAGCCATTGGTGCTTAAGTTTCATATTTGGATAGTAGGTCATCAGAAATTTTCCATGTTTTAGATATATACATCTTTTTGCACTTGTTTTTAGGCAAAAGAAATATACCATACAAGATGTCTGGAAGTAGAAAAGTTGAAACGAGACAATGCTTCACAGAAGGATATAGAAAAGGTAAAGCTTTAGCCTCATTAATCTTTTCAGTGCTGAGTTTCATTTATTTTCTTGGTATTCATGCATGCCTTGATGTTACAACAGTCACACATATGGAAGTCCATATCAGCAAAGATTTTTTCTGATACCTAGTTGTTTCTAAATAAAAATGATACCAATCATGCATTCAGTATCGCTGTCACAACAGCCAGCCTGAAAATCTTGTCACTACTTCCACTGAATTGATGGTCATATCAGCATAGGGATTTTTCGAATGATGTTTATTTAGTTGTAAAGGAAAATGGTGCAAATCTGACATCCAGGTTGTCCATGTGTAGGAATGTACAGCTGTGCTCATGGCTGCTCAAGACATGCAAATATGTACTTGTATTTTCATAACGACATTTTATTTCGCCAATATCGTCACCAAAAAAAACTTGCACATTTTAAGAAGTTTGATATGCATACACCAATTTTCAAACCAGTTTGTAATCTGCTCTTTCTAAAATGTAGCTCTCTCCATAAGCATGTCTGTGTAAGTCAGAAATATTGACAGATTAAAATCCAAATGTTTATAGCAATACATTTAAGTGGATATTTTCTTAAAAATTAACGCGGTTCAGTGCACAGGACAAAGAATTTGTGGCTGAATCATCAAGTGGAGAGGCAGTGGAACAGCTTTGTAATTATTGCAAAGGTCTGCATGACTATGCATATTTGCACTTAAATTTTATGTAAAAACTACATAAAACAATCTTGGATGTTGAATAAGAAAGTAATTTCGGAAGAAGAAAAAATACACATGATCTTATAAAAAATGTTCTTTGCATTTGGACTGTTTTGAGAAGAAACACTTACAAATTGCAATTTTAATGTTGACTATGATTACAGTACAGGAGCTTAGATAACTATATTTCCTCTTTTCTGTAACCTGGCGATTTACTTTCAGCTGTTCCATTTAAACAGGCTTGGCACTCAGGGAAGGCATATTTTTAAATAAATGCTCTAATTACTTAAACAGTTTGTATGAAAATGATGAAAAATTATAAATTGCATCCATAGGTGACTATTCCATGTTGGAAGTGCCTTTCCAGGGTCCAGTGTATGTTTTCATGGATTAGCCCTTAACAATACACAGAAAGAGAGAAACATTTTGTGGATATGGAGGCCTGATCTTGTATTAAGCTTTCCCAAACCAGATGGCTTCATTTCATCCCTCCCAACCTCATTACAACTTATCAAAAGCTATATGGCTTAACTGCACCTTTCCCAATCTGGGATGTGCAGTCAACATCCACTTTTAATGCTTATTGTCTACATATTTTTTAACAAAGATTGATAATGGCAACACAGGATTGCAGTACATATGTTCAGTTTGTTATAGTATTAACACACCATCACATTTGTTTGTACCCCACTACAAATTTTAAAAAGAAAAATGCTCCAGGGGTTCCAAAATACTGACAACTTATCGGTGTTTCGAATCAAATGGGAGTTTCTTTAGTAACAGTCCATAATATTTGCATGGACAAGTTTGTTTTCAAGTAAAAGGTGTGATTCAGTTCACCATCTTTGATGATCTCAATAATTCCATATATTTTGGAGTAATTTTGTTCCCTAATATAATTGCAGTATACTGTGGTACATATAGTATTTTCAGAAATAATGGGGTGGAACACAGTACAACATTTTTCATGGTACCCAGCTCCAGCCCCTATCAGAGCATTTTGTGTAGAAAGTAAGCATCTATAAGCCATATGAATGATAGACATAATACGTGCATTTTGAAAATAAACTATCTGAATTGTCTTTGAAATAAAGCAGGGATAATCCTTTGTCTGAGTTAAGCAACAGCTATTAAAAAGTATGCTTGAAGGCTCTTAACAAAAATGAGCAATAAGCCAATGACTGAACAAAAATCAGAAATTATCACTGTAAGTAACTCATTATTGATGCTCTTATGATTTATTAATACCAAACGTATAAATACATAGATCTCTGGTTTTTGTGCTGGAGTTTGCAAGAAGTTTGCTGGTCAGAAAGCAGTAATTTCTGATATATTCAAAATATGAACAGAAGTAATTTTTGATATATAAAAAATGTAAACACTAAGACCATTAAAAAAGTCAGTTTTTAAAATTCAGTCAGTGAAAAATATTGTTTTTAAATGTTTTACCATTGTTGGTCAGCTATGCAATTGAATGATCCTTGATCAAGCAAGTCATTGAATTTTTTTAAAGCAGGATCATTGACATCTAACATAGGTATAGTAAATATAACTAAAATTTTGAGTGGCAAATTTTTTTCTGTTACATTTCTCATTTTGTACCCATGATATTTCTTTCATAAATGGCATGTTCATCATTTCTCTTTCTGTGTATGGATTTTTTTAATTTAACTAATAATCTTGAATGTAACGTTTTAGAATCTTTTCAGTTGATCAGTAATTGTACACATAATTTTGAAATACAGATGATTTAATTCCTACTCTGTACAACACCAGCCTCATTTGTACTTGGACATAATGACCTCTTTTCACTGCTGAATAAGTTTTTTTTTACAGCAATGTGAACAGTTACTTTTGTTATTTAAAAAGATTTTTGAGGTCTTTACATGTTTTTGAAACCAAAATGCACATCCAGTAGATAACATTTAACTGCACCATTGATTTTTAAAAACCCCACAATAATAAGTACTTTATATATTATTTTTCAGGCAGAGACAAAGTGTAAAAAAGCATGTAAGTACTTTGAGTATATGCATTAATAACTTTATGCCATTGCATACATTTAATGGCATTGAAAAACAATTTAAAACATGGCTATTGTTTAAGCCTGCTTTAGTGAGACCTCTGTGTGACTTTTCTTATGCTGACTAGTAATTTTATTTTGATATTTTCATTGTGTTAAAACTTCTGCATCAGTTCCTTTATTCAACTCAAACTTTCTTGCACAAGCACTACATGCAGTTTTTATGTGATATACTAGGATCTTCTTCCTCGCCTGAGTAAATGTATTAAAACATTATATTTCCATAAGCATGTGAAATGTCTTTTACAGGTGGAGATAATCATACATATTCTGATGATTTATGTTGAGCCCATTCAACAGTAGGGATAAAATGGAACTTTTCAGTAGCAATCCAACCTGGCTGGCATTGATAAAATGAAATATTTAATGTCGGTAATACATCACCCATGGCTTTTGTGTAGCTTCCTTTTTCTGGGATGGAAATTACCCTTGTCAACAAGATGATAATTTATCCTAGTATTGGGTGACTTTAAAGATGTTTCTAGATGTACATGCCAAACTGAAGCATGCCTAGTAGTCCCCTTCATTTTTCTGGACAACTCCATAGTTTATTGGTCCAAATTTTGCTCTATAGAAAGTTGCTTTGACTTCATTTCATACAATGCCAATTCGGCATTTTTAATATAAGCATCATATTTATCAAGTGTACATACTCAAAGTTCAAATGTTATTCCTTGGTCAGAGTAAGCTTTCAAGAGAGTTTTTTAAAATATATTTTAGGTTATGTTTATTTATAACCTTGCATTTTAGGTTCCCTTTTCCCTGCCCTTCCCCCAAGGACATTAGGTTAACTTTTTGTTTTGACTCCATCAAGTCCATTTTCAAAGTTTAAGATATGTCTTTAGTATCTCTATCTATATTGTAATCATTTTATGCCCACTCCCTTCCTTAGTTTTGCTAAGATACAAATCTCTGAAATTGTTGTTCAGTAATTTGTGTTTTTCCAGAGCTGTACTCACATTATCATTCATAATCATTTGCATGTTCAGTTGTACTTGATATTCCTTTGCTGGTTCTTTGCTGTTCTTTATCTTCAGTACTCATAATTAAGTATTGTTAATGCCATTGTGATTGAAACATCAGTTTTGTTGTTTTCCTTCATATTAAATAAAGACTCACTGGGCATGTAAAGTATTTCTGTTTTAATTTGAATTTTCAGAGTTTTTCTTTTACAGCAGTGTCTTAGAAACAAAGTACAGTGTGACCCCACTATAACACAGTAGTTGGGAGCTATAGGACCCAACCGTGTTATAGACCGAACTGTGTTTGTTGTAAGCAGCCAAGTCAGTTTGCTTAAGAAAATGATGCATGTACCCCAAAACAAATTGCAGGGGGTGGGGGTGGTAGATGATAAATGCGGGCGGTAAAATACATGCTTCATTGGCACAGTTACCATCTTTAATCGATGCATATTAAATGAGAAATGCATCTGTAGTGAAAACAGAAAAGGCATATATAATATTTTACTTTATTTAGGGAAACCACGGATCAGTACATATACATGTATGCAATTTATATATACATGTCTTATGTATAGCATGAATAGAGTATCAACACCCTGTACTCACCCGCGAATCTCATCACATACATTGAATCCACAATACAAGTAATTCCATAGAAAATATGTACACACATAGATTTAAAATATTCAGTAATTTTGTCACAGGTCATATAGGTCTGAATTCACTGGAAAAACATAGCACAATCATGTAATGAACGATGAAGCACATTTACTTTTCAGTACATTCCAAGTTAGTTTGCGTTTTAAGCTGCTGTTGGTAGCGTTCGTAAGCATAAACTTTTTCCCTGCTAAAAGGAAACTTTCATGGCACAGTAAACATATTCCAGTCACATTGGAAAACGAAAAAAATCCATAAGATTCCATTGCTTTTATTTAAGTTTGGTACTGACTTCCTTTGAAGAAAAGTTCTTTGTTTTTTTGAAGATTGTAGTCAGATTTCTTTGATGAAGGGTGCATACGCTATTGAAGTCGCCACTAAAGGACAGTTTTGGAGAACCAAACAAATGGCCCATTTGTGGCGGCTATATCGGATTATTGTATTGCATGATTGAGACTGTTTTTTTTTTCTCCCACATTTGCTTAGTTCGTTTCAAAACAATCAATGTTTGAAAGGTAATCTGTTTTCTTTGACTGTAGTTACTGTTCCTCCCTGCCTATTGAATAGACCAACAAGTAAGATGTTGTTCGGCTTTTTTTAATATCCTTTTTTTTAAACATTTTTGGTAGTGGAGTGATGTTGCCTTCCACACTTGTGTCAGAAATTTAACAAAGGGTCAGTGGATGATAGAGATGCAGGTGTTCTGGTCTGGTGACAGGGATTACTACAGAAAATGTGAGTGTTCTGAAGGGTTTAATTCTGAGTGAAAAGAAGAGGAATTTTACTTACCATCCACATACAAATGTCAGTCTGTGTAAATATATTACTAGCGAGCGGCCATAAATCCGACAAAAGATAGGTTATGAGATAATGCCTTGTCCAGTTGATCTCTGCTACCAGAAGTGTCAACAACAAAAAAAGCATATATATCAAAACATACAGTACTCATGCTAGATGTTGGCATAAGTGCATTATGAGCACTGTTAAGATGGTTTGTCAATGTGGACAAAGAATTTGTTTTTGTAAAAATAAATAAATTTCAGTGCATTTTATATCAAGTTTGCGGCTTCCTTTCATGGGGCCTCTGAATTTCTCCACTCCAAACCAATGATTGTATACACAAGTTTAAACAGCTAACAATGTCGGCAATAAAAAAAAAATGTGCCATATGATATATTTTGCCACCAAAAAGGAAAAACAAAATCGTAGTTTGTGACATTGGCGAAGCCTTACATGATCCCAGAATAAACTTTTTACATTCTTTTTTTTTTTTTTTAAAGAAGAAAAAACTATTTTTTCATGTACGAGAAAATTACATAAAATTTTTTAGGAACCACACTGTGATCATCTTGCATTATTCATGTGCAATATCTTCTCCAAAATGATAATTAAAAGAACTTTTTATGTTTTCTTCATATATTTAAGAAAGTTTTTTTTCATGTGCAAGAAAATTACATGTATATAAAATTTTGGGAGCCACACATTGACCGTGTTATATCCAAATTTGTGTTATAATGGAGCATTCTATAGTGGGGTCACACTGTATAATGAAATTCAGGCACAAGAAAGACCCCAGAACATGCATTCAACCTGCCTGACATGTACCAATCATATAAGCACATATGGTTGTCCTTTTTTGTTGTCTCTGGTCAGACAAAATCTGTGACTTCACTGAAAGCAGATGGTCATATAAGGGGAGGAAGAAATGGCCTTCCTTTTTATCTGCAGAGTTTTCAGGTCTTTCCTTCCCCAAGTCCCTTAAGTCTCAGAGGAGAATTCTTTGCAGGGAAGAGGGCACTCATAGGTAATCGGAGTAAATGAGATCAGACTCTCTGGAGACTTACAAGGCCCATTGCAAGGGAGGATATAAGCAGATGGAGAGAGAGGGAGGAGTAATACCTTCTCCAGCCACACAGGGCATAGGGCAAGTCACCCCCTCCCCCAGCGAGGAAGTTACTTAATCCAGAGTCATTTTGTGGCAGGAGGCTCATGCCACTTTGATCCAAGTTTATAAGCTCTGAGGATCCTATGGATCAGTTTCATCTGACATGTCATTGACCAGTGACTGGTCAATAGTGAATGGTCAACAGGCACCAATAGCTGGTCTGTTAACCAGTCAGTGGCTTTGCTTTACATGAGGAGTTACAGGACAAGATTTTCCTAACCCCATTGTCTCCTTTATGACAGTGATATATGAGGCAACAAATTTCTGCCTCCCAGGAACAAGACTAGGATGAAGACGTCCTGTCAGTCCTTGTGGACTCATGAGTTTAATGTGGAGCAGACTGAGGTTTCTTTTCCCTCTGGTTTCCTGTCTCCACTCAACATGACCCAGATGATGGAGGAGAAAGAGATCTTGTCTTTTGGTCTGGTGGTCAACAATATGTACTGTCTTCTCCCATGCGAACTTGTGTTCCTAGTCTTCAGGCTTGTAGGACACTAAAATTCTCTCCAGTTTGGAGAGACTGTTGGGGGTGACCACTTGCCCAGATTTCCTGTTGCTCTTTCACTTGGCCATTGTCATAGAGCATTCTCAAAGGTTTAGTAGGTTCAGGAGTTTGCTAGGCAGTAGAAGGAGTGAACATTCCCCCAACTACATTGTGGCCTTTGATCACTGCAGCTAGCTGTAGGGTTCATGCTTCTGATCCATTAAACCTCCCACCTTGGGTACCGCGGTGTCTTAAGTGGGTATTTCCATAGTGTCCTGGTCTTGCTTTTCATTGAAAACACAGGAGGCCTTAGAACATGTTATGCCTTTTTTTTTCTCAGCCACCTCCTTCACTTTCTGTTGTCAGCCATGCAGAGACTCTTTTTGATAGACTTCCCAGGACCTGAAGAACCGGCTACACCAGTGCTTCACATCTGTATCTGGCCCATTAAAGCCCCAGACCAAAAGCAGCCCCAATTCAGACCTCCCCCTTAGAAGATGTCACTGAAATTACCAAGGGAGGAAGTTTGCAGGACCTTCCCCCATTCTAAGGAAGGGTATGTGCAGCCTTAAGGAATTGTTGAGTGGATCCTCTATCATAAACTGAGACTCTGAAACTTTCTCTGCTGCTAAGGAACCCCATAAAGTTCCACCAGTTGAATCTGGTGCAATTAAAGGAGAAGGCATGCTCCCTTCTGCAGAATGATTCAGTAGAGAGGGTGTTCAACATCCAGACTCCAGTTTTTATATTGTTTCCTGGATTTTCCTAGTCCTATAAAAGGTAGGAAGTTTTGACCAATTGTCAACCTTTCCACCTTAAATAAGTTTCTGCAGAAGGATCCTTTTCAAGATGGAGACCACAACTTCAGGAATGCCATAGGGCCTGATAACTGAGCAATCTCCTTCGACCTACAGGATGCATACCTTCACATCCCTATAAATTTTTTTTCATTGGAAATGCTTCCAGTTTTGCTTTGATGTGGTGGTTTTCCAATTCTGTACCTTGATACTCGGCCTATCTTCCACAACCGTAGCTTTTACCAGAGCCATGTGAATGGTTGTTATCCTCCTAAGGTCACTAGGAAGCCTTACTCTCTAGTATTTCAAAGACTAGTTGATCCACAGTGGTGGGTTACAAGTCCCTCAGACAGAGTATGGGTTGCTTTTGGTCAGTAGTGATCAGATTGGACATTTTACTCGACCTAGAGAAATCAAAGCTGGTTCCATCTCAAGATTTTTTATTTGTGTGAATAAATTTCCAAATGAACAAAGGATTGGACTGTGTCTCATGTGACAGAATCCTAACCCTGTTTGATGTGCTCAGAGCCCAGACCTCATTTTTGGCTCATCAGTATGGGAACCTTGAACTCCATGGCAGATCCTGTTCCCCCTAGGTAGACTGAATTTGCACCCCCTAGTTTCTCCTTCTAGCAAAGTGGAATCCAATCAGGAATCCTTAGATAACTCAGATTTCTTTGGGTGAGATTTCCATCATCATCTGATTTGGTGGTCAGATTGGGACTGGTTTCAGACCAGAGTCACCATGCATGCTCCTGAACCCCACTCCTATCTGTTCACAGATATGTCAGATCCTAGGTTGGTTGCCCATCCGGATCTGAAAGGACGAATTCTTCAAGGTTGATGGTCTTGGGATAAATCTACCCTCCACAACAACAATTTGGAAATAAGGGCAGTGTTCAGGGATGCATCAACAAAATACGTTGCTGCATGATGATCTCCAATTACAGCACATCGATGGTAACATACCTTAGCTGACAAAGATGCATACATACCTCTTATTTCTGCATGGAGGTTGGAGCCTCCTTTGCAATGCAACATCACGTTCAAGTTTGCCACATTCCTGGAAAAAAGACAGTTTTGGTAGGCAATCTGTCCCAGAGTGGCAAGATAGTCCTCATGGGATGGTCTCTGTACCAATCCATAGCAGATTTCCTATCCAGACTTTGGGGAACACCCTTCATTAACTTTTTGCAACAAGGCTGAACTACAAACACCCCTTCATCTTTTTTCCAGTCCCAGATAGGACAGCCAGGGCAGTGGATGCTTTCAACCTGAAGTGGGATTATCTGTGTTCATATGCTTTCCCATCCTTCAGGATGATTCTACAAATACTTCAGAAAGTCAGGAGTTCACTGCTCTGTGGCCTCAATGATACAGTGATCTTCATGACATTGAGCACAGAGGAAGGACCTTCTGCTGGCAGCATTGGGGCTCTCTGCTTCACAACAGTCCAGATATTCTCAACTTTCACACTTGGCTCATCTCAAGCAATCTATCTGCCAGACAATTTTTTTAACAAAATGACTAGTCCATTGCTTAGGCCACAATACATTCCACGTTCAAGGTCTGTGATGCCAAGTGGAGAATCGTTTTTGATTGGTGCTGTAGAAAATGTGTTATTTTTAGCTGTCTCTCGTTGAGTGCATTGCTGATTTTCTTTTCCTTTTTGAAGAGAGACAAGGCTCAGGTTCTGCTATCAAAGGCTATAGGGAAACTTAGGAAACACACTCATATTTTAAAACAGTCCAGCCATTGGCTCGATTACTCATTATGCTGACCTGATCACATATTTTGAGCTACAGCGTCTGGTGTCTTGCTCGCTAATGCCAAGATGGAATCTCTCCTCTGTCTTGTGTTTTTTAACTTTAATCCTTTTTGAACATTTAGGTGAAATTTCTTTGGGCTTTGAACTTTTACATACCTACCACCACCCATCTCTAACTCTCAAAAACTTAGGCTATGGGCCCAAAAATTGTACCGCTTACAGTTGGTCTTCAGACAGACAACCTTTCTACCAAGTTTGAATTTCTACTCAGTGGTTAAGGAGCATGGACAAAGAGAGTTATTGCAATATCCCCCCACTTTTGAATGGGGTAAATAGTACATGTGCACTATTTTTGTTTAATGTAAATGTTAGTTTGGGAAAAGTGAAGTTTTTGCATACTAGTTGATGAACAATTGATAATGCATTAATTTGTCCACCTGATGTTGTGCCTTATGTCCCTAATCAAAGAGATTGTACAGAGATGAATTTTGACCAAAACTGATAACAAATCACTCAGTTAATCAGTCAGTTTAACAGTCACCAGTGCTTGACCAAATCTATTAAATGGAACAACTAGTTAATGTTTTAGTAAAAGGAGTTGTTTACATTACACTGTGAACTCTTTCAGGTGAAGAATACAAGAATCTAGTTGATAAGTATGCAACAATCAGAGAAACCTTTGGAAAGAAAATGGAGGAATCCTGTAGGGTGAGTGATTTCATGTTATTATAGAAACTTTCAGGCAATAAACTTTTTGGAGAAGGGGTAGATTTGTCTTTTAAATAACTGAAACAACTTTAAGTGAATCAAGGATTAATACATGCAAGATTTTAAACGTTTTAATGGGCCTACTAAATATTAAATGAACCAGTTTAATGCATTTATGTATATGCATAAAACTTATGGATATCTGTTTATGTTATTGGTGCCATGGATAGCAGTTCATTACACTTTAAATTCTGTGTAAGCAAATATGACTTTTAAGTAGTTATTTATCCCTGAGTTTAAAGAAAATGATTTTTGTAAATCCTGGTTGTCAATGGATAATATTCTACATGTGTAATTTAATATAGAAACTAAAGCTACCATTTATTTAGAAGTTTTCATAAATTACACAGACTTGACAAATGATGAAGAATATGCTCTCATGCCAGTTATCAGTGCAGAAAGCAAAGACAGAACTGGGTGAAAAATATGTTGGCAGCTAGAGTTTCAAGTCTCATCCCAGATTTGGTGATCAAAATTTTCATTCCGGTTCATTTCCTGTGTTCAATTGCTGATATCTCTTTAGCCAAATATTGAACACTTGTTAATATTTTTAGCTGTCATAGTCCTTAGTGCGACTGTGGGTCACCCTCTAGGCAAGTATGAACAAAACACTACATATTAGCCATACTTTAGGATAGTCAACTCCACTATGTGAATTTCCATCAGTACCCAGTATCTGTCAAATCAAGTATTGAACAAACACCATAGCAGTATTTTTAGGCATCCGACTGCAATGTCAGTCAGTTGCTGTATCATTCTGGATAATTGTTATGCTTCTGATGAATCATGCCAGCAGGTAATGGTTAAACATGGCTGGTAGTTCCATTATCTGCAAGATTAAATGCCCAAACTAAAGGGATGTTTAAATCAAAATGAATATACAGATGTTCAGGCTTCCATAGCATCATTATGGATCACTGCCATCTCACCTCTGTCTGCGGCGGTTCGAGTCTAAGATTCAGCCAATGTGGGCATGTGAGAAAGCTTGCCAGTAGCTTCTCGTGGGTCGGTGGTTCTTTCCGGGGTTTTCCGGGTTCTTCCTCCACCATTAATACTGGCCACCATGTATAGCCTATCGTGCTGAAAAATGGCGTTAAACCCCACAACGACAACAACAACAAGTTAAAAAGCTTCCATAGCAGAGAAAATCAAAATGGACAGCCAGATGAAAGTTTGGATATTGCAGTACAACAGAAACAGGGTTCTTTTGAAGAAATGATAACCTTGATGATGATGTAGTACAATTTTTTGTCTAATGTTTTAATAAAAGACATGAGAGCCAACATTATAAAAGTAGCATTAGATGAATCTCATCATTCCCTAAATATAGACCTTTCTAGTGCAGTTTGTTAATATTTATTTATCCCTGACCACTACATGTCACTACATGTGTCTGCCATTAACGTACTGATTACTGGTACTGATTTTACAGATGCCTGACACTAGAAACACTATGTAAAACAGGACATGCTGCAAATGCTTTCCATAACATATTAAGATATTTATGTTAAAAAAATTGAGAAACATATTTCTGAAAAATTATTGCACAGGAAAGTTGAGTAATTATTATCAATTTAAATTTAAATGGAGCAAGATATTTCCTTATAAGTTGTCCAAATTTAGCTTGCAGAAGAATTCTGAAATTTGTGAAAGCAAATGAGACTGAAATGCCCAAGTAATTGAAAATTGACCCATTTGATATTTTCACTGTTTACTATCCTGATATATACGCACATCATGATTAATTTTTTCCTTTTTTTATGTAAAGAAGTACTGTAACATTTTTATTTCATACTGTTTTTGCTAAGTTAGGATGTAAATAATCACCTTTGTAATTACTAACTGAATATATTGATTTGGTTAAAAATGAGAGAAAGGATGGTACAGATATAAACAAAATCATTGGTTGTCAAATTCCTTTGTAGCTTTTAAGTCTTCGTGACATTTTCAAATTTGGCATAATCAGCATAGTGAATAGAATATAATTTATTGATCTATTAATAAAATTATTTTGTTGAAAATAATAAATATTTTATTCAGTCATCTGTAAATTCATTTATCAGCATAGATAATTCAATTATGTACCTACAGATGTGATATTCTCTCAGAAAATGTATGAGAAGAAGTAAACAGAATAATATATGAGTGTATGTTAAGGTGTAAAAATTACTACCTATTTTAGTTAGCTTTTTTATAAGGGCTAAAAAATTAAATAAAGAATTAATTTTAAAGACAGTTTGATAAAAGGATTCAAACTTTAGAACTATTAAATAAATACCAGAAGAAAATAAGAATTATACCCAGAATTACAATCTTGGGATAAAAACAATCCAATTATACATAATTACACATGACAAGTTCAAAAGTAAAACAACAATGAAACTTTAGGGCAGTCAGTTTGCTAAACATTGTTTTCACAGGAATGCATTGTTAACCTAAATGCTTGTGCAAATAAATGACATGTACATTAAATGTACAAATATAGCTTCCATTGCAGAATAAAAAGAATTGTTCATGCAAAGAATGAAGCAAACTTTGACAGGGAAGATGTATGTAACAGGGCTGTTTTACAAGAATATAGCCAGCAGAAAGTTAGTAATTTCCTTTCTTCGGGCAAAACCTGTTCCATTGTTCGGCGGATGAAAAATAAACAAAATGTTTGCTTTTAGGTCTTAGTTTTATGTGATCAAAACAAGCGGTAACAGTATAACTGATTGGCCAAGTGTAAAGTAATATATACAAAAACAGAACAATAAACTGTAATGACAATTTTCTATTGCTTTTCCTCTGGAAAATTAAATGTAAACTCTGAAACAATTAGTATCCACCATCATAATAGACTCCTAAAGACCTAAATGGGACTCCTGGATTTGACAACTTAGGAGTCATTTGACTCTTGACATGAAACTGCTTGTGGGAGCTCAGGAAACCTACAGCCTACACTATCATTTGGTTTCATTGTAGACATGAATCCAGTGTTTCCCTTTACCCTCATTTGTGCTTCAGGGACCCCCAAAATTTTAATTTGACCCCCAGTTTTGATAGCAGAGTTTGTTTTTTACTCAGACTGACCCCAAATTCTGACACCAAGGAGATTTTTGACTCTCAGTCTTTCACTCCTAGGGGATACACTGGAATCTCTATCTTCAGAATCTGACTAATGTTGTGAAGGCATGATTAAGTTTGCAATGAAGAATGGGGTAGTATTGACTTGGGGCCCCGAGTGGCCGAGTGGTCTAAAGTGCTCTTCGTTATGGATCACTGCCATCTCACCTCTGTCTGCGGCGGTTCGAGTCTAAGATTCAGCCAATGTGGGCATGTGAGAAAGCTTGCCAGTAGCTTCTCGTGGGTCGGTGGTTCTTTCCGGGGTTTTCCGGGTTCTTCCTCCACCATTAATACTGGCCGCCATGTATAGCCTATCGTGCTGAAAAATGGCGTTAAACCCCACAACAACAACAACAAGTATTGACTTAATAATCTAGGTGAGCATCAGGACATATGCTTTGCTTCATCTTTGCTAGTAATTACCCCATGCCTTTGAAGAAAAAATGAGGATTATGTGTTCCTGACAGTCTTGATGTGCATGCATAAGTAATGTCATGCAACTTCTACACCTTTCAAGATGATGACTTCATGTTGAGGGTGGTTGGGTCTGAGTGGTGAACAGTGGTTTTAAAATGCTGATGCAGCCCCCAGAGGAGGGCAAAGGAAGAATTTTGTCAGTATGATTACTGACCAATTTGTCAGCACATGTCAGTTGTGGCTTTGAAATTAGACCACTTGGTCACAACTTAGAAACTATTGACAACTAAACCCTTCATTATTTATACACTTGTTTTGTGTGAAATGATGAATTGAGATATGCAGCAGACATTAGCCAAATGGTCCCTCCTTGTCCCCAGAAAAGGGATCCTCAATCCAGTTTTTGAGAGTGTGTAGAATAAAGTGTGGAGCATAACAATGTCAGTTTCATTAATGGTTTCAAAATAGAGAATAAAGAAATGAGGCATAGGTTTCTACTGTTACTGCCTGTATTTAATGCATTTCAGCATTTTCAAGAGCTTGAAGAGGAACACATATGTCAGATGAAGGACTTTGTGGACACTTATGCTAAGGCCTGGCAGAATCAGCATGCAGTTTTGGGACAGGTATGATGTCTATTCAAGCAAACTTTCTATTTAGTGTATTAGCTGCAGGAAACTATCATTAATTTTAGTATGTTACATGGTTTTCTCAGACTCTTGAAGAGCAGGTATTATTTTCTTACCTCACCTTTTCAGAGAAAAGAGAGGCACATTCCATCTGTTCATCTATTATAGTTCCACTCTATAATTTTAAAATTGTTGAGGTTAAGGTATAAAAGTTATTTGAGGTAGAGGGATGAATCATTTTAGCTTTACTTATCTTAGGGCTGAAAGTCAGCATTATATTCCCAATTTTATATTGAATTGGATTATTCTTATGTGAAATATCAGCTTCATTTACGGATTAACTGTAAACATTCTTAAATGTTAGAGTGATCTCAGTGTAAATTTTGTTCTATAAGTAGCTGTACTTGGGCAGTTTGTTGGGGAAGAGCAGTGACTGTAAAATGAATTGTTGAATAATAATCATATGGCAGTCAAATTCAATGGCAGTCATCTAGTACATTTACAAAATTACTTGCAAGTAATAATTTATGTTTGGAATTTTCTAGTGTTAAACAAAATTCATTATTTGTTATGTAATAATAATATATAATTTCTAATTGAATTAAAGTCCAAAATTCTTCTCCAAATACGTTCCCTATCACATTGATGTTAGGAATATAAGCCTGCTACCTCCCAAATCAATCCCTAGTAAAAAAAAAAAAATTCTTTCTCATATAAACATGGGACAATAAGTCTTGTCCATTATCTCCCCTTACCACCACTAGGTGTTGTTAGTTTTTAAGCTTTGCTTCCACACAACAACATCACATGAGATACTTCCTGTGAATTCAAAGCCAAATTTTTTGTTAATTTGGAACCATCTCTACAGCAGTTTGGATTTATTGGGATTAATATTCATTGCTGAACAGGTGATCAATAATATATGTTTAATTGCGCGAATATTTTGTGGAATTCTTTCACTTTCTCAGACTTGGCAATTTATAGATCACATGGCACAACACACTATCATTAATGAATTTTGTTATTCATAGTTTTGTGTACTCTGCTTATTGTTTGCTCACCCAGTTAGTAATGGGTGTTTTAGTGACTTATTAACATGCTGCATTGTTAATTGATACATTTTTGTTGTATTGATTTTTATCTTCTCATTTCAGTGAAACCTGTTCATAAAGTGTAGTAAATGCAACAAGTTCAAGCCTTAGGCGTAGCTGCCAATCCTCATGATTTTGGCATGAATTTAATGACTTTTTCAGAGATTCACAAATTCACACTGCATGCAGAAAAATCATGAATTCCCCAATTCTCAGTTATTTTAAATCTTTAATAAAATAACTGATTTCCTGTTAAGTGCTAGTTGTGATATCGGCAGTTGCTGAAATGTTCCAGTACAGGTGGTCGCGATATTAGTGGAACTATAGCTGATTGGTACAGTTGGCCAGGTAGCAGGTATTTTAGCGTATTTTAATCTATATGTATAAGAGTAGTTTTACAAATGCTTTTGAGAAAAACTGGGGCCTAACTGGAATTTTGCTCTGCGCATGTGCCGCAAACACTGATTTGAATTTCCATTCGGCACCGCATCTTGAAAATGTCTTCACCAACAAGGAAAAAGAAATGTATTGCACAAAAGTGAAGTTTAGTTTGGAATATACCGAAAATTGGCCATGCATTCTGCCATCAAACACCTATATACATCATGCTTTTTTGCATGCAGTGTGCCAAAATTTTTAGCTTTGGGCATGGTGGCAGAGATGATGTGAGGAAGCACATTGGTAGTAAAAAGCACATATTGGTTGGGAAAATTAATTCGCAGCAGATTTCAGGTCTCATTTGAAGACCTGCAAGCTACCAATGCTGAAGTGTTGTTCGTGAGTTATCTTGTTGAACACAATCTACCTTTATCAGCTGGAGACCATGTTAAACATTGGTTCCGACAAATATTCCCAGATTTGAAGATGGCTTCACGAATTCATGTCAAAATTCACTAATTTGTATCCTTATTTTCACTAATTGCAAGCCTGGAGGGTTGGCAGCTATGCTTAGGGAGAAGTACACGAGTCATGCCTTACATGTGCAAATTGTACTTTATCAGTACAATGCAGTGTGTATGCCATAGGGTCTGAGAGAGTGTTCAGACTATAGTTTTGCAGAAGTCTACAAAGGCAAAGAAAGAGGGTGATGACAATGCAAATTTTAAAATTCCTACAAGTAATTATGATACAATGGGGAAGTGTATCTAAATTTTTAAGCAGCCTTAGTGGGAATTTTTCACCAAGAGAGTTCTTGCAACTCCTCAGGCTATTCAATGCAGCAGCAGAATTGATCCTGCTGGGCTGCCATTATATCCTCCCATTACAAATGTCTTTGCTGGCTCAATTGTGCCCTTTTCTAATCCATTAGTCAAAATGTTAATATCACGAATTCCTGTGTCAGTAATGCAACCACAGTTGGTTCATGACAGGAATTTCTCTGGAGAAGTCCCACTTGAAGGGACAGTTTGTACAGATGCCTGATAGAGTTCCACATTTTTGTGGGACTTCATATATGGTCAGCAGCAAATGGAGAGCATGGAAACTATCTTGTCACATGAATTTCTGTATGAAGGCTATCATAAATGCATTTCATTTCTCTGTGAGAAGTCGGTCCTGATTATGTTGGACACCTCTATAGTGGTGACTTACTTCCTCAAACAGGATGGCACCTAATTGCCCGACCTATGCAGCCTTGTTTGGCAGTTTCTTTGCCAGTGCTGACAACTTCAGAACAAGGTACAAATCAGACACATTCTCTGCAGACTTTGCATACTTGACAACATTCTCCACTGATAGGGTCAGGTTATCCATATGGAATGAATCCTTCATCTGTTGGTTTTTGATTGGATTTGTGTGCTTAGTGAACTGACCTCTTGAAACAAGATGGAACCACAAATGAGCCACCATTGTCTCACCGGTTCAGAAGCTTGGGCCATAGTTGCACTGTCAATCAGTTGGATGGAGTTACAGATATTTGTCCATCCCTCCCCCTCAGTCTTTATACCCAAAATAATATAGAAAATAGCGGTCCAAAATATGAGGGAAAGGTGCATGTTTTCAGAAGAGTGTTGAGTCAGTAACATCATCCCTTGAGTGCCATAGTCCATCATCTTGCTGACTTTTTCTCACCTCAATGAGGAGAAAAGTGGGGACCAATTACCATCAAACTCTACTGCTCCATGATATCTGGCACATTCAGACATCATGGCAGAAGATATATTGTTCATAATAAAGACCTTTCAGATCAACTAGCTAATTTTGATCTGAATAGCTCTGAATCTTTAACTCTGGGTCCAGACTGGAATCTGTCCTAAATCTTATCATGGCCCAATCCAGATAAATATGAGCTATTAGCCCAGACCTTGCTGAAGATTTTATCATGCAAACCTGTTTCCTGAAAGCTTTAGTGTCGGCACACACGTGGCTGCATGCTTTTTCAGTGCATCTGAACTATCTTCAGATCAGACGGTTTGGTGATCTTTGTGACACCCGGCAAGAAAGCAAGACATCACCTCAAGACATCACCTCCCAAGCCCAATCTTCATGACTTAAGTGGTTTATATGCCCGGGATACTCTGATCTTGAGGACTTAGCAGAGACAACATTTATATCTTGTGAGTTCCATGACTGCAACCCAGATGACTGCGAGACACAAACTAACACAGCTTCGCTGGATTTGCCAATGAATTTTGACAGTAAGAAGATTTCACTCATCATCTTAACCTGATAGAGCTGTCACTGTTCATGTGACCTTATGCTGTGTTGATTTATGTAGCAAAGTAGGTTATCATTCACATAGGGAATCTCCTGTTTCTTCCCTAGAAGAATACTCAGGGTATAAATGAGATGCTAGTATTTCCTCTATCAATTACTTTTTTTCCTTACATTAATGTGATCAGGAACCTATTTGAAGGAGAAAACAAATTTTTCTAGTAAATTATGTTTTTCTGAGAATACGTAACCAATCACATCACTTTAAAACCCTCCCAATCACCCCGCCATGTGAGCATCCTTATTAATGTGCAAGTGTTATTACTCTTTGTATGTAAGAGTTAGGAATAAAGGACAAATTTGTAATCATTTAAGTATTCTGTATTCAGGAGGTAGCAGGCTTATATCCCTAATGTAAAATGTGATTGGGGAAGTATTCTAGAGAAACATAATTTATGTAAAAAAATGTGCTTTCTGTGTAGAATGATGTTCATACTTTGCCACTATGAAAGCTATCAGCCACTGTGCTGTTTGCATCCCATTTATAAACTCCTGTTTAAATCACATTACATCAACTTGCCAATTAATGCTTGTCTGTCTCAGCATTTGCTATAGCAGTAACAAAGTCATCTATTTAAACTACACTGAAAAATGCTTTTAAATGCAAAAGTAAGACGGAATTATATTTTCCTTTCATGTCCTTGGTGTGTTTATTTACTCTTTATGTTATTTGTACATTCCTGTGATTAAAGTGAAAAATAGCAAAACAAAACAAATGAATATGGATGTGAATTAAGCTTTAATACAAACCTACTGATGATAAACTGAATGAAAAATAAGAATGTCAGAAGCAATCCACACTGGGTGGGATGATTGGTGATGAATAAAAAGGAGTTGATTGATGCTACAGTCTTATTGATGAAGCAGTATGTTTACATCCTAATATTTAATATGAAATAATCTCAACACACTGAATGGATACATTATTGTGCATTAAAAACTGCAATGTTAATACATGTATTACAATATAAATCACCATACTTGGATGGCAATACAATGCATATTGTGATACAAGAGTAATGATACAAAATATATTATGATACAGACTCCTCCTGTGTCACTGTGGCAAAGTTACTAGTATTACCTGACTACATTGTTATCATGACCATTTTGCATATCTGCTTATGATTTTGTTACTAATTATACTATATGTTTATAAATATTTGGCCATTAAAACCCCAAATATTTTCAAACAGGAGTGTTATGTACAGCTGATAAGTTTAATGTTTTGTCAGCTATTTTTGCCTTAAGAAAGCCTCATGTTATCAGAAATTTTTTGATATTGACATTAAATCTTCAAACTATCTTTCATACCTGAATTTTCAATAACTATTATTAATGTTCAGAATAATTCATTTATCATTTTGTATAACCATATCTGACCAAAATGTTTTCTTGATGTTTCGTCATTAAGAATGGTAGTTTTTCTCGCTGAGGTGGAGAACCAGTCTGATAACTAATGACTATAAGATAAATAATAATACATCATGGTACAGTCATCAAATCTGTAATACTTTTGTTGAAGAAATGTAATGCTTTTCAGTTTTCTTTCATTCCTTAATTTGAACTGATGTAATATTATAGATTACCTACTGCATTGATGCATTGTCACACTTGTGGTACTGTATATAGTGAGATGTTATAGCAGTTATAAAGATATCAGTGTAGTTATCATAGAAATGTCATGATGTTTATACATATTAATAAATTATTACAGCTCATACTGCAAAACAGCTTTTAATTGTAAAGGAGAGACAGAAAAAGCAAAACATATTGGTCTATGACCTAGGAGGTAGGTTTTGAAATGTTGTTATGACACACCTTCTGTTAAAGATATGTCTACCAAATTTCATCCATTTTTCTTTAACAGCTATTAAATTATACAATAAAAAAGGAAAGAAAATGATAGAAAACTTAAAATCTTGTATCTGTGACCTTGACCTTGATGATAAGTATGGAATGCAACATGTTTCCTTGGTGTGATGTATATCTACCTAGTTCAGTCCATTCATCTCAGATGGCTCTAAAGAGTATAAAGGAAAGTAGGGAATTTCTTTATTTGTTTATATCAAATATTGATGTGTAACTTTAACCCTGAATACAGGATTTATAACACATGATTTTGTGATGATACATTAATATAAAAAGTTTCATCAATTTAAAGTTACTGTATATACTCGTTTATAAGACGAGCCAAACTGCAAACAACATAGATCCTGATCTGCCATAGCATAATGCAAATGTAGATCAGGGTCTATGTTGCTTATTCAGCTGATTCCTCCTAACAAACCGCACAGACCTAGATGTATTGCTGTATTATGTGTTGGTGGATCTGGGTTTGCATTTTGCAGTTGGACAGAGGATATACGCTATAGAACAGAAACAAAAGAGCCATTTATGTATAGCAGAGTGAATACTATGTCCACTGCTTTTCTGTGAAATGGCAGACACTTGCTGCCTCATGCTGACACGTTGGTGAGACATTTGTCTCATCTGTGGTAACATTTTGAGACTTAGTTGTTATGTTCTTTCATCATCAAAAATGTATGTGTATTGGTTTTATGTGCATTTGTGTGCTGTTGGTTTTTTAAGAATATAATAGAAAACTAATAAAAATTAAAAATAGTTTGATGAATTGACTTTGATTAAATTTTTCAGGCACAGGAAGAATTTAAAAAGAGTTCAGATGACTTAACTACACAGAAATTGCTTGAGACTTTTATTAATGCAAAAGGCACAGGAACAGTAAAACCAGGTAAGATTGGCACTAGTTTGATTTGTGAATGCAATAAGAATATACTATTAATATTGAGATATTAGCAGACTAGCTTTCTCCTTGTTTGTTTTATCATGGCATAAATGTTTCTATTCAAATCTATATTTAGTGAACACAGTGACTTTTACACCTGTAGTGATTGATGTCAAAACCTTGTGACACATGTTTGCATTAAATTTGTTTATTATTAAAAGATTTTCTCCCATTCATCAGTGATGGTTTAATGTCAGAGATAGGATCAGGTTAGATTTTAAGTACTTCTATATCTTTAACACCTAACCTGGAGGGTCATTATGTTTGGTTTGGAAGTTTGTCTAATTTTTTATTGATGATTTGTTTTATATATAAGCCGTATTAAATTGGAATGAAACCTGGCTACTTTGTAGTGTCTTAGTGTTTTAAATGTAAATCTTACTGTGAAACCCATCCAGATCATTTTCATTATTCTGCTTTGAATCAGAGATTGATAATCAGTTCATGACCAAGATTTTAAAGGAGCAGTGGTTTGTATTATGGGTTTTCGCTTGAGCTGGGCATAAACATTTGGTAAATTAGTTATGGCTACATTTTTGTACTGCAGTAAAAAAATTGTACATCAGTTTCAGATTTCATCTGTCAAAATAACACAGTCTGCTCTTGGTAACAAAGATTGGTTTGTGTTTCTAATATGGTACTTTCTGTGTATGGCCTTGCCTTTCAAAACCAGTCTAAGAATTTGTAACAGGCATTTTTATGATTAGTCAGAATGGCCACCTTCCTCAATATAGTTTGACATCTTAGCACTTCAGAACAATACAGAACCATTTCATTCAAAATTCTTTATCAAATGTAGTTGTTTAAATATTTTTCTCTAACTAATTATAAAGTTGCTTGACCGAGATCATGGGTACCTCTGGTACTGATGACTCAAGAGTGAAAAATTATGATAAAAGTTTATCTTAGAGCAACCATATGTAGATGTATAAATGCAGTAATAATTAAAATATCTCCAGCATATGTAATCATAACTTTTGCATCCATTGATGAGAGCAAAATAATTAGAAAATGTGAGCTATTTTGATACCACCATTTTGTTACATCATCATCATCACTTTCCTTGAAGCAGCTGTATGTAATGTTAGCAAAGTTAAAACCAACAAAATACACCATGATGAACTTATTAAAAACAAAATAGCCTGTTGTCAAAGGCCAGAAAAACATACCTTTACAATTTTACAAACTTTAAGACCCGGAAATATTGGTCACGTATATAATTATGTCCACCAGACTGTGTACTGTTTATTGCCCTGTATAATAATAACAAAGACTCCAGGAAGAAAATAATAGCCCACAGACAATAAAACATGCTAAAACCTTTTTATTACATAGATAAACCCATAATAAAGGTTCATATTTTGAAACTATGAGTTGTAATTTCAGTGTACTGAATTTCATGTCCTGAACGTTATATGAGGAATCCATTGGTTCCCATGGGGACCTTTTATTGTGGTACTCAAATAGTTCTCTAAACATGACGACTGCAGCACATGAGACTTCCTTAAATCATTAAAACATGCACATTTGACTATAAGCACTTGTTCATTGTTCATGTCTGAAGAGTTCCAAAGTTGTTTTATTCAGAACTAAATGTGACTTCTATCAGAGGAGTGCAAAGTTTTGCATCTGGACTTACAGGGTTGAAGGCCATGGTTAGACATGTGGGGGGATTTCCACCCACTGGGCAGCCTAAAATTAGGGGGACACTCTTTCAATGAGTTAGAAAAGTGTGGATGCGAGTGAGGGAAATAAATACAAGAGTCATGGTTGTCTTCCTTGCTTAGAACTTTATGCATTTCATGCATTTATTTGACATTTCCATTGAAACAACTCACGAGAAAAACAAATCAAAATTAGTAATTCAGCATGTTACTAACTTGATAATACACCCCCCCCCCCCCCGTTACTAACAGAGTAAGTGAAAATAGTTAGTGTCGCATTAACTAGTATATGACAAAACACAATCAACAATAACATGCTGTAACTTTTTCTTATATAGACAAGTCCATAAAGGTGACAAAATCACTCAAATTTGGAAAAATATTTTTAAATAATGCATACAGTCTCTGTAAGAATGATTGTCCAACACAATAAATCCTTATTTAATGTAGGATGGTCCAGTTTTAAAACAGAAATGGCTTGGTTTATTTTGAGGTAAAATGTACATTGTTATCAGCACAGCAGCAAAGCTTGAAAACGGACACCTGATGGAGGCAAGGGAAGATAATAAGTAATTACCCTTTGTCTATATAAGATAGATAGGAAAAGACTATTTTCATCTTTTGGTAGGGCTGGATTCACATGGTAGCAGGCTTATATCCTAATGTTAATTGAAGGAGAACCAAAGCGTTGAGAATACTGATAGCTTGGATGGTTCAGGTAATACTAAATTAAACAGGATCAGACGGATTAATATAACTTGTGAAAAATTATTAACCATGTTCCTTTTTTCTGTTCAGAAGCAAATACTATTAACATTCTAATTACATGTATTCTTTTAAGTACAAATGTTTAAAGTCTTTTATTCTTTTTTTGTGCCTGGCCATGATCACGGGTCCCAAAAGTGTTACGTATATGTCAGAAGTTGAATATATGTCTAAACAACATTTTTTATGCACTGGATGCATACCTTTGAGCTTATATTTAATGAATATTTATAAAACTGACCTCAGAGATTAATATTTTGACTTAAACATGACAAGAACAACAACACATTGAAAACGTGCATATTTTTAACTGAAGCTTTCTGTGAAACGTGACATAAAGGAGTAACTTGACACATAACAAATACATAATTGGACACCGGTTAGCTGTGGAACATACACAGGATTAACTTCTTCTTACTTAAATAATTCTGAAAACAGTTTACTATTTAATCTGATCTGTACTATTTGTCACTAGCCAGTGAACAGGTATACACATGTGAAAAAAATATTTATATGTTAATTAACCTTATTTATTTTAAAAACTATATTTGTTATGCACCAAACCCAGCTCTCATAATGCAAAAACAGTAATATGGTATGTTGGTCAAGAAACATGGCAACCATATATCTGCCAATTTTACAGATTCAACCAAGCCTACATAAATCTACAGTGAAAGAACGTCCCTTTTTTAGAAACACAAAATTACTACAACCAATGGTCTAAATTTAACTGTTACATTTAATTCTGATGAGACTTTTGCTACCTAAACAAAATTGACTCTTGCAGTTTCAGTCTCACTGGATTACTCTATTTCCTTAGAATGATTGGTAATCCAGGTCATTTCAGAGGGGTTTCGGATTTTGTTTGTCAAACCCCATCCTCTTTCCTCCTCTCCCCTCTTTACACACGTACCATCAGATCAGGGGAAAGATGCCATTCTACAACAAGAGATACGGTCACTTATAAAAAAAACAGGCAATGCAGATTGTGCAAAAATCATAATTGCCAGGCTTGTGTTCAAGGCTGTTTCTTATTTAGAAGGCAATCGACAATTTGAGGCTGATCTTCGACCTGAGTCACCTCAACCAATTCATTTTGCCACTGAAATTCAGGATTTAGATGGCAGGATCAATCTGTCTCTCCATCCAACAGGACAAGTAGCTGTCATTCTCGATTTGACTGACACATATTCTCATGTCCTTTTGCACCCTGCGTCATGGAAATTTCTCTGTTTTGTTTACCATGACATAGTTTATCAGTTCAAAGTCCTACCTTTTGGCCTCAGCATCAGCCCTTTTTACCAAGGTTATGGATTGCATCGTCAGCCTATACCGATCAACTTCATCTACAATGAAAGCAGTGTACCTGGATGATCTCCTGCAGAAACATATGGTAAATTCTATTCTACTCCAAGGTAGAAATGATCTTCTCTAACTTTTAGATCATATCTGGGCATTCTGATGAACTGGTAAAAGTCAGACCTCTGTCCATCCAAGCTTTTTGTCCATCTGGGTGTGTAGTTTATCACTAACCTGAATCTGGTATATCTTCCTCACATTTGCATGATAAAGATCATCAAACTCACTGAGTTTGTTTCCTACAGGACTTGGATTTCAGCCAGAGAGTTCTTGTAACTCCTTAAATTTTTCAGTGCATCAGTGGACTTATCCCGCTTGGCCATCTTTTTATGTGTCCCTTAAAAATGACGTTGCTAGCACATTTGCACGCCTTTTCAAGTCCCCTCGATGAACAGTCATAATCATGCCCAAGATACAATCATTCCTGTGATAGTGGTGCAGCTGAGGTTGGATGATCCTGGGGATCCTGCTGTAGGTGCACCATGTGGAAATAACGGTATGTACTAGTGCCAGTATGTACTGTTGGGGTGCCCACCTAATGCCAGACTTCACTATCATCGGCTGCATGTGGGAGCCAGGGGAGTGGCCTGTTCATATCATCCTTTTAGAAGCAAAGACTGTCATCAGTGCCTTGGACTTTTGGAAGGATCGACTCTTAGACCAAAAGGTCCTCATTATGTCCAACTACTCTGTGGTGGTGACCTACATCTTCAAACAGCAGGGCACCAAACCACCTGACTTGTGTGTTCTGATCTGGTAGTTTCTCCATTGGTGTGATGATCTCCATATTACCGTACAAATCAGATACATTCCCGACAAACTGAATGTCTTGGCTGACATTCTATCCTGGAAAGGTTAAGTTCTTTAAATGGAATGGTCTCTCTGTCAATCAGTCTGTATTTGGATCTGCACACTTTGGGTGTGTCTGATGATCGATCTTTTTGTGACAAGGTCTAGTCACAAGTTACCTTTGTTTCTCCAGTTTGAGACGCAGAAGCTTGGGCTGTGGATGCTCTGTCAATCAGTTTGGAGGGGTTGTGGGCATTTGCATACCCTCCCATGCTCTTGGTACCAACAATAATCTAGAAGTTATGGCGTCAGAAATGCAAGATGATTCTGATAGCCCCTCTCAGATGGGATGGGTTCTGTTACCAATCTACTCGATCTAGTGATAGATCGGCCCAGGAAGATTCCAGCCAACCTAAATCTTCTCAAGCAACCACTGTCATGGGTGTTCCATCCTTGCCTAGACCATCATCTTCTTCATGCTTGGGTCTTGTTTGGACAGCCTTGTGGGACAAACAAATGAAACTTTTGATTGTGAATAGAATCTCAACATCAGGAAGGCCCTCCACTTTGAAAAATGAAAGCAGGGAAGCAGGATACCACCCTCCGTGGCTGAAATGGATTATACGCTCAGCATACTCAGAGGTCTCACAAGATCAAAGTTGCCTCAAGAAGATTACTGCTCATGAGAATAGTGATTTCTTTGAGACTCACGTTTTAACATAATGCTTCAATCCGAGATATAGTAGAAACTGTTGGCTGCCATGAAGAGTCAACCTTTTCAAGTTTTTATCCCAAAAGATTTAGCCTCACAGAGGCAGACTGGTAGGCTCATTGGCTGCAGCCTAGATGACCACCAGACCCAATTTAAACAATCAACACAGCCTATCAATTTTGCTGGATTTGCCACTGAAATTTTGTAGCCAAGATTTCAGTAATGATCTTAACCATATGCGGGGGTCACAGATCATTGTTTGCTTATTGCTTATTGTGATCAGGAGAACTGGTTATCATTAGCATGGAGGATCCAGCCATCATTCCCAAGAAGGATAACAGAGGTAGAGGTTGGATGTTCAGCATTCCTGACTCCTATTACCTATTCTCCTAACGTTATTGTGATTGTGGAATGTATTTGAAGAAGACAATTTTTTTATTAGATTATGTTTCTCTGAGAATACATACCTAATCACATTACTTTATAACCCTCCCAACCACCCTGCCATTTGAACATCCTAGTTAGTATCAGACTCAGGATAAAAACTTGTGGGGGGCCCAGAGTGGTCTAAAGCACTCTCCATCACAGATCACTGCCACCTCACCTGTCTGTGTGGGTTCGAGTATCAGGCTCGGCCAATGTGGATATGTGAGAAAGGTTGCCGGTAGCTTCTCGTGGGTCAGTGATTCTTTCCGGGGTTTTCCCAGGTTCTTCCTCCACCATTAAAACTGGCCACCATGTATAGCCTATCTTGTGCTGAAAAATGGCATTAAACCATATAACAACAACAACAACTTAAAAAACTTGACACCTGGCAGTGTCAGGGGAGGTAATAGGCAAGAGTTATTGCCCTTTGACACTGATTGACAGGAAATGACACTTTTCGTCTTTGAGTAGGGCTGGATTTGTGAGGTAGCAGGCTAATATCGTAGCGTTAATTTAAATGGATAATTTTTCTCAGGAGAAACACAATTTACTTAAAAATTTGCTTTTCGGGGTAAGAGCTGAACCTTTTTTGTCTTGTATGATCTTAATTCCCAGTTCCTTTCTCTTCGTGGTATTCTTTAAAAAAAGTGACATCTCCCTCCTCCACCCCCACCCCCACATCGCCCCACTCCCATTATATTTGAATGAAATAGCCTTTTTTTGATACTCATAGTTTTGCACAGTTACGTCTTTTGTCAGTACCTAAATGTAAAGTGCACTCAAAATTTATCCTGATTTCAGTCGAATAGAAATGATCTTGTTTATTGTATTTGTAAAATTTGAGTATTTTAACTCAACCAGTTCAAAAGAAATCGGTATTTATTTTATCAATTTTTCAGACACAATAATTCATTATTTTATCATAGTAGGCACCGTATCTGTAACACAGTTAATGCTGTGATAATGCTGTCAGTTGTATTAGAGTCTTTGAATGAGTCAAATGGCTTTGTGACCAAGACTAGTTCATAGTGAATTTGTTTATATCGCACAATTTCAGGTGAGTGTTCTCAGAGTGGCCAAGACATAATCTGTCATTTCAAGTCCAATAGCATAGTTTATATCAGTTGAATGTGCCATCATACAGCATGGGCTGTGCTTATGTTGGTTGAATGTGCCATCATACAGCATGGACAGTGCTTATGTTGGCTGAATGAGCCATTATACAGCATAGACTGAGCTTATGTTGGTTGAATGTGCCATCATACAGCATAGACTGAGCTTATGTTGGCTGAATGTGCCATCATACAGCATGTACTGAGCTTATGTTAGTTGAATTTGTCATCATGCAGCATGGACTGTACTTATGGCAGGAGCAATATGCTGATAACTTTTGGCTATGTACATAAAATTAAAACTTTTTGTGTAAATTAAATGCATTTACAGTATTTAATTTTTTTATAAATAGAACTCTTTTCATAAAATATACAAATGTTCTACATATCCAGAGCTGTGGAACTCAAAGCCTTTTCACCAGTATCTTGTAATTTGGACCGCTTCTTTGCACTCTGATAGTACATGTAGAGAGGATCTTTGTTAATGGGTTTAGAAACTAATGTCTTGTGTTTAATTGGATGTGCTTAACATACTCGACACTCAGAAATGTGTGAAATCTGGAACTCCTCGTTTTTGGAAATTTCTATGCAGGTAACATGCAGTTTTGGTTGGACTCTCATTGATATTGATATATGAACAACTCTTTCATATTAAATATAGTTATCAGAAAAACAAAATCTTTTTGTCAAGTTTATATATTTTTTGTCCATGACCTTACAGATGTCATCAATGTTCATACATTTTTTTATTGATCCATGAGCAGTGAAAGGATATTAATATGGACATGGCATGAAATGTCTTTTATTTCTACATGTACGTTTTAAAAAAGAAAATCTACCTGGTGTTTTTCATAACTATTAATCTCTACTTTCTTGTTCTTTCCACTGTGCATGAAACTGTGATATATGTTTCTCTTTCCAAGCTTCACATCAGTGGGGATATGAAGGTACTATACAAACAGTAACTTTTTAAAAGCTTTTATTAAAATTTACACTAAATAATCAACTGTATATTAGTAATATAGCACATATTACCCATAAGGTACTTTTGTCTTTAGAGAATTGTTTCATACAAATATCCTTATTGGGCAACAGTAGGGTCGATAATAATATTCTGTGTGAAAGTTTTTTAATGTCATATTTCATACATCATTGCACACTTACAGGTAAGTCATAAATTCACAGAACCAGTTCTTAAATTTGGCTGTTTACATCTAATATATCTGGAAGGTAAATTTATGGTATAAATTTTGTCTTGTGAAAAGTTCATAATAATGTCTGTCAGTTCTGATTACCCAATTTTGAATCAGTCAGAATGTATCCAAGACAAAATTCAGAGCGTACTCCGTAATGTGTTTTCAGATGTTTTTATTCTCTTCATTTTTTTCAAATAGTACTGAATATAGAGAAGAAATACAATTTTATTACAGTGTAAGTGCAAGAAATGTTAAAAATACTGAAGGCCAAACATATTGTTTGAACATAGTTGAACTACTCAGTCATGTGTCACAAACAAAAGGTACATGAAAATTAAATAATGTAAAAATACAAATATAATGCAGTGTTATTTTTAAAACAATGTACTAAAAAAGCACTATAAGCACTGTGAATTATAAATGTGGAAAATAATATTTTAAAACTCTCCATTCTGTCTTCTGACCACTGATCAAGAGCTCATGGTTGCTTAATGTGTGTCAGAATGCTTGCAAATTGGAAATGAATAATTTTTTGCTTTGTGAAAACAAAATTAGTATAAGTGGGTTTTCTAACTAAATGCAGATTACAATTTTCAGTAATATTATGAAGTATAAAAAAAAACTTCTAATCAAAGCAGCTGATTGTCAAAATTGGTTCTGATCAGAGACAATATCATTGTAACATGTCCTTTCACAAACTAATAATAAGTGCTGAAGATAAAGACCTGAATATAATAGAATGTAAAAAAATCACTACAAAAAGGCACATTAACAAACAAGACTTACCTTATTTCTGATGCTTTCATGATTAAAGTCTGAAAACACAGCCTTCATTAACTGTCCACATGTATTTGGTCACCATTTGGTACCATACTGAATGTGCATGTACACTTTTTATCATTCAGCCATCTCTTCAATACTAATATGCTTCCTTGTTAAAACAAAGATTATTCAATTCATTCCTGAACAACTTTTTGTTATTTCATTTAAATTCAAATCTTTTATGTTTACAAACAATATAAATACTTTCATTTTGGAGTATTTTCATTGCCTTGCAACTCAGATTACCCATGATGCTCCTCAGGGGATATCTTTTTATTTACTTGGAAAATGAGACATAACTGGCCAGAATTAATACCAAGCTGTTAATTTAGGCTTTTATCAAACAATAGGAAACCAACACTTTTAAAGAATATGGCAAGTTGGAAAATAAACAATTTGTTTTTGAAAAACTGTCGTATTGTTGCTTTTAATTAATGTAACAAATATAACTGTCAAATATCAAATGACTTATCTAATGTAAAATAGCACATTCTTTTTATTCCAGTCTTGATAAATAATGCCATTTTCATCTACATAAATTTCATTATCATTGTACGGGAAATCACAGATTTTGCACACCATATTGGTATTCACCAAAGTCTTTTCCCAGCATCACACTGAATAACATGGTACAAAGACAAGGAAAAAACCCACATTATGTCACATAAAAAAATTAAATATGGGTGAGGTTCAAATTAAAGGCATGAAATAGGGAAAGAACATGCATTGTTGGGGTGGACTGACATAGCCTCTTGGTACCTGCCTACATGGAACACTGATAGTCATATCCTTCAGATAGGTTAACTTGGCTGATCTACACTGGTGGCCATCTGTTCATCAGAATTATAGACATAGTACTGTTTTTATTTTAGGGCACAGTACTCCACATATTGTCTATAATTGCATACAAGTTGGATCCAGCTGCAGATTGCATGGACCCAGATCTGCCATTGCATAAAACATTGGTAGATCTGGATCTATGCAGTTTATTTGGAGTAATCAGTAGAACGAACAAAATAGACCCTGATCTGCCAATGCAATATAATGACAATAAATCAGTATATTCTAATATAAGCAAGTATATATATTTTAATTAAATGCTCAAAATGCATGCAGTGCAATATCTATTTTGTATACTGGACTAGACCCTTATGAATATTACAATGAAAGGTTAAAAGAACAGGTCATTTTTTTCAACCTTTACATTTTCATGAATCTACTAAAGTGCTCACCATTATGGTTCACTGCCATCTCACCTCTGTCTGCGTGGGTTTGAGTCTTGGGTTGAGCTTATGTGGGTATGTGAGAAAGCTTGCCGGTTGCTTCTCATGGGTTGGTGTGTTTTTTTCCAGGTTTTTCCTGGGTACTTCCTTCACCATTATTCTGGCTGCCATGTATAGCCTATTTTGTGCTGAAAAATGGCGTTATACCCTATAACAATAAGAAGTAAAGCATAAGCTCGGAATTAATTAACCTTTGTAGGATACCAATTTTGTGGATTTTGTAGCTGCTGCTAATCACAGAAAAAATGATCTTTGGGTGGAAAAAATAGGAATCCTTTCTGAATCTTCAAATTTAACCACCAACAAAAATGTGTAATTTTTTTTTCCACAACAACCACAAAAATTTGGTATCCAGTTAAAATAAATGAATTTGCAGTACATATATTTTAAAAGTCCTTAAACTTTTGTTAGTCTTGACCTTTCCTTCTTTTTCTTTGCACCTCTTGAAAACTGCTACCTGTATCCATTAATGTATAACTGACTTATATTGTATCTTTTATAGGTCCCCTAACTTTTGTTGAGCCAGACTTGTCAATTTTGCCTGTCAATCGTCCATTGTCTCCAGAACCTCAGAATAATGATAAGAGAGACAGTATTACTGAGAAAACACGTCCAGGTAGGAGAATCAATATTTCTTCCACTGCTTTCACAACTCAGATTTCTTTGTTTGTATTTTGTTTATAGAAATGATTTTTCAGGTCAGAGATTTTTGGGAGATAGGCCTCTAATGATTGCATATCAAAATAAGTGTAATTTGTTTTACTGTAGTGGCAGTTAGGCCGTATGAGCTTATGGTATATCTCTTTCTCTGCTGTGTGACATCTATTGTCCATTGTTTGTAGTGCTTTGTGCATCATCAGTCCATCAACAGTTGCTTATGACCACTCCGGAGTCCATATTTCAGATAGGATTTCAATCAGAATTGGAATATGAATTTATATCATTCATTCGTCAGATTGGTTAACGTTGTTATCCTACTGGAGGCCCATTTTTCTGATTTGATCTATATCTAACATGCGATATATGCTTATATCATTAGGATTTCAGTCAAGATACCAGCATCTGGATGAAATTATCTTGAATCCTATTGGCTTATCTAGTTACTACTCAGGAGGCCATATTTCTGATTCAGTTTTTATCAAACTTGAAATAATATGCTTATATCATTAAGATCTTGGGTAAATTCAGTAAGGTATACTAATTAGATGATCTTGCAACTGACCTGCTAAACTTGTTTCCCCGTTGTAGGCCGTATATAATTCATTTATGATCAGACTTGGAACATATTCATATATTATTTAGATCTATGACAAGTTTGATAATTAGCAAGATCCATGCATATTAGTTAGATGAACTTGCATCTAATTGTCTGAGCTTGTTATCTCGAGCAGTCATAGTTCTGATCTGATTTTGATTAAACTTGATTAAACTTAAATTATTGATCAAGATCTTGAATGAGTTCAATAATGATCAAAATCCATGCTTATTATATAAATTTTGGGAGATAGTTTACCTAGTTTGTGTTCTAGACAAGCCTGGTTCTTGAAATGGTCACCTGTCAAGTTATATAAGCCAGTTGAGCAATTTCAAGCCCCCTCGGACCTCTTGTTAGGTTTATGTTTATGCTAAAGCAGAACCAAATTTGTGCATATTGTTTATGTATCTAAAATTTCATTAAATTTAAATGGCCACATATATAAACTAGATGTTTATTTTTTTCACAGTGACAGAATCTAGTTTAAAGGGGCATAGTTCCTATCTTTAGTAGAGAAAGTGTAAATTAGTCTGTAGGGTCAGTCATGTTTGGTTGGTTGTTACTTGAAGTAAATAATAGTGTGACATACACAGAAAATGTGAAAAAACAGCCTGTCATCAAAAGCTCATGTTCCTTTGTCAACAGTACATATTTCTTGAAGTTTTTCATAATGGTTAATTAACATGGATGCCTCCTTCTGTTGAGTTGTATTTAATTGATTTGTTATAATTGAATATCAGGGTCTAACAGCTGATTCTGCATGTACTCAGTGATGCAGATACAGTCAACTCTCATTATAATGACTGACCACATTTCCAGTAAATATGTTGTAGTAATAAATCTGTCATTGTAAAGAATATGCATTTAATTTGAAAAGATTTATATTTCTTGTCTTATTGTCAAACCAGTATGTATAAATGAAAAATTTGAATCAGATTATATCTCTTATCTAATATTATGGTAAAATAATTTTTAAATCTTGTACAGGGTATTCACTAGTTGTGAAATTATACAATTGTGCTGTGTATCGATACTCATGAACTTGATATTCTTTTCATCTTTCAAAAAGCTGCCTTGCTAGGCACTCAGTATTAAGAGGTTAGTTTTAGGACTGGTCAGCCTGGTGTCAAAATAATGTGACTGGGTGGGACATCATGCTGTATGCCTGTGGCATGATGCCCCTGTGCTAGACATCACTATAAATTGCCACAATGCAGACAGCGTGGCAGTGTGACTGAAAAACTGTGAAGGCTATATTAAAAATCCAAAACACACACATACTTTTCAGCTTTCGAAGGTCTGTCAGCGGTATGGTGGTACCGTTTATATTTGTTGACATCTTTGTTTTATTTCCAATATACAGATTACTTCCAATTTAGACTTTGGCCAAAGCAAAAAAATATGCTTAGCTCCAGACACCTGATCTAGCCTGTTTTAATGGCTCCAATACTACAACTTTTGATCAAATATAAAAAAAATTATTTTACACACTTTGCCCATTGTTTCACCTCTGAACATTAACATTTTCGCAGAGAAGGAGACAGTGATTCTGGATTTCAGGTTTGGTCTCAAAAAGTGTCTGGAGAACAGTAATAAAAAGTTAACATTCAGTACCATTTCTGGGCAAGAATTGGAAGCATTATAGTCTGACCATTTATATTTTGAGAGATGTCAGATTTTTGTCCACCAAATAGCTGTAAAAAATATTCTTGCTCAAATTTATTTTTGCAAAATAGAACTAATTTGATGCATTATATTGGTTAAGAAATAATAAGCTGTCCAGAGGAATAGAAAAAAATCTCAGCCACCACCCAAACATTAAATGATGATCAGGCCCTAATGTATTCATTTCTAAGTAATACATGCAAAATCAGACGGATTCTTATTGACCTGTATGTGTAAATAAACTGTGTGCATCAGAAGCTTTGGCCTGAATGAAATCTTGCAGGTTTTCATTGAGATTCAGGATCACCATGCCATTTCCAGAGAGAGTGATGCAGATTACTTTTAAAAAATGCTGTCATGAATGGTATTTGAAAGTTTGCATCATTTCCTACCAAACTGACATTGTTGGAAGTATTTGAATGTGAAAATGACATGTTTGAGCCTAAACAATCAAAGCAAAGGTGTGGACGTGTGTAGAAAAGAAAACTGTTCAATGTGCAAACCAACTTAGTATAGCAGACATTACTTCCAGCTTTCCAAGTTCACAAACAAAATATTAAACTTTGAAATTATCTGCAAACAGACACATCAGTCACAAATGTTATTCAACATTTAATTCTAATTTAATAGTGTTTCTGACATTAAAGCAGAATCATTTCTTTTGTAGCTCATATCAAGTTTAGATTGGAAAATATGATATGAACATGTACAAGCTGCATTAAAATAAAAGTTATTATTAAAAAAATCAGCACCTACCATCATAACCTATTTGTTTTCCCATTTACTGGGACCACACATTTTAGAGAAGGGGAGCCTTATCATCTGTTCATGTGCCATTTCTCATCCTTGACAAGATTTTTAAAAATCTTCTAAACAGAATGCTTGTTAGTTGTCAGTGAAAAAGGAAATTTCCCCTTCAACAAATTAACCCATGTGGTTTGGAATCTGCTCTCTCAATAATTCTGTACTAATTTTTTATGTTTATACCATCCACACAGTTAGTTGCTGATTACATACATTAACATAAAAAGAGACATTCCAGACTTCTCCATGTATTTCTTAATTACTTACATAGATCAATTAATAGCCAACTTTCCCTGTTAACATGGGTTTTTACATACTCTTTGAAGGAAGTGTGCATTTAAACAGGAACATCAAAGTTTTGGTTTTAATCAGTTGTACAGTCTAATTAAAATAAGTATAGTATAGATCAGATGGACACATACTCAAGGTCATGTTATGTTGACCTCTTGATTATGGCTTTCATATTTAGGAAGGTGGAAAATAACATATGGTTACTAATGATAAGTCACCCCCACTAGAAATTAAATGCTTATCTAATATACTACTCAAAATAAGTGGACCAGGTGTACTAAAGATCAGTAGAAAACAAATTTGGTGCCTGTCAGATCTTCATTATTTTGGAGATCCCGATTTTAATACAGTTGATCAGTTACATAATGTATATAACAAATTTGAATACGCATCATTTACATGCCAGAAATTAGTTGTGAAAAAAGAACATGTACATATATGTATTTACCACAAGTTTGAACAAAAGAGATATATCAGTATCAGTAATTTTACATACATACAGTACTAGTCTAGAGAGTACTTATTTATTATGTCAATCCTTTATGCATTGCCAGCTGGTTTTGTAAAGCTCAGTATAGTTTTATACAAGGCATTTTGTTTCAAAACTGGAAATGAAATGTCTGGTTTGTGCAGATTTTCAAAATACAATAAATCATTTGAAACTTGGGTATGTCTGTGTTTTCCAATCTTTCAGTGAAGATTTTTAGGAATGTTAATGGAAATTATGCTGATTTTTACCTTTCTTGTACATAGATGTTGTGAAAGCTTTCTGTATTATGTATACATGTTTTAAAATCATGGATTTATAAAATAATTTTGATGTATGCAACACAGCTTTATCATTTAAATTGATAAAAATATCATTTTGGTACATATTTGGCATCAGAAAAAGAAAATTATATGCTACCATATGTGAATTATTTTAGGAGAACAAAATTTAATCCAGTTTAAGTGAATCACTCCCTAATAGATTTTATAAGGGAGAAGAAAAGCAGTTGGAGCAGTATGTGCAGGCTTGAAAATTCTTGATCGATGTTACTTGTTAAAGCTAATTCCACCCCTGCCCACCCCAAAGAAGCTCATCAGTATGTAATGAGTATTTATGCCTTCACCTCACCAAGATTAGCACAGATGAACAAATTTGCATAAACACCAATAAATTAGGATATTCCTGTGTTATACAAACATCAAGAAATCAGCATAAACTAATGTTATATAAATATATAAAAATCAGGACATGTCCATGTTATATAAGCACCAATAAATTATGATATGCTTATAAATATATTAACTCCAATAACTCAATATATGTCCATGTTATATAAACACCAATAAATTAGTATATGACATGATATATAAACACCAATAAATCAGTGCATGACCATGTCACATAAACAACAATAATTTAATATATGACCATGTTATATAAACACCAGTAATTCAATTTATACCCATGTTATATAAATACCAATAAATCAGTGCATGCCCATGTCACATAAACAACAATTTAATATCTGACCATGTTATAAAAACACCAGTAATTCAGTATATACCCATGTTATATAAACACCAATAAATCAGTGCATGACCATGTCACATAAACAACAATAATTTAATATATGACCGTGTTATATAAACACCAGTAATTCAATTTATACCCATGTTATATAAATACCAATAAATCAGTGCATGCCCATGTCACATAAACAACAATTTAATATCTGACCATGTTATAAAAACACCAGTAATTCAGTATATACCCATGTTACATAAACACCAATAAATCAGTGCATGATCATGTTACATAAACTACAATAAATTATCATATGACCATGTTATATAAATACAAATAAATCAGTATATGACCATGTTGTATAAACACAAATAAATCAGTGCATTCCCATGTCACATAAACAACAATAAATTAATATATGGCCATGTTATATAAATACAAATAAATTATCATATGACCATGTTATATAAACACCAATAAATCAGTGCATGCACATGTCACATAAACAACAATAAATTATCATTTGACCATGTTATATGGACACCAGTAAATCAGTGCATGCCCATGGTACATAAACTACAATAAATTAATATATGGCCATGTTATATAAACAACATTAACTCAATATATGACCATGTTACATAAACACCATTAAATCGTATATGACCATGTTACATAAACTACAATAAATTATCATATGACCATATTATATCTACACCAATAAATCAGTGAATGCCCATGTTACATAAACTACAATAAATTATCGTATGACCATGTTATATCTACACCAGTAACTCAGTATATGACCATGTTACATAAACACCAATAAATCAGTATGTGACCATGTTACATAAACTACAATAAATTATCATATGACCATGTTATATCTACACCAATAAATCAGTGCATGCCCATGTTACATAAACTACAACAAATTATCATATGAACATGTTATATTCACACCAATAAATCAGTATTATTTTTATTTGTAAGGACCCTTTCTTGCGTCTGTTGTATAGCTAGCCTAAATGCGAAACATTGTATCAAAAAAGTTAATGCGGAATGTGCTGAAGCAGCTGGTATGTGGCAGTCCATGAAATATCTGCTTTACTTCATTCAAAAACAAATTTGAACAACCACAATGTAAAATGCCTACTATGCGAGTGTACATGATTTGTTTAGAAATCAAAAGTGCTGGCGTCTGCATCCATTGTTTGTTTACAATAGAAAGTAGTTCCTTTATGCACGTGAATGCAATATATGTATTTGCGCGTGAGTTCAGTGTCGGGTAATATTGCACGATTCTGACAATGTAAAGTTAACGGAGAAAAAATCAGCATATAATAAAATGGGATACGAGATAAACTATGGTTTAAAGCTGTGTTGTGTGCATTTTATGTCTTGTTTCTTATGAAAGATAACATGACATGAAATATTATTTATCATCCTATTACAAACTGCTGATGGGAGTAACGGCTTTACTAATTCCTTGCTCAGGCCCCCGTTTCATGAAATTTCAAAAATTTGTATTCACAAAAGATTTAACATGACCTTGCTTATTATCTTTATGAAAATGTTTGGATTTGTGTCAGAGGTGACCCTGAAGATTAGCGTGGATAAAAACGTTGGTTTTAAAATTGTACAGCTAAAGATCTTTATATTCTTTTAAAAAAAGAAAAAGAATTGAGAAATACCCCACATTTGAGAAAAACCTCAAATTTTCCTCAAAGATAACACAAAATTTCTTATAAGATTGTACATTTTAATTTTATGTGCTTGAATATTCAATAATAATAATAATCATTGTCAAATATACAATTAGAAACATAAAATACCTCTGTTTGGGAAGAAGAAAATGTGTGATGCTTAGTGTAACTGGGGCCTGGTGTGAAAAAAGCATAAACTAACCTGATTTCATCTTAAGAAATTACTCAACATAATAATCAGTGTGACCAGTACAAGTACTGATAATACATTTGATTGCTATTTCAAGAGTTTGTTTCTTGTGCCACCTTCTTGATGCTGGTGATGGCCACTTTGACTTTGCATGACATAAGGTCCAAAAGACTCTGACGATATCTCTGCTGAAACTTAGCAAACTCTAGATGTCTTTCACATTGAGTACAAGTTTGGTATCTAGAGGACAAATATTTCATTTGGTTGGGTTCAGATTTATGAACAATGTCCTGTATTTCCTTTTAAATTTGGTTTTATGCTATTTCTGGTGTCCTTTATTTAAGAAAAAATGAATGATGTGGTTTTATTTTTGTTTGTATTAATTTCGTAGAAAATCAACTGAAATTTTCATTATTTTCATTTTTGTTGCAGATTCTACAATTTTTGCTGGTATTGTATCCACATTTCCCCTCTTATTCTTTAGTTGATCAAAGGAACTTGCTTTAGATGTTGTAAATTTGATGATTTGTGAGTGGTTGAAATGTATGTATGTACTTAGCTTTCTTCTCTTGGTGCAGAATGTCTCATAGTTCATTATTGTGTACAAGAATTTTGATTTAGTCTTATTATACTTTAAATTAAATGTGAATGGTTTGTGAGTTTGTTTGAATAAAGTCTGTATTAATTTTAATATACATCTTTTTCTGTTTATCCCTTTATTTTTCTTATTTAAGATGAAACTGTATCAAAATCTGGTTGCATCCAATGGGCAAATATAAATGCAGATTAAGATATTAAATTGAAAATAGATAGCTTTTATCAAATAAGATCACTAAAATTTACTATTTTATTATCTGTGAATAAAATTTGTGTGTGTGTAAACTTCTTTTAATTTAATAAAAATTCATGTTCACCTGAAGAATACTCAGATATCAGGCATAGAAGCTGGCCAGGGACACTTCAGCTTTGAGCTTTCACATTTGGCTACTCACCTGTAATGTCCATGACATTATAAAATTTTAACAAGACTTTCAGATTTCTCAGATCATTTGTAAATGATAGGATCCTTAAGATAACACCTATTTCCAGGAATATTTACAGTTATGTTCTCCAAGCATTTCTTTGTACACTTTTGGTGCAGTGATTCTCCTTTTTGAATGCCCTCTATTCTGCACTGAAAAGATGGCTCTGTAAGAGAATGGCCTTTCTTGAAGTAAACAAATTGGTAAAAAAAAATATACAGTTTTAGTGTTGGGCAAGGTGGCAAGGTGGCTTTGGATCATGGGGTGACCTCTTGAGAAGGGGACTACTGTATCAAGGCTGCTATTTCCTAGTGATTTGGACAACAACAGTAAATGAGTCAAACTTTGTTTCAGGGCTCAAAATTGCTGCTGGCATTTTGCTAGTTACAATTCTGAAATGCTAGTAAGTTGCGTAACAGTTTTAAAGGAACATATTACAACTATTGAACTTTTTCTAGTACTGAAGAAGTTAATTTCAAGTCCTTTTTTTATATTCAGAGTCTACTCTGAAACTGAAAAGTTTGTGGGAAATTTTAGTTGGGAGTGGGGTCATAGTTTCATTTGCTCAGTTTGAAAGAAGCTTCCTCTTCCGTTCATCCATGCATTTTGATTTCATACTGGGTTCATTACTAGATACCTTGATACATGAAGATACAGTTTAGATTTTTTTTAAAACACATTTAATTTTCCCTTTTAGGAATGTAGTTTGTATTACTCATGTTAAAATGAACCAAAAGTGTCATCTGCCAAGTTGATTTGTGCAGCTTTAAGCTGAAACTGGTTTAGGTCATATAACTTAGCTTGAAATTGAAAGTAGTGATTGCTGCCATGTTCCTTACAGGTCATACTCTTTCAGAATAACCCACTGAGGAGTATGTGATGGTGATATGTGCCAGTCAGGCGTAAACAGCAGTCATCCAAGGCCAACCAAATACTTTATTCTGGTTCACTGACTGGACTTGTTATTCATCTTGATGTTTTCTAACATATTGAGACTGATATTAGTCTATACATCCAATTCTCATGCTTTTAAGCAAACTAGGATGGCCAGATGACATCTGTTGGATTATTTCTTAAAATGAAGTAATCCATGTGGGGCTTGCCTTTATTATGAGCAGTTTGCATGTATTTGGATAATGTTTTTGACAAGATATTTTTAGCAATTAGGGTTAATTCCACAGCCATCATCCTTGTACACTGCTACCCTAATTGCATATTCATAAATCCCGTTTTGGGGATTATTTTCCTCCTCATGCATTAAGATCCTCCCAGACATACTAAGAAATGTACAAAGAACATGACTCGTGTATTTTTGGTGATCCATTTATATTCAGATGATTTCTTTTTTATGAAATCTTCAGACCGAAGCAGTTTGAGAATACAAAAAGATTTTTTTTTAGCAAATGGACCTTTGCATTATTTGTGAAGATCCAAGTTAAGAAGTCAGTGGTTTAAGCTCTGAGTTGTTAAATGCACTTGATGCACATTTATGTGAATGCGTTAAAATTGAAACACACTGGTTAGGTCTTGATTGAAATGAAGCAGGTGTCTTGTTTTATAAAAAAAAATTCTAATGAATTTTTCAAAAGTACTTTAAGGTTTTGATGTTTAGAAACACTATCTGCCTTGGATAAGTAAACATTATTTGTGTTTTTGCAAATTTGATTATATTGTACAGGAACCTATGGATGGATAAATTTTGTTAGTAGTCCAGATTCCATAACTCTTAACTCAATATTTGCCTATCATATTACATGTATTTACATTCTTCAGAAATAAGTCAAGTCTGCTGTTTGTAAAATTAAATTATTTTTAGCATAAGAGTTTTTGTCTCACCGTTTTCAGAGAAAAATGTAAGACATGGCAAGGATGATGGCATTGGTTTTGGCATCATCTCAGTGTTAAAACATTGTTTTGCAGGCCTAAAACTGAATAAACAATAAATCCAGAAAAGACAACATCCCACAGAACCCATGTTTACAGATCAGATATGACAGTTTAATTAGAAATTCCATCTAGAAAATAGCTATGAATGCCTCTAAAATCAAACAAGCTGTATATAATGTAGAACATACTGAAGACTAACTGATATTTAACTTTTCATTTCAATAACAAATTTAGGCCAGCAGACTGGACTTCATATTTGTAGCTTTTTCTGGTAGATTTGGTCGGTCTGTGATATGTGCAGTTCAGTTAACTGTTGAATGTGTGCATACAGTTTAATTTTAAAATATTGAACAATAAAATTTTAAGTATTTCAACCATCTGCATTTTAGACTCCAGTGGGAGCCCAAGTCCAGTGTTAGCTGATCAACCTGGGCCATTAAGTCGGAGTGTAAAACTGAGAGTTTCACGAACATGTAAAAATCTCATGTATTTCAGTCATGTGGCTTGTCTCGCTGGTACCATAGCTGATTCTGGGCACAAGTTTATTTACTTTGGTTCTGTTTGTGTGCATGTTGTTGGCATCCTACTTGCTATACACGAGGAAATTTTGCCGTTTTTAAACTTGAGCAAGCTTCCAGTTCTAAAAGAATTTGTTTTTTTAATATTATTTCTTGCTTTTATACCCCTGCTGCCTCTGCTGGTGGGGATATATAGTAATCCTCATCTCCATCTTTGATAGATTACCATGAAAGTATAATATGTTTATCACCTGTAAATGCACATATTACGAGATTAATTTGCTCCAGCAATTTTGTTGGAGTTATTACCCAGTATTGTTGCTTAATGCAGCATTTGAAACAGTTTTATAAGTGCTACCCAGTCCTGTGGTTTTCATTGGACTATCATAAACTTTTGTAAATATTATGGTCATCAGCTGGAAACATGCACCCAATAGAATCTGTCTTTAAAGTCCATTGCTATGAAAGACTTCCTTTGTTGAGATCAGATATTAAATGCACAAACTAAACTGTTATGTAAGGAAATGATGTCCCATGAGAGCACCAGTATCAACAAATCAATTTTGCTTGCTCACGCAATTTTTCATCAGCATTGTCCATTTTATCTTGTAGTTTAATGCAATTTTTTTATGGATTGCCTTGAAACTTAATAAATACTTTGATTATAACCCCAAGATGCTCATATCGATGATTCCCTTTGCTCATACAGTTTTTGTTTGAGTTAATGCCCTTTTTGTATTGTAGCTTACTGAAGTATCTGACACAAACTCAGTACTGCAGCTAGTTCTGCAGTTTTTGATGGATTGCTGTGAAACTTGGTAAATATTATGATCATCACTTGAAGATGCACACTTCTTCAAACCTCTGTACTTGCACAATGTTTATAAGAGTTATTGCCCTTTTTAACTTGTAGCTGAATGGAGGTATGAAAATCTTCTTAATGCATCTAGTCTCATATCTCAGCAGATAATCATGAAATATGGGAAATGTTATGATCATGCTTTGACATCTGAATGCAGCTAGTCTCAGATCCCTGTGGACAGCCATGAAATATGGAAAATGTTATGATCATCCTTGGACATCTGAACGCAGCTAGTCTCAGAATTTGGTGGATAGCCATGAAATATGAGAAATGTTCCGATGATGATGATCATCATCAGATGAACATTTTAAATACTTATTGCTTTTTTTAATTTTGGGCCTGGTGTAATGTATAACAGAATCTTGTGAACATAACTAGTCCTGCAGATTTTTATGGATCACTGGAAACTTGGTACCTATTACATTCATCATCTAAAGATACACTTATTTCCAAGTCATCATTCTCCCATGGATTTTGCAAGAGTAATTGCCCTTTTTGAGTTACAGCTGATAGCAAAGTGTAGAAAAAATTATTATAGCTGCTCTACCAGTTTGTATTGGACTGCTTTGAAACCATGTAATTGTCTCCATTATGAGGTAGAAGTGGGAGGCAGGTATATTTAGGTGATCATATTGCTAATCATTCCTCTAGTTTCAGGGAAGAGTAGCTGCTCAGGAGGGCCCTAAGAAATATATTTAAAATCATTAAGAGTCTTTATTTTGTTTTAAAAGAATGATTATCCCAAAACCAATTCCCAATCACCCACTAAAATGTAAATTCCTAATTACAAAAGTTAAATGTTTTTATTAAAATTTTATGAAAATAAAATTCTATTTAAAGTTTTTCATTGTGTTTGAAAAGTCCTGAAAATTTAACTACACGAGAGTTTCCTCGTGTATAGCACCTTCTTGCATAGAATTTACTTCTCAGGAAACAGCATCATTCTGTGTGGTGGATTTTATTTTTCAACTTCTTGTTTTAACCTTTTCTGGAAAGTGTGGATAAGCTTTACTCACTACTGGTTAATACTGTATTAGACTTGGTGTCTTGGTTTGCTTTCTGACGCTATTATTAATTGATTAGAAATTAAAGTTGAGAAAACAGCACATTCATTTAGGTGCAATCCTTTCATTCACAAAGGCAGTGCTTAGTTCCTTTTAGATATGCAAAACCATGCATCTTTTGGAAACTCAGTTGCATTTACATGTTCTTAGACTTGGAGGCATTGAAAATATGCACTTAGCTGTCTTTTAAAATTATAGTTTGAGAAACTGACCTGCCTTTTGAATGTAAGCACCCAGATGCTAACTAAGGGCAGTTTTTTCAGAATATAATGTCCAAATTCTTAATAATGAAATACCTTAAATGGAGTCAAAACATAACATCTTTGCTTATTTTGGAATAGTATATTGCATTGTTATTATGTTCATCAAGATATATAGTTGTATTGAATAAAATATTATGCAAATAATGATCAAAAGCCAGATTAATAGGCATTGGGACAAATAATTCACAACCAAATGAAAAGTGATGTTTTCTCTTTTAAGAGGACATTAAAAAATGAATGCAAGAATGATACTTTCAAGGAATAATGACATTTATCCACAAAATACTTAAGATAATGTGGCAGCAATGCAGTTTACCTCATGGTTATGTTAAGACAGGGGCATTCATAAGGTTTGACTGGGACAGGATGAAAATGCTTTTATAAGATAAATTCCATTTGTAAGAGAATTTCATTTGGGAATGTCCTCTTGTCAGTTGTTTTTCTTTTTCTTCTGTTGTAACAGTTGTCATGTCAAATGCTTTTGTAATAACTTTTTTTGCAGGTCTGGTGCCATTTAATTTAATTTCTCAGATATATAGAATGCCATACATATTTCGTCAGGATTTTATTTGATATTTGTTCTTCTAATGGTAAAATATTAACTTGCCAGCATTTGCCACACCTTTTTTATAGCTCTCCTGGTCAATGACTTGTTATGCAATAGTCCTGCAACCATTTGTATGTCCATTATCCATTGGTAGTTATTTGTTATCACAGCTTCTTCAGAACTGCTTGGAGAAAAGTCATGAAACTTAGCACAGAGTTTAATCCCAAGTTCTGAATGGTCCTAAATTAAATTGTGCACAGTGAATATCTATTATGACCACCATGGATGCCAGCTTTCAAATCGTGTTATCAATACTCTTTTCTGATTGAATGGTAAGAAAGACTTATTATAACACACACACACACATATATATATAGAGAGAGAGAGAGAGAGAGAGAGAGAGAGAGTGAGTGTCATATATATATAGAGAGAGAGAGAGAGAGAGTGTCCCACATGAAAATGGTTCAGATCTGAAATTCTGCATGCAAATAATACAAAACATGTTCAGCATACAGATGATCTTATTGCTGTCCCATCTGTCCAGATGATGATATTGATCAGTGTTTACAATCAAATACTTCTTATGACGTGTAGATTACGCTGATGACAAATTTGCCAGTCTGACTGCTGCCTTGAAAATCTTTTAATGCTACTTCTCCTGAATATCAGTTGGTGTGCCCTCAGCCTTTTTGAAAAAACTTTTACTGTGCTGCAGAGGGTCCATTTTGAATTTCTTTGATGAAAACACATATTATATGATGCACTCAGGTGACAAAATATACTACAATACTGTTTCTTCATCAAACAGGTTACCTGATGATAATACCTTAGGCAAACTACTACTACATTGCAAATTCATCCCTCCCTGGCTTCTCGAGTTTCAGTGGTTATTTCTGGGGATTTCCCAGGTTCTTCCTCCACCATTAATACTGGCTGCCATGTATAGCCTATCGTGTGCTGAAAAATGGCATTAAACCCTACAACAACAACATCTCTCCCTGGCTAAATCTTTTTAGCTAAAAAGCTAAAAGTTGTTTGCCCACCTACATGCAGTTAGAGTGATCTCTTCTTGATACAAGTATTTGCACCATGTCCTGTGAATACTTTATTTAACTACTTCCATTCATGCCGAGTAGCACATTCTCTGCAGATAGAGAGGCCTCACAGTCCACATGCAAATATTTTGGGAGTATTTTTACCTTGAAGCAGGTTGCAGGATTGTTCTCTTTGAAGGAAAGTATACTGTATCTATAAATTTCCAGCTCTTATTTTCTTTCTTTCTTCAGCAAATTTATTTTCAGTATCATCACTTTATCATCACACACTTGAGCACCCTTTGGTATTTACTTTCACAGGTTTCATCCCCTTACATTGCTTTAGCAGTATATAAAAGTAGGTTGAGGTCTGGTGTGTGAAACAGAAAACTTGTATATTATTGCTGCTATGGTCAGATAAATACAGGTGCATTTTCTGTATTAATCTAGGCTTAGCATCCATTCATAGTTACATAAGTGGTGCTTTATTGATTTTATCTGGATAGGCCATCATTTGACCTTTGGTACAGGTAACAAAATCTTACAATTAATATTATAGAATACATTTCAGTGCATTTTTATGTGCATGTATTGTGTGTACTATAGAAAACTATTTTATTGCTGTATAGTTTCTGCCACAGTCTGATACAGGTAAGTTTTCTATGCATAGTTTAGTGATAGTATCCACATCATAGATACTTTTTTACTTGTACAGACATTAAGTTGGCCTTTCCAGCAGGTAACTTATTAGATAGATTTTTTTAGCATTCACTTTGTAAGTATTAATAGCAATGCCCCAATATGCTACCTGTATTGGCAGTCATGTGCATGCTTTACACAAGAAAATGTCATAGTGTGTAGGTTTTCCCATGCACTCATTAGTTCATTAAGTAGGACTGTGCTGTGCTGCACCTGTATCACCTGTTCCATTTTGTCTTAAAGATTTAGACCAAGGGCAAGACAAAGTGTCAGCTGTGTAAACAATGGAAACATGGGACTGATAACCACTCTACATGTATGGGTTGGTCCAGTTCCCCATTTGCAAATACTTGTCAGACTTGCATAAAGTCAATGGGCTGTAGTACTGGGGTTCTGAATGAGAAGGTTCAGAAGTGCCCCACGAGGGATGAAGACGTTATCAGTTTGCACACTGATGTTATGGCAGGAATTGACTGGTTCCTCCATATTACGCTCCATATGGTTCATCAACCATAAAAAGGCAATCAAACCTATCATAATAAGTGAGAGCTCCGACTAATCCCTAAGGGTGTAACGATATACCGATTTACCGGTAAATTGCGATACAAAATGCCTGAAATGGTATATCACGATACGAGTTTAGTAATACCGGTATACCGGTTTTATTTTCTTCACCAACATTAGCCAGTCCATAACTAGCTTTGAGCGCACCAATGTCTTTTATTAGTCTTAACGTAGTTAGCAAAATGGTGGCTTCTGTGTATGAGCTAATGAAGAACCCAAGAGCAAAAAGTTCTGTTTGGAATAATTTTTCACTAAAAAGGGAGTTTAGCACTAATACAATTGACAAAACTGTTGCTCTGTGTAATATGTGCAAAACTGAAATCAAGCACGCAGGCAGTATGACGAACCTCTCGACTTATTTATGGTGTCACCAGCAATCATTACTGTCCATAAGTACGGTGCAACAGAGTGACACAACCCCTAACGCAACAGCCGAAAGTTCCATTAAAAGTGTACGTATTGTTTCAGATTGACAACCAAAGATTGCTGTTATGCTAGGTACACAGACTAAATACAAATCTTCATCACCAAGGTCCACAGCTATCACTCGTGCCATTGCTAGTTTCATTGCTCGATTTGCGGCCATACAGTGTTGTATCAAACAAAGGATTTTTAAATATTGCATCGGTGTTAAGTAATTAGTCTCTCAGGTTCAGACCAAGAAAGGTTGGGAATCACTGATATTATTAATTTACTATATTATTCATTTTTCTAACCAAAGTAGGATATTTATCAATGTGATAATTTGTGATTATGTGTTGTTTTTCTTGTGTTTATCCCTTGTCATGTTTTGTACTACAAGAAATGAATCGTTAGATCATTTTGATTTGAAGACTTTCTAATCAGGCAAAATAATTCTACAACTCTTTTCTAGTATTTTGTTTCTTGCTTGTAGAAGTTTTCATATGTTGATATATTTTTTATTTTCTAAACAAGTGATGTGATTATTACAGTTACTGGGTGTTTTGGTTGAATTAAAAGCAAGATGGTTTCATTTTCTTCTTCATATTTTATTAAATGCAAGGAAATTGCTCATTATTTCAGTACAAAATATACAATATCAACATTCCAGTCATAAATGCTATCATTGACCAATACGTATTGATACGTATCGCAATACAGACATGCCATATTGCAATATATTGCAATACATATTTTCCTGGCAATACTCACCCCTACTAATCCCACACCATCATATTATTATTTACCTCTCTTGGCAAGACCAGTAGGATGTTTGCCGCATTGTGTCAAGACCCAATCACCTTTATCACCTGCCATTGGACAAGATCAAGATCAAGATCAAAACAAACCATCTTAGTTACTGTCTCATACTTCAGATGTGCAGACCAGCTTCATGGATAAAATATTTTGCCACAATTGGACTCTGCCATATTGCTCTGATCAAAATTGGTCAGTACTACAAATAATTGTTGTTATTTTTGTTGTTGTAGGGTTTAATGCCATTTTTTGCGCACACAATAGGCTATATATGGTGGCCAGTATATATAGGTGGAGGAAGAACTCTGGAAAACCCTGGGAAGAACCACTGACCCACGAGAAGCTACTGACAAGCTTTCTCACATACCCATGTTAGCCAAGCTTGAGACTCGAACCCACGCAGAGGTGAGATGGCAGTGATCCGGAACGGTGAGCGCTTTAGACCACTCGGCCACTCAGGGCTCTCCACAAATAATCATCCAATGTCAGCCACCAGATGAAAGATAATGGTCCAATTTGCTGAACCCACATAATACAGGCACCCTCATGGATCAGTCTAACCCGCATACTGCTATAAGACACTCACTGCAGATGATGCTCAGTTTAGTGTCTCAGTACCCAGAAGATGTTGTTTCACTTTGTTCTCAGGCCTTTACTTAGTGACAGTTTTGAAGTTAAAATATCTTACCACCACAGTTAATCATACATTGTAATCCAAAGACAGTAGGCCTCTATCAACTTCATTGGGGCAAGATTAAGATTAAACCAAACCTACTCAGGTATTATCTCACACAGCAGTATGGACCAGTTTTGTGCATCAGATGTCCCCTAACCCATCTCAGCACAAATAATGGCACGAAGTCATGAAGATACATTGGCACTGTTCCATAAAAACCAGACTCTGCCATACATCTCAGATTATAACAGGCCACAGTGATCTTACCATCTAAGCCGAAAGACAGTAGGTTTGTGTGCAGTTTACCTGCTTCATACCAGAAGGCACTTTTATGTATCAGCCATGGGTCACTCAAGGCAACTGGTGCCCAGTTTAGTTCTCCAGTGCACACAGAATATGGAGTCATTGCATTCTCATGCCTTTGTCACTCAGAAGGAACACTCACTTAGTGATCAAATCTGCTCTTTTAGATAATCTTCTGCAATATTATCTCAGATTGCACAGCAGGTATCAGCATTGCCACATTGTCTAGACATGACAAAGTAGGCTCACAAGTGCCATTGTCTTTGATAGATCTCATTGACAAGATAAGACTGCACTCAAGCATCTATCAAAGATGTCTTTCACTTGTTGCCACCAGTTTCGCTCACTTCCTCCTGCTCCATCAACAACTTAATCAAAAGTTCCACTGTTTGTTGCCATGCTAATCAGCAAAGACAATGTCCATTCAAGTGCTATCCCTGTCAGGTCTTGGGGCTGACTGGGAGAGCATTTCATACACATAATACAACCAAGGGAAATGGAGAAGTCCCCACCAGTAAGCATCTCAGATGCGATCTTGCACAGTACAATAGGGACCAGGTTTGTAGAGCACATATCCTATAACCTGCGATCAACATAAGGAATTTGACAAAGTTTTGGAGGATACAATGGCCCTTTTCTGTCATGATCTGACTCTGCCATCTTAATCTGACTTCATGAGGTCAGTATCCAAGCTTATCCTGCCTATTATGTTGAATTATGGGCCAGCATATGTTGATCAGCATCCCATGTGCCATCCTGCCATCAGTGTACTGGCACTCTTAGGGTTTAGTCTACCAATATTGCCACAATGCACCCAGCTCATTCCATGGCAAGTTGTGACACAGTATCTGCTTAATATGAGCACTTTTAAGGGAAACAATCCTGAAGATTCATTACAAGTTAAAAGCCAGGGTTCTCGAGACTCATTGTGAATAAAAGCACATAGAAGGGGATCCACCCCAGTTTCTCTCGATGCCATCAGATCTAGATCACTAATGGTCAATGCCAGTCCCAATCTGCTTTCAGATATGTCTGAGTGGACTGCTTAGGATGATCTTATCTCACATATTTTGCCCTCGCATCTGTACACAGACCGGCATTGGGGACGGATGTCCATTTGGTGGAGACGTACTTCATAGTACCATGACATTTCCATACCACTCTGTGTCCAGTTAGTGCCTTTGTCATCAAGGTTTGCCCAATGCAGCAGTGGACATCACTGTCCTAGGCCACCCATTTATAAGACAGTTACAAGGATACTGTCAGTATAGTGGCCAAAACATTGCTACTTAGAACAAGCATTGCATATGAGGTCCCTTTCTCAGGAATGGGGAATCTCACATGGCTTATGTTGGTGGTCCCTTGCAGGTATGACCTTCAAGTTGACAGTTTGTGTGGATGTGAGCTGGCATGCACATCTCCTTTCATCATTCTAGGAGGCCAGTCAATATCCTAGATATAACAGCCATAAGGAAATCATTCCATTTGTGGCAGGAAAATCTACATGGAAGGGCATTCTCTTTTTGTGCGACATCTCCACTGAGGCAGCTTATCTCAGATGGCAGAGGTGAATAAAGTCCCAGACCTTTGCATTATTCTTTGGAAATTAATAGCTGATGTCTTCAACGACAAATCTACTTACAACCGCTCCGGTGGCCTAGTGGTTAAAGTGTCTGCCTCGGAAACGTGAGGTCGTTTGTTCAATCCCCAGACAAGTCATGCCAAAGACTTACAAAAATGGTACTATCAGCTGCCTTGCTAGGCTTTCAGCATTAAGAGGTTTGTGTTAGGACTGGTCGGCCTGGTGTCAGGATAATGTGACTGGGTGGGACATCATGCTACATGTCTGCGGCATGATGCCCCAGTGCAAGACATCACTATAAACTGCCACACTGCAGACATCATAGCGATATGACTGAAATTTTTTTAAAGCTATGTTAAAAATCCTAATCACACACACACACACATATACACATAAATCCACTTACATGTTCATCATATTCTGGGCCAGCTACAGGTATTAGCGAACTTGCTATCCCAGAAGAATCAACTAATACAAGCAGAATGGTTGCTTCATCCATTGGTTTCCAATCGCATATGTGCCTGATGGGATCAACTGCTGGCAGATCTGTGGGTGACAAAGGGATTGCAAAACTCAAAATTTTTGTCTCATAAGCCCAGTATCTGAAGGTCTGGGCAGTCAGTGCTCTTGACATAAATAGATTCAAATGGTTTGGACACATAAGTTCACCCTCCAACACACGTGCTTCCAAATGTGATACAGAAAGCAAGAGAATCAAACTGTTGCCTCATCTTGATTGCTTTTCTCAAGTGGGAAAAATCATGGACCTTTGACCTCATTAGTAATCCCCAGGAAAAAGAGGTATCCCCTTCTCTGCTCAAGCATTTGTTATGGCAGGTGTTTCATCCCAATCCAGAGTTGTTGAATCTACACATCGGGAGCATATTAAACAAGCCCATGGAAACACAATTCTCTCACCAAGTGATGCAGGAGGTTGTGGGTTTGATCCCCGGCTGAGTCATACCAAAGACTTTTAAATAAAAATGGTACTAACAGCCCACCTGGCTTGGCGCTCAGCATTAAGAGGTTAGTGTTAGGACTGGTCGGCCCGGTGTCAGGATAATGTGACTGGGTGGGACATCATGTCACATGTCTGTGGCATGATGCCCCAGTGCTAGACATCACTGTAAACTGTCACACTGCAGACGTTGCAGCGATATAACTGAATTTTTTAAAAAGCTATGTTAAAAGTCCAAAACACACACACATAATGATCTGATATCCAGCGGGACTCTCATGGCAGCCATCTTGAAAGACTTGCTAACACTACTTATGCTATATGAGGTTGGTCATATTGACATGGGGTTTTGAATAAATGACTTTATGATATGTAACTGGTCCTGTATAGTAATGGTGCAAAAATGCAAACTGAACTGAACGAAAATGAAATTACTCCTCTTTTTGTATCTGCCTCATGGATAAACCAACTTCAGCCACTTGACTTAACAATTATGACTGCAAAGAACAATTAAAAAAAGCATGCTTCCACCATTAGAAAATTAGTGAAACCAGTCTTTTAAACAAGTATAAATGGATTTTTATAAAACCTAGTTTCCAACCATCAAACAAAACATCATCATCTGTACTATATGTGGAGACTTTTTGTAACAGTCATGAAAGAACTGTTACTGTGAAAAAACACAAGACTTAAAAAAACACTTATGTGAGTAATGAATTTATTGGTTTTTATCAACAACAGTACTGATGAACTCAGTTCATATAGATCCATTCCAACTCATCCAAGAATATGGCATATAGTGTTACCTTTGTCAATATGCTCATCTATTCAGTTTGAGTGTTTTGTTCAGGTCTGTTTCTCACAATGGCTGGGCATTTATTATTATATTCTATCAATACATTTCTAGTTTTAACATTAATGAAGCTGTAGTAACTCCACATTGTATCTTAGAAAATTCTGTATTTAGAGAGGCTTAAAAATATGTTAATAATTACTGATCTTATAAATTACTCCTTCCATTGTACTCTTCATTTCCTTCATTGTATCCTTCACTTCCTCTCCATCTCCTGCTTTATGGGATGCTCAAAAGGCATTCTGAACCTTATCTGCTTGATACAAGTGTTAACATTGTGACTGTCTTTCTGCACATATTGGATATCCCTTTTACATTATTCATGATGTACAACCTATATATTATTGCATGACATTGTATACTTTAACATTCAGCAATCAGTATATCGCTTGTATAACATAGTTTTTGCTAGATACTTTGAAAACCCAGTCCCATTTCAAACTCGTGTATACTGTGTACTAGATATCCCTGTTATATTTTTTTGGTAACTATTGCAGTAGTGAATTTCTTAGAGTATAATTTATATTGTTTCCCAAAATATTACACTTGCACACACACACATTAGGGGTGAATTGATTACTGTATATACTTGCATATAAGCCATTTGTGTATAAGCCAACCCCCAAACGGAACAGGTATAAACACGAAAAAGTGCATGACCCATGTATAAGCCGACCCACAACTCCGTGACATCTCAAGATGTGCGAGGTAAGTTTTAAATGCATTTATTTTGGCAAACTTGTATCTGAAAAAATTACATGTATACTTATCTCGAGGTTGGTGTGCATGATTATTACAAATAAATTGTATAAACTTGTTTGAAAAGTAATTTGTTTAATTTCTGCTTTATGAGTTGACAATAAGGGAATAAGGTCGGATATACAACAAGGGGAAAATAGACTTGTGTATAATTTGATTGAATGATGACAAGAATTTAACAATCGTGAGTTGCTGTAACACTACCTCTTGCTTTTGACTCAATTATTGTTGCTTATGCCTTTATTGCATGGGACATTTTATATCAGTGCACCGGTAATTGTATTTTTACTTTGCTTTGAAATTGTAAATACCTAACTCGTTAAAATGTAATCCCAGTATGACAACACAATGAACAACAATACGGTTCAATTCAACGCTTGCAATTAGGCTACTGAACGTATTTACATAATGGTGCCACCGCATGTACATTGTAGGTTTGATTACGTGCCGAATTAAGTACATCCCATGGAGTCGAATCATGGGCACAATTGCACTAAACTTTAATGATATCTTCAAAATACAATAATGAAGTTTTAGAAATAATGCTTAGAAAATTATGCTAATATCGTGAACGCTGAGTTTTAGTTTGCTTTGACATAAGCGACCTTACACCATACCTGTCAACCATCACAGCGGGAGGGAAAAAACTCCCGATTTTTGGGGTCGATCCATGCCTACCTCCCAGTTTCATAATATCTTAAGATTTTTGCAGAGAATTCCCGATTATTACATTATGTCTTCGATTTTCATTTCTTCTAAACAAGAAAAGTCCTACATGTTCTGTTGTATCACCTGTGAATTATTGTTGTGACGAAATAATTACTTTACAAGAAAGAATTCACTTCTTCACTAAATATAATGTTATGTTTAAACATTATTCACATAAATTAATGATTTTTTTAAAACCTCTACAACAATACAAAATAAAACAATAAACCAGAACAAAAATTATAAACCACAACAATAAAATCATCTACAATTAATTTCAGACCCAAGAATAATCACTACAAATGCTGTAACTCCATATGCTATAATGCCATTCACATGAAAGAAACTTGCATGAGTGAACACCTGACATTTTTATACTGTATATACCAATGTTAATTACCACCATTAAATTAACACATTAACCCCTAGCGACAAGTTTACGTGGCAGGAGGTAGTAGCCTACTGCTGAGCTCTGTAGCGTCATGGTCATGCATGATACACTAAAGTGGGTGGTATTATAGAAAGGTAGACAGTGGTAGCTCTACATTGATACAAAATAATCTGGAATATCTAGTTGCACTACAAAATACAGATTAAAAAAACTAATTTTTTGGACCTGATTTTTTTCTACCCAAAATTTGCCAGTAGTCGGAATCCGATTTTGTGTCAGGATTTTAGACTTTTTGCTCTCAGATCTAAGGCAAACCAGTATGAACTGCAAACAGACTGATGAACCTTTGCAAAAAGTAGGATAAGATGGGCATTTGGTATAAAAAGTGGTCTTGATACAAAAATAATGGCTCTGTTTAGCAAAAAAAAAAAAAAAGGAACTCCAACTTTTACCCTTCTGCTCATGTGCAAGCCAACTAGCCAATGAAAAATGATGTTTCTAACACAACTAGGCAGTATGTTATTGAAAGATCACCTGGGATTTGGTGTTTTTCGATCTGTTCAGAAATAGCTTTCAAAATGTGTTTCCTACTCGATTTTCAGGTGAAAATGACAAAAATCTCCAGGGGTTAATGAGGTAAAAGATGGAATGAAGATACATACCACGCAGCAAATGTGTCCTCAAAAAACTTGTTCAGAATATATGTGTTATAGTAAACAATACTAAATGCTTTATGAGTTGACTATAAGGAATAAGGTTGGATATACAACAAGGGGAAAATAGTTGCCACATGTACGTTACCATGAGGCTACCTATTTTGGTACCTTTAGTTCAACAAAATTGGGAATCCTTTATTTTTTGCCAATCCATTGCTGGTGCTTTCATAACACACAATAGTGTAGGACGTGGTTTCTTTGAACTTACGATGGAGGGCCAGTCATTTTTACAAAATAGTTGCATCGTTAAGGATTAACTTTTAATTAGTTGTGTGGCTTTCTTTCTTGTTTAATCATTAGCTATTGTGCAGTTTGGCCACAGCTAACCAGAATATGAAAAATGGGGAAAATGGGTGTGTGACAGGGAGAAATGGCGAGTCTTTTTGTGAATTTCATGCGTATTGGACCAGGAAGATTGACCAATATTTAGGGGAAACAAGGCTTTAAAAATGCCACACAAAAAACTCCCGAATTTAGGTTCCAATCTCTGTTATTTTTATTCAGTCTTCCTACTTGGCTTTTGAAAAGTTCATAGGTATACCTTACATCCCGTTTTACAAAACTATGGTAATTGTGATAAAATTATGGAATAAAAGGCAATCAGTGTACTGGTTTAGTTACTGGTCAAATTCCGTCTTAACACAAGCCAGTTTCAGGGTTGTAATGATTAATTGGCCTGTACTGCTGCCACAAAATGAAAGACAAATTCACCGACTATCAACAGAGGAGACGCTGAAACATCAAGCTTTCCATTGTTTAGAAAGTTAAGATGTTTGTTCAGCCAAAACACGAAACTAAAATTGATTGATGTTGATCTTAGTTGATCTATATGAGAATTTTAGGCTTTATTATTACCACTCTCCGTGAACATGTAAATTATGCTGGTTATGTGCCATGTACAATTAAACATGTGTAACTTTTTAAAATTATTACCTCAATTTGTAGGATCGCTTATATCATTGAAAATGAGTAGCTCGTGAGCACATGATTCAACAGACTAGCTGAAATGTTATCTGGAAGAATGCAATTTGGTCAAAACAATGAATAAAGCAAAATCTGCATCTAATACTTTTGGGAATAAATAATTATTTAAGTCACGCTATGCATGTTTTGCACTGTGTAAGTAGTGTGCATTATAGTTCAGCCTGGTCTCCAGGTAAACTCAACTGGCCTGCAAATTATGAAGTCTTTATTTACCTTTAGTTATTTTTTAAAAATGCTTATGTCATAGGACATGGAAAAATTATTTTTTCGTGTCCCAAGATTTACAGCCATTACAGTGGTCAACAAAAAGACCTAAAAACTGTCAAACTTAGACATTGGCCTGTGGATAAGCCCACTCCCTTTCTTACAGGCCTTTATTTTTCCCTAAATTATTTGGCTTATACGCAGGTATATATGGTAATCAATATATTACTGACAGACCTAAAAATGAAAAGACAAGTTGATATGTGTATTGATAATATGTGATATCATAGAATGAATATCATGAATGATATTGAAACATGGCAGAGGTGTATCGTTTCACCCCTTAAATATATATATAGTTTGTACAATATAAACACATCAAAAGGATAACAGTAATATTTCATTTAAAATCTTATTGAGTTAAGAAATAATTAGTGTAAGAGTGGTATCTGTATCAATAGATTCTTTGTTCAGTATTTCAGTTTAAATAATATCCTTGCACTTTAGCATGATGGATTATTTGGACAAAATTGTAACACTGAAAACATGTATTTATATTTTCAAGTCAATGTGTTGATTCTAACATGACAGATCAGCAAGATTCAGATACTTTAGACTCATTACCCTCTGCTGACCTAGTACTACATTATGCAAGCACTTCTTTGACAATGTCTCATTGTTAAATTGTACTGAATGTTACTGTTCGAAACGAGGTATCAATTTGTACAAGTTAAACATGTGATGCATTGTAAACGGAGATGAAATGGGTTAATGTTTGAATTGGGGATTGATATTTCTCTATATACATGAAGTTTAATGATGGCCTATAAAGTTTATGCATGAAGATTGCTATTTGGAAAATTCCATATCTGTGAGATTTTAATTAACAGATTGTGTGTATAATTAACACGCATGCCACATTTCCAGCATGACACATTTCATGCCATGGCAACTTCTCTTTGTATCAAGGTAGCAGCTTGAAAGACAATTACCTTTATATACTTTGCAAAACAAAAGTTTGTCTAAATCATGACTACTTATCCCATCTACACATTTTAATCACATTTTTTTTGTCTTATCTAACAAGAGTTTGATGTAGGAATTGATGTTTATTAAATTGTCTGTTATTTATGAAAATAAAGATGGCTTAAGGAAGATGCATGCTAGGTCCTCAAAAGATGGAGAAAAACTTACGGTTCATGACCTTTAAGGGTAGTTCTGAAATACCCTGCTATAAGATGGTTCATAAAACTTGAGTAGCATGAGAGTTTCACCATGGAAATACTTCACTTCATATGTTCATCTAATAGACACACATCTATAAGTTTTGATATCGGATAATTTTATTTAATAAATTTTGTATTGAAACTGGAATATTCAGCAGTTTGCTAATTTTGCATAAGAACATAATGCTCTTAACATTTATATTTTCATTATTTAATCTCTTGTGATCATCAAGTATAATGAAATTTGAAAGATGTTTAAAAGATCTGACTTTGGATATTATGTAAATAAATAATTTACTCAGGTTCGAATAGGCTCTTGTTTTCTATAATTCAAAAACAGTATGTAATATTATCAAAACATCTACTTTCAAGTGTCTGTCTGACCCTGTTAAGATCTTTCATGATGCCTCTTTGATTAGAACACCTCTTGGCATATCCCCAGAAATCCATCTTGGAAATACTTTGATGGAGTGATACAGCATAGAAAGGGGAAAATTACCATAAATAGTTGAGAACTTCGTCACATGCTAAAAAGTTTGCTAGGCACAGTAGAACTACATCAAAAGTATTATGATACCTTTATGGAATTACTTGCATAGATTCTGTAAAAGGTCCTTAATGAGATCATGTTTAAAAAAAAGAAACTTTGGTCTGTTTTGACTAAGAATAAGTCATTGCAGTCATGTGGTCAGTAGTTAAAAATATGGTGTTATGTGATGTGTACATGAACTTGGTAAACTTGGGACATATATACAGTAACAGCTTACAGCAATATTTCCAAGTTGTTTTTCTGATCATTGGTGGAAAGGCCTGTGTGTGTTCCACTGGATGACTTTTGTACAAGTGTTAAAAAATTCTTTATTCATGTTCCTTACACTGCATAGCACTATTAAAGGTTCCAATTCAGCTGAGCAAATATAATTGTCTTAACCACAGTCTTAATGATGTAAAGAAATATTTCAGTGTGATATTCATCATTCTTGAGACCATGAAGGTTCTGTGCTAATTTAGTTGCTTTACATGTTCGTTTTTTCTCTTTTAGGGTTTTTGAAATCCAAGGCTAAAAGGAAAGAAAAGAAGAAAAAAAAGAAAGAAAAAGAAGATAATAAAGATTCAGAGTCTGTGTGAGTATGGTTTTGTAAAGGTCCCTTTTTCACATTTTAAGTTGAATAGAGATAGGAGTTTATTAATAACTAGACTTCCAGTTTTTACCTTAATTGGTGATAAGTCCATGCCTGATGATAAAATCATGTCTGATAATAAGACTGTGCCAGATGATAAGACAGTGCCGATAAGAAAACCATGCCCAGTGATAAACCCATGCCTGGTGATAAGATCATGGCCAATGATAAGCCCATGCCTGATAATAAGACTATGCCTGGTGATAAGACTATGCCTGATGACAAAACCATGCCTAGTAATAAGACTATGCCAGATGATAAGAATATGCCTGATGATGAGAATATGCCTGATAATAAGACTATGCCTGGTGATAAGACTGTACTTGATAATAAGACTATGCCTGATGACCTATCCATGCCTGAAAATAATATGCCAGATGATAAGACTGCCCGATAAGAAGTCTATGCCTAATAATAAGACTATGCCAGATGATAAGAATATGCCTGATGATGAGAATATGCCTGATAATAAGACTATGCCCCCCATTTTTCATTTTTTGGGGGGCAGATACTGATAAGAATATCTATGTCTGATAGTAAGTCCAGCCCCTACTTTTTGACAAATTTGTCTGACTGTCCCCCTGGTTTTATGATAGGAGATCTACTGCAAGTTTTAAACTTGCTTTTCAGTATAGCAGTGACATTAACTAGTTATGCAAATAATCTACTAAAGACAGCAAAATGTGATAATCTTTTGGTAACTATACATGTACATCTATGATTATAAGAAATATTCAATATTATGGTAAATACTAAGTAATAAAATGCAGAACTAACTTTGTATGCATATAAATAGTTGATACTTTTTCTTTGGTCATTTACTCTTGCCATTCCTTTGGCTGGTTTTTTATGTTGTTTTTAGGGGTGTTTTATGTTTTGCTTACAATTAATTTCACAATTTGTTTTCTTTTTCAGAGACACACAAGAAGGGGTGAGAAAATTACCATAAAAAAATAATTCATCATATTGCTTTTTCTTTTTGGAATTCTTTAATTGTGCCAAATTTTCAAACGTTTATTTATAGCTACCATCTTTTAAAATTTTGCAAACAAAAGAACTAATATCACAAAAAGATTTTGGTGGTGTAGTAAGTATCAACATTTTCTGCTATGATGCATGAGGTCTTAGAATTTTCAGTGTTTGGAGAGACATATTTTTTGACTCACTTACTTGCAGTAGCATATAGCAGGGGATCACAACCCCTGGAATGTGTTCTGTCCGGCCTTCAGGGCAATTTTAAACAACACAGAAATCTGGCCCATGAACAGTAAAGAAATTCCAGTTTGCGGCTCCTGAGTGTCTTAGAAAATGCAATCTGGCCCATGACCGAAAAAGGTTGTGCGCCCCTGGCATATAGGGTGATATAGCATTTGTACCCTATGTTTTACAATGCCAAGAAATATATATTTTTTGAAGGTCCCCAAACATAGGGACAAGGACTCACTTTTCACAAATCAGCTTAAATTTATGCATATAATTTTTGTAAGTTTTAAACCAAAGAAAGTATAGTGCTATTTGATAAGTGTGTTTCTCAAAGGTATATGTTGGAACATTTCATATGTAAAAAAAAAACTTTGCAAAAGTCACTCTTTTGTATGGGAGGAAGGTAATTACTCTGTAAAATATGGCACCTGCAAGATACTTACAAAAGGACAGTGATGAAGATGACAAGAACATCAATGACAGCACAATAACCAAAGAATATTGGGCAGAAAAACCTTGACCTAATGGCCATATTGAATGAAATCTGCGTATTATTTCTTTTTATGTTTGAAGAGAGAGAATTATTGTCAAGCTACAAGTCCATGAATATACAGAATTGAAGGAAACAGCTAAGCCACACTTCTTTATTTATCTGTAAAAAAATGAAAATTTTATCACTTCAATATTTATTTAAATCATAGTCCACCATTATAAATAAGAAGTTAAATGTGATGTTTATGCAATCCTTTGCATCTGCATCCTTCCAAATTTGTTTGATCTTCATTGCAATACTAAGAATAAAGTTTTGATTGGTTGGGTTTTAATTTCACCTTTGCTTCATTTGTTTGAATTGTAAGATCAAAATCTGATATACCCCCTCCCCATAATTTATTCATGTTCTGTCAACCTTGGAATAAAATTACCTTGTATACAGTGGGATATGGTGGGGATCAAATTTGTTTGATTGAGGATTGTCTGGAAGTAATTTCTATCTCTCAAACACACACACACACATATGCACACACTTCATAATTCTCTTAAAACTAGGATTAAGTTGATTACTATATCTGATTAATAATTTTAACTATATAATAAAGTAAACTAGATGTTTTTAAACATTTAACAGCAAGATAGCGCTGACATTAGATTCTTGGGAGCAGACACTGCTGCTTCACATCTGTTATGTTTGAGCATTTACTTCAGTCCATTCTGCTTTATTCACCTCAGAATGTAATGTCAGAACTAACTTGCATCTTCAGTCTAAAACCATTGAGTGAAGTCCAGACAGTTTCTCTGGCATCCCAAACTTATGTTGGACAGCTTCGTCTTTTTTTTTTGCTCCTTCAGTATTAACCATAACATTCTGTGAGGGAGTTCACACCTTTGAACAGTGCTGTTGTGACAGTTTAGTTACCACTGAATCCACTGAACAACAGAATGCATTAAATTTGTCAGTAGCAGCAGACTGTCCCTCTAACCAAATATATATCTTTATAAATGGAAAGTTAGCTGGATCTGGCTTATGCAGTTGTTTAAATGTAGTTTTGTAGTTTATACATGGCAGTAGGTGACACCACACTCAACATCCATCAAACATAAAATAGTCGGCACCAAGGTTGAGCTATATAGTAATACAGCGGAGGGATGATTGGCGGACCAGGGACAAGGGATCCTTACAATCAAATGTGCAGTATAGATCCCAACCCAATGCTAGGAGACAACAGTCTAATCAAGCTAGGAGGCAACCATACAGAGGCGGTAAGAAACAAAGTTTCTCCGTCTTCAAGCCTCCTAACTCTAAAAGTTGACATACCCTCCCCACCACCCGCGGACAGCCTACCTGTGGGCGGCCGCCTCCTGCAATTTCAGGACCACTGGACCACCTTTTTTCCTCAGAACGATTGGGTGATCCAGGTCATTTCGGAGGGGCTTCGGATTTCATTTATCCAACCCCCTCCCCTGTCCTCCTCTCTCCTCTTCACGGACAGGAGATACGGTCGCTCATAGAAAAACGGGCAGTGGAGATTGTGAGAAAAAAACCGCAATCACCGGGGTTTTATTCCAGGCTGTTTCTTATCCAGAAGGCAAACGGCAAGTTGAGGCCGATCATTGACCTGAATTGCCTCAACCAATACATTTTACCACCGAAATTCAAGATGGAAACGGCGAGATCAATCTGTCTTTCCATCCGGCGGGACGAGTATGCCGTCAGTCTAGATATGACCGACGCATATTTTCACGTCCCTATCCACCCCGCATCACGGAAATTTCTCCGATTCGCTTACCGCGATGCGTTTTATCAGTTCCAGGTCCTACCCTTTGGCCTCAACATCAGCCCTTGGGCTTTTACCAAGGTTATGGATTGCGTCGTCACCCTGTTCCGCTCGACTTTATCTACAGAGATGGCAGTGTACTTGGACGACATCCTCCAGAAACATATGGTAAGTTCTATTCTGCTCAAAGGCAGAAACGATCTTTTAGCACTTTTAGATCATCTAGGCTTTCTCGTGAACTGGAAAAAGTCCGATCTCCGTCCATCCCAGCGTTTTGTCCATCTGGGTATGGAGTTTCTCACCGATCTGAATCTGGTACAGCTTCCTTGCGGTCGCGTAATCCGGATCGTCGAACTCGTCAAGTCCGTTTCCAACAGGATGTGGATTTCAGCGAGAGAATTCTTGCAACTCCTCGGATTATTCAATGCGGCGGCGGACTTGATCCCACTTGGCCGTCCTTTTATACGTCCCTTACAAATGACGTTACTGGCACAATGGTGCCCCTTTTCAAGTCCCCTCAATCAAACAGTAATGATTATGCCCGAGATACGATCATTACTGCGTCAGTGGCACAACCCCGGTTGGCTGTCCACGGGGATTCCTCTGGAGATGCCCCAAGCGGAGATAATGGTATGTACCAACGCCAGTACCTGTGGTTGGGGTGCCCACCTGTTGCCGGACTTTGCTACAGTCAGTGGCACGTGGGAGCCAGGGGAGAGGCCTCTCCACATCAACCTTTTAGAAATGAGGGCTGTCATCAATGCCTTTCATTTCTGGAAGGATCAACTCTTGGGAAAAACTGTCCTCATTATGTCAGACAACTCTGTGGTGGTGACTTACCTCCTCAAACAAGGGGGCACCAAATCACCAGACGTGTGCATTCTGATCTGGCAGTTTCTACATTGGTGCGACAACCTCCACATCAACGTACAAATCAGACACATTCCCGGCAGACTCAATGTCTTGGCCGACACTCTATCCAGGAAAGGTCAAGTCATTCACACGGAATTGTCACTCCATCAGTCAGTCTTTCTTCGGATTTGCACACTTTGGGGGCGTCTGATGATTGATCTTTTTGCAACAAGGTGGAATCGCAAGTTGCCCATGTTCATCTCTCTGGTTCCAGACCCAGAGGCTTGGGCCATGGATGCTCTGTCAATCAGCTGGGAGGGGTTGTGGGCATTTGCCTACCCTCCCACGGTTTTGGTACCAAAAATAATCCAGAGGTTAAGGGGTCAGAACTGTCGGATGATTCTGATTGCCCCTCTCAGATGGAACAAGTCCTGGGGTCACCGATCTACTCGATCTAGCAATAGATCTACCCAGGAAGATTCCAACCAGCCCAAATCTTCTCAAACAACCGTGGTCACGGGTGTTCCACCCCTGCCCGGACCATCTTCTTCTTCTTCACGCTTGGCTCTTGTCCAGACAGCCTTGTGAGACAAACAATTTAAACCTTCGATTGTGGAGAGAATCTCAAGAGCAAGAAGGCCCTCCACTCTGAAGGCTTACGAGGGAAAGCGGCGTGTTTTCAGGGACTGGTGCCATATCAATAACATCGTCCCTTTGAGTGTCTCAATCCCTCAACTGGCCGACTTTTTTCTCTGGCTTTTCGAGGAGAAACAGTTGGCCCCAATTACTATCAAAGGCTACCGCTCCATGATATAAGACACATTCCGCCATCATGGTAGATGTGATATTGGGCATAACAAAGATCTGTCAGATCTTTTAGCCAATTTTGATTTCAATTGACCAAAATCCCTCACCCTGTTTCCAAAATGGAATCTATCCTGGGTTTGAACATGGCTCAATTCAGACAAATTTGAACCTTTAGCCCACACTTCGTTAAAGCTACTATCATACAAAACGTTTCTTGATAGCCTTAGCTTCAGCATGCAGGGTGAGCGAGTTACATGCCCTTTCCAGTGACCCGAACTTTCTTCAGATCAGATGGTTTGGTGGTCCTCCTGACGCAACCAGGCTTTGTAGCCAAAAATAGGTTACCATCCATTGGCAATCAAAGAATCGTCATTCGCTCGCTCTCTTCCATAGATAAGTCAAGAGCAACAGCCATGAAAGATCCTGTTCGTGCACTCAAGCACTATTTAAAATGCACAGAGGCGTGTCGGAACACACGTAAGCGCCTCTTTCTTCTGGTCAAAGCTGGTAAACGGGATATCACCCCTCAAGCCCTTGCTTCATGGCTGAAGTGGGTTATACGCTCAGCGTATTCTGAGGTCTCACAAGATCAGAGTCGCCTCATGAAGATTACAGCTCATGAGATTAGAGCAATCTTGGTGAGCCTTGCATTCGAACGCAATGTTTCGATCCGAGATATAATAGATGCTGTTGGCTGGCATGCAGAGTCAACCTTCTCCAGTTTTTGTCTCAGAGATTTGGCTTTGCAGAGGCAAACCTTGAATCCGGTAGGTCTGGTTTCAGCAGCCCAAATGACCACCAGACCCATTTAAAACAATCAGCACAGCCTATCAGCTTCGCTGGATTCGCCAGTGAAATTTCATAGGTAAGAAGATTTCAATAACTATCATCTTAACCATATATAGGGGTCACATATGACGGGACCCTAGGCTGTGTTGCTGATGAAATTAGGAGAACGGGTTATCTTTCAAATGGGGAATCCAGCCATCATTCCCTAGAAGGTACCCGGGGTGGAGGTAGGATGCTCAGCATTCCCTCCTCCTATTACCTATTCTCCTAATGTTAATGTGATCGGGGAACATATTTGAAGGAGAAAGCAAATTTTTAGTAAATTGTGTTTCTCCAAGAATACTTACCCGATCACATTACTTAAAAACCCTCCCAACCACCCCGCTATGCGAGCATCCTCGTATAATATATATCGCTCAGCTTAAAAAACTAGTGACACCTGGCGGCAAGAGTTCTGTGTAAATTTCTTTAACTGTCCTTGTCCAAGAATTAATTTAGAGCATAAGTATTTCCAGGGAAAAATAATCTCTTGGAATCCAAAATAATTTGAAGAAAAGTTGAAAATTCAACTCAAACTGATAACAACAAAACATCTTTAAGTGTCATTGGTTTAAAACCCAACTGCCCAAATTCTCTATAGAAAACAGTTATATACTAACTTAAGACACAAAACAGATTCCTATATGAGGGTCACATGATCATGTTTCGTGAACAAGCTAGAAGCTTTTTACATGCCTAACATCACATATTCCCATATGGCCTTGATTTCACTTATTGACTCTTACATTAAGAAAGAATTTTAAAAAAGTTGTTTACTTCAACTCTTACTGATTCTGAATCAAGGTCAGGAACTAGGTCAGCATTAGATATTAGATATAAAGTTTCTAGTATTAGGTGTTTACAAAAAACAGTCATGTCAAACGGAATTTCTGAAAAATGTCAAATCCAGTCAATAAAGTTACATTACAGTAGCATGTACATGTAATGGAATAAAAGAAATTTAAAACTAACAAACAAACAATTAAATCAAATATAAATTAAATATACATAACACTTAATCATTATATTATTATGTCATTAATATGATGTCACATGTGACCTAAAAGTATTGTAGCGCTATGAAGATGGGGCATAAAATAATGAAAAAATTAAATGCTTATACAGCAATAAATGCAGCAACGGTTTTGTGAAAGAAAGTGATAAAATCAGCAAAATGTATACAAGACACAAATTGTGGAAAACTGTGATTTTAAAAGTTGTTCCATACTGATGATTGTTGTTGTTGTTGTGGGGTTTAATGCCATTTTTCAGCACATGATAGGCTATGCATGGTGGCCAGTATTAATGGTGGAGGAAGAACCCGGGAAAACCCTGGGAAGAACCACAGACCCACGAGAAGCTACTGGCAAGCTTTCTCACATACCCACATTGACCAAATCCCAGACTCGAACCCACACAGACAGAGGTGAGATGGCAGTGATCCGTAATGGAGATCGCTTTAGACCACTCAGTCAGTCAGGGCCCCTCCATACTGATGAAGTTCACCCTCCAGTGTACACATGTTTGTGTATTTGAAAAGAAGAGTCTAGAAGCTCCACTCTATGCAAATTTGATGTATTTAGTTCCCAGCCAGTTTGATGAAAAGCAGAGATCATAGTATCCATGTTTCTGTCCATCCATCTCTTTTTCTTTTCTGGTCAAAAATTGTTCATCATTAGAATGTGTTGCATACCCCAGTGGGGAGTCCTGTCTTCAAGATAAAAGTAACAATTAAGTATTCAATCATCCTTTTCCCATTTGCTCTATAACTTTAGAACCATTTGAGATTAAGGAATAAACCAGGTATGCATGAACACCATCCCTAGAAGGTGTGTTGTGTACCACATTGCAATCCCTGTCTTCAGTTGCTTAGTATTTTACATCTTATGTCATACTTTCCTTCCATTCTATAACTTTAAAGCAGTTTTTGGTTAAGGTATGAAACTTTGTATATTTATACATCATCATTAGAAGGTGTGTCATGTACCGGGGAGGAGGGACCATTTAATAGGTTTTGATTATACTTTCCCATCCACTACATAACTTTAAAGCCATATGAAATTAAGGGATGAAAATTGACAAAACCACTGGAAGGTGTCATCTGCCATATTGGTGTGATAGGTCAAGGTGAAGGACCAGTATTTTACATCTTCTGTCACATGCTTCCCTTGTGCTAAAAAACTTTCAAAAGCTGTTTTCCAAGGTCACGTATTCAGGTGTATTAAGACTTTCATACATATTGGTATATTTTGGCTTAACTAGTTCAGTTTTGTTTGTTTCTTTATATCTTTTCAGGCCACAACACCAGAAGTAGATGAAGAGGGCTACTCTATACGACCAGACAATGTACAGGAACGTATCCTTTATCATTGGATATATTGAATACTTTTAATGGGGAAGATTGTTTGGTTAAATTAAAAACAATTCTCATATTCTGCATTTGTATGAAATGACCTCAGAAGATTCTTCTCTCCCTACCGAATACTGCAAATCACAGAAATAAACAACTATTTATCATAAATAAGATTTAACAAAATATTCTCTTGCTGATTTGTCCCTCATTTTGCAAGTAATTGGTAAAGATTCATTTCATGATATTCTACTTTCTCTGGCAATGGTTTCCACAGTAACATATCAAGTAAGTTCAGGCAAGGCAATGCCCTTGTGAAAGTCACACTATTTTATTTAAGATGACACAGTTTGCAATATTATCACATGTCATAACAATAAAATGTATGCAAAATATATATTAAACATTTTACTTGAAAATATTTCTTACATTTGAAAAGGGGATTGAAGCTTGATATTGCTATTATTGGAAAATAAAAGAAGTAACTAACCATCTGTGTATGTCAAAGAGTCAAATTCCTTTGTAGATTGTCTCGTTCTCTAATATTTGCCTTACACACAGTTGCAGTTCTAAAAGCACTGGGAACCAGTCACATGCTGTATTTACTACTATATGTGAACTGTGACTAATTCAAGTTAGTTACAACAACAGCTGCACTTTGAGACCCATACCCAAATTGTTAATAATGTAAGCTTCTGATTTGTTTGTTTTTCCCTATCAGCCAAATACAGACCAGTCTACTAAAACATTAGAATGGACAAGCCTAATGACCGCTAGGTGTATGCATGGAAAGAGTTGCTGAGTCATCATGGTGATTTTAGCTGGTTGTGGTGGTAGATTTTTAGACCATTACTGACCAAGCAGACATGTTTAAATTTGATGTCAAATAATTCTGAATGTTTTATTTATGCTTTTGTTAAATTACCTCTTTAGAAAATGGAGTCAAAGTATGTTACAGTAAGACTTGTATCATGCAATTATAGATCTTGTTGAGGGTGTATATAAAGTTTTATAACAAGCAACTCTTGTACTGGCAGACTTGAAGCTGAGGTCAGTGTAACATGTTTACTGTCTCATAAAACTTCATATTCACCAGAACAAAAGTCTGTAACTGTTTTATTACACGAGTTAGAGAAAATATTGAAGTTTAATGTTTTAGAATTGTGTAAATGCCTTTTCAGCTGCATGTCACCACTAATAAAGAGCCGTATGACATTTAAGAGTTAATTATGTCGTGAGAGTGAAATATGCTGAATTATCATGACTTGCATGATACTGTGTCATCCAGCTAAAAATCATTTCTGATATGAATGATATATTAATTATAGGATTTTCCAGTACAGTACAATGGGCACTCTTTAGTATCACTGAAACTTTAGACAAACAATATAGATCTCCCTATACTTAAAAAGAATAAAATGGTAGACAACTGTTATTTTACCCCATTCCATTGAAATGAAAGTACAGTATGTATATAAAGCAGACATCATTGTGCTTCCTTAACCTGTTCTAAGAAAATGGGGATAAAAATAGCTGGTACTCATCTGACAGTGATAGTGATTCAGGTAAGATTGCTTAGCTTTGCACATTATATCAGTTAACCCATTACCTCATGCAAGCACCTTTGGATGCCTCTTCTCCCTTCACATGGAAGCGCCTTTTGACATCTCCACTCCATTCGCATGGAAGCACCTTTTGACGTCTGCTGTAAACATCAGCCATTTTAAGCCAGTTTTCATAGCACCACCTTCGGGGAAAACCCCCTATTAAATACTACATTCACTTCTGCGAATGACAATTACGTCAGATCACGTGGTCACTGTTCATGCTCTGGTCGATATCTGCTATTTAAAGTAACTGGTTCGTAATCTCCACTCTCCAAAATGGAGGTTGCTGATTTCATTCAGTACTTACAAAGTTTTCACGATTAGAATCACAACTATGAAAGATTCAATAACTTAGGTAAAGGCTCTGATATTGATATAGGCAGCAATGAGTTTTTATAAATTATCAAATTCAGATGGCTTAGACACAGACAAAAAACTTGTAAATTTCCAGTATGAGAAATGGCAGCTACGGTTGGTCACACAGTCTCACTGACTTGACGGTAAATAAGTTCTCTCAAGATTTTAAAGCACATAAAAAATTCTTTCTTGAAAAATAATTACACAGCTATAACAATCGGACTTTACTCTTAAATTTTTCCACACATAATATGTACCAAAAATGTAAAATGGTTAAAATTGCTGTTAAACATAACATACACTACATTGCTTAACAGTTAACAGGCAGGCCTATACGTATGGAGTTGAATAGGTAACAGGTGTTCTATTTATAGCATGCTGCACTGGGTAGCTTTGCTCTGTGAGGTAAAGGGTTAACAAACCAACTGACAAGTCACATAACTCCACTGAACTACTTCATTCTGTAAGTCAGATGCTTTTGAAATTTCACTACATTTGTGGACCAATATCAAATTGAGCTACGTGTGAATTATTGCTTATGAATTGCTAAGCTTGTCTGACAATGTGGGTTAACAGATGATCATACACCTAGGCAGTTTTCATTGTAAAACATTTAAAATTATTGCCCAGTTTTTGTGAAACGTTTACTACAAACCAAACATAAAATGGAGAACAAAAATTCAGGAATTTTTTTTACATTATACGGAAAAAACTATTTTAATTACTTTGTGTGGTTCTGTCTATTTTGGTAGTTCAGCAGTATTTAAATATTATCTGATTAAGTTGGCTGGTTGGTTTCCATGGCATATTTACACATTAATTGCTATATCGTGCCATGGAAATGGGAGCAAAGTGCCTCTCACAAAGACAAAACGAGGCATCTGACTTGGTTATGCTTATGGGTATCAAATCTATGATCCTAGTATTACCAGTTTTATCTTCTACCAGCTGAGCTACCAAGGCACCCAGCTGATTAAGACTAGTAAGTGATATTGATGGCATAAAAAGACATGACAGGTACAGATGACATATTCTTACTGGGCTCAACTTGGTTTTGCAAGGGCTGTTCCACAAGCTGCCTCCCATAATGTAATGAAAACATTCAGATGGAAGAAATTAATATTTACTTCACCTGGCAATAAGGTCCGTCATCTATTGTATTGTCATGCAACAGTCATGAATTATATTTTAGAGTTCCCTAAAGCACTGGACCAAATTTTGACCAAATTTGGCAGAGAGCATTCAGCATGAAGGGCATTCAGATGTATACAATGATGTCAACCAGACGTCAAATAGGAAGCACCATTACTGAAAATAAAAATCCTTCTGAATGACCTCTTCTAATAAATTGCTTAACAGAATTTGTTAGATTTGAAGGAAAGCGTTGTGGTATGAAGGACTTCCATATTTGTACAAACGATCCTGACTCAAATATGGTCAGTGTTACTAAAACTAAAATACTTAATCAACTTCTTGTCAAGAATTTGTTTTTACTAAATTGACAGCATTTGTGCAAAAAAGGCTTTCAGTTTAATGTCCTCCACCCCATACTGCCATGCAGGCCTATAAGGTCAAGGCCTCTGTAGATCTAAACAAAGAAGATGAGACTCTGTCAAAAAATCGTAGAAACCACTGACCATCTGTCTGGCAAAAAGTATGTGATCCAGGCAGTTCTAAGGCTTTCTTTTTTGAAAATCAGGTACTAGCAAATTTCATCAAATAGCCTTAGATGCAAATTTGGTATCCATCAATATGTCTGTTCTATTTTTCTATAAAATTGATAAAAATGTATATCATGCTACATTGAAGCTGATATGTAATATCACGGCCATGCCATTGATATTGGACTTAGCATTATTAACAATTTTCCAGTTTGCCAAATAAATCATGCAATTGGGAAAGCCTGGGAGTCAGAAACCAAAATTGCAAAGGTCATTAACAGAACAGCATGGCAAATTTTCTGATTACCTCTGCTGGTTTGAACTTAAAAATGATGTAACACCTGTCTATGTTCCATGTGACTCGGACACTGAGGCTTACACCATTTGGGTCACAATTGGATGCAAGATTCAGGAAGTTAGAACATGCAGTTGAGGAACATTTGCAGAAAAAAAAGTCTTCCATTGAGAGCTGCAGTGGAAAATGACTATTGTTTTTTAAGTAATGTCAGTAAAAAGTTCATTAGAGCTTTTGTTGAATTGTTGTTTTAAATCATGCCAATCATAAGTAAATCTTTTCCCCAACTTGCAGCTCAACCCAATATATCTTAATCTCAAAGGAGGAATGATTGGAGACAAAAAGACATAGGATCATTTATGAGCCACAATCAGTTTCTATCCCAAACAATGTCAGGAGACAACAATCCAACCATTTTATGCGCAGCCTTATTGAGGGAGCAAGAAATAGAGTTTCTTGAACCCCAAGCCTCCTAACTCTCAGTGTTGACTCCCCACACTGACTGTTGTTAGACAGCCTACTGGTAGGTACTAGACTTGTGCTGTTCAACTCTCATTGGAGAACTCTATTTCCACAAAATTAGTGGGTGATCCAGGTAGTTTTGGAGGGGCTTCAGATTTCAGCAATCCTACCCCATCTTTTGTCATCTCCTCTCATGATGGATGTACCCTCAGAGTTTGGGAGGACAAAATTATTACAATGAGAATGTTTTTGGAACTTATATTATTCATTGCGGCAGTGGATCTGATCCCATTGGGCAGTCTTTTCATGCACTTCATATAGATGACCTTGCTGGCTCAGTGGTGCCACTTTTCCAGACCACTTGATCAAAAGGTCAGGATCACAAACGAGGTACTATCATTCTTCATCAGTGGTGCAATCATGCTTGGCTCAGGACAGAAAATACCTTTGGAAGGGAACCAGCCTGAAGTTACAGTATGTTCAAATGCCAGAACATGGGGTTGGGAAGCCCACCTACCCACTTGCTTTATATATTGTTAGCATTATGTGGGGGCGAGAGGAAATGCCTCCTTGCATCAGCCTTCTGGAAATGTATGCTATAATCAATGCCTTTCAGTTCTGGAAGGACCACCTCTGTGGGAAAACAGTCCTAATCATGTCAGACAACTTGGTGGTAGGGACCTACCTCCTCAAACAGGGGAACCAAATCATTGAGCTTTGCATTATGGTTTGGCAGTTTCTTTGTTTGTGCTTCCAACTCAGTGTTCAAATTAGACACATTCTTGGCAGACTTGACATCTTGGCTAACTCTATTATACTGAATGGTTCATCCATCAATCAGTCTTTCATTGGATTTGTGCATTGGGGGCATCTGATGATTGACCAAATTTAATAACACATTGCCTACCTTCATCTTTCCAGTTCCATACCCAAAAGTTTGGCCATGGACACAATTTAAATCAGTTGGGAAAGGTTGTGAGCCCCGAGTGGCCGAGTGGTCTAAAGCGCTTACCGTTACGGATCACTGCCATCTCACCTCTGTCTGCGTGAGTTTGAGTCACAGGCTCGGCTAACGTGGGTACGTGAGAAAGCCTGCCAGTAGCTTCTCGTGGGTCGGTGGTTCTTCCTGGGGTTTTCCAGGGTTCTTCCTCCACCAATTATACTGGCCGCCATGTATAGCCTATCCTGTGCTGAAAAATGGCGTTAAACCCTACAACAACAACAACCTTTGCCTACCCATCCATGTTCTTAATACTGAATATAATGTACTGCAACCTAGATTTGATAGTCACTCTCAGATGGGACAAGTCCTGGGTCCTTGATATACTCAATCTGGCAGTAGATCTGCCCAGGAAGATTCCAGCCAAGCCAAATTCTGTCAGAAAACATCACAGGTGTTTCATCCTGTCCAGACTGAATTCTCCTTCATACTTGACCCTTTTAAGATAGCATTGCTAAGGAAAGAATTTAAACCATAGATTGTCGAAAGAATCTCAAGACCAAAAAGGCCCTATACTTTAAAGGTGAGTGAGGATAGTGATGTGTATCCTGGGACTGGAGCAGAATCAACAACATTGTCCTTTTGAGTACCTTCCTCCCCCAAATCCCAGTCTTTTTTCTCTGGCGTTTTAAGGGGAAAAAGTTGCCCCAGTTACCATCAATGGCTACCACATACATGCCAACCATTATGCTTTTGGCATGTACCGCATACATGCCAACCATTATGCTTTTGGCATAATCATCACCCTTTTTTTTACTAAATATGCCTCATGCGTAAATGTATATGGATTATGCGTTTTTGGTATATCCCCTCCCAAAAATTTATAATTTTTTTTCTTTCATTTTTATTAACATCCCATTAATCCTACAGACTGCATTCTAGAAAAGATGGCTTATACATAACATAACTATGTCATAAGAGTATGTTTGTTGGTAGACTTGCATGCACTTTCCTAACAGTATTATGTTCTACTTATAGCAGCTGTCCTATTTCCTAGAAACATGCTGGTTTCTACTTTCAAACTTTTGACCTCGGATTCTATTTATAGCAGCTGTATGGCTTAGTTAGGAGAGAACAGACTGATTTTCTAATTTTTAATCTTTGCTTACAGATTCTTTGTTCTAATTCATATTTGGTACAGAACCAATCTGAAGGCATTTGGCACTAAAAGTTGAGTCAGATTTATTTGTGTTGTGTGTCTTAGAGCAAAAATGTTTTTCAAATAATTTCACAGATTGATTAGTAAAAGATGAAAAACTAATTCATCGATAAATACGTGAATTACATAATACAGCATTCCATTCTAGGGCAGCTTCATGCCCATTATATGCTGTGTGGAAAGGATTTAATATCATGGTGGTAAATTTGATGTGGAACAACACTTCAAAACAAAGAAACCTTCAGTTAGCTCATCTTATTAACTCCAGTACTAAGGTAACTTCTATTTTACAGCAGAACTCATTTGTGGACACAAATATTATAAATCCAGAGGTGTTATTTACCGAGTTCTTAAAAGAACACAGACTACCCCTTGCAGTAGAAGACTACATTGGTCCTTTGTTTTGCTGAATGTTTCTTGATTCCTAAATTGTAGAAAATATGCATGATCAAATATTGTTCATTGTTTAGCTGAAGATACTTCACTTAAAATTACAGAAGCCATACAGATTGGGTCGTTTAGTATTGCACAGATGGGAGTAGTGATTATGATGAGAAAAAGTTTACTCTGTGTAAGAGACTTTGACAGTGAAAAGGGCAAACTCAGAGCGTTCATCTTTCATTACCAGAAACAACAGTAGATTCCACTGGAGAAAACATTTTTGATTTGCTTAATAATGCTTTGAATAAACATGATATAAGTTTGCAGAACTGTATGGAGTTTTCAACCAATAATGCATCAGTGATGACTGGAATTTATAAAGGAGTTGCATTCTATATATTGAAAAATGCCTCCATCAGTGCACACATAACAGGTTGTCCTGTCATTTGATGGACCCTGCTGCAGGAAAGGCTGCCAATAAATTAGAAGGAGAATTCCTGAAGAATCAAGTTGGCATTCTACCTGACCATGTACTTCATGCAGACAGAGTTGATGTGCATTGGCACCTTCTTTCCCAGCTAAAAGATCCAATAACTGGAAGATATAAATGTCCTCTTCTTTGTTAGGTTATGAAAGAAATATTGGTTCTTTACCATTCTAATGCTGACTGTGAGAGATTGTTCAGTAACAGAAATAAAACTAAATTCAGATCCATGCTCAGTATCCCAGTACCGTATTTTCCGGCGTATAAGTCGATGCGGAGTATAAGTCGAATTGACCAATTTTGTAAATTTTCCATCCTTCATCCATATATAAGTCGATTTGGAGTATAAGACGAGACCAGGTCAATAACTTGGCTTTGTATTTTATACTACCGGTAGTAACTTCTGGTTGCATGAATATTGATGGTATCTTTGTATGATATTCCATATTACCGGCAACCATGAAATTGCATTACCGATGCTAACATGCTTGTGATTTTACTTCTGAACTGCTATATTTTGTTATCAATTGACACAGCTGAATAAACAGTCCATCCTTCTCTTATTATAATTGAAAGCACATCCATGTTGTAGTTCATTTTATTACCTGTAGTTACGAACGTAACTTATACAAACTTGTCATTTTCTATCGTAAGTTTGAAAGTCACGGACTCCGTTAAATCGATTCGTATATATATATATATATATATATATATATATATATATATATATACACACATATACTATTTTTTAAGTGTTTGTTCTGTTTGGACTTGGATATAATTAACATTTTATTACTAATCTATTCATTGCTATACCCCACTATTATCTTTATCGGCGAGTTCGAATACAAAGTAATGGGTATGATCTCTTGTCCTTACAACAAATTTTGTATGGACAATGACTTCAATAAAATGTTGACAGATTTTCATTTCCCTAAAAAAAGCCTCATTTCCCTACTGGCAGCCTCGCTGATTTGACCTATTCTGTCGATTCTTGCCCTCAATCTGGTTTCAATTATAGCCAAAGCGCTAAGCATGTTTAATTACCGTGTAAATAACACTGCATAGCCATGTGGTTGTTGTGACAATGTACATCGTAATTAAAACAAGAATGAATTGTAGATTTAGAGGTGTTTATTGATAATGGAATATAGTAGGCTCGTAATACATGAGGATTATCACAATCGTCAGGTAACTCAAAATACTGTCTTTTTTCTCTTTGCAAAAGCTACAAATAAAAACCGCCCTAAATAAAAGAACGATCTTGTACATGGACAATTTTTTTCATCTCTCACTCTCTCTCATGCACACACACACAAGCACGCGCGCGCTCACAATATATCTGATTTTAGTTTAGTTTAAACCATATTTGTTTTAATTATGATATCCATTGCAACAAGAGCCACGTGGCTGTGCATGCTATGAAAAGATTGATCAAAATATACCAAACTTATTAAAATGTGCCCGTACTATAGCAATGAAAACAATGCCCATGGCTAAATTCATTATTTACATCTAGAGAAGGGAGTGGGTATCATTTCCTGTTGTACTTAATCCCATTGATATTAAAAACGGGTAGCGTAATTGATGCGGATTAATGATAGAGAACAATGGGGTACCGGCAATATGATAACTAGTATTGGTAGCTAAAGCCAATATCAAGGTCTAAACAATTGCGGCAACTGGCTTTGATTGTTGTTGGAAACCAAAGACCAATTTATCAACAACCGGTATAATCAAAGAGAGACACCGAATCGTCAGCTGGTTAAGAATGAATATAGGTGAAGTGTTGACATTACAATTTGCTTTAAACTGAATTGCGAAACTAAAAATCATGGATCACTGATGATCTATGAGTACTGGTAGTCCATCTATATATCTGATTTTAGTGTAGTTTAAACCTAATTTATTTGAGAAACTTTGTCAAATACAGTTAGAAACATATGATTTGGGGGATTCAGTAGAATGCATGATCTACATTATTTTATAAATAATCATAGAACGCTCGAGTTAATATGGATTACATCCCTTTGTAGGATCAATTGGATCAATTAAAAAGCTATGCCGGTAATTGCTCACGTGTGTCCAACATTATACTGGAAAATCAAATATTAATGGACCAGTTATTTCATATCTTTTTTTTAGGAACAAACAATATGCTTTGAATTAGTACAGTACACTATAGAGTATAGACCGTAAGTGTGCTATGCGGCCCAGTGAAGTTTTTACCGGTACGGTGAATTGTTTTCTTTTATTTTATGTTTGAGAAATAAGAAAAAACATGCAGAATGCAAAATAAATAATGACAAAACTTACAAATATAAACGCAGTCATATTAGTTTATGACAATTTATTGACATAGTAATTTAACATGAATTTGTACTTCTATGTGACCTGTTTTCGATTATGCCGATTATAGAGCAATGTCAATAGCATACCGGATACTGTAATCCATATATAAGTCGATGCAATTTCAATGACACAGTCCATATATAAGTCGATTCAGAGTATAAGACGAAGACCGAACTTTCAAGTCAAAAAGTATCGACTTATACACCAGAAAATACGGTACTTAGTGCTCTACTGGTGTGCAAAACATTCATAGACTCATCTGGTACAAGTGTTTTTAAATGCAGCATGATAGTCTGTTGCTTTTTAAAGCTAAAAGTGATGCATATGAAAACCTGAAGCAGTAATTGATGTTAAAAGACCAGAGAGGTAAATAAATCATTTTGTACATATGTTTATTGAATTTTTGTGATGTTATATGTAGATTACTCTTTTTCTGCTCTGATTACTCTTTTTATTCACTGTAATTACACTTTTTCCTCGCCAGGGGTATGCATGTATGCTACCGTTCCATGATATCTGTCACATTCAAGCATCATGGCAAAGGGGATATCAACTTTGATAAAGGTCTATCAGTCCCACTAGCCAGTTTTTACTTGAATAGACCGAAATCCCTCACACTGCTTCCAAAATATCTGGAGTGGGTTTTGACATTGCTTGATCCAGATCAAGTTGATCCTTTTTAAAAAAAGCAAGAGTTGCCTCATGAGGATTTCTGCTTATGAAATTAGAGCAATCTCTGAGTCTCACTTTTGATGTAATTATTTAATCCAAGACGTGATAAAAGTTGCTGGCAGGCTTGCCAGATCAACTTTCTAAAGTTTGTATCTCCATGATTTAGCTTCAGAGAAAAAATGTTAATCTGGTGGGTCCAGTAGCTGTTGCCCAGATGAACATCAGACGCAGTTAACGCAGTGCAGCCTTCTCGTGGGTATAGTTTGCACTTTCACTGGATTCACCTTTGAAAAGCTTGTTATTAAAAAAATTGCATTGACCATCATCTTGGCCAGGTATAGTCGTCATAGGTCATGTGACCATCAGCTGTGCAAGAGAAGAATGGGTTACTTTTCATATAGGGAATCCAGCCTTCCCTCAAATGATGCCTGGGCTACATGTAGAAGTCTCAGCTATCCCTCCTCCTTATACCTGTTCTGCTAACATTAATGTGATAAGGACTGTATGATGGAGAAAGCTAATTTTTAAGTAAATTATGTTTCTCCAAGAATACTTAACCCTACCACATTACTTTAAAACCCTCACAATCTCCCTGCTATCGTGAATATCTTCATTAATGTCATGATTATCTTAAAACTAGGGAACCTCTCTGTGGCAAAGGGAATTAATGAGAATTACTGCCCTTATCTATATTATTTAGACAGAAAAGATGATTTTCATGTTTTTAGGAAGACTGGATTTGGGAGATAAGCTTCTATTCCTAGGATTAATCATTAATATGATTGGGTGTATATTTTCAGAGAAACATAATTTTTCTTTAAAAGTTTGCCTTCTACAAAAAAGCATTCTACTGGCCCTGATTTATTGGTCTCTTGACCATCTGCCCTTGCCTTTGACTGTTAGATAGATGTCAACCAATAGGGTGATCTATTGCCCAGATTTCTTGGTCTGTTGACCAACTGCCCTCGCATTTGACTGTTAGGTAGATGTCAACCAATAGGGTGATCTATTGCTCTGATTTATTGGTCTCTTAAAACCATCTGCCGTTGCATTTGACTGTTAGGTAGATGTCAACCAATAGGGTGATCTATTGCCCTGATTTATTGGTCTCTTGACCATCTGCCGTTGCATTTGACTGTTAGGTAGATGTCAACCAATAGGGTGATCTATTGCCCTGATTTCTTGGTCTCTTCACCAACTGCCCTTGTATTTGACTGTTAGGTAGATATATGGTGATCAATAGCTCACTTTGGGCCACTTGTTCTTTTTAACATTACAGAAATCAAACTTTTCATGGGTCTGTTTCCTCATTGTTGAAAAGATATGATCGGTGTACTCATTTGTATTGTGCATTAGTTTACATTCTTTGTTACAGATGATGATAAAACCAGAAAAATAAAAGTTGAAATAAAGCCATTAAGTGTGAATGGTTCCAAAACTTTGACTGGCACAGTTGAAGATATCCGGACATCTGTAGGCATGCTTAGACTGTCACCCACTGTCATTGTAAGTACAGCTTCACAAGTCTGTGGAATAGTTCCACCCATCCAATCAAATTATTGTATTTTGGTTATGAAAGAAAGCATACATAACATGATACCAATTTCATCACACATATTTTAATATGTGCACACTATAGAGTCTCTTCTTTCTGAAAATGCCAATAAAAAGAGATACAGTCACAGGACATTGGAAGTTGTTTATAAATGGAGTAAGTTTTGTTAAGTTTTGGGATATAATCAGGTACTAATTTTAATTTGATTGTTAAGTGATCATTTTATTGTTTGTATTTTAGACTGTGTAACAGGATAGACCTGAATGGATGTTTGGATCAAATGAGAACACAACACAATGTGATGAAAGATGAAAATTCATCAAATGAATTAATATATATATATATATATATATATATATATATATATATATATATATATATATATATATATATATATATATAGTGATTCTTTCATGCTCCAAACATACGTCTCATTCAAATACTCTGCCCAAACATTCACAGATAGGAAAACAAAAAATGATTCAATTATTCTCTTGTATGACTATGATTCAAATAATTTTATGTAACCTCTCGTAATTAAAGTGAGATTCAATTAATTTCATGGAATGAAAATAAGATTCATATAATCTTCTGTGATGAAAGTGAGATTCAAATAATCTCCTGGAATGAAAATAAAGATTCAGATAATCTTAGGAATGAAAGTGAGTTTCACATAATCTCATGTAATCAAAATGACTCAATTGAAACAACAATCAATTGAAGCAAACATGACTCAGGCATTTGTACAGCCATATGATCCATAAATATTTGTAAAACTTGCAAATGTATTCACTGACAAACCACACTGCTCTCCCGAATTCTTGGGTTGGCCCTCACTTGTATTGGCTGTACACACCCTTGATGGATCCACCATGCGCACAAGTTTACAAACTAGAGGTTTCGTCTTTGTATGGCCTTGATGGTTACATCATCTTCCATTTCGACAGACTGCCAGACAGATAGCATAAGATACCTGCACACACATATGCACCGACAGCACACTGTTCTCCTAAATTGGGTTGGCACACTTGTATTGGCCATGCCCACCCTTCATAGATCCACCATGCAAAAAAACATATGTATAGACATACGTACAGACAGCCCTAGACAGCTACAGACAGCCTTAAACAGCTTCAGACAGCCCTTAACAGCTACAATAAAACCAAACTGTCATAATAATAGGTTTGGAATTAAAATCTGTAGATACATGCTACTAAATTAAACTCTAATAGCAACTTGTAATTAAAAAATTCATAACATTTCAAATCTGTGTTGTAGTGTAGGCATAATTTTATGATACGTGAAAAACTGAATATGCTTCACATATCAAATAAAATATAAATATAACACTTACCCCTATGGCTGTTGAACACAAATGGAGAACGTTCACTCCTTGACAAGATCCAACGACCATTATGTCAGTTAGAAACGGAACTTGCCTTAAATCCACAGGGGAGTGAGTATTAGTGTGTGTGTGTTTGTGTGTGATTTGCATTTTTTACGTAGCTTTGACGATTTTTCAGTCATATCGGTACGATGTCTGCAGTGTGGCAGTTTATAGTGATGTCTAGTACTGGGGGCATCATGCCGCAGACATGTAGCATGACATCCCACCCAGTCACATTATCCTGACACCAGGCTGACCAGTCCTAACACTAACCTCTTAATGCTGAGTGCCAAGCGAGGCAGCTGTTAGTACCATTTTTGTAAGTCTTTGGTATGACTCAGCCAGGGATCGAACTCACACTCTCCTGCATCTGAGGCAGATGCTCTAACCACTAGGCCACCAGTGGTGAGTATTAGTCAGGGTAAAATACCCGTACATACCGTGCTTTTAGAACTCTTGCCACAAGCGATCTATGACAAGGAACATGCTGGTTGAGTTGCTTACCTAGATAAACAATTATTCACCCTAGGTAACTTTGTACGCATGTTCGACGAAAATGATCAGATCATTCTAAAGTGAAACCAATTTTTTCTTGCCTTATTCTGTGACAGACTGATATTTATATTTAGTAAATTTTGTAGATGTTTTGGGGTTCATTATAAATAGGTTCCACTGTTGTCAATTTCAAATGTGGCCAGTTGAAAGGACACATATAGAATTTTTTATTTTTTTAAATGCTTTGGTTTGTATTTCAGAGGAAACGTAGTCAGACCCCAACAGAGAAGAAAATGAAAAGATCACAGTCTGAATCTGATACCTTAGAGTAAGATTTCATTTTATTTTTGTGTCACATTCATTAGCAAACAGCAAGATGTGTATATCACTTTTCCAGTGGCATGGGTAGTTCCAACAGCATTATCGTGATCTAAGTCAAGCTGTTTTGTTAAGATTTTGAGCATCATAACTCTTCATCTCTGTCAGTATTACAACTCCGAATTTTGGTATATCACTTACTGTATGCCTTAAGTTTATACCCCACCATGATAGGATTTCCTTTCAAGCCTTTGGAAGTAGAAAGCTGTTTCTGTATGCCTTAAGTTTGTACCCCAACATGATAGGATTTCCTTTCAAGCCTTTGAAAGCAGGAATCTGTTTTTGTATGCCTTAAGTTTGTACCCCACCATGATAGGATTTCCTTTCAAGCCTTTGGAAGTAGAAAGCTGTTTCTGTATGTCTTAAGTTTGTACCCCACCACGATAGGATTTCCTTTCAAGCCTTTGGAAGTTGAAAGCTGTTTCTGTATGCCTTAAGTTTGTGCCCCACCACGATAGATTTCCTTTCAAGCCTTTGAAAGCAGAAAGCTGTTTCTGTATGCCTTAAGTTTGTACCCCACCACGATAGGATTTCCTTTCAAGCCTTTAAAAGCAGAAAGCTGTTTTTGTATGCCTTAAGTTTGTACCCCACCATGATAGGATTTCCTTTCAAGCCTTCGGAAGTAGAAAGCTGTTTCTGTATGTCTTAAGTTTGTACCCCACCACGATAGGATTTCCTTTCAATCCTTTGGAAGTTGAAAGCTGTTTCTGTATGCCTTAAGTTTGTGCCCCAGCACGATAGATTTCCTTTCAAGCCTTTGAAAGCAGAAAGCTGTTTCTGTATGCCTTAAGTTTGTACCCCACCACGATAGGATTTCCTTTCAAGCCTTTAAAAGCAGAAAGCTGTTTTTGTATGCCTTAAGTTTGTATCCAAACATGATAGGATTTCCTTTCAAGCCTTTGAAAGCAGAAAGCTGTTTCTGTATGCCTTAAGTTTGTACCCCACCACGATAGGATTTCCTTTCAAGCCTTTAAAAGGAGAATGCTGTTTTTGTATGCCTTAAGTTTATACCCCACCTAGCTACGATGTCATAGCCTCAACTTCATTTGTTGTGGTTGAGGCTACGAACTGATCCCATATCATTTAATGGAGCAAAAAAAATCATCACTAAAGTCAGAAAAACAAACAGTGTAGAAATCAACTACATAAGTATAATCATGTTGTGAAAGAAGTTTGGCTTATTTTGAATTTATTAAGCCCTTACACAATAAAATAAATTGGCATGGTTGCTCTAACCTTATCCTGTCCGTCATGACAGGTAACACGAGACTCTCGCCGTGACCCCTTTTCTACATAAGGCTTGCCAGACCATATTTTGGATATTCTACGCTATATCAATCAAGTGTGAATAATCGCTTCTTGGTGGAATTTCAAAGTTGCTGATAAACCGTATTTACTTTTAATGCGCAGAATTTCTGACCCAAACAGCGCCAAATGTTTACTACAGTTTGTTTACATTTCCAAATATGGCGTCAGTGTCCTTATATGGCACACAAACAAACGAGGTTGAGAACGGAAGTAATCATTATTTGAAATAATATGACGGACAATCTAAACGAAAATATTGGCTAAAAAGGTAAACGAGATTTTACAACTATTTCTACAATGATTTTCGATACTTCCAGTATTAAATAAGAGGACTACTCAATTTATGGGATTATATGCAAGGAATATGTTTAAAGTGTTATTATTAGGCTAAAAGAGCGCCGGGTGTGAATCACACCTAGCTTGCTCTATTAACATGTATATGCTCATGTTAGTACCCTGTCCATGAGGTATGAGTAAGGGTACTAATATTAGTACTATACCCCACCATGATAGGATTCCTTTCAAGCCTTTGGAAGTATAAAGCTGTTTCTGTATGCCTTTAGTATCTACCCCACCATGATAGGTTTTCTTTCAAGCCTTTGGAAGTAGAAAGCTGTTTCTGTATGCCTTTAGTATCTACCCCACCATGATAGGATTTCCTTTCAAGCCTTTCGAAGCAGAAAGCTATTTCTTTATACTTTAAGTTAGTCACTTATCATTGCTGGGATTTTGTTTCATACCTTTGCATTAGAAAGCTGTTTCTCTATGCCTTAAGATCTAGCCCACAATGATAGGATCTCCTTTGAAGCCTTTATAGGTATAAAGCTGTTTCTATATGCCTTAAGTCTGTACTCCATATGATAGGATTTCCTTTAAAACATTTGCAAGTAGAAAGCTGTTTCTGTGTGCGTTACATTAGTAACTCATCATTGCTGGGTTTTTGTTTTAAGCCATTGTAAGCAGAAAGCTGTTTCATCATTACTTCCTTAACTGGCTAGAGTCAAAGCTTTTGGAACCCTGTTTTGTTGAAGCAACTAATACTTTCAGCTTTGCTGAAATATGAGAACATTTATTAAGGGAACAAAATTTCAGGATTCATGCAATTTAATTCATGCAGAAAATATGAGACAGTTGTATTGTAGAAGTGTACAGAGTGTACAGGTATTATATTTTTGTTTTGTTTTTGTTGGTTTTAACTGCACTTTTAATACATTATTATGTCATGCTGTTGAAATGGGAGCTAAGTGCCTTTCTTAAAGATACTGGCCATGGTGGGTATCAAAATGAATGACCTTTGGATTATGTGTTGGACACTTTGCCAACTAGGTTTCAGTGGCTTCTTGACTGATAAGAAAACTACTTGCCACATAACTCCTAACTTGTATAATCCCATCAAGCAAAAGAATAAATTGGCAACAAAAATTTATTAACTTAAATCCACACTTTTATTTTATTTTTATAGCATTTTAAATAGTAGTGCAGTGTGCAAAGATTGTTTTTTAAAAAAAAGCTTCCAACCAAGGATTTCAGCAATATTTTACTCTGTATGATTTGTTGATGTAATTTTGGTGTTTTTTACTTTGCAGTCCAAAACCTAGTCAAGACTTGATGAATTTAGATTTTTTTGCATCAAGTGCTTCAACACCAACTGGAGTGGGTTACAGTCTACCTTCACCGCTTTCACCTCAGGCAGATGGATTTCTCAGTAACAGTGAGACCTCCAAAAGCAATTCAACAATTCTCATTTCTAATTCAGGTAATGTCTATGCTTAGAAAGAGAAAAGTTATCTTTAACAAAAGCATGCTTCATTTAATTTGAAATTGACACTGATAAATGATAAAGGCTGAGACCTTTGTAAACAAGGAATTTAGTTATGAATGTATATTATATACATTATGTATTCATATTTACTTGTAAGTAGACAGAGAGAGAGAGAAGGATGGGAAAACAGAATTATGCATTTGTGGAAGCAGACATAAATTATGGTTTCAGTTTGGAAGTAGAAAGTAATCACAGAATTATGAGGTGAATGTGAGACATGAAGCATACTATCATTTTATTTGGTAAGTATGTGAAAGAAATTACAGTTTACAACACTATACTTGGACTTTGTGGACACATTGTAGCAGTCAGTATGAATTAAATTGTTTCCAGTTTGAAAGTATGTACAAGTGTTATGAGTATGCTCTTAAAATAAGTAACAGAAAAGAGTGAAGACAACAAGCTTTGTAAAAATTATTTCCCTAGAATACAAAGTGAAAAATGAGGAAACAAAACTTACGGTATTGTGAATTAATTCCAAAAATTATCCAAGAATTAAAAACACAAGTCCTGGTAATAAAAAGTCCTGAATGAAACTGAGTTTGAGTCCCAATGAGATCCAAAATTGAAGGTGATGAGTTGTCCGTTATGGTCAGCGAAGTGCTGATATGTCAACAGTCTCTTGCTGATCCTGGTTTGAATTAAGTATAAATTCCAATGAATGTCTTTATCCAAGAACTTTGTCAGAGCACTTTTGTATTTCAGAGAAAATAATCACTTGAATTCAATAATTTGAAGGAACGAAAATTCAGCCCATACTGGTCACAACAAAATACAAATTATAGTACTGGATGTTAAAGCACAACTGGTAAAATCCTCACAGTCAGAAGATAATATAGTTCTCTGCTTGACCTCAGGGTCACATTAGCATTTTCTAAAAACAAACATTACCTGATGGAAAAAAAACCCTTCTAGAATGGTCTAATGATCCTTGTTTACAGCACAGCACAATAACCTATAAAATTCAAATGGGAATCTCCAAAATCCTGACCCTGATGAACATATTAACCACTTCTTGTTTACATAAATAATAATCTTATAATAAGCTCATACACATGAGTATAATGAAGCTATTTTTAGTTGTTTACATAAATAAAATATTTTTTCAAAAAGTCAGTCAGGTCAAGCAGAAATGAACTACATTTTTGACAAGGTCAAGTCCAGCAAACAATGTTACATTACACTAATTTGTAATAAAAAATGTTTTTAAAATTTACAGACAGACAATTCAGTATACATAACAACAAGGTTGAAAAGTTTGCAGACATGTCTGAGGCATATTCTGGGTAGCAATTATTATTGACTAACTCGGACTTCATTTTTTTAAATGAAAGAAATAAAAATATACTTAAGCATTAAACTCTATAGCAGTCACAGTTTAGCATTTTTGGAAAATATGTAGGAAAGTAACAACTGGAGAAAATGCACAGTTGTTTTTATGCTACTTCCATATTATGAAAAGAGTATATAGTAGGTTGCCCTGTTTTTTTTCCATCCATCGCAAGTTTAATTTAACATCAGTAACTTTTGAAGGACTTCATGGATTGAAACCAAATTTGGTCTGATGGATGGATCTTTGATTTTTTTAAAACATAGCTTTAACAATGTTTCAGTCATGTTGCTACGATGTCTGCATTGTGACAGTTTATAGTGATGTCTAGCACTGTGGCATCATGTCCCACCCAGTCACATTATCCTGACGCCAGGCTGACCATTCCTAACAGTAACTTCTTAATGCTGAGTGCCAAGTGAGGCAGCGGCTAGCACCATTTTTATAAGTCATTTTTTTTACGACTTGCCAGGGGTTTGACTTTGTGTCCTCCCGCATCCAAGGCAGATGCTCTAACTACTAGACCACCGGAGCAGTCCCAAATTTGCTCTAAGTTTTGTATTAAATAGTGTTACTTCCAAGGACTTAAAGTTAAGTAACAGGAAAAGGTAAACCCAACAAGCATTAAAGTTTCCGCAATGTGGATCTATTAAAATTAAATCTAAAATCAGAGTGAAAGAATTAAAACTAATTTCCATTGCATGATTTCATAGAATGTAATCCAAATAATGTACTATTAATTTCTCACTAATCTGGAAACTGTTCTAAGGTAATCTAAACGAAACTTGTATTGTGCTTATGTGTTACCGTGATAACACTGAATTCGACAGAATTATTAATTCAAATGTCATCTTGTGAATGAAGAATATCACTGAAATCCTGAAAAGATTCACAAAATCTGATGAAATTAGGTAATCAAATCCTTGAGTATATTCACATAATCCTCACAGTACTGACTGTTGAAATCAAATATTATTCACTCTGCTATATCCAACAGCATGTAAATCACAAATTCCTCTCTAACTCTTACTAATGCTGTGAATAAATGAAAGAATAAACATGGTGCTGTTACCTTCATTATTTAGTATCCTTTTGCATTTCAGATAAACAAATCTGATTCACTAGCATGTCTTGAACATTTAAATCTTGTTATCGGGGGCCCCGAGTGGCCGAGTGGTCTAAAGCACTCACCATTCTGGATCACTGCCATCTCACCTCTGTCTGTTTGGGTTCAAGTCCAAGGCTCGCTAGCGTGGGTACGTGGGAAAGCCTGCCAGTAGCTTCTCGTGGGTCGGTGGTTCTTCCCTGGGTTTTCCAGGGTTCTTCCTCCACCAGTTATACTGGCCGCTATGTATAGCCTATCTTGTGCTGAAAAATGGCGTTAAACCCTAGAACAACAACAACAACAATAAATTTTGTTATCTCAACATAACTTAAATAGGCATAAACAAAAACAATCCTGTTCTGACCTTTGAATCTAATTGAACCAATCAAATCCTTGGGGAATGTATGATAACTGTCTACAGGGTAAGTGTACTAATGAATTCCATGTCTGTTTAGGTAACCCACATTCAGACTTGTGTGCCATTCTTGACTCTTAGTTGTCGATTTCACCTTTGATCGACCATATCATGAATTAATTAGATTCACAACAGCGAAGAGTGCATATACTTTTACAATATTACTTGCCATTGATAGGATTTAAAATATAATTTCATAGTCTGAAACAACTCAAGTTAAAATTGTATTATAAATTCAAAAGATGATGCAAAATCCAATAGCAGTAGATCTAGTTCAGGTTGAATTTTCACCATTTGCTGACAAATTTAACAAAGTTAGGGTCTATGCTTGAACTTTGTCCTTGCTTATTCAACCATCCTTTAGTTTTAATTAAAGCATATTACACTGCATTTTCTATTAAGTATGATAATAGGTTTGATTAGCATTGAATTGACTGTATACTTTTGTCAAATTGTTTTCCAGATGGTGGTGATTTATTCAGACAAGCCAATTCAACCAGTCAGAGTAATATTGATAGCAGTGCTAGCATTCCAGCTCTACCTCAGAGACCTCCCTCTAGAAATAGAGGCCTTGTTCCTCAGGTAAACCACAGCTACACATATCATAGTGGGTTACCTCCTCTTTAGGTCAGGTTGATTTCACTGCCACAGTGCTGTAAATTTGGTAGTTAAAAAGATTTTTTTTGTGTGTCTTAGCTAATATATCATCCAATTGTATAGTGCAATGCTTGCTATGATTTGAATGTTGTATTAACATGCTTTTTATCAATTTTTTAACAAAATATATCAACAATAGCTGCAAACCTTTCACAATGGGTTACCTTCCTTTAGTATAAGAAGTTGGTAATTTTTTGGTTGTAAAATGCCACCTGGAAAAAAAAACTCTTACAGAGTAAATCTTATACCTAAAGAGATTGTGTGTAATGTGATTTTTGCTTGTGACTTTGGTCCTGATATGTAGATTTTATGGAATTTTTTTTATAAATTTCCCCAGAATTAATATCTTGCAGAGATGGTCTTCACGCTCTGACTTCGTCATAGATACACAGCACAACTGGAGCCAGATTTGGTGATCAGGTCTCCCATGATATCTAGTACCAAACCTCTTAAGGCAGTACAGACTGCCACTGGATTATTCGATCACATGTCTAGGCTCAGTTTTAATTGATTCACAGTACTTGTTTGATTTCTCATAACCAGAGAAATGATATCTGTTGGAGGCTTTCAATGGAATACAAAGCTAGTGCTTTTAGACAGCTGTTTCTAAGCATAGATGAACTCCAAGCCTCGTTTACCACTATCAGCTTTCCCATACAGTCTTCACTTCCTTGACATCAAAAACATATGTTCTCAAGCTTCTTCTTTACTCAGTCCAGCAATGTCAAGGGAGAACTCTTCCTTCTGTACATCCATTGAAAAAGTCTTTCATCTGTTGCTTCCCTGAATTCTATTCTCCTGCTCCATCAAGAGCCATCTTTAAAATTCTATTGGCATTTTAACCAAGAAAGAACAGTCTTTCTTCAACAATTACCATGATCAGGTTGAGTCACTGAAAACAAAAATATTGCAGATATTCTGTATGCATAGACTGAAAACCTTCCAAGACATGCCCTAGTAGTTCATAATGCAGTAGCTGTTTGTTCCATATTTGGTCTAGTCTCCATGACTGTCTTTTCATCAAGCATGACATAGCTCAGATCCCATCTTTGAGACCTCAATTGACATACAAGTATAGGACTTAGTCTAATGAATGGCTTGCATATTGAACCCAGCAGCTCAGCACACTTTCCAATTCTGTAGCTGCTTCTCTTAATCTAAAGCTTGCAGAGAGCGGTGCCTTATCCATGTCCATGCTGCTCAAAGATCACCAGGAGACAACCATTAGATCTCTGCTTCAATCTTCCATCTCCTATTCCAGGACAATCTGGAAAAGATTTGGAAATGGACTGCCTAGGCCCAGCAACTGTGAGACCCACCTACTTTTTCTCTTAATAGATCAGATAAATAGGAAGGACCTAAGGCATTCAAGACAGTGAAACCCTCCTCCAAACATTACTCTTCCTCAGGGACCCAATTTCTTAGAGCAAGAGGCGATACAGTGCAGGGAGAGAAGGAACAAATTCAACCCAGCTTCTCTCTCTGCCAATTTCAACAGAAAATGATGCCATGCTCGTTTCACTACTTTCTGACATTGGAGTGGGAAGAAGACTTAAGAATCTTACCATTGACTCCCACATTCAGAAGAAGGCAGTAGTAATCATTTGTAACACAAAAAATGCACAAGGATTCTATTCACAACAAATATGAGCACCCAAGTTCAGGATAGAGACCCCAAGGTCGACCTCAGCACCATCTGAGAGGGACACTTTAAGGTCAGGTTAGATCTCCCAGATGCATGCCTTTATATTCTGATTAATAAGTCTTTTCAGACATTCCTGAGTCAAACTCACAGAAACCCCATGTACCAGTACTGGAATCTCCATTCAGTAAAGATCTTAATCTCTGGATGTTTTTCCCTAAACATGGACCCAGTTGTGTCACATAGCATGACCGCCTTCACATCCATGACATTGAACTAACTGGACAGTATCCTTAACCCAACCCAACCCAGCCCCACTACACTTAGGTACCATTTTGTAGACAAACATGAAGCCTCTTGTTTCATTCTTGTTTTTGTTTTTCTCAGTTCATTCAACAGTGCCTGATTCAATTTTATCATGTTGCAGCATTCCAGCCACCTGGATATGCAGTTCATAAGCTTTTTAAATCAAGATTGCCTGCCTCAGGATTATGCCTTGAAGATCACCCTCATGGTGTTGTCTCTCCTTTATGGAGAGTTGAATACCAATCATCCAAGGAATCCCTTCACCCCTTGATTGCTCAGACAAAACACGGATCTTCTGACCTTGAGGTCACTTGTGGATGATACATATATCTGAGTGGTGGCTGAAACTTTACATTCCACTTTATATTCAGCTGCCAGAAATCATGCTTGGCACAGATGCCAGCATGATTGGCTGGAATCCTATCTCCTGCCTTCCTTCCAAGTGAGTGGGATTTGGTCCCTTCACGAGCATTCCATGCACACCAGGTAAATGGAGATTAATGCAGGGGACATAACTGATCTCAAAAACCTAAAATTTAATTTTGACCTTAAGAACCTAAACAAAAGCCTTAAAAAGGTTTTTCCTTAGGCTAATCTAGTGTTTGAGAAAATATGCAAATTATTTTATTCCATCATTTATTTTATAAACCCATAACAGCATATCATTGTCAGATCATCAACAACGTTAGCATTGCATTCAGTTCAGTCTTTGCATGGTTCAGAGTCTGCCTCAGTCTTTGTTTGGATTAAGATTCATTCACCAGAAGTGTTTTGGGGGTTGTGAAAATGACTAGCAATAGTAAAACATTGTTTCTGAATAAGAATGGCTTTCAAAACCAGAGTATTACGAAGATTGGAAAGGGACTGACTGTGTGATGCAAATTGTGCATGAAAACATTTAATGTTATGAGACTTGGCAAAAGTGCATTATGTTTTTTTTTAAATAGACCTAAACACCAAGCTGCAGAAAACAGCACAGCATCAAAAGTTTTTGACTTGCAGGCATCTTTCAGTGTAAGTAGATTTTTATTGATTAGGTCCTATGACAGGATTATGTAAATAGTGTACAATGTGTTGTGTATTAACTGTGTATAAAACTGCAGGCCTCAATATGACATTGGCTAAGTGTTTGCATATCTCTAATGGATTATTTGCTGGACAGTGTGCAAGAGGACATTTTCATGGAAATTTCTTAGCTCTTGCAGGTATTTGTTTTTTTAATTATTTATTAATTTTCACTTAAGTTTCATTTTATTTAGAAACAGGCTTCAAGCATAATTTTTCAGATTTTTTATTAAATGCTATGCTCAGCATAGAGATAATCTTGTAACTGCTTTCTGTTTTGAACCTAAAAGAAATGTTAAAATCTTGAAAAAAACTTAAAAAACCCACTCATATTTTAACTTTTAATTTCACTTCTAACCTTGATCAGGTCAGGTGATGCTATCTGGTATGGGAATATTCATTCTTTCTAACAACTCTGCTGTTATTAGTTATCTCAGAAGGCTAGAGAATTACGGTGCAAGGGGACATAGAATGCAACTCCCTCTGCTTCTTACCTATTCTCTTTACATGTTTTTGGCAGGCAGTATATTTTTACAGAAGAAATCAATTGATGAAGTAAAATGTTTCTTTGATAATAATTTCCAGATCAAAATTGGGCACTTCATCCACAATCCCTCCATGCGGTTACATTCCTGGGAGACCATGCACTTCCATTCCAGTAGTAACTGATGAATGATGGTATATAGTGCCAAACTATGAATCCAAGTAGAGACATCTTTCATCTTCTGTCCAGTAAGCTGACAGTGATTTAGAAATATTATTGCTAAAACAATCCAAAGACCGGGTTAACACTTTTTTTCCACTAGGGAGATTTGGATTTGCTTTATAGAGGAAGGACTTCTAATGTATTATGATAAATAAGCATTAATGAAGAAATATATTTTACTCCCTCCAAACTTTCATAAACTGGTTTTTCTTCATGCAATAGTTTAACTTAGTCTACTTGTTTGCAGATACCAGCAAGACCTAGTAGTGGTCGGATGAGTCCCATGGCACCAGTGATGAACCGGTCAGAAAATAGTGTCACATTTAACACAACCTCCATGCCAGTAGGTTCATCCCGTGGCCCTAGTCCTCTTACAATTGGAATGTCTGATGTGGTGCCCCTAGCCGTGGCCTTTACAGAGACAATTAATGCATACTTCAAAGGCACAGATGCCACACAGTAAGTACTTGAATACTTACTCCCTCAATTATCAATGTTTCAGCCACACAGTAAGTGCTTGAACATCTGCTGTTTCAATGAGCTGGTTTAGGCAGTATGTGCCCATACAGGATTTTCACAAAATAGACAAAGTCCCACCAAGAAGGAATTTAATGGACCAAAAGTGGTGCACTAAAATGAGCAAGGCACATAGTTTTATCTTTCCATATCAATATATATTGGTAATCAACAAGAAAGCTTAAAAGATTTCAAGTTTAGACCATATCCCATGGATAAACTGCCCTCCCTTCTTCCAGGCTTTTTATATATTCCTAGATTATTCAACTTATACATGAGTATATATGGTGTAATGTTGTAGGGGCGTACAATTTAGACTTCACCTTCTCCCAAGCTATTGTAGAGTATAGGCAAAGAAAAGAAAGAGAAAAGAAGGCTATTTATATAGTTTTTCATCCAAATAAGAGATCAAATAAACTGTGTAAATGATATCACATTTGATGATGAGGTTTGCCTGTTGTGATCACACCATTGCCCCACGTTTTCAAATGAAAGTGGACAGCAGACCCCATTTCTTTGCAAACCTGGTTGAAACACTGCATTGTTTGTTATTTCAATGAAGTGAGTGTTTCAGGCTTGGCCCAGCTTTCAGAAAACAGCTTTAAATATGGTTCAAATTTTAGACACTGCTTATTTGTATACAGCAGTTGGATTATTGTGTTAAACCTATGTTTCGGATAAATATGGTTTTTATTCATTGTGTCCAGAAGTTCACAGTTAATTTGTCTTTGTAAAGTAAAATTCTTGTGTAAGACAACATCTGGAGTACATGCTCCTACCAAGAGGTTGTATGAAGGCAGGGCCAGGCCCTCTGCAGAGGAAGTCTTACACAAGGAAGTGCTAGAGACCATTTTTTTTAAAAATCAGAACAGATAGAAATAGTAATAAATATTTATAATATCTGTAAATCTGGACTAAATAACTTACATGCTGTATCTGGAAATCAGTTACTTTTGAATTTTTCAGAAATGATTGGATCTTTTAAACGATACACTTTACAGATATTGACATAATATATGTTTGGGTGGGTAGGTGGAAGTTCACCCTCCATTCTAAACAAAAAGGGTGAGGGATTTTTTAAATATTGGAAAGGTTTAACACGGACAGTTTGGGGTCATCAGTATGATGCATAATTCTTGCACATGTTGTGGATTGATTTTGAAAACAGTTGCTGAGAAGAAGGCATGAATCCTGTGATAGTTTACCCTATAGACCCTGAAGTTTACAACTGTGTTTATTTTTTCCTGTTAAGTGTTTAAACTTTTAGACCTTAATCTCTGAATATAACTTAGCTCTTATAGTGCTGGTACAACATTAATAATTCTTTTCACTAAACGTTATAATTATTAAGAAAATATTATTCCCGGCAACATTAATAATTATTTTTTGTTTCCAACAAATATCTGCAATAAATCTATTTTTATTCAGTTTAATCAAGATAGTGTTTACTTATCACATATTCTTGATCTATTCTCTGATGTAATTAGGTTAGAATGACCTGATTATAGTAGAATTATTACCTGCTTAATTTATAACAAGAATTATGCTGATAAACTACTTGCAAAACTAAGTTATCTTTGCTCCTCTCTGATGGCATGGCTGTTCTTTTCAAAAATGATTTAGGAATTGGAAGACCCTAGTCCATCAATTTTTAAAGAAAATATACAAATAGGGAAAATTTGCTTCAGGTTTAAATTGCTAAAATTGGGATTTATGGATGATTTTAAATATTCCTTGTTGGGACAGAGGCTTGCTTTTGCCCTCTGAGAACCTCAAAGCAAATCCCAGATGTTGTAGCCATACACATTGAAAATACTGATATTTTGGTATGGCTTTCGTGAACATAAGTATGTGTAGTTATGAGAATATATATATGACAGGATTTCTGTCTTATTGGTAAAATTAAATGTTCTTTGTGACATTTTTGTTTTTATTACCTTTTCAGATGTATTGTAAAGATGACAGGGAATGTGATGATGTCATTTCCTGCAGGAGTTGTGAAAGTGTTTACAGAAAATCCCAGTCCAGCCACTCTTAGTTTTAGGATTAAAAATTCATCAAGATTAGAAAGTTTAATTCTTAATAAAGAGTTAATAGCGCCGTAAGTACAAGGAAAAAATTTCAGTATATCCATTCGCAGTGACAAAAAAGCATGCATTACCATTGAATGCCACTCATCTGAGAACATTTGCATATTAATGCATATATTACTATGCAACTCTAATACTGCATTAGATTAAGAGTTCAGATTAATGGATTGGGCAAAGAACAGTTGTATAATTAATTATAAGCTATTTCTAGAGAATGTTAGAATAAAACGAGAGATGAGATTGATAATTAAGAAAAGTTGACTTCAGACACCAAGTACATGACTGAAATGACAATTTTTGTGGATGACTTATTTTTGTCACTATCATCTGTACTCACTTATAAGTTGGGTCCAATTGTGAACTGCATAACCTCAGATCTGCCATCATAAACTTGCCAACCTTTACGATTTTGCCTCAGGTCTTATGGAAATGACACTTAAAATGCAAACTTACTGAATTAGAGTACATAGTACAGAAATATAATTGTATGTGGTAAAATCCAGATACTGGCTTGGCCATTTTTGATTCATATCCAGGTTTCACATTAGATTCTGTGGAATTAGTCAGGGAACCAGACTAACTTTGCCAGAATACCTCATACACTTTAGACTGTATACATTTTGATACAAAACATCTGCATGATCGAGCTTTTGGTTACTTTTCTTTTTTAGATATGGCATCCAACAAGTTACAGACCAGGATGAAATGGACAGTAAATCTCTTAAAAAGATTTAGTAGTATTGACAAATAAAAGGGAATATTCACATTCATGGGGGAAAATGCAGGAGGGTAGCAGTTACGTTTAGTGGACATCATGTGCTGATTTGAATATGTCACTTGGGATTGACATCACAATGGCCCATATGAAATTTTTGTAAGGATTACATCAAGTTGAGAGATAATCAAGAAGCCATTGAGTTATGTAGGGTTTGGAAGTGCAGTTTTTGAAACTGTACTGGAGGCAATTAAGGTTCAAGTAAACTTTGCAAAATTTTTAGTTGAATTGAGTTGTTTACCATTGCTACATCAGTCTTAAATTACACTTCTGGACCTTGAGTGCATGTTTTCCAGCTTCACAATAGTGATACATGATATTTTGTTACACTTTATTGAAAACTGGTCAGACTTATGGAAAAAAATTGACTGCCTTACTGAGAAGGTCTTGACAGGTCTGCCGTCACATAATGTGCAGGCAGGTGTGGGTCTATTCAGTTTGATGGGTGTAATGAATAAAACAAATAAAATAGATTGTTCTCTACTGGCTCAGTATGTGATGGCAGATCATGGTCTATTTTATTTGCAGTTGGACCCAACTCAAAAACAGTTACATGCAGTTCTTAATTTGGTTTATAAAAAAAAAAATTAAAACCAAACTCATTCAGTCATTAAAACAGAACTACTAATGGCCAATAATAAATAAAGGATCTTGAATAAGTGCTCATTTGAAATTAAAAATTTATGAAACAAATTAAATACTTACCATCTTTTGCATGCTTTGTAAAGCTTATTTATCTCCTATTTCCAATTTTGTTTTGTTTTTGTTTCAAGGGCACTTTAAACACATTATTGGCTGTAAAATGCTGAGGAAATGAGAGCTAATTGCCTTTTACAAGGATACACCAAGGTAGTTAACCCTGGCTGGTCTTGGTAGGCATCAAACCTGGGACCTTAGGGTTTAGAGTTTGACACACAATCAAATGAGCTATCATGACTAATTGTATTTATGTGAAAGCTGTTATTTAATTTGTGTCTTCACAAGAGGTGCATACAAATGCAGTCTATTGATTAATATTTATTGTATCATTCCATGTGTATTATTGTACTTGATTTCTTTGTCTCAATTCACCAGCAGATAAAAGAACCAAGGTTTAAAATGTCCAGTAATAATGGAGGTGGGTGGGGAAGGCAACTCTTTCATTTTTAAAATAGTTTGTAAAAGTATGTAACAATGTACATCATACTGATTTTTGCAAACAAAGACATGTTGTTTGACAGAATTCTTGTCTTATATTACATAATTTATTTTATTGTTTCAGCTGATGTTCAGAATGATACGATATAAGTGTTACTTCCCGAGTTGGCAGCACATGTTGGCATCAACAGTGTAATGACTGTGTTAAAGTTTTTGCTAGTTTTATACAGTGGAAGTACATCATTGCATAGTTGACTTGTTAAATATCATATTCACCACTAACCCGATTTCTTTATTAAATTGTAATACCTTAGGTGAACTACTATTTCTTCACAAATCTAGCCCTCCCAGGCTAAAATATATTAGCTAAAAGCTGAAAGTTTTCTGCCTACATAAGTGGATGTTAGAGTGATCTCCCCTTGGTACAGGGATTGGTGTCAAATCCCATGAATACTTAAGTTACTACTTCTGCTTGTGTGGAGTAGCATGCTGTCTATGTACAGACAGGTCTTGCAATCCACATACAAGCAGTTTAGAAGTTTTCTACCTTAAATCAAGTTGGAGGAGTGTTCTCTTCAAAGGGAAGAAAACTACATCTATAAATTTTCAACTTTTCTGTTCTTTCTTTCTTTGATGACGAAGTTTCTGGATTTTCAATATCATCACTTTGCCTTCCTCACACACTTAGGTGCCCTTGTTATGTACATCCAGGTCACTAGTGCTGTCACAGAACTGTATAAATCCTTTTTTTAATTAAATACATGTACTTTCGTTTTTGTGTACAACGATACACGAGGGTGATATATGTATATTGTGCAAATATTTCAAAATAGTGAGTTTGGTTCATCCTATGCTGCACGTGCAAAGTGCTTTCGATGGGAAGAACCAAATACTTCCAGCGCACAGACATGTATTACGGCATCATCTGTGTATAAATGCCTCACCGTAAGAAAAAATCTTTACGGAATGTCTTGTCAGTGAGGGGTCTACTTTAAGAACTTGCACATCTTCAGCTCTAGAGTTATGTGAGTTATTAATTTCTTTTGTATAAGTTGTAACTATTGTACTACCGCGTTTATTTTTGTATATTTTCTGTGTAGCTTTGGCTTACTTAGTATTTTGCAATTATTTTCTATTCTTGTTTGTGACTTAGCAAGAGATTTATATTAGCAATATATAAAGTTGCATTTTTAAGAAACATTGAGTACTGTAGAATTCTTGTCGGGCACGGTTAGGTTCACTTTTGAACTTGTGTATTGTTTTGTCATTATTGTGCCGATTATGTAATCTGTGTAGCTTACCATATATAACGTCATTACGTTTGATCGTATATGCCCGTGTCATGCATAGTACACGGTGTTAGATGTATTATCAGCTGACCAGAGTGAACAGAGTGGTCGGACTGATCAGAGTGATTGGAGTTGTCATGGTACAAGCTGTAGAGCTAACCATAGGAATTGACTGTAGCAGCTGTGAAGCTGAACCATAGCAGCCGTAGAGCTAAGGAAAGTGTTGCTGGTTGTGTAGCAGGTGATTGGGTGTTGCTGACCAAGATAGGTGGGCACTGATTGCTTGATTGACCAACCTGGAATACTGACTGCTTGATTGACCAATGTGACTAGTAGCCAAGTGTGCTGGTAACGGAGTGTGTAACTCCATACATATAATCTTTTAGCTTTGGGCTTATCTTTGGGGTTTGTAATACCCAGTGTGTTTTTGGGACTGTTAAGATATTTTGTACATCTGTCCTTTTGTTTTCATTATTTTCACTATTTGAATGGGGCCCCGAGTGGCCAAGTGGTTAAAAGCGCTCTCCATTACAGATCACTGCCATCTCACCTCTGTCTGTATGGGTTCGAGTCTCAGATTCAGCTAATGTGGGTATGTGAGAAAGCTTGCCAGTAGCTTCTTGTGGGTCTGTGGTTCTTTCTGGGGGTTTTCCCGGGTTCTTCCTCTACCATTAATACTGGCCGCCATGTATAGCCTATCATGTGCTGAAAAATGGCGTTAAACCCTACAACAACAACAACACTATTTGAGTGCATACATTTTTACTATATGAGTAAAACATAATTCTTTCGTTGTGAAATCGCTGTGAATCAATCACCCTTTGTCCTTGTACTGTGTAAGGTCATTTATTTGTATTTTCATTATTTAGTTCATGTGGATTATGTTAATTGATCCAATATTTGGATATTATATACACAAGCATTAATCATAATTCATAATTCATATCATTCAAAGTCCCGAGTGGCTGATTGGTTTAAAGTGCTCACCATTATGGATCACTGCTATCTCACCTCTGTCTGCGTGAGTTTGTGTCTCGGATTCGGCTAATGTGGTTATGTGAGAAAGCTTGCCAATAGCTTCTCGTGGGTCGGTGGTTCTTTCCGGGGGATTTCCCAGGATCTTCCTCCACCATTTATACTGGCCGCCATGTATAGCCTATCTTGTGATGAAAAATGGCGTTAAACCCTGCAACAGTAACAACAACAACATCATCTCATTCAAATCGTTTATCATTAAACATTGTATTTGTGTCACCATCAAAAGTGTTCTTTTGTAAATCCGAAATCCCACCCAGTTATCTTGTTACAAGTGCATCCCCTCATATTGCTGTAGCTGCATATAAGTAGGTGCCGGTCTTTTGTGTGATTCATAAATATTGTTTTTATAATTTCTGCTATGGTCAGATATAAATAAGTTTTCTGTTGATCTTGTTTTAGCATCCACTTCCTAGTTATATACGTGATGCTCTACTGATTTTACCTGTATAGCCTGTCATTTGGTCTTTCCGACTGGTAACACTATCTTAGGGGCCCAGAGTGGCCGAGTGGTCTAAAGTGCTCTCCATTACAGATCACTGCCATCTCACCTCTGTCTGCATGGGTTCGAGTCTAGGTTTCGGCCAATGTGGGTATGTGAGAAAGCTTGTAGCTTCTCGTGGGTCGGTGGTTCTTCCCGGGTTCTTCCTCCACCAGTAATACTGGCCACCATGTATAGCCTATCATGTGCTGAAAAATGGCGTTAAACCCCACAATAACAGCATTATCTTACAAACGATTTTACATGCACTTTGAAAGTATTGAGAATAATGCTTCAGTGCATTTTTATGTGCATTTGTTTGGTGTGTACTTTAGAAAGCTCAGTTATATTGATGTATAGTTTCTGCTGTGATCAGATATGATCAGGTAACTTTTCTAAGCATAATTTAGTCTTCGCGGCCACTTCATAGTTACTATAAGCAACACTTCTGTGATTTTACTTGTATAGGCAGTCAATTTGCCTTTCCATCTGGTAACTTTTTTTAGAATTGATATTTTAGCATCCACTTCATAAGTATTAATTGCAACAATACAATACTGTACCAGTATGGGTCACCACATGTGCCTTTTTACAAGTAATTCATGTAGGGTGTAGCTCTGCATGTACACTATTAAGTTGATAAAGCAGAATGCATGCTGCACTACACCTGTATATATTGTCTGTTCTGTTTTGTCTTACAGATTTAGTCCATGGGCTTGACCAGACTGACAACCACTTTACTTGTGTTTTACTTCCGTTATCAATCTACAAATAAATGTCAAACTTGCATATTATGGAAAGATGTCACTTGGCAGCAGTAGTGGGAAGGCACTGAAGCCACCATATCACTTCGTGAACTGAGATAGAGAGCAAACAGTCTTATTTGTCATCTCACATATAAGAATTATGGACTGGCTACATAGATCAATATCCTTGACCCAGTCTCAATCTCAAGAACTGGACGTCATACCAACTAGGATGGTTCTGTCCTGTCACAACTGGACACTGCGATATGCTGATGATCAAAATAAGTCACAACCACATTATGTCAGACAGTATCAGCCACCAGAAGAATGAGTTTTGTCCAGTTTCACAAACCCATGTTATACAGGTACTCTCATTGGTCAGTCTAACCCACATAGTGTCACTAGGCACTTCCTTTCTACAATGCTGAGCTTAGTGCCTCATTATCCAAGAGATGTCACTTCACTTTGTCCTCAGGCCTTTGTCACTCAAAGGGAGCCTTACTTGAGTTACAGCTTGGAATTTACCATGTCTAACCCAGGATGTTCTGCAAGTTAGTAGGCCACCATTCTCACCATTCTTCTCTAGCTACTTTGCAGGTAGCACAAGAAACTTTCAGCTTCACACCTTTATCCAAAGACAACTAAGCTTGCTTGCATGCCGTCTCAACATTATTAAATATTATTTAATGTGTAAAGACTTAGCCTTACTGGCTTTGAAGAAGTTCTCCACCTACTGCCACTGGAGTTCTTCCTTCTTTCTCCATCTACCAGTGTATCCCCCAGGGGTGCAAAACTGAGGTTAAAAAAAACCTTGGTGTCAGAACTGGGGGTCAAATAAAAAATGTGGTGGTCAATAATGTATTGACAAATTTTCATATGACTCGTACTTTTTCAGCTTGAAATAGGATATTGCAACTTGCACAACATTCTCTCTCTTTACATACAAATAAATCAGCATGTACAATTAACAAACAAATGCATTGTCCATTCAAAGAATAAAATATTAGTTCATTTTTCTTTTAAAGTTGTACTTTTTTAAGTCTCATTATAATCAGTACGAAGCAATATTATAGCCCAACACTGTACATACAAGCCAATACAAAAAGCTAAATATTTTTAACAAAATGGCAGTCAAATTTCTGCCTTTCATAAAATGTGTACTATTATCGGTTTTGTTGTACTTCGTCCTAGAACATAATTATCCAGATATCAAGGAGGATAATGATTCATATTCTTTCTAATAAGTTGCACTTGAACTTTAAGATCTATCTTTTATTGCAGCAAAGTTAAAAACCAACAAAATCTGTAATGACCTGCTGACTTTGTGATCCAAATAACGCATTTGTCTCTGCAAGTTTACTGATTTCTTTGTTGTGAAAGAATGTCTTGGGTTATAATGTGTTCTCCAGATATCTTGCGGCGAACGAGGGCAGATTTTGAAAAATTTTAAAACCCTGTCAAGAAAGGATTATTCACTTTTGCAGTCTTTGCAATCACGCGATCGTAAGTCACACCTGTAATCCAAATGTATGAATACCGTATTCCAGTCAAGGGCATTATTTTCTCCATTTTTCATTAAAGTTAGATCCACAGTTATTCTTCTGTGTTCTGCTTCTTTCACTTTCTTCGCTAATGATTTTTAGTACACGTTGTTTTAATCTGGAGATCACTTTCTAGTGCAACATGCATTGAGATTAAACGTCTAGATGACAGCTTACTGAGCTCGATGGAAATCGCGTGAGAGCTTGCGAGATTAGGGAAGCTACTCCGTCATAACATTGCCTATGCTAGTCTGGTTCATTGTTGCGAATGTTCCCTGCTATATGAATAGAGGAGCGCAAGGCAAGGAACAAACAAAGCACGGAACCAGTCAATGCATATGCTTGAAGTATATATGATGCCATCCATCGTCCAATGCATTTGGTATTAAATAAATCCTGATCACATTATGAAAATCCTTTGCATCAGGAAAACGCATGGCAACAAAATGTGTGTGTCGATATTCTCCAGCGTGCGTCCCTGACGCACAAATGTGCGTAAAGGGAAACGATGATCTACAACAATTGCCAGGTCTAAGTTCAGACATCTGAAAAGCAGTCCTAACAAATCTACGGCTGTAGTAAACCACAGTTCTTACAAGCAGAAGTGGACAAGAGGCAGAGGGTGTTCAGTTTTGTCAATGTTTCTCTCCACAAGAGCCTCCCAGTCCCAAAAATTCAAATAATCTTCACACCACTCAGATGGGAGAAGGCTCCAATTCTTCGCTGCTGAATGGGACAAAATGTACCACGATAACCTTTGGACTTGACAATTGGTTTCCAAGGGAAAAGATTGCAGAGATTGTTCAAGGACCAAATCCACTTGGAATCTGTCCTACTGAATCTTCAGCTGTCAAAAGCCAGTTTTCTGGAACAAAAGTGGACAAGAGGGAGAGATAGGGTAATCGTTTTTGCCAGTGTTTCTCTCTACAAGAGCCTCTCTGTCTCAGAATTGTAGTCATCTTCACTCCACCCTTATGACATCCTGGTATGGAGAAAGGCTGCAATTTTTTCGTTGCTAAATGGGACAAGATATAACATGATAACCTATGGACCCAGCAGTGGTTTCCAATGGACTCAGTAAGGATGCTACAAAAAAGCAAACTACAACTCAGTTTAATTTTCCAAGGATTATTTCTGAAACTTCATTATTGTATTTTAGAGTTATCATCAAAGTTTAGTGCAGTGGTGCCCATGATTTGAATCCAAGGAATGTACTTCATTCATCGGAATGTACTTCATTCAGTGCATGTTCAGAACTACAGTGTACATGCTGTGGCACAGTTATGTAGATACGCTGATTTGCCAAATTGCAAGCATTGAATCAAACCCTGTTGTTGTTCATTGTTCTCATACTGGGAAAATATTTTAATGAGTTTGGTATTTACAATTTCAAGGCAAAATAAAAATGTAATTACTGGTGCACTGATATAAAAAGTCTAATGCAATAACATATAAGCTAACAATAATTGAGTCAAAAGGGAGAGGTTGTGTTAAAGCAACCTGGGAATGCTCAATTCTTGTTATCATTGCATCAGATTGTACACAATTCTGAATTAGGCAAAAACAATAAGAAATCAGAAAATTAAATTTCTTGACTTTTCAAACAAATTTATACCATTTCTATATAATAATTGTACATGTCAACCCCGAGAGACTTATACGGTTAATTTTTGCTAATGTAAGTTTGCCTAAATAAATGCATTTCGAACTTACCATGTGCATCTTGTGTTGTCGTCTCTGACTTTTGGGTCTGCTTATATATGGGTCATGCACTTTTTACTGTTTATACCTATTCATTTTGGGAGGTATATACGGTACATGTTGTCAGTGGACCTGAACTACATGTATTTCCAACAAGAGGGTCAGTGATACTTATGATGGCCCCTTACTTTCATTGCACTGGTAATCAGACTTTCATAATTAATTCCTGTCTACTCTGGACACTACATCTCACATTCATCTACAGGACCCATTGCGAGCTCTGAATTGGTTCTTTAGAAGGACCAAGCATTTAGGGAGTTCATGCCTCTTCTTAACCCATCATCGAGGGTAAGAAAACATATCAGCACAGACGTTTTCTTCTGAATAAAGTGGGTTATTCATTCTGCATATTGGAAAATAACCCCAGATCAAATGAATTTACTTTGGATCTTGGTTCATGAAGTTAAGGCAGCCATCATATACATTGTATTTGAGCAAAACTGTTCTATGTTATTATCCATGTCATGCGATGGAGATCCACGTACACTTCTCAAGCTTTTATCTCGGAGATTGTTCGTTCTAAAAGACGAGACAGATATGATAGGATTTGTAGCCATGGCACAGCGGATTACCTTACTTTGTCGTTAACAGCTTAATAAGGACACAACTTCCACTGGTCGTGCTGGAGGGAAACTTGTTCCCTTTGGAAGCTGCTCACTGATATATGGGGTCTATTCTCCAGTCAGGTTATCTGTTTGTCTCACATACTAAGGGGATCAGAAATGGTCTCTGGGGGAGTAAGAGGATATATCTCCCTCCACCTCTTACCTGTCCTATGATCGGATAACATATTTGAAGAAGAAACCTTTTTTCTTGTAAGATATCTTTTATAATAATACTTACCCAATCATAATATACATACAATCTCCCAGTCTCCTTGCAGTTACATCCATATAGAGAGCATGCGTTCTGTTTCAGTAGTTACTGAAGAATTCTTTGGATTTGGTGCCAATCCTATATAATGGGAAGGTTACTCTAACTGCTATCTAAATGGGTGGATAATTTTTGGCATATTAGCTAAAACATTTTCACCAGGGAGGACTGGATTTGCAAGGTAATAGTAGTTCTTCTAAAGTATTATGATCTGTTCAGTATTCTTGAACAAACATTTTGCTAGAAATAACTGTTTTTTTATTTAACTTCCACATGTGTTCATTACTTTCCTGTTTCAGAGATCCTAGTCTGAGTGCAGAAAATAATCCTGTTTATTCATTTGATATGACAGCATTGTCAGAGCATCTCAGGCAACAGGGAGAGCAAAATAAGTTAGCCTCCTACTTCAACATAGATATTCTTAAGTACCAGGTATGTATGCACTTACCCATGGTATTTTATCAACCTATGTATCTATCAGTCTGCAATCAGAATTGGCTCTGCTTTTTTCATAGTGCATTGGAAGATCTAGGTTTGCACTGTTATGGATATTTGGTAAAATGGTGGAAATTTATTAGGTAGAATAAATATTGTAGAATAGAATCAGTTAGAAAATTGTTAGATAGCAGATCTGGGACTACACTCTTGATGGAAATTTCTTACATAGAATATAAATATTGTAGACCTGGATCATCTGGCAAATTGTTCAGCAACAGATCTGGGTCTATGCTGTTGATGGAAATTTATGAGGTAGAATAAACATTGTAGACCCAAATCAGTTGGTATTTTGTTCAGTGGTAGAATTGGGTCTTCACAGTTTGTAGACATTTATTAGGTAGAATAATATGGTAGATCCGACTCAGCTGGCACATTATTCAATGACAGACCTGGGTCTACACTTATCAGATATGTGTATCATGACATAAGCATGCTGAAAGACATCTTGTGGAATTCATACTTTTTTCCTTAAAAATACTTCATAAGCAAAGCCACTAAATTCTGAACAAAATTTTGCATGTAGTGGACTTTTAAGAAATTCAGCTTGAATAGAAGAAATACATGCATATTCAGAATGGTTCATTTCCAACAAATTTTGCAATAAGAACTTAGCATCTATTAATATGTAGTAAGTAATGTATTTATATTTATTTATTTATGCATTTCCTTGTAGATAAAGGCAGCTCCAGGAGTGGAGAGCACACCATTACCATTAGTGGTATACTGGAAATGTGAAGAGAAATCCACAGATTATCGGTTGGACTACAAATTGAATTCCGTGGCCATGTCATCAGCTTCAGTCTTGAAAAATATTGCGGTGTCTGTCATTGTTGATGGAGGTGTTGTCAGTATGAAAAGCATTCCTGAAGGAATATGGTATGTAAATTCACAAAAGTACTTTATATGGGATGTTCTTCATGCACAAAAACAATTTGAGTTAAAAAAAAAAAAATTGTTTGAAGTCTTCATTAACTTAAAAAAAAATAGTTGTTCATGTGTATAATATCATTCATAACTAGTTGTCCTTTATTGTACATTATTTTGCCCAAAGACAATATACTAAGATCCCAGACAAAAGAGTGGACTCACTGACAGTTACTGGATACAGAGATGATTGTGTGATATGGTAAGGGGAATTTGTATGTTTTAACTACTACTGCCATTTTAATGTTTCTGTCAATTAAATCCAAACAGTTTCAAAATCAAGAAAAAGAATCATTAGTTGAGATATTTTCCATAAATCCTTTTCACACAACTTAAAGCATTTGAAAAAAATTGCCATAAAAACAAGGCTCTGTTAATTTCAGCAAATAAGTTGAGGTAGTTACAAAAGAAATAGATTGGATTTGTTTTTACAGATGGCTTAAGGTTAATAATGACAGTCCACTTAGTTTTATATGGAGATTCTGAAGTATAGTTGTCTTTAATTACAAATTTAAATGAAATATTCCTCTCTGTGTGTGTGTGTATGTATGTGTGCATTTCCACAGCATATATATATATATATATATATATATATATAGATATAGATATATATAGATATAGATATAGATAATGCAGAATTGCAGGAATTGGGCTTATTAAAAAATTACACAGGAAAATCAACTGAATTTATGAATATTTGGCATAATATCTACAGGCACCACCTTTATTTCTTAATCCAATCCGTCCCATATTTAAACATCCCCTCCTTTATTTCATTTGTTGGGGGATTTTCATTTCTAAAATAGACCTTGCCTTGCATACCTGGAGCTTTCTAACTAGACTTTGTGGCTGCATGTCAGAATGTATCAGAGCAAAATGTGTGAAGCCTTGGCCCAATGTGAAAAGAAGAAAGATCCTAGCAGCAATAACCAATTTATACTATGATATTCCAAGGTTTGCTTTAAAGAGACCTGGTAAAATAAAACATCACTGTCTATCTTGCTTGGAAATGCTCATCAGTTTAGTGTCAGGTATTTTCAAGTTGGTAGGTCTGCTTGTTGTCAGTTAATAATCTCTTGTATCCAGCTTTTGACTTTCCCATCTATACAACATACAGAGAGAGGAACTTTATATCCATTACAGCTGCTAGGTGGCTTTGAATCAAGCAGATCTTTAGCAGTTTAAGCATGGGTTCATACACACTAGCCTCTCAATAACTATCTTCAACTCATCTCTCTACAAAGTTGGTATGGTATTATATTTTTATGTATTTGACATGAGTGTATGTCATTGCAGTTATGTATGAGCATTTATTGTGATTAAATATTAATTATTGTTTATCAGAAGCTTAATACTAAAATAGTTTAACCAAAGTCTTTTCAATCCTGATTGTTGAATGACCTGTACCTTAAATATCATCAAACAACTCCTAGCTGCTGAAACTTATTGATCGCTATTGAAGTTTACAATGATAGCCATGTACTAAACTGGGTCAAGAAAAGAGGATGTTGGATCTATTATAACAAATAACAGGGTTTACAAATTTGTTTTAACACATATTCTGCAACATTCAATCAAGTTTTTACTGGATCATACCATTAGGTTGACCTCATCCAAAAATGTTCACATTATTTAACATTGATTTTGCCATATGTACTTCTTGGGTATTGAAATTAGAACCTTTGAAATGAATATGGATGTAAGAGGATCCAAATGAAATGAATAATTGCCATTTAAAGATATGTGTAATCAAATTCTAAAATATGACACTCATTACGGAAATAGTCGGTTCTGAATGTCTACATGACCTTGTGACTTTTTACAATACATGTTGTAATCATTATTTTTGAATTTTGATAAATATGTCTAATAATGGTTTTGTTGTTAATGGGAGAGTGTCCTCCCTTATTTTGGCAATCTAATGGATGCAAGTACACTCTGCCATCCAGCATATGTCCAAACTTTACCTTGAGGCCAGCAAGTCTGGGCACATGGGGTATCAGAGTTCAGACAATGTTGAAAGTGTTTGAATTTGAATAGTTGCTTTAACAAGTTTTTAAATTTGAGGACAGCTCCAAAAGTACTGGAAAAGTGCTTGAAAATGCTCAGTAGTTTTTGAAAAGTGTTTGAATTTTGAGACAAATTTATTCATTTTTCATTCGAGAAAAAAAAAATCTGTTAGAAAAATGAGAAGCCCAATATTCATGAAATTTACTTCTGTGTTGGGTCACTTGCATATTTCAGTAAATCTTCTGATTGGGTCTCTTTTATTTGTTGATTAATACTTAACCTCTTTTAGATTGTAACTACCACAAGTTGTAAATTTGCTGATAGCTGCGGCATCAAACTTTCAGTGAAATTGGTTTGCTAATTAAAGCTAGATACCAGTGAATGGTTGCCAAATTTTTGTAAGCAGGGTTGATTCTTGATTGACCCATAAAATCTGTTTAAAAAAAGTCTCTCAAATACTGAGGGTTTTATTCCAGACTTTTTTCAAGTGCCCATAGCAAGTTGAAAATTAGAACTAGTCGTAGATCAACAAGTACCTGGCCATTCCTAGGTTAAAAATGAAATTGGCATGTCTCTCAGGCTTTCGGTAAAAAGGGATAAATTTACAGCCAGTCTAGACCTACCAATGCTTATTTTCACATCCCTGTTCACCCAATGTCATGTAACCTTCATTTTAATTACGAAGCAACAATATGGCACTTTTGTGCACTCCCATTTGGTCTCAACATCAGCCCATAGGCATTCACAAAGAACATGAACTGCATTGAAGCTCTCTATCAATTGACCTCGTAATCAGTGAATGTGGAATACCTAGACAACATCCTCCAAAAGAATACAATAAGTTCATTTTTGGTGGAAAGCAGGAACAATCTTCTCTCCTTCCCTTTTGAGTCAATTAGGGTTTCTAGTTAAATGGACAACCCATTCTAGCATTTTGTCCACCTTAGTAAGGTGTTTTTGACCAATTTCAACCTCATTTTCCATCCTCATGTATGTGTGGCATAGACTATTGAACTCACAGTCAGTTTTCAACATGATGCAGATTTCAGCAAGAGAGTTTCTACATCTCACTTTTCTCACTGCAACAGCAGATTTGATTCTTCTCAGCCACCTTTTTATGAGCCATTTGTAGATGACCCTACTGGCCCAGTGGTGCCCCTTTTCCTTTTGAATCGATCAGTGAGTTGTGATCTCAACCAAAATAGCATCATTCCTGCATCACTGAGGCAACAAACAATGGCTTGTTGCAGGAATTCTGCTGGAAAGGCCCAAACCAGAAGTTATGATCTGCAAATGCAGCAGTGCATACAATAGAGGAGTCGACCTGCTTCACTATAGTTAATGGCAAGTGTGGGCCAGAGGGATTATTGCTTCACATCAGCCTTAAAGAAATGAAGGATATAGTAAACACATTTTGTTTCTGGAAGGATCAGCTGTTTCGAAAGGTAGTTCTTATCATGTCAGATGACTTGGTGGTGGTGACCTGTTTCCTCAAACATGAGAACAAATTCACCTGACTTTTGCATTCTGGTTTGGATTTTTCTGTGCTAATGCACCTAACTAAAGATCTTAGTCCATATCAGACATGATCCCTGGCAGGTTGAATATCCAGATCAACTCCCTTTCAAGAAGTGTGTTAGACCCTTCACACAGAGTGGTCTGTCCATCCGATGGTCTTTCAGTGGATTGTATTCTTTGGAGGCATCCACTGATGGACCTTTTTACAATGAGGCCCAATAACAAACTGTTCACTTCATCTCTCCAGTCCTGGATCCAGAAGTCTGGACTGTGGCTGCACTATCAGTCAAGTGGCATGGGTTTGGGCTACACTTATCCCATTCCTGTCCACCACCACCACCCTTTACTGTTCTGGTACTGAGGACAATACAGCAAATTAGGGGTCAGTAAATAGTATTATGTTTATTTAATTAGTGTTATTTGTTAGCTTTTCTTAATGATTATGTTATATACATTTGTATTTTTTACTTGTCCTTGTTCAGAATTAAGTCCCCTGTGTTCCTGACCAGGGACATTTATTTTGTAAACAACATAATACATTGCTAATTTTTCTCTATAAGTGTGGATTTAATATTCAGATCATTATTAATGTAAACATGTCTACCTTAGTTTGAGTTAAAAGAGACAGTTAAGATTCTGACCTCAGAACATTTCTAGAATGGAAAATTTCATTAAGTGACAGTATTTTCTGAAGAAGGTAATTGCAACCTATATCACATAGAGGACTATATAATCTTGTTCATCTAAACATTACAAATTCTTGCCATAACATCTTGATACAGAATCAGTCTTGTTGTGTTCAGTTTTTCATTGGGTGGATTTATTAAATTATTATTCACTGGAATTATGAAATGCTCAGTATATTCTTGGACTGGAACATTAATTTAAAGTTAGTTAATTCAGACAAAACTTTTTGGATTATATTGTTGTGAGATAACTAAAGGCTTTGCACATCATCACGATCCTGACCACTGGCACATTAACATGTTTGAAACTACAGGCACATCAACACATTCACTATTGGAACTTATTTTGGAATGTAACTGGAATTCATTTGGAACATCATACATTTGGACATGTGATAGAACTATGTTGTTTGTATTTGAACCATAATAAACAACAGAAGGATGTCATAGCTACAATTTCTCAATCACATGATTTTATTTTTTCTGGAAAATTTATTCCCAATAATGTCCAACAGTTAAAAATAATCCATCTTAAGTTATTTAAGTTGGATTTTGATTGTTGTTGTTGTTGTTTTGGGGTTTAACGCCATTTTTCAGCACACGATAGGCTATACATGGCGGCCAGTATTAATGGTGGAGGAAGAACTGGGAAAACCCCCGGAAAGAACCACTGACCCACGAGAAGCTCCTGGCAAGCTTTCTCACATAACCACATTAGCCGAATCCAAGACTCGAACCCATGCAGACAGAGGTGAGATGGCAGTGATCCATAACGGAGAGCGCTCTAGACCACTTGGCCACTCGGGGCCCCTTGGATTTTGAAATGTCAAAATTGAACACTTGGTTGTTTAACTTTTCCAACCAATCTTTGTTTATTTTGTATTAATAGCAACACCACTAGCATAGAACACAATCAGCCATCACATAGTGCTCAAGCAGATCTGGTTCTGCACTGTTCTGTTTTTGTTTCTTCTCAAGTCCATGGTAGTGGAAAGCCAGACATATCATTTTCCTGACGTTTGCAGTAGTTGAAGTTTTCATTCAGAGTTTTCATCTGCTTACATTTCCTAAGCTCCTTAATGGGTTGTCATCATACTTGGCATGCATCATTATGAAATTTTGGCAATTCTTTCTGATGGTCTTGCTTACCTATATGACCTTGATGGCAAGGTCTCAATCATGACAATTTGCTTTTAGCATATGATTAATATTTTTTTCACATCGTTTTATTCCCTAAACTTCTTAATAGATTTTCATCATAACTGCACAGATCATTATGACGCTAGTATGTACAATTCTTTCTGACACTGTTTCTCATCCTTATGAACTTGGGTCACAGTAACAATCATAGAAAACTGTGTTATGTTTTGTTAACTTTTTTTTAGTCAGTTAGGCTGGTCATAGACCTGAAGAGCTTATGGGATGGACTGTTGATTGTTGTCTATTGTCCAATGTCCATCCATTTGTTAACACAAGTTTATTTTCTCTACTACTCCTAAACAACTTGGAGGATTGCCACAAATCTTTGCATACTCATTCACCCAGGGTCTAGTTGGTTCCATACTGAAATTGTGCTGCTCAAACATCCAATATGGCTGGCACATCAGCCTTCTTAAAAGGTCTTGTTATCACTACTCTTCCTGAATAAGTTTTATCAGCATGGGTTTTCACTAAAAGACTTGTGATGTCTAGCTGCTCCTAAATGAAAAATGTGCCAATATGACAGCCTTTTTAGATAGTAGAATTTCAGTCCCTTCAAGGAATTCTTGTTTATATATTTCTAACACCCAAGATTGATTTTTTTCATACCTGATATGAGCCATAAGGAAACTAAGACAATTCAGTCAGCAACATGTTAGCATTTCAGTTTTGACCATGGGGGTGAAGGTGACAATCACAGAAAATTTGTGTTAAGTTTTTGGCTAAAGATTTTTCATTTGCTTATATCCGGTACCCATTGATGGATTTTCTTCATACTTGGTTTGGAACATTATGAAGTTGAGGCAATACATTCTGCAACATGCTTGCTCAAACTTTTGACCTTGGAGCCAAGTTAACATACTTTACAACAATATTTTGATCATTGGCTCAAATTAAAGGCCCTGACCTTTCTTTTGATTTTAAGAAAATAGTATAAATCTTTAGCTGAGAATATTCACTACAGAATGTATGTTGTACATCAGTAAAAACAGTATTTGCTTCTATTTAAAAAAATTGTGCCTTCAGGAATGAAGAGCAAAAGAAGGCTTCATGGAAGGTGAATGACATATCGGAAGTCAGTGAGAATGGCACCAATGGTTGCATCCGAGCCAAATTCGACTTGTCAGCTGGGCCATCCAAACCTAGCTCAACCATACTACAGTTTGTTTCTGAGAATTCCACATTGTCAGGGGTAGAGTTTGAACTTGTTGGGCAAGGCTACAGAATATCACTAGCAAAGAAAAGATTTGGTGCAGGTAATTTTTTTCAAATTTACTTTATGGTCTGCAAAAATTCAGGAATTTACAAGCAAAAATCTTTAGCCTGAAATGTTTTGGTAAATATTTTTTAAACTTGGTGTATGATTATTTTGTGCTTATCCCATTCATTATATTATTGAATAAAGTAATATTTTTCTTTTGGTCATTTTCAGTTCACATAAAACATTCAGTTTTGATTGTTTTACAAATAAAGTAGCACAATTATTACGTTTTGATTTACCATACAAAATACAGACAGTATTTAAAAGAAATTGAACTTACCAAATCTCAGGTTTATTTAAAATCAAAGATAATATTTTCAAACATATATAATAATGTAATTGTGATTGCTCCAGCAAACTGCTAATGAAAGAGTTCAGCATAATTGATAATTACTAATTAGAAACTATTATGTATTATAATCAATCCAACCAACACAAGGGTTTCCAGAAAACTTGCTCAAGAAGTTAAACATTGCCCTAATAGTTTTGTTACTTTTTTAATCATTCTTCAACTTTTCCTTAATTTTAGGTAAATATCTAGCTGATCCCGATGATGTGCAGCATCTATGACATCGATTGGTTGTGCTAGGAAATGAAGAAATACTACCACTTTAAAAAAGTGTTGCTTTCATGATTCCAGCCAAGAGTTTATCAGTATCTATGAAATATAGAATCTGATGGCAAATGATGTGATCCAGTGTGTTGGTTAGATATCATTTTGTGATACAATTTAATACTGCAGTCTAGAAACTAAGATAGGTATTATATTTTGTGAGTTTTCAGGTTGTATAAATAATGCTTTTTAATAAAATGGGAAAAATTCTGCAATGCTTATTTTCATCAGTTGGATGTACTTTTTGATGATTCTACAACCCTAAATATGCAGAAAGAAAATTGTTATAAAATATTCATTTGATTCAGTCAAATCAAACATGATGCTTGAGGTTTATGCTATTCAAGAGTTTTGGGAGTTACCAGTACTGGATCTATTTTACATTCTAAATTATTGATTAAATATTATTTTCAGATATTCAATCCTACCAAAAGTCGTTCTAGATGTTTCTTTTTCACCGGAATTTAATTTGTCCATCATGGTTGTGTTAAGACAATGACAATTACATATTCATGACTTTGACTATTTGTTTAGCATGTAGCAGCTTGTGAATATGTTAGAGCACATGCTTACCTCATTGCATACATTATGCTAACAATTAACATGCCACGCCACTGAAATGATAGTACAACCATGTCAGGACCTGGATGAATGATCATAGCATTTCATTTTTGCTAGTCATTGTATACATTATAAAGTGCACAAACATTTCAAGTTCATTTACCATTCTTCCATCTGTAAAGTCTAGATGTTGCAGTCATTGTTAGTGAAATTTAATGTTTAATCACCTGTAATGCAAAAGCATGTAGATGGAGAACACAACAAAAACTCCATCTTTATGTCTCACTAATTATAAGTTATGATTACCGACAGTGCCCCCAATCATTAACATTTTGTTTTGAATTTAATGCAGCTTAGTGGTTGTATCATGTCTCTGACTATACGGATGCATGTTGTATTTATTAATTACATAATTAGAGTATAGATACATATATGTCAGTATGCGAGTATGACAGTACTTTCATTTCAGTATGCATATATGAATGTTGTAATGTTATCACAGAGCTGTGTATTTTGAATCTATTCCACCAGCTTCAGCATTCTTGGAGTGAGTGTAAATTTCATCAGTTTCTTTGTTTGTTTTTTTGTTTTTAAAAAAGATGACATGTTATTTAATTTTTAATTGTTTTGATGATGTAATAGAGATATTAGCGCAAACTTAAGAACATATTTTAATCAGAAATATACACATTGCATTATATGTAATACTTTTCTAGCCTGTTCTCTTGTAAGTTATTAAAAATTAAAAAAGGATTCAAAAGCATGTAAAAAAATGTTAATGTCTGTTCAGATCTATCTTGCTGTTAATCTTTCATTCTATCTGACTGTCCATCAGTCTGTCTCTCTATCACATCTTGTAATAGTTTAGCTTAATTAATGTAAGCATATCTTTATCTTTGAAGTCAGATTTGTAAAGTTTAAAATTATGAAATACAATAATTACAATGTATTCAACAGATACTTCATTTTACTGGAGCAAGTTAGACCTAATTGGTTCACAAAATTTCACACAGTTGCATACATTTGAATTTTATGTCTCCCTTGAGTACAGTACAACCGCTCCGGTGGCCTAGTGGTTAGAGCATCTGCCTCAGATGCAGGAGGTTATGGGTTCGATCCCTGGCTGAGTCATACCAAAGACTTAAAAAAATGGTACTAACAGCTGCCTTGCTTGGCGCTCAGCATCAAGAGGTTAGTGTTAGGACTGGTAGGCCTGGTGTCAGGATAATGTGACTGGGTGGGACATCATGCTACATGTCTGCGGCATGATGCCCCAGTGCTAGACATCACTATAAACTGTCACACTGCAGACATCATAGCGATATGACTGAAAAATTGTTAAAGCTACATTAAAAAAAAACAAATCACACACAGAGACACACACACACACACACACACTCCCTTGAGTATATGTAGTGATCTCAATTAAAATCAAAGCAGCTCACTCATTGTTTTCCTTTCAAGATATATATATATACCTGGAAAAAGTGGTTGCAATGCAATTTCCAGTGACTTTGTATGATCTTAAACCCAAGCTAAACTTGGAATACATTTCCAGATCATGTTAACATCAGGAAGATGCTTTGGTACTAGGCAGTTACTGAACCGTTTGTTCAATCAAAAACCAGATCAGCCAAAAACAGGCTGTCCATCCAGCCGATAGATGAGCCAATTATCCAGCACAGTTACTGTCATTTAAAATTGGCAAGACAAAGAAAATCATGGTACTTACCCAGTCATGAATGCATCTACTGTCTTAGATCTTTACAGCTCATACTTTGTACTTTGGGTTCTGCTGATTTCAGAGTTCCCAGACCTGTCCTCTGCAGATCAGGACTGTACTGTCAAGGCTTCAGTGGGTTTAGAAGATAAAAATGAACAGCCATCCTTCCAGCTTCTTCCACAGTCCTTCAGTCTTCTTCCACAGTCAACGAAAGTTGAAGAAATCTCCAACTGCCTGACCAATAAAATATGGGACCCAGATACAGAGCTGCCATCTTTGGATAAAAACATTACAGTGGTCAGTTTTTATAAGGTGGACAGAAGTGTCTTGTGTGCGACCTTCAGGTGAGAGCAAAACATGATTGCTGCTGCCTCAGTGCAAGATTCATCTTTATGCAAGCTATTTTTGGACTTCTCAGAAAAAGCAAGTAGCAATCATTCATATCAATCTGCAGCCAGCATTGCCAAGGTAATTAATAGGGACGCTCATCACACAAATGGTTCACACCCTGACAGCATCATCTAACCAGGATCTTATGAGATGAGATGGCAACCTATGCTAGTCTGCTCTAAAGCTGTATCATGCCTTGGCTCTGCATTCAGCACCTTCTTGGCACGTCATTGCTATTTTGATGGAAAAATTGCAGAAGTACATAAGCAGGCATCACAAGAAATGCCACATTAACATGCCTTGCTGCCTGCACCTATTCTCAGGCCAATTTTTGGCAAAAGGGTAAGAGGCTTAATAATGCTTAAAGGTCCCATTTCAGGCAGCAATAGAACTAGCAATTCCAAAGGTAGTTTAAAAAAGGGGAAAGGAAACAAGGTTTCTCCTTCCCCAAACCTCCTGAAAGCCAATGTTAGCTTGCCACCTGAACTGCCTGAAGACAGCCTTTCTGTGGGCACCAGACTCCTTCATTTTCAGACCATGTGACACAGTCTGTTTCCTGAGAATGAATGGGTGGTCCAAGTTGTTTCAGAGAGGCTTCAAATTTTATTCATCCATTTCCCTCCTGTTTTGACTTCCCTTTCCATGACAGATTTGCCATCTGATCTGGAGAATTTTTATATTATCTTTTTATTTGCTTTTTTTTGTTGTTCAGAAAAGTCAAGGTATTCTCCTCAGATTCTTCTGTTTCAGAAATCATAATTTTAGACCAAGCTTCAAAAATAGCACTTGAAATTTTTTCTCCAAAATTTAAATGGTTCTCCCTGAGTTTTATCATCTTAGATGATTCAGTTAGGCTTATTTGGTGTATGCTCAAAACAGGTTAGTGTATTTGACTTAATAAGTATTGTACAGTTTGTCAGTACATAGATGTATTGGGTTTATTATAGGTCCCAATGTGTATGATTGACATAGAATGAACATATTTACACTGTGTACAGTTGTTATTGGAGTTGTCAATCCAGATCATTTTTTTATTGACAGATCCTTGGATGTATGAAACACAATGTGACTTTCATCACTCACTTTGCCTGTGAAACATCATATGCATACATACACTTTATATTTTACATACATACATACATACATACATACATACATACATACATACATACATTGTATATTATAGTTATGCATAGTTTTTGTACATGTTAGCATTTGTGGTTTTCATTTCATATTAAGGGAACATAGCTAATCAAAGATAATATTATTTAAATTTTGGTGTGGCATATTTAAGTTATGAATTCCTGATTTCTTTTGTCATTTTCAGATTTTGTCATTTTCTTAAGTTATTATTGGGTATTTGGAAAGAAAATGCTGATGTTTTATTGGATGATTAATACAACCAAAAGACCCAACAAACCCAGCATTTTGTGAATTATTTATTTCTGTTGCAGCATCTTAAATTGTATATTCCATTTTACCATCAGATTAAAAAGCCACGAGACCATGCAACAAACTGGTTTAAAGCCCATGAATAAAAAACATTACATTTACCAAAATTGATCAAGTTTTTAATTAAGTTGGGAATAAAATCTTATTTTACTCAGACCAGTCACCTTCCAAAAAATCACAATTGATGCATTATTCTGCATTTGTGTATTCATAACTTCTGTACCTGTTATATAGTCAAAATGGCAACTGAAAGTTTGTTCTTTACAATTTTGTCTGTCTTCTGATCAGTTATAGTTAAAATTTAAGTGTACATTTTAGCTGACCCATCTTAGTAAGTTTTTTGGTATTCATGTCATATTGAGTCACACTTCATTTGAAGTAATAGAAAGTAATACAAAAGTCAGTTTCAAACCATGTGCTGCAAAATGGCATTAAACCCCAAATAACTGTTGCCTACTTTAAATTCTGTACTGTATTTAAAGACTTATTGATAAGTTTGCTTAGTATCATGCCAATTCTTGATCTACAGACTGTTCTGACGTTTACATGTCATCTTATATATTTTCAGTTGGCAGGATTTTAAATCATCTAAGATCAGTCTGGTTTTTTAAGATCCTGCAAATAATGTTACAATAACTGTTGTAAAATGTTTTTAACTCACAGTTGCTTTTTAAACATAATTTGACAGAAATCACCCTAAGCATGAAGGTGTTGCAAATTTTGCAAGTGATGCTGATTTGTCATTAAATACCATTACTAAAAACTAGAAAACCCTTGAAATGACTTCATCTAAGAATTAAATTTGACAGCAAGCATCCTGGCATGATAGACTTTCAAATTTGTTCAGATGATGCAGATCTACCATCAGATATATTCATCATTACTATATTTTAAAAAATCCATAAATGGCTCTTCCACAAAAGCCACATAACAGAATTTGACCAAATTTGACAGCATCCTGGCATGAAAGTCTTTTAACTTTGGTCAGATGATGTATCTGCCATTACTAAAACTAGAAAACCTTTAAACAACTTCTCAACAGAATGTGACCAAATTTGACATAAGGTGTCCTGGTATGAAGAACTTTCAGACAAAGCTGATCCACCATGAAAAATGTCAGCCTTTACTTTATTTACTTTACATAGACAAACCATTAAACCAGTTGTAAAAAAAAAAAACCTGCCCAGTAGAATTTGAAGTAAATTTGACAACAGCCTGGCATAATTGGCTTTCAGTTGTGTATATATGATGCTGATCCACAATCAGATATGATTACCACTATTAAAAATGGGAAGATTATATAAAAAACCCACTTAACAAGCATTGCTGAACAGAATTTGACCAAAAGCTTCCTGATATAAAGGGTTTTCATATTGATGTAAACGATGCCAATTCACCATCAAATGTGGCAAGCATTATATTACTAATGTTGGAAAATCCTTTAAGTGACTTCTTTTCAAACACCACTCAACAGAACCTGAACATATTTTACAGAAAGTATTCTGTTATGAAAGGTTTTTGAGTTTACACAAATGAGGCCAATCTGCATTCAGGTATGGCTGCTTCTACTAAAAATAAAAATAACCATGAACAACTTATTCTGAATAATCACACAAACAGTTGAATTGGGGTCAAGTATCCATGGGCTTGAAGAATGTCAGGGAACAATGCTGTTGTGTAATTGATTTATCCTTTGTGTCCTGATTAAGCTATCAAATATGGATGGTCTGGGAAAGAAGATTAATCTCACCACCAACAGTGTAGTAACTGTGTTATCTGAGCTGTTCTTTGATGTCCACAGTTTCAGTATGTTTTTAGTGTTTGCATTTTCAAATATCCAGGTGAGTAATATCAAGCCCATTGTGCCCTGTTGTTGTTAATATGGAATTAATTTCAGGATGGGTATTGGTTCGTAGAAATATTTTTAAAGTTTTATTCACTGTTTGGGTCGGTCAAGCATGTATGGAAGGCATTATAAATCTGTGAAGATATTAGGTAGAACTTTGTTTCAGTTAGTATAATCTTGATTGATATTTTAAAATTTAAATTGCCTGTTAGTGACCTTTTTTATTGAATGTTTCTGTTACTCATTGAGAATGATATCCAATTTATGGTGCAATAGTTAGACAATTTCTGATCAGTGCTGTGCATTGTTCTGTACATTCGATTGTTTTTAAAGGCAGGTCCTACCTTTCCTCAGTTTGCCTTTCAAAGTGATTCTGATTTTAATTGTGCCTAAGCTAGCTTCATCTGTTTTTCCATGTTGATACTTTGTACATATTTTGAAATGTTCAGTATTTTGATCGTAAATGTGCCCAAGCATAATTTTTGTTGCATTTTCTGTGGCAGATAAGTAGTTAGTGGTTACCAGCATTTGGAAAATGCATGCAGAGGAAACTTGGCTAAATCTTAACATGTTCATGTGTTATATGTCACCTAACTATAAGAAAGTGTGCATGTGAATTTACACCATTCAAATATTGGTGCACAATGTTTTTTATAGTGTTACCCTGACCATCCATTCTTCCATCAATTGAACTTAAGTTTTACATTTGGGTCATTTCAGGCATTTGGGTCATTTCAGGAACAGTGTTGAGTCATCTCTGTTCCATGAACACATAGTTTCACAGCTATAATGCTAATTTTAAAGTGTTAGGATTTTGAACCTGATTTTATTGTGAAGTACTCCAGTTCTGCCAGCTTAATGATGTGGTCTCGAAGGCTCGGATGTTGGCAAATATTTTTAGAGGCAAAGGCAACCATAAAACATGAATAAAACTACTGAATTCAGATGAATGACCACATTCACCTGCACATGTCAGAACTAGTGATTGAACTTAGGACCACAGAGGTGCAAAGTGAGCACTATTTTCATAGATTAGATATGTTTGAACTGTACAGGGTGAAGCAGTGCAACAGATTGATATCAAAATTTGTTGTGGAAATCAATAGCATAATGTCCTTATTAGTTTTAAGATCTTTCATGATCTTTGAAGAGGAGGAGAACCAAACCAAAAGGCAGTCATCCTGCAATAATTTTTTTCCTAATTTTTACTGAAACATAATGCTAAGTAATAACAAGAACCATAATTAAGAAATTCAACTTTGAATTTATTGCATTTTGTGAATTCCAAATTTCAGACTGACTTAAATAAGGGCTACATTTTGCCTACCAACATTTATCTTTGAGGGGTGCATAAAAAAGTAATTACTTTTCTCACTGTCTGGATAATTATGTTGTAATACAAATTAGCTTACTTAAGAATATTTTGTCCAGAAAATGAATTTCTTATTGTCTGTTAATGTGTCTGGTAAAATGCTGGTCAAAATTGGACTTGATAAATTTGGTTTCATTATATTCTTCTTTGCAGTTAAAGAAAACCTACCTGATAATGTTGCATTATTTGATTACCAACACCTCTTTTTGAAATTGTTCAGCAGTTGGCATAGTTTTCTAGTCAGAATATTTATTTCTATTTTTTAAAATAAAAATTGTAGATTTCCAAGTCTGGTTTCTGTCAAATTTTCATGAAGAAAATTCATATTTTGCAAGTTGACATTTCCTTTGTAGGCTTTAAAAAAATGAAAGGCCTGTTCCAGCAAAATGTACTTGGAATCCAGGGAAGGCACTTTTAATGTGGAATAGTCACCCATAGATATAATTTAGAATTTATATCATTTTCCTTTGAACTCTTCCAGTAATAAAATTATCTGCAAATTTCTTTTAAAGCTTCCCTGAATACCTAGAATGTTTAAATGTACCAGCTTTAATTGGTGTCCTGATATTTTGTGTACTACTTGGAATTGCTACTAATTTTTAAAATGCAGTATCTGGAAGATTTGAAATTTTAGATTCATAATAGTAGTAAGAAGGTATAATTAAAAAAAATTCAATTTGTATAAAATGTTTATTGTATTTAAGTGAGGAAATGGGCATGTGATAGAACAGATAAAATAAGAGTCATTTGGTATCTATGGTAATGAATGAAGAGTTGTAAATCAGCGCTATGCTGTACTCCACAATGCCTATCTCCTCCATAATTTGCTCTTCACCGCCAGTACATGTACATACTTGCATGAAAAATGTAAATGTGCACCAAGTCTGATAAATTTCTCTGTGTGTGTGCACATTAAAGTGTTCGTTTTCATGTATGTTTGCAGTTACATTTCAAAAGGACATAATAAAAAAGCAGCAGTTGATAAAGATATTTTTTATTTGAAAAAATCCCCCAAAATATTTGATCTTTAGCATGAACTTGAGAAGAATTATTTCAGATATTCAATGACTAATCGTTGGTTACATTGCTTATACTCTAATTTGTAACAATGTTTGTGGATGTCTCAGAAATCTATAGAAGGGAAAGAAGGAGAGATATAGAGTGACAGACCACCATCAACCATGTACCAAAGACATCTTTCCATGTATATGTATGATGTAATTCCCAGTATATCTACACATCTCAGATAAATTCAGTGTGCACCAATTCAACTTGTCATCTCTGTTAATTAAGGCATTTGCATCATTTGTCATGATATGATGCCTCATTATATTGTTAATTTTTTCATTTTAAATTATTTTGCATTGTAAATTTGTAAAGTTGACAAATTTTGTACATAACACACAAAGTCTTGATTATATCTATGGAAAAGTAATAAATCCAGAATTCAGTTCATTTTGTGTTGTATGTTTTTGCAACATGTAATTGTTTTCCATTGTCTATATTGAACCTTTATACAGTAGACATGGTAGTGTGCCACCTACAAATTTACTTTCAGACAGACAGACATTTCTTATATTTCAGAGAATAAAATTCTGTGTTTAAAAGAAAATAAAACAGTCATCTGCCCACCCACCCCACCCATTTCTCAGGTTGATGACTTTATTTAAGATATTCCAATAATTATGTAAATGGATCAAAGAAAAATCCCAGTCTAACATTGTTACATTAGATAATATTATCATTGCATTAGAGGTTGATGGCTTATGCTTAACATTAATACTTACAGTCTGTTAGTTAACATTGTTACATAGAGAGGTTTTTTCACAGCTTTGTTAGAACAAATGATTGAAAGACCAAAGCATGCAGGAGACCTTTGTGAGCTGTTTTATTTTTTATCGTCATTGAATCTGTGTGGTTTGTGTAAACTGTTAAATTACTTCTCAGATAGTTAAGAACTTTGAGACATCAGTTCTTTCTGGCTGAAGAAGTATGTAATATTGTTGACTTTACAATGTCTATGCATTTTGGGTAGGGGTGAGGATGGGGTGCAATATTTTCTTTCCTTTTTACTTTTTTAGAGCCATGTGTTCTCTATTATATTTGTTCTCCATTATATTTGCCTCTTGTCGGTTGTGTTTAATATAAAAAATTCAGTGATTGAGCTACAGACTCTAATGGGAGCTTGCATGTGGGTACATATTTTAGACCTGAACTTTATAAGATCTCAGACTTTGTAGTACAGCTTATGGCAAAATGTCTGTTTTGACTGAAATAGAAAATTTGTTGTGCAGATGCTGTTACATCCCTTTTTTATGTCGCTCAAAAAGGTATGGAACAGCCATAAGATATTACTTAGGTACTTCCATCTGGCTCTCACATCTTGGTTCAGATTTGTGTTCAGACCAGCTTCTCTGGCATTGTATGTGGCAGAGACATGCAACTTTGTTTCTAAATGTGATTTGGTGAGTACCACACATTATCCAAAGCATGCAGCTTGCCTCAATTTTGCCCTTCATTTACAGGAAAATTGAAATTTTTCTCATACTTACCGTATTTACCGTATATGTTGGGACACCGTTTTTGTTGGGACACCATACATTAATTTTAAAAGTAACTTTTTTGTGCACTGTATGATCTGGGACACATCGTTTTTTTCGAGTCGTAAGTTGTGGGACACCATTTAAATCATTCGAAAATTACATGTCGGAAATTGCACACCAACTGAAATTTTATTTTAAAAAATATAAAACTGTATACTTGACATAAAACTCTTCAATCCACTGCAGCAGCGTCTCATCAACACAACCCTTTTCCTGCACACGTACGATCTATTCTTTTGGTACATGAATATATATTTAGCTTTCTCATACTGTGAAAAAATGTTAGAGACAACACACCACCTGAAGCGGAAACTGCAAGGACAAAAGTCAGATATTTTCAAATCTGCACTAGTCTTGCCAATTCTCACACTTTTGACGCCCATCTTACAGTCAGTCCATCCAGGAATGCGATCAAAGTACACTAGAGTTTTATCCATGTTAATGATCATATTGTCGGCGAAATGATCTATTCATTACGTGATTTTATTTTGATCCAAATCTTCTGGATGATGCTGGGTCATCGATGTTCGCGCACGAAGCATTATATTGTAAACTTTAAAAACTGTTCCATTGTTTCACTTTATTTTTAAAAATGTCGTGAATACTGGTGAAAAGAAACCCAAGTTAGCTTCCAATCTCGGCCGTCTTTGTTTATTCGAAGCTAAAAGATAAAAAAAATCGGCACACGTAAAAGAATCCAAGTCGGCTTCTGAGGTCTTGCTTTGCAATAAAATAATCTTTGTATTGATATCCTTTTAAAAAAATTCGGCTTCCGAGTCCAAAGTCGGCTTGCTTTGTGATAAAAATAACCTTTGTCTTTGATGTCCTGTCGGTAAGTTCAAAGAAGTTTACTGTTGGCTGCCAGCTGTGTTTATTTACCACCAGGGCTTCTATGTGCTTGGCATTTTTTGTAGTAATTATTACAAAGGTGCACTGATGTCTGCGGATAAATAGTAATAATACTTTTGTTACCGCGCCGGCGAAAAGATTTTCACTTGCACTCAAGTGAAGGTGTTTTTAAATAATGATTTTTTTTGCGAGATACTGTCATACAGTAGACCTGGATAAAAATTATTCTTGGCTATTTTGGACCTAACACCATGCCATGCGTGAATGGCAGTTGTCTTTAATATATCGGTTGATTATTTCCCTCTCGTTTGCGAATTCATCGACATCTGTGCACAAAGCACTATACTGCGTCAAAATTTGTTGATTGTTTCAATTTAGTTTCAAAATTACTGTGAATATAATTGAAATGAACCCAAGTTTGCTTCCATATCTCGGCCGTCTTTGTATATTATATATATATAAATCGGCTCACTTCACAAAATCCAGTCAGCTTCCGATGTCGCCTTGCTTTGCAATAAAATAACCTTTGTATTGATATCCTTTACCAAAAACAAAAAAAAACAAAAACAAAAAAAAGTAACCAAAGTCGGCTTATGAGATCGGCTTGCTTTGTAATAACAATCACCTTTTGTCTTTGATGTCCTGTCGGTAGGTTCAAAGAAGGAGTTAACTGATTGCTTGCCAGTCGTGTTTATTCACCACCAGGGCTTCTATGTTCTATGTGTTTGGCATCTGTGGTTACAATTACAAGTCTCATTGACGTCTGCGGGTAAATAGTAAGGATAATTCTGTAACCTATGCTGGTGAAAAGATTGTCGATTACACTTAAGTGAATGTGTTTTCAAATGATAATTTTTATTTGCGACATAGTCATACAGTAGACCTGGATATAATTCAATCTTGATTATTTTGCACCCAACACCGTGTCATGCGTGAATAGCGTCTTCAAGATATCGGTTGACTATTTCCCTCTTGTTTGCGATTTTGTTGGCTCCAGTTTTCAGTCGGATAACATGTTCAAACTTTGGAGCACAACCACATACAATTGCTTCTCAATGTTCATGTGAAGAACGTGGTGTGTGGCATCGGACATAATTGGTACACGCTACTGTATGGAATCCTACGCTTACGGATTTCGTGGAAATATTTTATTCTTAAATGCTCATGTTGAAAAAAGGAATAAATGATAACAACACAGGTTAGTGTCTTTCTTTTTATTATCAATTCAACGTTTTGTTTATCTATTGTATTGCAACGTGTAGTGGGGTGGGGGAAGCACAAATGCAATACAATTTTATTTCGTTTCTTAAGTCTTGGGACATATGACCAAAGTGAAAAAAATGTTTCACCATAAGTTCTGGGACAGGGGAAAAAAAATTATTTTATCGTGTTCCAACATATGCGGTAAATACGGGTATTACATTTTCATATCATCTTATAAAATGCAGTAAAAAATGTTTTCGTTACAAATTTCTTCTTGGTTTGATAGTATTTGGTTTTTAGCATTAAAAGAGTTGCAGGATACAGTATTCTTTTCTCCCATTGTCCATATTGGAACCCAGAGGAACAACACATCAACTTGGTCAGCCTAGAGTGTGTTAGTCATGATGTATATTGAAACATTCAACCGGTTTCAACATCATGGAATCCTATACAAGATGACTTTTTAATTCCTGAAACATCTGGTTTGAACATCCTTGTCCCCCTATACAAGGCCATACCTAGAACATGTATAAATTTGTATATGAATTCCTAGACAACACAAACTCTGACTATTTAGAGATATCTGACAATTTCAACGGACTATGTCCAAAACTATTCTCGCTGAAGAAAGAATGATTGATCTTGATGGGTATTCAAATGGCTTCGACTTTAATCACTGAAGCCATACAGACCCCACTGATCGAATCCCCAGGATGTTCTGCTGCTTGAAATTACTAGCCAAATTGCCTGGACTCACTTCACGGTCATGTGATGACAGGCATCCTAATCATAAATAACTACGTTGGAAATAGTATGTAAAAAAAATAAGTTTTAAAATAATTTTCTGTACACTGGAGATTTCAGCGAGTGACAGGAAAAATGGGAGATACCCATCATCTCAGGAGGAAAATCCTGGACAGGAGGTCCACATTTATGGTATGGTGGACATATGTATTATGGATCCTGAACAAAAACTCAGAAATTAAATTGGGCTTTACCAAACCATACCAGGTGTTGATCGTGGACTTGTACATTGGGAATTATATTGAAAAGAGAGCACCACTTAAATTCACTTTGCCCAAAATCATTAGCAAGTAAAGGCAGATCTGCGTATTGGGGATTTTGAGGAAAGAAACTCAAATTGGGCAAAACAGGTGTTGCTTGCACATCTTGGGTGTACACCAACAACCTCAATATCCAGAGTTCACCACATAAAAGCAGATGAAACTATATACCAAGAGTTGAAAACAAATAGTTTGATTGGTTTTGAAAATCCAGCATGAAATACAAAATCAGAAGTTGCTATGTGAACACATTAACCATCATTAAAGCCAGAATGACTATGGAAGAGTTGTTCTTGTGTGGGATACATGCATGAGAGCCCATTTGAGACGGTGGTATAATAAAAATTAGGCTTATGCAATTGAGCCAAAGATACCATGTGAATACAACTGAAGCAACCATGAAGTCAAAATTACTCTCAGGATATGGTCTTGTGGGACTTGTGTATAAACAACAAAATATTTGTATGGCTAACACACTGGAAGTGTGACACCTGATCTAGAAGCACAGCTGCTTATTCTTCATGTAGAAAGATTGGAAAAATTTAGAATAAGTTTGCTATATCTTTAAATGTATATGAGCTATTGCAAGCTACAAAAAATGACAGTGGTGCAGCTGATAGAAATTACATTAAACCTGTTAGAGTAATGAAACCTGAGAAAAAAATCAGAAACATAAGCATGTTGATCATATTCTCCTCAAGCTGTCCCTGATGTTTTAAGCAACTTGCACACACTCACATCATCGTAAGTGCAATAAATATTAGTCTGGATCCCTGCTTCAGATGCTTTCTGGAGCGTTGCAGTCTGCTATAGGTATAACAGTTCCAATCGTACAACCTCAGGTGGGTGGAGCTTTAGGTGTAGGGAACATTGTATTCAGAAATAAACAACACTAGCTGTGATTGGTGCAATATGTAAGAGTTGTACTTTCTTTTAGGCTTAAAAAAAAGTTGAGCCTAATGGCAGCATGTGAGATTATGTTAATTCATATCTAGATCATATTTTGTATTTTTATGATTTTTGTTTAAAATGTGGTACGCATAGCAGAAAATGTGTTGTGATTAGATAACACTCCCCCCTGTCTAGTTCCAGCAGAGTTATCTTAAATGTAATGGAGTACCTGGTTCTGTCCTTGTCAAATTGACAATCTAACATTGTTTTCTATGACAGTGTGTGACATACCTGCTGAGGTAGGATACAAAAGTATATTTATTTCACAAAACATTGGCATTGAAGTCTATGGAAAAACAATTGGTACCGTGATACAAAGTCAGGCGAACGCTAACTCCATATTGTGACGTGATCAAAACAAATTACCTAATATGGCACATTTATTCCTTTAATATTCTGTTTGTTAGTAATACAGTGTGAGCTTTACTAATACTTGAAAAATTTGAGCTATAGCAGTCGTTAATTTGTGTTCAAGCTTAACCACCAATTCAGTCATATACTTATGTTTACGAACATTTTTACTAGCAGGCGACGATAAAGGAAAAGGCTACAAACAACGATATTTTGTTAACATTGCACACTGTACACAGCGTCATCTCAAAACGTCTTTCTCGAATTGATTCCTTGATGAATTTTACGTCGAAATTGATATGAGACGATGTACGACAGCCTAAATATAGCCAAAGATTGAATCCAAAATATCACCCTTTTTTACGAGGGGGTGAGTGTAACGATTGTTTTGCAAATATTGCACACGTCATCTAAAATATTCTAGTTGCATTAATCCCTTGATCAATTATAGATCGATATCGATATCTCGTTGCACATGACACCTGAGACTTTGCCAAATATTAAAATCGAAATAGCAAGCCAATTCCACGAGAGGGTGAATGTGACGATATTTGGTCCAATATTGTTCATTCTGACTGCATAATGTAATTTTAAAAGATCCCATTTGGAATCAGTTCATTGATACCTTTTATATTAGAACTGATTAAAGGCCTAACTATTATCTCTTCTATGAAGGTGGGCGGATGGGGGATTGTTGTTGTTGTTTTAGGGTTTAACGCCATTTTTCAGCACATGATAGGCTATACATGGCGGCCAGTATTAATGGTGGAGGAAGAACCCGGAAAAAATCCCGGAAAGAACCACCGACCCACGAGAAGCTACTGGCAAGCTTTCTCACATGCCCACATTGGCTGAATCCGAGACTCGAACCCACGCAGACAGAGGTGAGATGGCAGTGATCCGTAACGGAGAGCACTTTAGACCACTCGGCCACTTGGGACCCGCGGATGGGGGAAGGATTGCGTTGCCTCGGAAAAGCACTATTATTAAATAAACTAAATGTACATGCCAAAATTTTTGATCGGATCTTTATGGTATTAAGTTATATAAATTAAATATCCACTTGTATTACGGAGAAATGTAATATTATTATATGTTTAAATAATTTTTTGAATTAAATTAATTAATTTAAAAACAACACTTTCACATTAAAATTTGTATCATGTTAAAGGAAGTAATGTGCCTTGCCTAATGACACAGAATGAATATAATGCATGTAAAATAATATATCAGTATCCGTGTAAAATTTTTCAAGCAGTGGCATAGCAAGAAATTACAACATTACTCCAACGAAAATAATATCAATATCGATGTAAAATTGATCAATGAAATTTTTGCAATTAAAATAGTGTAGATAACGTAGAGTGAAGTGTGCAAGATTTGCAAAACAATCGTTACACTCACCCCCTCGTATAAGAAGGGTGATATTTTCGTCTTAATTTTTGGCTATATTTATACTGTCGTACATCACCTCGTATCAATTTCGACGTAAAATTTATCAAGGAATCGATTGGAAAATTAATTTTTGCGATGACGCTGTGTGAAACGTGCACTATTAACAAAATGTCATTTTTGTACCCTTTTCCTTCATCTTCGCCTACTAGTTAAAATATTCGTAAAATGATTATATGACCGAATTGGTGATTAAGCTTGAACACAAGATAACGACTGCTATAGTTCAAATCGAAAGTATTATTAAAGTTCACATTGTTTCACTAACAAACAGAATATTAAAAGAATAAATGTTCCGCGGTTCGATTAACTAGATCTCTCCATATGAGGCCATTTATTTTGATCAAGTGACAATATGGCGTCGGCGTTCGCCTGACTTAGTATAGCGGAGTGCAACACAGGGAGCATACGAAGCAGGGAACCAGACTAAAAAAATATGTATTCGTACTTACCTGATTATGAGGTTCGTAAACTCGTTTCATTTCGATTGCCTTTGTTGTTTTAAAACCTCAGTTGAAACAATCTTTGTCATGAGTAAATGAATGTTGAGAAAAGGCATTGTCCAGCTTGTGTAAGTACTGCGACACCAAACCTTGCTCTCCCAATCTTTTGGTAAATTAGTCAAGTATCTTTGATCTGAATTGATTCAATTCTGGGTGTTTCTCTGGCATTCTTGAATGTGCCCTATTTTTCTCTTTCTTTATCAGATACAGCTGGATCCAACAATTTAACAAAATGTAACTTCCAGTAAATGTTAATGCTCCCCCAATTATATTTGGTGCTTTGGCCATTTATTGTTCAGCAAAACGTGAAGTAGCGTCGTTAAATTCATAACTGATAATAAGTGTCTGCAATGTAGCTTCATTTCTAAACTTATATAACAAACTTTATGTATTTTTGGTTTCAACTGGGAAATTACCAGGTTTTTTTTTTTTTTAAAGCTGAATTTCCCATTTTAACATGCCTTTAATTCAATACCATCAAGATACTCTTAAATCAATACAGTATGAAAATCGTAAAGCAACCCGTCTTGTGTATAGTTTCTTTTTTCTTCTTTCTTCATCAAAATGCTTTTTTAATGTTTCCTCTTTCGGTGTTCTAATTCTATCAAATAATGAAATATTATTACGCTCATTTCCGTGGTAAATTCAATTTCAAACATAAATGGCAAACGTTTGTTTCAAAATCATTCAAGTCATTTTGTTTATTCGATTATTTTATTATGCTGATAATATTAAATACCGTACTCAGATGATCAAATGCAATCCATCTCTGTTACATTGCTTCTTTTGGGAAGCTGTTGATGATCACATCGGTAGTTTTTAATTTCCTATAAACTTAAGAAAAGTTGTACTATTTAACCCTAAGATCCAGGGCATCAGTGAGAACTGAACAAGGCAGATTTGAAAACGTTTCAATCCCTCTGCAAATCCAATTTGACATTTAACAAAACAGTGGGTCCACTTTTCACATTTATACTCCGGGATGTTGCTGTGGATAAATTTCAAACAATTCGTTTATTTCTAAAGGTTCCAACAAAATGTTTCGGAAAAGATGCCTTTGAACATTTCAATGCTAATCCAACAACTGAAAATTTTAATAAATCCCGAACATACAGCGTTAAGGTTTGTCGTACCATTAGAGTAAGCAAGAGGAAACATGAATGGCCTTTGTCTCTCGATTATACGTTCAGTCCTCTATTAAATCGATGAAGAAAGTGGCAACAAATGTCACTGGCAGAAAGAAAAGGAGTAAATTCAAACACTTCAAGAAGCATTAAAAATTGTTACATCCTCATCAAAACATCTCGAATACCTCGACCGAAACATTCTCGAAAAACTCCAATATAATTATTCTCAAAACTTGCTAAATGTCAAACAACTGAAAGACACAGTTCCTCTAAATTTCAGATCTACTAATGCTGATGATTACAATAAAACTTTCATTCTCAGGGAACTACCATACTCTCTTGACCCTTCCAACAACCGTATCATATCGCTAGCTCACTGCATTTGCAGCTCCATGGAATCCTCTGTTTTCTGATGTCCACCAAACTGCTAGCATACGTTGAATGTGGATTCAGATGCCAGAGAAGCAAAACAGATGCCCATCTGTCGGACTTCAAGCATGTATGAGAGGAACTGTCATAAGAAAACATACTTGCTTTCTATTTCGACTTGGAGGAGGTTTATGACACCACAAGGACATACGGCGTTATGAATGACGTATTCAACCTATTTAACCTATTCAGCCACCGTCCTGGTCTTAATTGGATATAAAAATAGGCATACATTTTTGAGTTAAGGTAGGCAGCACCTTTCAGAAAAATATCCTCAGGATATGTGTGTGCCTCAGGGTAGCATATTTTCAGTCACCCAATTCAACATGAAAATTAACAGCTTAGAGAAATGCCTTAATTCAGGAGCTGACTACTCATGATATGTCGACGACTACTTGATCTGGTCGGCATCAAAGAGAATCCATACTATTTAACGTAAACTACAGATAAGCTTAAATGAAGTGGCTGAAATTTCTGAAATCTACAACTGGATGCACTTTTGATGATTACATCGAATTTATAATAACCCAAAACTTGACTGTTGTTTTATTCGCGTTGTAGAGGAGAAAAATGTATTAGAGATTATTTTCCAGCGTAAATTAACTTTTATTTCAGTATTAGATACCTCAGGGACAAATGTAAAAAAAGCACTGGATTTTATACGAGCTGTATCATAAACAGATTGAGGAGCAGATTGGAAGTTCTTCCTCCGGTGATATAAGTATTTATGGAGTTCTAAAATTGATTATGGTTCAGTTGTGTACAGATAAGCTTGTATAACGTACCTCCAGAGTCTTGATCGGAATCCCAATTAGGGACGTAGACGTTTGGATGCGTTTAACATTTTTCCTTCAGAAAATCTCTTTGTTGAGACAAACAAACAATCACTTCAGATGAATAAATCTGGCTCTTAAGTACTACTATCTTATATTTCAATCCATCTAATCACGCATATGATGGAGTTTAAAGGTCAAAATACGAAACTTTGTACGCTCAAAAACTAAATTTCATTCGACCTGATAGTATACGAATTAGTCCTCCCTTAGGAACAACAAAATTTCAATTTTGGAAATGCTGAAATAGATTCTATATTTCAGCACTTTGATTATCTTCCCCTCCCTACCATCTTTTCTGACTGTTTTCCGATTCAAGAAGTCCACAATAAACATCCCTTTTCAGAATATAAAACCAAATGAAATCAGAGCCATCTATAATGGTCACATGTTTCTATGTACATACGGTTTGCAAAGCTGCAGACAAATCTCGAGCTTGTTATATAATAACAACTCTATTATTACCACAGAAATTACAACCATGATCACATTTTTTTTAACTACATTGAAATCTCTCCAAAAATGTTTTAATTCGGTTTCCTTTTTCCGTACTGAAAGCTTTACGAGACCTTATCTTGAAAGTCAGATAATATCGCAGATCATATAGAAATATGGTTTACTTATTCAATATGGAAAATATATTTTAAACTCTTAACTGCTTAGTCACATTGGTAAGGAAAGATTAGCTAAGGCAGCCAAAGCTACCCTGTATTCGTCTGTTTACGAATGGGTGATCCCAAATATTTAATTTAAATATTATTTAAATCAAATATGTTTTAAGATTTTATACGGGGTACCTTTGTTTTATTTTTTTATATACCTTTTACTGAATTTAATATATTTGACTTTTATATTTCATCTTGTTGCGATTTATATTTATATTATTTTCCCTAAATATTTAGGGGTAATTCTTCTTTCTTACCAACATGTTTAGATTTTTTTCTTTTAGTTTGCACAATTTAGCCACTATTGTGCTGAAGTGCCGTTAAACGCTAATATATTTATTTATTGTCATTGTTTAATTGCTAAGAGTATAAGTTTATTAGATTCTTAAAAAATGCATCATATTCTAAAATCCCTTTTTTTTAAAAAGGGATTTGTAGCCAGTCTGATGTTGGTCCATTTATTCCATTTGTATGCAGAGGTTCACCATAACAAGAGTCTGCCTCTGTAAATTTGTTACTCATTTGACCATTAATCGTGTGTTTCTTCTATATAGTCAGAACTTGTTTGATTACCTCCCTTGATCATCCCGTGTAAAATATTAGCAGAAAGTCATGCCATAAAAGTTGTAACTTTGATCAAAAATAATAATAGTGTATTATTAAAATAACATATGAGATATAGGGCATGTTTCTGTTCTAGTCTTACACACTTGTCTTCCTTCTTGTATCTATGCGATGGAAGACTAGTAAGCAATGGAGTCTAGGGGTGGTCAATCTAAATGACACTACGACTGATTGCATTCGCAGTTTCATACATCGATATATACGTAACACAGGTGCCGGCCAAATTGAAAGTGCAACAGAAAAAATGCTTTTGTTAAAGTAAAGCTGGGTCTTTGGCTATACATGATTAATCCTGCACAATATATATCTGAATAGAATATAAACTTTCTCAGATCTATTCTTTATTAGAGATAAGATCATCATTTTGGCGACAAAACGGTTCATTAGATTGGAATGTGGGACATAATGAATTATTTCGCCACAAATTACTATGCATGTCCCAGCAATCACACCATGTTTCACTATCAAACATTCCTTTTTTTAATAAAAAAAAAATGCTCATCCCGTTGAATGTTCTTTTAAGAACAATTTTAATTTGGATTGAAATTCCGATTTAAATCATAACAACAGAGGTTAACCAATATATTTATGTTTTGCTCGTGAAAAGCACGCTGCTGGAGTACAGCTCAAACAAGGGAATCAGTTCTAACTTTGGAATTTGTAAATATAAAAATAATGTTTAGAAGAATATTTTATTTTGTTCTAAGACACGAATCATGTAACTTGCACAGGAAATACAAGTGCAAACTAAAGATGTTAATAACAAATTAAATGTTTCAAAGAAAGCATATTTATTACTTCTTTATTGGCCTATACGCATAAGTATTGTAGCGTTACATTTGACAAATGCAGAGAGAGAGAGAGAGAGAGAGAGATTTTGATTTTATTTTGTTTGAGACTTGCGATGTATCGACTATGTTTAAGCCAAGAAGAAAAAAAAAAAGGAGCAAAACCCCCAATTCGCCTCGCTTTTTGTTAATTAGGGACCACCAAATTTTCAATGAACTGTTAAATCCTCCAGATTTATCTGATTTACTGCTTTCCATTACCCTTGTTATTCTTTACATACCTGCCAACCGTGACCCAAAGTATTAATGCTTTCCTGAAACCTTTGACATTCTTTTACAAACCTGCCAACCGTGACTCAACCTTTGCTAGGAAACCTAACATATACCAAGTTCATGCTTGTCACAGGAGACTGCTCTCGTGGATTTTCTTGCTTTAGAAACTCTTCTTTGGGTCATTACCACGTGATATGTGTGACTTGTTTTAATTTATCTTCATGGATGGCTTGACACGGGGAGCTTTAGCAAGGTAAGAGCTACTTGCCTAACCTTGCCATACTTGCTAAAAAATTGTGCGTTTATCTGGAGCTACATTATAATGTAGATAGCAAATAAATAAAAAGGTGAGTATCCAATATATTTTTATGCTAAAGACTTTGCAAATTTTTGTAAATGAAGTAACTGCTTACACTACATTAATCCACGTTTTCTCCCGACTTATGCACTGGAAAGGAATGACGTCATGTCTCTATTATTATTATTATTATTATTATTAATATTATTATTATTATTATTAAAATGGTATATCCTATTGTCATTATTACTATCATCGTAATTAATAATAATAATAATAATAATAACATTATTATAATTCTTCTTCTTCTTCTTCTTCTTCTTCTTTTTCTTTTTAATATTATTATTATTATTATTATTATTATTATTAAAATTATTATATTATTATTTAACATCATGGAATATTATTATAATTATTATTATTATCATTATTATTATTATTACAAATATATAACCTATTGTCATCATCACTATCATTGCAATAATTATCATCATCATCATCATGATCATCATTGTTATTATTATTATTAGTAGTAGTAGTAATAGTAGTAGTAGTAGTATTATATCATCATCACTATCTTCGTCAATATGGATTCTTCTTTTACATATGCTCGTATGTACAAGTTTGGAATTTTAAGTTAAAGTTCCAGTGAATATCCAATAATTAATATATGTTCCCAAGAGTCTCTCTCATCAGGCAAATAGGTCTAATAGATGCATTGCTTTCAAAATCTATTTCTAAACATTTATTACAGATCTCCTGTCCAAAATGAATATATTCCAAGTTATTGCCCTACTTCTCTTGAATTTCCTCGGCAAGGTTGGTCTTATTTTAAATTATTTGACAGACATTGCTTATTTGCTTTTAATATTTAGAGTAATTCATAACATGTCATTTTCAATGATTCAGTTCTTTGTATGTATGTATGTGTGTGTGTGTGTGCGTGCGTGCGTGCGTGCATGCATGCATGCATGTATGTACGCACATAGAGGGACATACATACTTATGTATTTATGTCCATCTAAGTGTATATCTACGTGTATCTGTCTTTCATGTTTCATATTCGACCTTGAATTAGTTCATTTTAAAAAGGAAGAGACTTGCCATGAAAGTAGAGAGAGAGAGAGAGAGAGAGAGAGAGAGGTTTCTTAAAGGAATAATAAATGCTCCGCCTACGCACATAGATCATGATATCGCACTATCCCTTTCCATTCATGAGATGTTGAATGACTCATAAATTCAGAAACCAAAGTCGGCAAATATTCTCAGTATCTCTTTTAATAAAAACATTTGCAAATGAAGGTTGTCTTATCATTTGAAAGCTACGAGTATTTTATGGCAATCGCTGTAGTCGTTTGACGATAAAACTTTTTGTTTTATCCACAGACTCAGGCCGTGTCCTCTGTAGGTAAGTTTCCTGATTTAATCTACATGGATTTGCTTGTGTTTGGGTGAAGACATCTTTTTTCTATTTGGATATGAATGAATGTACGGGGTTAATATCATAAAGTTACTGCTGTTCTTATTGGTTAATTGCGTTCTGTTGAACTGTTTGCTCATTCAGTTCAACGCAAAATAAAGGAAAGAACAATTACTGCATATTAACCCAGTAAAAACATAAATATATAAAAATAATTAATACAAAAATTATGTAACCAAAATTCAGTAAAAATCATTACCTTAAAATCACACAGTTTAACTGAAAATGCAGTAGTATAAATCATAACAAACACTTGAAACAATACGTCAAAGCAATTAATCGTTATGGTTTTTAATCTAGGTTAATTACTACAAAAAGCATCTAAAAATAAGGATAGAGAAAAAGGAAAGAAAAACAGTCGCTTTAAATAGAAAAGGAAAAAAAAAGTTAACAGATTATCATCAACTAAATCAGATAAAGCAACAATGCAATATATATATATATATATATATATATATATATATATATATATATATATATATATATATATATATATATATAAACTGACAACAAACAGTGCGAAACTAATATCTAACTGACCTAAGTGCTTTCGACTCTTTAATGAGTCTTTTTCAAAGGCTAATACAAAACATAGACAAGACAAACAAATAAAACAGAACAACGGTTATGTTTGCGAAAGTGTACATGGCTGTTTCTACAGGAATTCAACCTTTTAACTTTATTATGTGTCAACTAGCTTATTTCAGCATGTTGCTGATACTGGAAAATATTTGTATTGACCTAGAAATCGATGAGCCGTAATGACATCTGTTGTTTGATGTAAATTGATGTAAGCATAGATTATATCCCGGATATTTTATTGTTATAGTAGTCATAGGCTATTAAGCAAATGTAAAGTATTATTTAAAAGAAAATGTGTCGGCTGCAAAGGTAATTTTATTTGTGCATGGTTGTATTTATCTAGTCTTCGTGGTTTAAGCCGCTTGGTTTCAATGTTCTAAGGCGGCGTATCCAGTAAGATTCATTTTCTTTCCTGGATATTTGGACTCCATTTGGGGTTGTGAGCCATTGCAATAAGTGTTATATCACTGGAAGAGGAGAAGTGTTCTGCGACCGGGCTTCTGTACAGCTTCTTTGTCATCCAATCAGATCTATGAAGGTTGATCCTTTTTATGTAGCTTTTCAGTTTTTCATATATGAAGGCTATAGATCTTACACGTGATGAGATAAATGACATTCTCTGTTTTGCACGTTTTGTTTGGACCATGTATTTATAATTTTTCTCTAGTCAATGTGCTAGAATATGTCCTGGTCTCTATCATATATTGACAGGTTTTGCACCTTTTATTTCCACAGGGGCCAGATTGACTAGGGTGGTCTTGATTAGTGATTGGCGTTAGCTTCGCCTTGAAAGGATTTTTGTTTTCCGCTAGGTGACTACATGTTTGTTAGGGAGGATTATGTGTGTGTGACTAGGATTGTTAACGTAGGTTTAATAATTTTTCAGTCATATCGCCACAATGTCGGCAGTGTGGCAGTTGATAGCGATGTCTAGCACTGAAGCATCATGCCGCAGACATGTGGCATCATGTCCCACACAGTCTCATTATCCTGACACCAGGCCGACCAGTCCTAACACTAACCTCTTAATGTTGGGCGCCGAGCGAGGCAGCTGTACGTACCAGTTTTGTAAGTCTTTGGTATGACTCTGCCGGGATTCGAACCCACGACCTCCCGCTTCCGAGGAGGACGCTCTAACCACTAGTCCACCGGAGCAGTGTTAGGGAGTATTAACTTTATTTGCGTCCAAAAATCCACGATGGGCCAGTGTTTCCCCATAATTTTACCTACTTTGGGGTTGTCTGGATGGTAGGTCAGGATAAATGGTATCCTGTCAGCCTTTTCCTTCTTTCCATATTCTCGATCCCCGGCCGAGTCATACCAAAGACTTACAAAAATGGTACTAACAGCTGCCTCGCTTGGGTGGGACATCATGCTCCATGTCTGAAGCATGATGCACCAGTGCTGGACATCACTAATAAACTGTCACACTGCATACATCTTAGTAATATGACTGCAAAATTGTTAAAGCTACGTTAAAAATCCAAATCACACTCACACACACACACACACACACACTTTCCATATTCTAGTAGGTCATCGCGGTTTGTTTGTTTAGCCCTTTGGGTTGCCTCTGTACTCGGGTCTTTGTCGTAGACTCGGTAAATTAAATATTTGTATAGCTCTTCAGACCTTTTTAGGAATGTCTCATTGACGGAGCAAACTCTGCCTATCCTCAGTGCCTGGCGATATGGGATGTTCCTAATGCAATGGTTTGGATGACAGCTGCTTGGGAGGAGATACTGTTTTTTGTCGGTTTGTTTGGAGTACAACGAAAGGATACAGGCATGTAGAGAAGCATGTGAAACTAGAACTGTAGACACCCACAATCCCTCCTGCAGCTTGTCCTAAAACTTCATAACTTTGAATTTAATGAAGAAAACTACCTCCAAATTTATGGAACCGCAATAGGTACAAAAATGGGCTCTTCGTATGGGAAAACTGGAGGATCAACATTTAGCATCGGTTGAACTTACACCACATCAGTGGGTACGCTTTATCGATGATATAGAAATGAAGCCTACTTGAGACTGGGCAGCAACCCATAATGCTGTTCACAATGCCTTGTGGACATTAAATCCAACGCCATGGTTGTGTTGGTCCCCTTTTCCGCTGAAGTAGAGCTTATGCCCTTCATCTGTTGTTATTTCGCAAATGTAATTTCGCCAAAGTTATTTTCTTCCAACGCACTTCGCAGAGACCAGTAATGTTCCAGTTGTACCTCTCCTACTCATGATAGGTTTTATTCAACTTTCCCACTGCCCTCAGTGTTCTAACGTTCCATGTACCGATGATGATGTTGTCTCTCGCACGGATCTTGGTAGTGGGGGCACCAGTAGCATACTTATCACCTCTGTCCTGGTGTGCAGCGGAAGGAGCGGTTATTGTTGATCCGGCCTGCGACCGATCCGGTATGGAAGAATTGTTAGCCGTCTTCATGCGGTATGTCAAGAGCAAGATACAGCCTGGCTGAGTCCATCCCTCTCCAGACTAGATGACCACAGCCGAAATCCACTGATATAGTGTGGCACGCTATAGCCCTGAGCACATGGTCGTTAAGCTCATCTTAGAACCATTCCGCCCTGGCCGTTGACTTCATCGAGGAAGACTTTCGCTCAGTGATGCTGTGCTATCATAAGACTATTTTACCTATAGTTGCGAGAAATACCTTCAGCATCTGCAAAATCTACTCCACGTCTTTATAGTATTCAAAAAGACCTTCGATAGGGTACGGCATGCGCCCTAATGAGCAATTATGAGGATGTACATCAGCTCAAACCTGGTACAGGTTGTTGAGCACCTCTATGACAGAGCTACCAGTGATGACCTCATCAATGGCGGCAGAGGAGAGTGGTTTCGAACAACAGTTGGAGTGAGACAGGGATGTAGACTGTCAACTACACTCTTCCACATTTTCCAGGAAAGGATCGTGCAGGATGCCGTTCATGACCACAAGGGCACTGTCAGCATCGGAGGAAGAACACTAACCAACCTTCGGTTCGCAGATGATATTAATGGTTTAGCAAGTGAGGAACAAGTCCTGGCTGACATGGTTGAGCGCATCGACACAACCTCCACAGCATACGGTATGGAGATTAGCGCCGGAAAAAAACCTGATGACAAACAACACCAACGGCATCAGTGCAGAAATAAAGGTCAGTGGACAGAAGCTGAGAAGAGTCACAAGCTTCAAATAATTCGGATGAGTTATCACAGATGAGGGCTCCAAACCAGAACTACTTTGCAGGATTGCCCAGACAACAGCAGAAATAACAGGGTTGAGACCAATATTGAAAGATGCCAGCATTGCTTTTGGTTCCAAAATCAGGCTGATGCGCTCGATTGTCATATCCATCTTTCTGTATGCTTGTGAAACATGGACGCTCACATCAGATCTACAAAGAAGTATTAAAACCTTCGAAATGAGATGTTACCGCAGAATCTTGGACATCTCAGACATTGACCATGTAATCACCGAAGAAGTCCACAACAGGATCCATCGGATCCTATGAAGACCACTTGACTACTATAAAAAAGCGTAAACTGAAGTGGTACGGTCATGTCTTAAGATCATCTGGACTGGCAAAAACAGTCTTGCAAGGCACAGTGCGAGGGAGCCGAAGAAATAGAGTTAGTCATATTTGGATACCTTGATTAAGATTTATGATTATACGTACGTGTATATACCTTGTAATAACGACATTTTTATCAAAAATGAAATTCGTCGTCTACTGTACACATACATACATACATACATACATACATACACATACATACATTGGAACCAAGTGGCTTAAACCAAGAAGACTATTAAAAGACAGCCATGCACAAATAAAATTATCTTTTGCAGCCGACACATTTAAAAAAACAATTCTCTAAATTTGCTTAATAGCCGATAATGACTACTATAACAATGAAATATCCGGGATACAATTTGCGCTTACACAAATTTACATAAAATAACAGATGTCGTTATGACTCATCGATTTCTAGGTCAATTTAAATATTTTACAGTCTCAGCAACAAGTTGAAATAAGTTGAAATAAACTAGTTGAAACATAATAAATTTTAAAGTTTATTTCCTGTAAAAACAACCATGTAAAATTTTGCATACATAACCGTTTTCTCTATTTCATTTTTTTGTAGACTTGTCTATGTTTTGTATTTGCCTTTTAAAAAAAAACCTCATTAAATAGTAGAAAGCGCTCAGGCTAGTTAGATACTATATACAATTTTTTTTTCAAGCGTTGCTGTACAACTTGTAAGGATACGTCAACATTACATGCACCATGCTACAACGATTGTGTCCGAGACCAAGTGTTTCTTACACCATGATAAAACGATTGTGTCCGAAACCAAGTGTGTCTAACAGCTCATTCATTCTTAATACACATTGAAGTTAATTTGCGTTTACTGTAAATTCCTTATATAAATATCATGCCCAATATTTGTAAATTTTCTATTTTTTAAATTTAAAATATTTAATACTGTTAAAGAGTCTTTGTATTCTAAGAAGCTCTCCCACCCCACCCACCCCGATTCCCCATTAATAATGTAAATTCAGTGTAAATTGTTTAGCACCTAAAATATTTATTCAAAAGCGCAAATTTACTCTTTCAGTATCATTACCTTGTATATCTCCCACACACACAAACACGTGTTTGTGTGTGTGTGTGTGCGTGTGTGCGTGCGTGTGTTAGCCTTTTTTGCCTATATTTTTTTTCTTTTCGGGAATTCCTCAGCTTATTCTGCAACATATGACCAGCATTGATCTAATGAGCTGTTAAGTCCTACACACACGCTGTCTGTCAGTAGAGGTAAACAGACACCTAAATATGCACATTTTTGGTCGATTATCTGCTTCACTGTTTTGATAGCTTGGTCTGGTTGGTCTCTTGCCTATGTAGATGCTACCACGTGGTTTCTAAATCGTGTATTTAAGTCATTCTTTAAATTGAAAGGCCAATTTGAGGTTGAAAATGATAAAGTAATATGATTAGGCATTTGTCGTGTGAGAGTACATCAGGTGAACGATTTGGTCTTTGATACGTTTGTCATCTGGTGATTACCTCACACGTGTCATTTATAGAACTTAATTCAAAGCATTGGTACACACAAGGAGTCTTCCTACCGATGGAATCAAACAACGTCTGCGTGAGTCTGGCTTCGACAGTCCATGTTTTCCTTATTTCCAAGGACACCAGGACAGCAGTCGTTGTCAACTGAAAGGTTATTAAGCGAGCAAACACTATATATATATTTGTGTCTAACCACTTAATAACCACACATCTAGAAGTTTTAACGATTTCGGACTTAAATATTTTTCTTCTTTCACATTTGTATGATTAACCATTTTAAGTCAACTTTTAGTGCTTCACGTGATGCAATACAAAACACGACCCAAACAGCAATTGCAATAGAATTATAAAATTACTATATACGTATAACGAAAAATATGAATATCCAGGGAATCCCATATGCTAAGAATGTAGGGAGGGTCAATTTTACGGAACTAATCAATTCTTTCATAAAGTCTCATTAATGCTATACAATATGACGTCTACTCCTATAAACTGATTAATTACTCGGGTTGAGAAATTTATTACCAACAACAACTCCCCGTAAAAAAAAAATAATTACTAAAATTTAACAAAGCTATAAAAGGAAATATAAATACAAAAACAGGTAACGCAGGTTTATTAATTGTAAATATACATATTCGCCGTAATTGTAATATAATCTCGTAAAAATACAATCAATTTATAACTATAATTAATGGCGTTGATTTCAATACTGAACTATATAATGGCCATTATTCGTGAAATCATTCACAGTTGTACTGTCTGATCAACAGCATTACGTCTGGAATCTCTAAGTGGCAGTTAGGTGATCACCGAGTTCTAGTCGATGAAGATAATACACTTGTGGTTTGCAGAACTTAAATTGTCAACCTTTTTTTATACGATGTACTATAATTCTTATATAATAAGTATACTCCTTTAGCTAGATCAAGCCGTCAAGTACACTCAAGTTTCATTTTCATACGGTTTTATCTATTGAATCTATCAGTTGTTACTATCTATTGTAGCAAAATATAACTGTGTGAGATACCAAAATGACAGTTTCATCATGATGTTCCGACTGGACAAGAAAGAGGACAATATTGTAAAAATCCATGCTTTGAACCAGGTCACAGATCAAGTCATCGACACATGCTTTGTTTCTGGTACGGGAACAGACACAGATCTGTTCCAGATTGACGTTCTTGTAACTGCAAATGGGCTGGCCAACAATATATGTGGGATGACTGTTAAAACGGTACATTTATGCTATTTTTCAGGGCCCATAGACAGATAGATAGATAGAGATAGATGATATATATATATATAGATAGATGGGAATTTACCTTATTGAATACATATACTAGAGGTGGATAGGAAAATATCCAGATGAATAGTCTACGTATAATTATATACAGGCAAGTAATGATTGTTTAAATGTCAGTTGAAATTATTGAAAATGAAAACTGTAGTTTAATATTATGCTTTGAATATTTGATTGACACTTGTATGTCAGTATATAACTAGTGTTCATCTTTTGAAAATGACATACTGAATGGATTATATTTGGATAAAAGGGATTTTTGGGGTATTGTGATAATAAAATGCAACTGATATCTTTACGAAATATACCCAGAACGTAATATATGTTGTTGAAATGCAGTAAATACCATCAATATACGATTAAAACCAGAGCATTATCATGATATGCGGTGGCTCAGAGCTCAGCGTGCTAGACTCGTGACAGAAAGGTTACGGGTTAGAATCCTATCATCGAACCAGCCTGGGTCGGCAATCGCAGTTTCCCTGAGCAAGGCACTTTAAATAATTATCTAGTTACCAAACAACTCTGTATGTTTATGTGTCGTAAACCAAGGCACGCCTTTCACAATTTTGAACGAACGTCATTTGCTGATTCATAGAATGAACAGTCTGGTAGATATTGAAATTACGGTCGTGATAAACGATATTACTTCATCCAGAACAATAGACAACTCTGATCCTTATACAATCAACATTTCTCATAATACAGTATCAGCGATTTTCAACGTATCAAACTTAAATGGGGGAAGTAACCTATTTGCATGCGTATCTGTGTGTGCATGCACGCATGTGTGTGCTTGCGATTCCCAACCTAGTTAATCTGTAAGAAACAAGAAGCATGATGACCTTGACCTTTAATATCAAGAGCTGTGCACGATTGGCACATTTGATCGTACTGATATTTCCTTTTTATCTCGCTTGTCACAGTCCGGAGACTACCAATGGAAATTCCGAGTGTATGATTCAGACGACACAATGAGAGGCCCCCTTGATGTAAATTACATCGTTACATGCCCCAAGATTGGAACAACCGTTGGTTGGGTGTCGCTCAGCGTAGATGTCAGGCAAGTGAATCCCGCCCCTGTAGTTACGAAGCTATTCTAGTGGAGTGTTCACTCATATTTTGATATTATGTCCTTCACAAGCACCGTATTTTTAAAACTCTCTATATCAAGAAATAAGTTGGCATATTTCGAACATTTCTTTGTTATTTAGTTGATTGATTTCTAATCGTCCAGAACGTGCACAACAGAGAATGTCATTTTAATCAAATCTGCGCACGTTGGAACGAATAGTGGTATGCTAGTGAAGTGAAACTCTCTGACTATCGAATGTGCAAGACAAGGAAAGAAAGAAAACCAACAAATCATCTAGGCAGAAAGAGCGGAATAATAGAATTGCTAATTCTTACAAGTAAAATAAACAGCGTTAACATAATAGTTTCCTTTTCTTACATGATTATACATGAATCTAATACATTATGACAAAACAAGACAATACTAATTTCTGTTTGTTTGTTTTTGTGGCTTGCTTTCTTTTCTAGGTAAAATTTCCATTGTCAGTAGAATATTGCAACATTGTACTTTTCCATCAATTTCAGACCAGATCGACCTCTTGCCGTACAATTCACTCAAAGTGATCAACCCGTTTCAAAGCTGAAGGTCGGGGATGTCTTCAGTTATAAGGTCTCGATCAATCCCTCTGTAATTGGAGCTAGTCAATGTGAGCAGCTCCTGTGGATATATTAAATACATTTAAGTACAGTTAAACCTGTCTAAGAGGACACCTTAACATAATGTACGCATGATCCGGATTTCACCAATAAAACTTAAGTTTTGCTTACGGTAGAATCCAGCGATTGGATTTGAGGAAATTTAAATCTGACTTAAATCTGACCAATAAGGTTGTCTTATACCTAAATTTTGCTTTAAAACTTGTGTTGGTGAAAATGGGTCCTGTTCGTCATGGATAACATCTATTAACTCCAGCATTAACTTCAACCCCTACATACAAGTCAATTGTCTAATAATGACAACTGTTGTGGTCCTTTGGGTATCAGATATCAATGTATTTTTTCTCTTCTCTTCTCCTCTCTTTTCGTTTTGGTTTTTTATTTTTTTATTAGGGGTTGGGGGAACGGTACTTTTAGCAAATTATTGGTTATATTTTATGCAGAAAAAATTGGAGCCAAGTGTCATTCCCAACGATATAGGAAATATTTTGAGTGTCAGCTTTGGTGAATAAAGATTAAAGTTATTCAACCAGTTGAATAAATACCGTCGAAAATGAATTAAAACCATTAATTGTGACTTGAATATTTACTTAAACTTGTCTGATATCCTTAGTTGTTAATAACCTTGTTCTATCGTCCAGTGGCGTCACTCGGGTCGGTGTCACCCAGTGCGGTAGCTCATGGTGTCACCCCCATGGTCCTCCTTCCGTAACAGACCATACAGAATCCTTAGTAATGTCATTTTGGTGTCACCCCCTCTGATGGTGTCACCCGGTGCAGTCCGCACCCCCCACATCCCCCTAGCGACGCCACTGCTGTGCCTGCTAGTCATGTATTTAACTATGATCGGTTATCCGCTTATGAAATCCGACTAGACCGAGCAGTGTGTGCTCTGTAAAATTTGCAATTTTTCATTTTGGTGTCACCCCTCTGAGATGGTGTTACCCGGTGCGGTCCGCACCCCCATAGCGACGCCACTGCTATCGTCTGCATTAAAGTAGATTTATAAAACAGTGAAAGACGCATTCCTTTTGATCATATGCCAGCACCATCATTTTTTATTTTTAAATGAAGAGCGGAGCTGTGCCGTACTGTATATCAAATTTCTTATGTTGAGGCACTGTTTAGCTACGAAGTTTATACATGTTATAGTCTTTTGTGTGCTTGTGTGCGGGGTTTAATCATCCGTTAACATAAAGATTCTGACCCATTTGCACGGATTAAACAAGCCCCATCCTTTGGTTACGTGTCTTGCAGATGACCGGATAGTAAAACTGCGTAAACGAAAGAAAGAATGACGAAAAATGTAATAGTATATAATAAAGCAATATATGATATCAACAAAATAAAAAATCGAAATTCAAATACAATTTACGATCACTTTCCTTTCAATATAATACAAAATGAAAGAAAACACTTACACTAAAAGCGCACGACACCGGATCAATTGTTGTAACTACTACTTCTGCTACTACTACTACTACTACTGCTACTACTACAGGATGACCACATAGATTTTGCATAAATTCCTTGCTTTTTTGTGCTCACCTTTTTGCGAATATATTCCACATGTCTATAAAATCGATACCGAAGTCTGTAGAAATTGCATTGAATTAACGTACCTACAATTCTTATGGTGTTTTTCCCTTTAGTCATTTCTCTGTATGCAGTATGTTTAATTATCAAAGATATTCAGGACAAACTTTTAACTTTAGATAAGGGATTTCGCCAAAAGTCTTATATTTAGTAATGTAATTTACATTATGAAAAACATGCAGTCTCGGATTATAAATCCATATATCCGCAACTATGGTGAACTACTGCTGCTGCTACTACTATTGATTCTTCTTCTATTACTACTACTACTAAAAGTCTAGATGACAGCCATCATCAGCAGAAGTTTGAAGTAGATACACTGGCATTTGGGATGAAAAAAGATTCAGTACTGCATTAGAATAGTATTTGACATCCTTTCTATCCTTTACATGATGGTTAGCCTTGAATGTGCAATGTCCGTTTCACATTGCATGTACTCATCCAATCCATTTAATCCAAACAGGACTGAAGAATTAACAACACTATGTGCAACATAAATAAAAAGGATTGATATATGTTACTACTCGCCCAAAAAAATCTCAACACCCACCCACCCCAAAAGGCCGTGCAAACTTTGTCTCTTGTATTAGCATCCCCAACTGAGAGAAGTGTCACGTGTAACATTTACATTACTTGTCACGTGTAACATTTACATTAGTTATCACGTGTAACATCTACACTACGTGAGCAACTTCAACTGAACCATATGGCTGTCATTGAAGATGGCCATTCATGTTTGTATATTAAACTACAACACACCCTAACATCTTTATTACTGAGTAATTTCGATGGCCAAGTCGGTGATTTATCATGGTCTCTGATATGTAATAAACGGGACATCCGGATATCAACACAATCTTCTAAATAAACAACAATAAGTAATAACCGCACATACAGAGTTATTAGTATCTGTAACAAAATGCCATATGTGATTGTAACTTAATGTGCAGCCAATGCGAGTCTACATGCCGGGTAATACATCCAGACAAAGTCAAAATAAACAAGGATTATACGTTGTCTATGGACATGCATGGCATGTCCTGTTTCTGATTTTCAGCTATTCCGAATGTTTATTATTATTTGTAGTCATTCAGAGTGCCAGAGGGATCTACGTGTACAACTGCGATGTGTCGAGTGACTCCCAGTTCCAGAGGAATGTCTACCCTATTATCGACGAAAATGGGTTTGTATGTGCATGCCATGAACACGCAGACACACAACATACAGTCACATAATAAGGGTCTGTATAAAAGTCATGATTAGAGGGTGCCGTAGAACCATTAAACTAGCGGGGTTATCACATTAGATTTGTAGCAAAAATTGACAATTTCAGTTTACTATCAGGAACCTGTCGCACAATTAATATACATTAATTAAACATCAATAATAATAATAATAATAATAATAATAATAATGAGGACTTGGTACAGCGCCTAATCTTTAGAAGCTCTAAGCGCTTTACAACATTAGACAACACCTATAACATAAAAAAACATATATAATGATATGATTTCATAAAAAAACACCATGAAATTAGAAAACATAAAAAACATGCTGAAAATATTTAAGTTAGGAAACATTATTAGGTCTTTATGTTTGTTCTTGCAGTCTAAATAAGTGAGTTTTAAGAGCACTCTTGAATGGGATCACCGTGTCTTTGTGTCTAAGTTCAGTTGGCAATTCATTCCACGTTGCTGGGCCCTGGTATGCAAAAGAACGCTGTCCATATGACTTTTTTTTCATAGTGGGAATGATGAGTATACGATTGTCAGAAGAGGAGCGAAAGTAGCTTGCTGGTGTGTACACATGGGTGAGGTCGGATAGGTATGTTGGACTGGAGTCCGTGAGTGAAACATAGCACAGAGAACAAATTTTGTGTTTGATTCTGGATCGAATGGATAGCCAGTATAGGGTACAGAGCAGCAGGGAGGTGTGCTCTGATCGATCGTGGTACTCTAAGTATGATCCGAGTAGATGTGTTTTGAACTTTTTGAAGCTTCTGGAGTAGATATTGAGATGAACCAGACAAAATTTAGTTACAATAGTCCAGTCTTGAAAGTACTAATGAACACACAAGTGTTTAGTGGCATCAACTGAAAGATATTTGCGAATGGAGCTGATACATCTCAGCTCAAGATATGCAGCCTTGCATATGTTCATGACATGTTGGTGCACTGTGAGAGTACTGTCCAGAGTAACATGTAGGTTTTGTACTGACTGTGTGGATTTAATGTTGGTGTTGCTGATATTTATTGTTTGAGGTAAATGATGTGAATGAGAAAGTCTTTTTGTTGTGGTCAGAATGGCCTCAGTTTTATCATCATTCATCTGCATCATGTTACATGTCATCCATGATTTCACATTAGAAATGCACCTCTCTGCACCTTGGATGGTAGCATCAACATCAGTTGGGTGGCTAGATTTGTATATTTGGGACACTGGATGATGATCTATGACACTTGAGAGCGGCGGAGTGTATATAATGAAGAGAACAGGTCCAAGAATAGACCCCTGTGGAACACCACAACATAGATTAACTGGACTGGAGTGTAGTCCATTTGCAGACACAATTTGTGTTCTGTTCATCAAGTAGGACCTGAATTACGGTAAAGCTGTATAATGAATGCCAAATACATGCTGGAGACGGTGAAGTAATATATCATGGTTTATTGTGTCAAATGCTGCAGACAAATCAAGGAGGGTGAGGACTGTAATCTTTCCGCTATCTAAGGCAGAGAGAATTTCATTAACTACTTTTAGAAGAGTAGTTTCAATACTGTGGCAAGGGCGATATACAGATTGTACATTGCTGAAAAAAGACTGTTTGAATTCAGATGATATACAAGCTGGGATAGAACTACCTTTTCTAAGACTTTTTTTATATGAATGGGAGATTAGAAACTGGGCGGTAGTTCTTGAAATCGTTATCATCGAGTGTTGGTTACTTCAGCAGAGGCTTTAAAATGGCAGTTTTGAAAAATGATGGGAATTCCCTGGGTGAGAGGGAGGTATTAATAACATCAGTTAGTGCAGGCAATACTGGATCTAAGCACTCAAGCAGCAGTGATGTTGGAGTTGGAACTGGATCAAGTTCACATGACTGTTGCACTCTTCATCACGTTTGTACGTACTAACTCTATGGAGCCAGGTTCACACACACACACACACACACACACACACACACACATATATATATATATATATATATATATATATATATATATATATATATATATATATATATATATATATACATATATATATATATATATATATAGAGGTTGATTTCCATAAGCACACCATGGCAATAAACACTGCATGTAAAATAAAGGTAATAGGTGCTTATAAAATATCCTTGGAAATGTATAACTTAGTCTGTTTGAAAGAATAGCAGGATATCACTTCCGGCTGTTAACCTACAGATCTACATAAATCTGCAAAAATCTCCAAAAATAAACACTAATTCGAAATTTATGGGGAAAAATCTGTACGCATGCGTAGCCTAACAACAACCATCGTTAAACGCAAAAATAGACTACATAAGTTTCAAGTTCTCTAGGATGTCCCAAAATTCCTTCTTGAGAGACACAACAATCAAGACTGAGCAATTGCCGATTCAGATTATTCCCACCAAATGGCATGGAATGTAAGTCGTGTATGTCCGTATTGTAACAATTGAATTACATGCTTAAAACATGGATACACATTATGTTCATGACGTTATGTTGTTAATATTTATTGGTTTTAAATGCCTGATATGTTACAAGTGAGATTACTTGAGTAAATGACTAATTCGGGCCAATGTATAAACATATTAATCCATCTTATCATATTTGATAATGGAGGTGGATGGAGTGCGAATCAGTATGTGGTTTTCGCATCCAGAGCTAAATAACACTTAAATGTTCGTTGTTTTCTTGACAGAAAACTACATACTGACCCGAACTCCATCCACCTTTATTATTGTTATACATTGTAGATGCAGAGTTTCCGCCTCGCCCTACGCTCCCGCCTCAGACTTTAAACAGTCCAGTTCTAGTTCAGTCTTCCCAGTAGTCCTGGAGGCCAAAGGGGCTCGTGTTCAGACTTTGGGAGAATCAAATAATGTATACTTACGATGCGACTACGGAATATGTACGGTGGACAATGACCAATTTTGTTTACAGGTAAGTGAATCAAAAGCTCAATGCTAAATATTCAGCCAATGTCCATAACATTTAGAGACGAAAAACAATCATCTCCTGTGAAAATGTTTCCGCATTAATATTTAATTATGGTAACCAATATTTTAATTTTAAAAAAGTATTCCGGCAATCTGGTTTTGAATCAGACTATTTCGTTTTAATATATATTGATGCCAAACTCCACCATAAATGCCAAGGTTAAAGCCTCAGCCTGATCAACATATTCGGGATAAAGCTGTATGCAGAATGTAAAAGGCATCATTATTTTTTTTTTTAAGAGATGTCTAGCCACAGTTTCAGCATCTGCACAGATGGCCAGCGAAAAGCTTGTTCCCAGTTCACCCCTAGTTATCACAATCGAGACAACTTCCACTACTCAGTCTACGACGACAACAACTCGCACTTCAGGGGGAGCAGGAGCAGAGGCAGCTAGTAAGTAGTCGTTTATATTTTTTCATTAAGTCATAACTGCTATTTTACCAACAAAATCACGGTGTTTAAATTTGCTTACGAACTTGATCAATGTGGCGTTAACCCTTTAACTTATACGAAAAATGATATGAGGTGCCTGGAAAAGTGGAGTGGGTGTAAGAAAGTTAGCAAGTAGTCGGTTGGATGGAATCCTTGAATGGGGCTTGGGGCAAAACCCATTATTCTTATGCATTTTAAGCGTTTCCATTGCATACTTGTAATCATCTAACTGTAGAGAAAAACATACTGCATGTCGTTTTCCACGCATTTCTTTTGATGATTGTTTTGTTTTTGTTTGGGGGTGGGTGGTAAGTATTCTAAAGTGCTGGCATTTCAGATAACTCACACATCTCACATCTGTCTGCGTGAGTTCGCGTCTCGGTTTGACAAATGCGAGAAAGTTTGCCAGTAGCTTCTTGTGGGTCGGTGGTTCTTCCCAGGTTCCGCCTCTACCAAATATACTGGACAATTATGAAAAGCATATCTTAATGTTGAAAGTAGAGTTAATCCATACACAACCAAACCAATCATTTACGGGAGATATAAGGTCGTGCCGGCTTCGACATCCTCCATCCGCTCCTGTATTTTTATTCTTGCATCGGAGATAGCATTTGGGAATTTTGTCACCAAGCTTAACTGAAATTAATTTTTGAGAAAAATCTGTTATTTTAATACTTTTAAAAAAATCAGTTATAGGTCGTAGCATGCTTATAAAGTGCAATTTACATGAATACAATAATAACTATTTTTGGTGCGATTTAATGTAGATCATTTATAACTGGTGCTGTACCAAATATCCATCTTGAAAATGACAGCTACAGTTAAAGTGGATATGTGGTTTCGTTTTTGTTTTTGTTTATCACTTACAGAAACAGCAGGGTGTCAAATTATTTTCGATGTCATTTACGATAAAAAAAATAATCGTCGGAAATTGATTATGATTGTGCAGGATTTTCTGACTCACTACTTTAATGAAAAATTTCATTCGCCCAGATTTAAAGATCTTGCAATTGAGATTGGAAGAGGTCTGTAAATTATTCTTTTCACTGACTGTCACTGTTTTGTGTTGTAATTGTGTTTCTTTTTGTTATAAGAGACAGAAACTTTTAGAAAACTTTATAGGTTTGTATAGTTTAGTCTAAAGTGTGACAAATGTTATTCCTTCGTTACAGGTAGCGACACAGTTATCATTGCTGTGATGAGCTCCCTTGGGGCTCTTCTGCTGATAGGCGGCATTATTGCTGTAGCCATCTGTCTGTATGCAGCCAATAGGAAGAAAAAGAAATACAATAAAGATCATTTAACCGACAACGGAAGTTACGGTTTCTATGACAACAACTACTTCCATGATGATGCAAATTTTCCGCAAGTTCTATACAGATATTAGGACAAGGAATCAGTAACTCTTGGTGCAAATCATTATTGCCCGTACAAAACTTTGTGTATATCATTTTGAGGAACTAGAGTTAAATTGTCAGCTTTGAAGTTGAGTTAATTCTTCATTAAAAATATTTCAATATGTTCATAAACAATATGCTGGAAATAAAAGCATTTTAGAGATAAATAGTTTTGTTCTTGTTCAAGGTTCCACTTATCTACACATTATCTACATGTTTATTTTATATATACTTGAATCCATTAGAAATATATGCAATTAAAGAAATACATTTCGTATGCCATACTATGAAAAAGAATTTAGTATAATAATTATATCATAATATTATTTTGCGTTGATGTTATAACTTAAATTGCAACCAGTATTGTAATATATATATATATATATATACACACACATACATACCTACACATACATACATACACACATACATACCATACATACATACATACATAAAGTTGAATCATTGAAAATGACATATACCGGTTCCAATTATTTTAGTTTATATTGCGATTCCCTTTTGTCTTTTGTGTTTGCATTTCTCTTTCTTCTTTCTCTCTTTGCAATAGCATTTCATGTTCTCCTTTGTGCAGTAGCACATGGATTTCTCTTTCTTCTTTCTCTCTTTGCAATAGCATTTCATGTTCTCCTTTGTGCATTAGCACATGGATTTCTCTTTCTTTTTGCTCTCATTGCATTTCTTTTCTCTTTACCCATTTGCAATTGCAACACTTTCCTCTGAAACTGAAGCCTTCTTAACTATAATTCCATCTTGTTGTTTTAACTGTAGTTCTCCTTATTTGCTCTCCGAATCAGATACAGTTTTACCTATCAAACCCAAAATCACTTTTACCAAGAATACTCTTTTCCACCAAAATGAACCGACATATTCTTTATCTCTTGCTTTCTTAAAGAAGTCTTCGTTTTAGAACGATAATAATGTCTTGTAAGCTCAACAACTCTAGGACTCTAATCCTTCCTGGCTAGGATCTGAAGCAAAGTTCTCCATTTTAGATGACATGGTGAAAATTTGTTGGTTTTACTAATAATTTCTTAACTATCTGAAATTAAAATACCAGGCACTAAGATAATTCCAAACCAAAGTGAATTTAAATTTCAAAAGTAAACTGCTATTTTCCTGAAATAAAAAGATTCGTATCACGGACGAGCCCCCATTCTTATTGTTCCGATTCAATGGTCTTAAAATAAGTGACAGAAAGAGTGAAAATCAGCAAGTTTTATAAATTTAACAAGTAATGTATTTCCTTAAAATACCAGTTGAAAAATTATAAATAACTTACAGTATGGTGAGTGAAATATTTGTAATTCCAGAATCTCCTACTTGTCAACGAGGTCCTTTAGCAGATAACCAATCAGAAATTAGGTCACCTGCTTATACTTGGGAGAATCCCATGATCTGAACTCAAATTCTGTTAAATTCGTCAACAAGATAAAGGGCCACAATACAATATTTACTCAAATGAAAAGACCTAATCCCAAAATACAAACGCACTATCTTGAAGCTATGTAATGTTTTTAAAAATGAACCTTATAATCCATAATGATAAAAATAATACACATGATATAGATATACATAACAATATGTATGTGTATGTATGTATGTATGTATGTATGTATGTATGTATGTATGTATGTATGTATGTATGTATGTATGTAGAAGTGATAACGACTTTGAGTACTGATGATAGTAAATATTTGTTGACTGACATTCAAACTGATTGATTGATTGATTAATTGATTGATTGATTGACCCATTCATTCATTCATTCATTGAAAGATTGATTGATGTTTTGGTTGCTTTTCAGTTTATCGTTCATCATTTTTTATACGGAAGATATAGGAATTCGAGTTGTCTTAATTTTAAGGTCTATATTTTCCAGTTCGTTTCTACAATGGCCAATCCATACTTTGTTTCAAATATCGTGATTTTTATATTTATGAAAAAAACGTTTGAGTGTAGTTGAAATAAATATGACAAGGAATATCAGTTACTGCAAACATCTTTGCGAAATTTTTAAATATGAATTAATTCATGAACACATATCATAAAAAGATTGTATAAGCTGACCCTGTGGACTTTCTTATGTTTGACACTAATTATAAAACCAAAACCATTTTTGCTTATGTTGGTCAGAAAAATCGAAATGAGGAGAGTAAATGTTCTATACAATACTTATGACACGTTAAATAACTGACACGATTAGATGTAAAAGAAACATGAACCTATGTTTTAACTTACGGCACTACTGTCACGTAAACAGCGATAATAGCATGGATGGTGGCCAAAAATCATCTGGTTTAAAGATTCTTCTACACAGTTCTGATGGCGACATTTTCAGGCTGATGCTGAATTCATTATACTTGAGGAAGTTGTACTTTTTGTGAAAAACGGATATGAAAATTAATTATATGAAAAGAGTCCTCTAATTTTATCCATATAAGTCTTATACTAAATTATTGCCTGCAAAGAGTGAGGTATGTTATCTATCTGATAGATAAATGGGTGGTGGGGTGGTGGTGGTGGTAACATATTTAAAGTTAATTTCTCCCTAGTTTCAGATTGATCTGTTTTCTTTATTTAAAAAATGGGCGTTTTCCCTAAATGAAATACCTTAGATACTTAAAGACTTCATTCTCCACGTATCAACTTCAAATAGCTTACTTGCTGGCGAACTAAAATTACATTTCATCTGTTCCCAAAAGATCACGCATGACTAACTTTATGATTTAGGTGGGTTCGTTTCAATATGTTAATAAGGGAGGATACAAATTTGCAGGAAACCGTATATACGCTACTATTAGTGTAAGCGTCAGTGAGTCGTGTACAATAAAACATCAAGAAATGTCCTTTACAAAAATAATTGCTTTTTAATCGCTTCGGTGTAATGCACATACAGGCCATTTTGCATGGGGAGCAATGTCCTTCTTAATATCATAGCTATAATTGAAATTCAATACGACAATCACGTCCATCACACATCTTGTATACTAAACCGTTGTTCAAGGCGAGTGGTTTACGAAAATACACGTGCGTGAACCGTAACTGCGGAGTTTTACAAGGTCAAAAACAAAGATTTCCCGAATGTAAGAAGGATTTTGATGGCGGATGTAATTCTAACCTGATAAAGAGGTAAGTCAAAGATGGAGTTTAGGTTCGTGTCCATATAATTCATTACAAAACAATTCTAAGTATAAAATGGGGAAATTGTGCTCAAAATTATGTCAAGTAGAGAGATTAAGCGGGTGATGTTAAAAGAATGGCTTTTTGCTCAGTCGATAAAAATGTTAAAATAATATTAAAATATCGTGGATTGCATGAAAGACGATCTTATTTGCTTATAAAAGTCACTACAATTCTATTATATGCTAGTAGCTGTAGTATTCGTCGTTCAGTTATATGACTCGCATTAAAGAGAAGAAAATGCATTCCCCTATTTAATTCATCAAGAACTTCTGACCGAATTGTAAGGCGAAGAACTCAAGAAATCCCTCAGATTGCCAGTTTAAAAAAAAATAAACCTTAGTACCTTTTCGATCAAAGCCTACATTCGAAATATTTGCCATTTCACTTGCAGGTTATCTTTTATACGATGGCGGGTAACTTGTTGCTGACTCAGGTGCTTATTCTGGTAGGGAAAACAATAGGTCAGACATGATTTTACATAGAGGCATGTATATCGGACACCTCCTAAAGTGGCCAAACTATTGATCCTAACATTATCTGGTTTAGGGAAGTTCCACTGTACCAATATTAGGTCGGCTAATCAGATCAAGACTGGAATCTATTATCGGTCCATTTCTATCGATATATTATTCAATTTTAACTGTTTAGGAAATGTATTACAAAGAAAATAGGGTGGATCGATAAATTTATTTATACTGGGCGGATCTATAAAGTGGACTAAATCATTATAAATTGCACACCACGGTCCTTTTAAATTACGTCACAAATTAGTCATAAGATTATTTAATATTTAGATTTTTCAAAAGGACAAAATATTATCAAACCGAAGAGGAATGACAATACATCGATTACCTAATTTCCATATCGATAAATCACACAAGCACTTATAACTATCGTCCAACTAGACGAGGAGTGAAGTTGGATGCATTTTCAAAGTAAACGGTATCGTATTTTCGAAATTACAAAATCGCTTATCCATAGATCTTTTTAATATTTCAAATGTAAACATTTCACTTTCCTTTACATCATCAACTCATTGATAAGAGATAATATGACCTTTTTGCATCAATATACGCTTGAGCTCAGAATGTAAGCATTTTGAAATCTCTGTGTGTGTCTGTGTGTGTGTGTGTGTGTGTGTGTGTGTGTGTGTGTGTGTTGTTTTTTTGTATACCAAAGAATTAAATCTTAATTCTAATCAACAGGCTCTGGTGGCACTTTTTGAGGGCAGCTGACAATCCAAGTGGTATTCCACTGAATGGCCATGACAACAAAGGAATGTGAGAGAGAATAAGAAAGATCATTTAATCTGCCTATAGTTCTTTCATAGAATATATTAAATATCGATTGTTAAGATGAAATCCTGTAAATGCTACCTGTCTGTTTCTTTGGGTGCCGCACATTTGTTCATTATAATATAATTAATTTTCTCTACATTTTTTTCCTGAAAGCACCTGCAATTCCGCCTGATCCAAGTCTAAAAAGAATTCTATTAAACCATTGATAATATGGCTTTCATTATGATTCATTATTGAATAGCATTAGAAGCAGAATAAATGAAATATATTTGGTAAATGTGTAAATGTTTTGTCCCATGTTGTAATTATAAATACGTAGTTTTAACAAATACTTTTGTTTGTCACAAAAAGAGTTGTCCTTAACAAGGTGAAACTTGTTATGCTTTTCAAAATGTAAGACATAATCATGAGTATATAAGAAGACGGAGCTATACATTGGATTACGTTTTGATTAGAGAGAATCATACAGCACTCATTGAACTTCGTTAATTTAACTCTAATTGTGCTGTATTTACTACCAATTTAATGTTATTTTTCAAAAGCCTGTTCTTGTTTGTACCGGAGTACTCTGCACCATAGACAATTCTACCGAAATGACGATGAACTTTCGTCTGAGGCTCAATGGCGAACCTCTCTATAAGCTGTGGGCGACTGATGCCAGCAGAAACAAATACCCAAATTGCACCTTCACAGGAAACGGAAGTAATAGTAGTCCATATGTGTTAACCAGGAAGGTCAACTTTGCAACTAATACTGAAGTAGCATCGAACTGTGGTATGCGGATGGTGAGTATTGCTTCAAAACATAGTAATTCACCCACATAAATATACGTTTAAATAAACATCTTTTAATTCATTTACATATTTTTCTTTGATACCACTTAGACATTTATAAGGGGTACGCCAAGTAATTTCAGAATTTATTAAATCTTAAATATGCTATAACCATAAGGCGAAGCATATGCAAAAAAAAAAAAGAATTAAAACAAAGAAGAAAAAAAAACAAGAAAAAAACAAGAATGACACGACTCACCTTTGCGTGACAATGCCAATATCCCTTCAAAAAATGTAAAAATAACATTCAATATATCAAATTTTGGCAGAAATGTGACGTGAACTCGAATTAAATTCTGAGAAATACAGACTTTTACCAGGCCAATAGCAATCAAGCCCTACAAATTGCTTTTAAAATTTGTTTCCCCGTGCTTCTTCTCGTTTGTACTGGAAAAAAAATCACATTGCGTATGAAGCTTTATTTCATAAAAACATTAAAAAGTCAAAAGACAAGTAAAAGTCACATTAGCAGAAGTCACCAGTGGCGGTATGAATACTTTAATTCATACATTTTAATGGATTCTATTCATATAATATGGAAAATGTAAACTTACAATCAAAGATTTCATGCTAAATGTCAAACTACGAAGCAATTGTTTCTATAACCTTTCAAAACAGGAAATATCAAACCAGCGGTACACCTGGAGAGTACAGACTCAAAAGTTTGCTAACACCATAATTGGGGTCGACCGGCTATACATTCTTACTTGCGATTTGTCCACTGCCACCAATACAACGGTTTCTGCATCTCTTTATTACAAGTGAGTATGTACACATCAGTGTCTACATATCTACATAGCTGCATCACAAGGAATTATATACACATCAATGTCAACATATCTGCATTACAAGGAATTATATACACATCAATGTCAACATATCTGCATTACAAGGAATTATATACACATCAATGTCAACATATCTGCATTACAAGGTAGTATGTACACATCAGTGTCTGCATACCTGCATTACTAGTAGGTATATACACATCCGTGTCTACGTATAAGTATTACAAATGAGTATATACACATCAGTGTCTTCATATTTGCATTACAAGTAGGCATATGTGCATCAGTGTCTACATATCTGCATTACCAGTAGGTACATGGGCATCAGTGTCTACATATCTGCATTACAAGTAGGTACATGCGCAGCAGTGTCTACATATCTGCATTACAACTAGGTATATTTACATCAGTGTCTACATATCTGCATTACAAGTAGGTATATACACATCAGTACCTACAGGTCTGTATCTGTCTTAAGTATGTACACATCAGTGTCTACATGTCTGTATCCTAAATATGTACACAACAGTGTTTGCAGGTTTGAATTACAAGTATGTTCACAACATATTTATATTGCAAGTGTCTGTATACATCAGTGTGTACATATTGGTATTATATATAAGTATGCGACATCAGCATGTACACGATTTGCATTACAAATATGTACACACAGTGTGTGCAATTTTGTATGAGAAGGTGTATATTTTTGTATTACTAGTTAGTACGTACATAACGGTTTCTACAGATTTATGTCAGTAGCAAGTATTTATAATTATTTATACAACAGTGTGAGAAGATATGTATTACAAATGAGTATACACACAATGGTTTCTATATATTTGTATTATAAGTTAGTCTCAACATTATTCATAGATTTGTATTACAAGTGGGCATACACACAACAGTATATATAGATCTGGTATCACATGTTTAGGCCAAAAACAGACAAGAAAATTATAGACTGAATATGGGGAATTAATTTCATATACCTTAAAGCGAGAAAAATCTGGATCAAAAACATATCCATGTATATGCAAATCGAAGCAATATTCTTGGTGCATGTATACTACTTTTTTCTTCATGTCCCCTTTCTCTGAAGATGATATATGTTCCAGAATTTTAGGATGTATTTGTGTTAAAATAATGTCATGTATTAACTGATAAATCAAAACTTAAGCCCATCGCTAGTAAAAACAATCCCACCCCTTCTGAGTAAACAAGGTCCTCATTTTATATGATACATCCCATCTGTGTATGTACCTCATTTTATATGATACATCCCATCTGTGTATGTACCTCATTTTATATGATACATCCCATCTGTGTATGTACCTTTATATTGTTGGAACTCTTTTGTAAATCTCTTACACCGTTAGAGATCGGGACATCGTATTTTGAAATTAATTATAACACACGAGAGGAATAAATCGTTTCATAACTTTCTTCTTCTGTTGTAGCACAGGAGTTCGTTACAAAGAAAATTAGGAGTATCCGTCCGTGAATCAAGGGATGGGGGTTCTAACCTGTACAACGTAACACAAAAAAGTGTTATATTCTTACAGGTTAGAACCCCCATCCCTTGATTCATGGACGGATACTCCTAATTTTCTTTTAACGAACCCCTGCGGTTGGAGCGGGAACGTGATAGTGTAATGCAACCGCAGATACAGACTAAAGGAATCCCCTGAAATTTACAAGGACATACTACCTTGCTGCAACCATCTGATATTTTGTGCGTTTCGTTAATATCTACTTTATCCTTTTCAGCGCCACAGTCACCCGTATTATCATTACACCAGCCGTGCAATCTGTCCGATTTGATGTGTGCAGTGTAAATGGTAACGTCATAGAAGAAGCAAGCCTTCGAGAGAAAGTGAAACTGAGGCTGACCTTTACGCCTGACCCGAGAAGCGCTCAGTTTCAGGACGGTAAATCCATCTCTGTTTCTGTTTGTTTCTTTTGTCTGTCTTTTTTACGCAGGGTGTAGATTTTGTCCAAATATTCTGCGGCTATGAAATTTATGGCATTCATTCACATGGAAAACTATAGTTCTTTTTTGTTACCATCATCTTTAAGAAGATTAACACTAAACTATTCGTGATTGTTTTTTAAAGACAAACTTTCGCTGTGTACACTTTTGCAAGTTTCTCGTTATCGAAAAGTTAATATATGTCATTGTCCGTGCCAAATTACTAGAAGGACTGAGGCACGACGTCCTCAAACACAAGCGAAGCAAAATGTTTTACGGTACATCATCTGGACTAATTGATATTAGTATTCAGTTTAATGACCAATACCACACACAGCTGGTAAAAAAAGAAACTCTTTACTCACGTCTCAGAAAATATTTAAAAATGCTTTATCACGTCTTTTCCCGCTAAAATCTCATTAAAAAAAGAAAAGCTCATGGTGAGTCAGTACTATAGAGGTGTGTGGTCTTTGAGAGTTACATTTTGCTGATATGAAAACCGTATATGATTTTTTTTCAGTTTTTGAGTCTTTGGTTAAGGTCAAGGTTGCGTTCCGTTTCATCATTGCTGTATCAGAGGAAGTTAGACTCACAAAAAAGTCGGTTGAAGTCATTTTTTTACCGAATAGCAATTTCTTTACAGGAAATAGTCAATCACTGACTCATATCCTTACTCTTAAATTAGTCTGTGTTTTCAGCGGTGTATGCATATGGAGTTCATGGGTTTCGGACCAGCGTGTCTCCGACTCCAAATCCAGACGGGAACACCAAAATGCTTCTGGATGGAAACGGGTATGTCCTATAATTGTAGCTTTATCTTCAATATTGTTTTTGGTGGATGTGTGTTTGAAAAAGTCTACCGGAATTAAGCAGAATATTGGGCTATTAGCTCTTGCACCAACCCTGAGTTCCTAGGCCAGGTGGGGACATTTAAAACGTTGGTGGAACATTTGGTACTACCAGGATCTAATGGATCGTTGAAAGAATTCTGGTTCAGCGAGGAAAGAAGAAAGAAAAGAAGCAGGAGGAGAGAAGGAAGAGAAGAGGAATAAGTGGAAGGTGCAGAAGATTAGGGGATAAAAAGAGTGATTTTTGAAATTGTTGAGACAATAAATATCCACTGAGGTCGTAAAAACGTGAGTATAAAATCATAAGCTCATTAGATCATGTTTTGTTCTCATTCTGCTCTTTTGCTTCAGGAATTACATCGGAGCGATAACTGAAAATATACAGCATAATTAATGTACAGTGGGCACTCGCTATTATCCATTTCAGTTTAACACGGTCTCTTTTATAAGGCAGGCATTGCCATCGATCCTCTTACATTATAAAATCGTGATACTATGGATAATGTGTATCTATATAAGAAGACCTCACATACAATACGGTACACATGTATGTCTACTTTTGTGTACCTATGCAAAACGACCTCATCTATAACACGGTACGCTTAGCATTATAATGATGGGGCACTGTTTTTATATATATATATTAAAACAAACGTTTATTTTTTTAGCTGTGTCGTATCGAATGAAGATGTCTTCCGATTCGCTAATGGTTTTAGACAAGTGTACTTCGACAACAACACGTACTATACAGAGACGTCATTATTCAATGTGGCTTACTACAAGGAAGAGAGAACTCTGAAGTTTACTACATACATAGATTTCTGCTTCGATAGATACAATCCAGATCCTAAATGTACCGACGTAAGCAAATCTCTATTTCATAATTTTCTCATTTAACGTTTTCAACGATTAGAAAGATGTGTTAGTATCGTGCGATACTAGAATAACTTTGACTTGTCCGGTCTAATTAAAAATAAACTTCTTATCGTTTCTCATGATAATATTATTATAAAAAAAATAAAAAATGAAAATAGATAATTTACAAAAATAATATGGCTATATAACATAACTCATCTCGGTTCGAATCCACAATACTTATATGGAGCGGTATGTTATGTTTACATTATTGTCATGAGAATCAAGAAATATATTTGTTACAGGACTCTAAAAAAAATCCAGTGTAAGCATCAGAACGTGGTACCTTGCTGAGAACAGTAGTAAGCTCACACTGATCTAACTTTAAAGCTATAAATAATTACCCAAAATTAGCATAACATGTCAGTTTACCCGGCAATCTGTTGAAAATACGTATCCATTTTACCGTAACTCTGTAATTCCTAAGTAAATAAGCATCATACGTGTAGCACTAAAATAACCCCGTTTAGCTGCATACTCAGTACAATTATAAAGCATAGCTAAAGTTTAAGTTGTAATAAAATGTTAGTCGCTTACATTTAAATATTATTTATATTCTCAGAAGTCCCAACATGCACGGTCCTATGCACGGAGTTCTCTTCTCATACTCAGAAGTCCCAAACATGCATGGGATTCTTTTCTCATGCTCAGAAGTCCCAAATATGCTCGGGATTCTCTTCTCATGCTCAGAAGTCCCAAATACGCTCGGGATTATCTTCTCATCAAGTAAACAGTAATATAAGTGTCTAAATTATCGTTTTAAAAATAAAATATGCTTAAAGTTCAATAATGTTTCTAAAAATATGATACGCGTCAGTTAAATGGAAAATATTATGAACTAGAGCCTCAATTTTTCCAGTTCTGTGCTTTCCATGGTAAGCGGAGACGGAGGAGGAATACTGATGACGAAGAGGGTGTGTACTCCATATCAACAACATTAACAATTCGTGCCGAAAAGCAACCCGTCAAAAGCGGTATGTTACATTTTGAAATTTGTGTGCAGGTTGCAACCAGTATATATCGATAAAGTTTATTAATTCATGTATTCTTTAAGTACAACAAAAGAAGTAATATTCAATGTACCATGAATGCTTGATTCGGGTATTAGGGTGTGGTCTTCAGGTAATTTCCTTGAAGATGATCATTTGACTTATGAAATAGACCTCAGTCTACGCCCAATCTTCTACTTCAAGTCTGTGTAAACGTCCATTAAAATAATGTATTATCTGTAGCTTACTAACGGGGGGGGGGGGGGCGGATGGGGTGATTTCCCCAGCGCCAGAGTTCTTGGGGCTCCCAAAACTCCTTTGGGCCATCATCGTCACCCCGTTACTCTTAGTACGCAACTGTGTATCATTGTTTAGTGCAGACGTCACGTTTCATTCAATTTAGAGTAGCATAGCGTGAAGACGTTAAAGAGCCCACTTTTCTCGTGCTGAATACGAACATGTTATAATTTATTTAACTGTTATACTTTCTAAAGAAAACCTACTTATGTATTCCCACGAACGATAAATATTTGTCCAAAACAAATGAAATGGGATAAAAGAGAGATCTTAAAGAAATAAAAGACTGTGAAATACGAAAATAAATGCTCACGGGTTATTACTCCTTTATGTATTTCAGATAGTGAAAAATCTGACTACATATCTCTTCCCGATGCAGCTCTCTATTCATTGGTTGTAGTTGTTGGCGTTGTTCTAATTCTGTCGTGTGTTCTCATTGTCGCTATCATGATACGAAAAGGACGGGCAGTCCGTGATGATTCCTCGTCGACCACCAGTCTTTGTTCTCGTGCATCTTCTAGAGCGAAACTTACAAGAATATGAGCTACTACATTTCAATATTGGTCCCCAGAATATGCTTAGACCCAATTATCCAGCCATTGCTAAGATACACAGCAGTGCATAGAAGAATATCAACTTTTGATTGAACAAAAAATGTCAGAAAAGTTGGTCCTGCTTCATCCGTGAAGGAACTGCAAGAGCGTTTCCACAATGGATCTTTTTAAAAAAATCAGAACATGTTTATAATCATATATCTATTAATACTCACTGATGACGGTTGTATCACATACTTTATAGCCTCGGCAATGGAATAAACGTTTAGGCATATTAATACAGCCTACCGGCATTTTTTGTTTGGGGGAATTTCTCCATTGGTCATTTTTAAAACTCAGTGCTGTATATACAAAACACGCAGAGAGTAATGCATGAGTAGCGAAGGAGAGTAAGCAATAACTAAACCATACTTTTCATATCAAGCAGGTAAATGATGACAAGAAGTGTGTGTTTGTGTTCTGTGTATTTTTTGAACGTATCTTGAACAGTCTGAGCAATATTGCAATGATGTCTGCTGTTTACAGTGATATATAGCACTGGGACATCATGCCGCAGACATGTAGCATGATGTCCCACCCAGTCACATTATCCAGACAGTAGGCTGACCAGTCCTAACACTAACCTCTTAATGCTGAGCGCCTAGCGATGCAGCTCCTAGTACAATTTTTATAAGTTTTTGGTATGACTCGGCCGGGGTTTGAGCCAGCGAACTCCAACATTTGAAGCGGACACCCTAACCACTTAGGCCACTGGAGCGGTCTAATTGACAAGAAAATTCTCAATCTCGTTTTATAACGAATTATTTTCATGTTCAGTTTAATACATAAAGTTTGAGCTACTAATAAACAATACATCTCAATACCTTGTTTATTTAACAAAATGAATATTCCTTCCAGTTTCTTCCAGTTTCTTCCAATTTTAGACTTGCAAACAGTCAGTCACATTATGAGTACAGGTTCTGACTCGACAAAGTTTACAAACCAAGGTATTATTCGAAAATTTAAAAGTCGAATAAGAATCAACAATCACTAGAATCGATTAGAAAGTTACATAACAAACGCTGTAAAGGGAAGGTTGCTCCACTGCTTACAATAAATTTAGTCATTCTCAAAGTCATTCTCAAAGCAATTTCCTTTTGACTTTTGCGTTTCTTCTATCTTGTAACCGACGTTCTGAACATCTGCAGAAACCCGTCACGTGACAGTATTCTCAGCGACCCTTTGATTGCATCCCTTAGTTCTTCTCTGCTTTGGTAATGATTTTCCTGTTACGAATCATTAAATTATGGAAAAGTCGGAAATCGCTTCTTAATCTTGGCTATATGATCGGTGATTTAGGGTTCTAACGCCAATCATTTTCTAACGTTTGCATTACTAACCCGTATGTTTGGGGTGGGGTGAGGTAGAATTGAGTATCCTGGTGCAAAATGGAAGCCAACCCCTCAGTAGGTGTTAATATAAACTTAGACACATGTAAATTCTATCTGATTACTGTGGCATGGTATTTGGTGATATCTGGTGCCTTGTGGTTCAAAATTGTTCATTGTATGTTGAAATGCATAGTACTCATGACTTTTCCGACAGATCTTGATAGAGTTTGCTTAGTTCCATATCAGTGGCTTAACAACCTCCCAAACAACACCGCAATCGAGGGTAGGTGGTGGCAGACCCAGTGGGGGCACACAATTCCCATCAAACAACTTTTGTTATTGTGAGGGGCACAATAATTGATTCTTTGCGGGAGAATGGTCTGAGAGAGAGAGAGAGAGAGAGAGAGAGAGAGAGAGAGAGAAAGAGAGAGAGAGAGAGAGAGAATATAATTATGAGAGAACAGTTATGTGCGTGTACATACTAACAAAGCTGTTGTTTTTTGATAACTTAATGAAAATTTTCATGAACAATTTACGTTGCTTCCGAAAATCACATAATATACGTTATTAAATATAGTTGTTACACATAGAAATACATTCCGCGTCTATAGAAACGTTTAAAGAAAGAAATAGTATGATAACTTTACAAGTCCATTAGCAATATGAATGATAATCCATACTGCTTAAATATTCGGTTTAATTCATAATGTTTTTACGCCGAATTTTCTTCAGCGTAGATTTTGGCATATATTCATTCGCTTTGATCAGTCTAGTTTTATCTTGTAAGTTCAAGCCATCGACGCTAAGCTGGACTTCTAGACATGCAAATTAAGACAAATGACTGTCATGGCTATTTAAATACATGTGTGTAGTGATTTTTCTTCTTTGAAAATTATTTGAGTGAATTAATGTTATCAAGTATTCATTTTTAGAATGCGTGGATGGAACTTCTCTCTCTCTCTCTCTCTCCGGGCTGGTCGTAAGAACGCTGCTACTGATGACTTCGCGAGAATAACTCTCCTTTTTTCCCTGTTCTGCAACTTTGCAAAGTCCATGCCTGTCCACTCTTTCCTCTCATTGTGTCCTGAAGAATTGTCTTTGACAGGCCAGATGAGCATGAAACGTGACCATAACATCTTAGTTTGCGTTTCTATACGGTGGTGAGCAGATTTTCATTAGGTTCAATTGTACCTTGCACTCGCGCGCGCGCGCGTGTGTGTATGTGTGATAATGTTAGAAACATATATTAATCAAAATAAAAAATATGAGATATGTAGTAATAAAACCTTTTTAAAAAGACATATCAAAGGCCTGAAAGAAAGTAGTTTTATTACCTGGGTAGTCTCAGTAAAGGAATCTGCTAAATACCAAAACTCACTTCAGGTCTTCGAATTTGTTGTTGTTTTGACTGGCTTGTCTTAAAACCGAGGCGGTTGTTATTCGGGGTTTTACAGCATTTAGTTAGATTTAATTGTTATGTATATTTGATTTAATTATATCTCATTTAATATATATTTATTTCAATTTAATTGTTTGTCAGTTTTATTTTTTTAATTTTTTTATTACATGCTATTGTAATGTAAATTTATTCACTGGAGAAGATACCTTTTCCAGAAAATAGTTTGACCTTGACTGTTCGTTTTATTAACATCAGGTGTTGATATAGATCCTGACCTTGATTCAAAATTAGTAGTAACCATTTAAATAAGTTCAATTTTTAAAAAAATAATAGTTTATTGTCGAGGTCATGATGGGGATACGTTTTAAAAATGTAAACAATTTTTTATTTCTTAATGTAAAATGATTGGTTTTCGTCAGGGCCACACTGGGTGCACGTGATCTTTAACAAGTACATAATTTCTACGAGGTTCTCGAATGTGATCACGTGACCCCATTTCTGCGTTTTAGAAGACGATATAACCTTTGTTTTGGAGAGATATTCTCAGTAGAAGCTGGATTTTTTCTTACACTGGAAGTTGTATGTTGTACTGTTTGGAGTTATTTCAAATTACTTGGATTGGACTTATGTCAAGTTACTTGGATTCAAAAGGATTAATTCTGTTATTTTCCTGGAAAACGCGTGTGCTCATATGAAATTCCTGAGCAAAGACAGCTCTTATAAAAAAATATTTGGGTTTTCAAAACTGGAGTGATAATTCTTGTTTCTACAAGGAACTGTAGACTTCAATACTACAGGTTACATCATACGTCATCGTCTTCCATCTCAGATTCTTCGTAGGGAATCGAACTTGAAATCATTAGAACATTTTGTTATTAGGACTACTAAAATGTTATTTATTATTCTTGAATTATTTTTGGATATGATTCTATAAAAGCGGAAGTTCATATTTTTTCCTTTTTACAGAATTTTTCCACGGATATAAATTATTCTATTTTTTAAAGCTTGTTGTTTTCACTCTTTCTTGTTTTACTGTTTATTCGAGCCTAAACAAGTAATGTAAGAATTGGGCTCTCGTCCTAAGGATAATTTGGAATTTCGGATAGAATATTTCAGAAAACTTTGTTTTTTGAACTTTGAATTTCCCTAGTTTTTGAAAAGTTGGTGAAATCGGCAAGCTTTTTCTAAAATGTCATCAAAAGTAGAAATCTTTCTTTCAGATCCTATCCAGAAACAATTAGATCTTTTCAAAAAAGATGAACTGATTCAACTTGCCAGAAAATACGATGTTTCTGAGGTAAAGGCTTCCTTAACGAAACAGGGAATAAGAAATATTTTGGTTCAGTATTTGGTAGAAAAGAATGTTTTGGATAAAAGTACTTTAGTTACGATCAGTAAATCTGTATCAGACTCTGACATAAAAATGAAGGAATTATGATTAAAATACAGAAAGGGATTGGAGTTGAGGAAGCTGAAACTTCAATAAGAAGAAAGAAAAACGAATGCAGTTACAATTGAAAAAAGAGAAAGAACAAATGAAATTGGAAAAAGAAAAAGAACAAATGTTATTACAAAAGAACAAATAAAGTTACAATTTGAGAAAGAGGAGAGAGAGAGTGAGACAGAAAAGAGAGAAAGAAAAACAAACGCATTTGTAATTGGAAAAAAGAGAAAGAAAGACAAATACAATTACAAGAGAAACAAATGCAGTTACAAGAAAAACAAATGCAAATATGTAAGAAAGAGAGAAAGAGAGGTAACATCAATGTAAAATGAAAGAAGTGGAACTGACAAGTGAAAAGCATACTTCAAATCCAAATTTAAGTTTTGACCTTGCAAAAAATATTAGATTAGTGCCCCCTTTCAGAGAAAATGAAATAGCCAAATATTTTACTCGTTTTGAAAAGGTTGCTGAAAATTTGAAATGGCCAAGGGAACACTGGACTCAGTTGTTATAATGTGTACTCACTGGTAAGGCTAGTGATACTTACAATTCACTGTCCGTTCACCAAAGTGGTAACTATGATGTGGTTAAAGAATGCATCTTAAGGGTTATGATTTAGTCCCTGAAGCTTATCGGCAAAAATTTAGAAACTATAGAAAAGAAGCTGGACAAACTCATGTCGAATTTGCTGGAGAAAAAGAGCAGTTATTTGATAGATGGTGCTTAGCCAAGAAAGTTGAACGAGATTATGAAAGTCTCAAACAACTTGTATTACTTGAAGATTTCAAAAACTGTGTATATAGTGACATTAAGTCTTATCAGATTGAAACCTTGGAAACTGCTGCTCGTGCTGCTGATAAGTATTCTTTAACTCACAAAGTTCCTTTTGTAAATAAGACTTCTACTCAACAATGTTCTGGCAGAAAAGTATTTCAGCCTAATACAAGCCCTTCTAAAACTCATACTGGCACAACTTCTAAAAATCAAACTTCAGAGAAGCCTGCTTCAAGATACTTGTCTTTTCCTACGTGTACCTATTGCAAGAAAAAGGACACGTTATTTCTGATTGTTACAAATTAAACAATAGGCATCAGAATCAAGACAGACCTATTCCAAATGCTCTTATTACTAAGAGGTCAAGGTCACGGTCATGTATTGAAAGCAATACATTTGTTGGGTCTCATAAACCCCAGTCTGATTTGATTATGGAGAGTTATGAACCCTTCATATCGAAGGGTTCTATATCACTCTTGGGTGATTCGGCCAATCCTATCCCTATTTTAAGAGACACAGGAGATTTTCAGAGTCTTTCATTGTCAAGTACTTTGCCTTTTTCTGAGAATTCTTCTAATGAGAGTGCTCTTACTCAGGGAGTAGAGTGCGGCTTTTTTAATGTTCCTTTCCATTGTGTAAATTTGTCATCAGACTTAGTCTCAGGACCTGTGACAGTCGAAACAGTCTCTGTTTTACCCGTTGATGGCATTTATTTATTACTAGGCAACGACCTAGCTGGAGACAAGGTTGTGGTTAATTCATTTGTAACTGACAAGTCTTGCGTGGATCAGAAAGTAGATCCGATTGAGAAAAAAATTCCCTGATTTATTTTCAACTTGTGCATTTACCAGAAAAGTGGCAAAGAAAGCTCTTGAGAATGATGTTGATAAGAAAAGTAGTCCTTTAGCTGACACATGTATTAGTCAGGCTTCATTTTCATTATTCTAATCAGGGTGATAAACGACAATCACTTGTCGTCGAACAGGATAAAGATCCTGAGATTTCCTGTTTGTTTCAGAAGGCCACTAGTGAAACTGAAGCTACTGAAGTTCCTGTCTGTTATTTCATTAAAAATGGAATTCTAATGAGAAAATGCAGACCTCCCGAGGTACCTGCTGCTGATGAATGGTCAGTGAACTATCTAATTGTAGTTCCGAAACCTTACAGACAGGAAATACTTAGTCTGGCAAATAAAACTCCATTGGCTGGTCATTTAGGATCAATAAAACTTATCACAAGATCTTAACTCACTTCTATTGACCAAAGCTCAAAAGTGATGTTGGTAAATACTGTAGATCTTGTCACACCTGTCAAATAGTAGGAAAACCAAATCAGAAAATTCCCAAGGCTCATCTATAACCTATTCCCGCCTTTCACGAACCATTCAGTAGAATTAAGGTGGATTGTGTTGGTCCCTTACCTGACACAAAGTCATGCAAACAATACCTGTTGATCATTATGTGTGTGTCAACAAGGTTTCCAGAGGCAATTCCTTTGAGGAATATTAAAACTTTGATAAAGTTGTTTTTATTTGTACTCAATTTGTCCTCCCCTAAATCTGTCCAATTGGGTCAAGGGTCAAATTTTAGGTCCGGAACTTTCCAGCCTATTATGTTTGAATTTGGCATTCAGCAGTTTAAGTCAAAAGTGAAACTATGGTTTGACAGAACTTTAATTGAGAGAATTATGAGTTTGGTAATAGTGGAGTTCTGTCTCTCTTGCCCATTCTTCAAATATTTTTTCAGATTAGATATTATGACCCTTACAAGGTTAAGAAGAAAATGAATGAGCTAAATTATAATATTAGTGCCCCTGGGTTCTAAATAAATTATAGGATTACCAGTATATTGAAAGAGATAGCCAGGTTAAGCATGCAATTAATTTAGTTGTACCTGTCCCACTCAGTAAAGATTTAAGTGAAGGAATATCATCGGATTCTACTGATATTGGAGTGACAAATCTTCGGAATTCAGAAATTATGAAAGATTTGGACCAGAAATGTTCATATTTGCAAGAGCAAGAAAGAAATGAACTTAAACAGTTATTATTTGATTATGAGCACTTATTTCAAGGTGTTCCTACAAGAACAAACAAAATTTTCCATGACGTTGAAATTGTAAATTATAAACCTGTCAAGCAACACATGTACATGATAAACCTTCTCAAACAGGAATATTTGAAAAAAGAAATTCAATATTTGCTTGAGAATGATTTTGTAGGGCCCAGTAAAAGTTATTGGAGTTCACCATGCATACTTGTTCCAAAACCAGATAAAACTTTCCGTATGTGTACTGATTATAGGAAGGTGAATATTGTGACAAAAACAAATTCATTCCCATTACCTAGAATCGATGACTGTATTGATAAGATCGGGAATGCCAAGTATGTCACCAAATTTGACGTTCTGAAAGGATGTTGGCAAATTCTACTAACGGAAAGATCAAGGAAATTTCGACATTCTTGACTCCAGATGGACTTTACCAATATAAAGTAATGCCGTTTGAGATGAAAGGGTTGCCAAGTACATTTCAACGTCTCATGAATATGATTACCTCTGGTCTAGATAATTGTGATGCTTGCATCGATGATGTCATCATCTACAAAAACTCCTGAAAAGAACATTTAGCAACAATTCGGAAATTCTGTGACAGTCACAGATGCAAGATTGACAATTAGTTTATCTAAAAGTGATTTTTGCCATGCTAGTGTAACTTTTCTATGACACATCGTGGGACATGGACAAGTTAAACCTGTAGATGCTAAGGTCAAGGCTATCTCTAAATTTAGCGTGCCTGTTAATAAAAAGCAACTGATGTGATTTTTAGAAATGGCTGGATACTATCGAAAATTTTGTTCCAATTTTTATATAATTGCTGAACCCCTGTCAAATTTATTGAGTAAGAAAAAGAAGATCCTTTGGACTGAAAAATTTCAGGGGGCTTTTGACCAGTTGAAATCCATACTTAAAAGTGCGGCAATTCTTACAGCACCAAAGTTTAGCCAATCGTTTAAACTGTCTGTTGATGCAAGTGATGTTGGGCTTGGAGCAGTTTTGATTCAAGAAGATGAAAATGATATTGATCATCCAGTGTGCTTTTTGTCTTAAAAATTAAAAAAGCACTAAAAAAAAATTATTCAACAATCGAGAAGGAAATGTTTGGCTTTGATACTGGCATTACAACATTTTGAAGTTTACCTTAGTTCAGCTCCTTCTTCAAATATTGTATTTAATGACCACAACCACCTTACTTTCATCGGCATGATGAAAAAAAAATCAAAGACTACTAAGGTGGAGTTTGTTGTTATAGGAATATAATCTAGACATAAGACACATCAAGGGAAAAGATAATTTAATGGCAGACACGCTTTCCAGTGTATAACAATGTATTATTTCATGTACACTGTGTGTAATTTATATGAGTTCTTTTTAAACTCATGCATAATTAGTCTGTGGTAAAAAGAAAGCTTTATGTGTAAATCCTTTTTCTTTATGGGAGGAAGTGATATGTATATTTGATTTAACTATATCTGATTAAATATATATTTATTTCAATTTAATTGTTTGTCGATTTTATTATTTAAAATTAATTTTCATTACATGCAATTGTAATGTAAATTTATTTACTGGAGATGATACTTTTTCCAGAAAATAGTTTGACCTTGACTGTTCGTTTTATAAACACCAGGTGTTGATATAGATCCTGACCTTGATTCAAAATTAGTAACAACCATATCAATAAGTTCTATTTTATTTTAAAATGATTGGTTGTTATCAAGGTAATGATGGGACTACGTGTTTAAGATGTAAACAATTTTTTTAATTTTTTATTTCTTAGTGTAAAATGTTTTCGTTAGGGCCACACTGGGTGTACGTGATCTTTATCAAGTTCATAATTTCTACAAGTTTCTGGAACGTGATCATGTGACCCCATAACTGCTTTTTAGAATACGATATAGCCTTTGTTTTGGAGAGATATTCTCAGTAGACGTTGGGCTTTTTCTTACACTGCAAGTTGTATGTTGTACTGTTTGGAGTTTTTTGAAATTACTTGGATTGGACTTATTTCAAACTACTTGGATTCAAAAGGATTAATTCTGTTATTTTCCTGGAAAATGCGTGTGCTCATATGAAATTCCCGAGCAAGACAGCTCTTATAAAAATTTATTTGGATTTTCAAAACCGGAGTGATAATTCTACAAGGAACTGTAGACTTCAAAACTACAAGATACATCATACGTCATCGTCTGTCATCTTGAATTCTTTGTAGGGAATCGAACTTGAAATCATTAGAACATTCTGTTATTAGGACTACTAAAATTTTATTCTTGGATTATTCTTTGATTAATTTTGGATTTGATTCTATAAAACTGTAAGTTCATTTTTTTTCTTCTTCTCATTTTTACAGAATTTTTCCAGGGAAATAAATTATTCTATTTTTTCAAAGCTTGTTGTTTTCACTCTTTCTTGTGTTAATGTTTATTCGAGCCTAAACACGTAACACAAAATAATTTATTCACCCAAATGTTTGTCTTCAAAGAAAAAGGACATGAAAGGTATGAAACTTTCAGCGACTTTCTGAAATTATGAATACATCCTCATACTCATTATACCCATAACACCATGATGGTGATTAACCGCAAGGCCTTGTAAAGAAGGCGCCGATTTGTACTGAAACTTTTGCTGTTTTTGCCACAAGTTACGTTTTAAACAAATTGACATTTCATTGAAGTAGTCAAAATGACTGAGTTTTCGTGTTGTTGGGCCATTTAGCTATCGTTTTAGTTTGGCGAATTGATTTTTTTGTATATAAAACTGGAAGGATAAATCAGTTGGACTGCATTTGAATGGACTTCAGTTATTTCTTAATACGTGTGATAAAGCCATGTTATATGATTTCTGGTCGATGTAACACATTCCTGTTTCGCAGCACTAAATATTTTGGCTGTTTGTAAATCACATGAAAACTCTTGTCGGCGAAAACCCTTTTATTCTAATTCATCACATCCTTTTCGATTAATATGGGAACATTTAATTGTTAGTTACCGTGTAGGATAAATCATTAAAACACAAAGTCAAAAGTAAGAAGAAAAAAATGAACAGTTGAAAATGTATCTATTGATGTATAGATTCAGATGCAGTGGTAAAGATGGGTGATACCGTTTGCCTGTAAACATTTTTGTTTATATCATCGTCATTGCTGTGAACAACGTCATGTTTTGCCTGTTCCACTAGGATTAACTGTCTTCTTTTCACCTTGAAATAACTGTCCTCCGTTTATTTTAAAAAGTAAATTTATTTTCATTATTATAAAAAAAGAAGTGTTGGGGGAGGGTTATATCGATACAAGGGAAGTCTAAGGCGGATAACACGTAAGTCAAATTCTTTTACATCTCTAGACAGGAAGCACAGAATATAAATGTGATATTTTGCAGATAACGATAATCTTCACTAATAAACAAATACCTTACCATTCCATATTCTATATCGTTATCTACTTTTCACAAACATTCTCTTTAACATAGGAAAACATTTCCTTCAACATTAGTTTTTTCTGTGTTTTGTTACCAACGGTCTTCCAGACTACGGGACTGATGATGATGATGATGCTGATGATGTTACAATACAATTGATTCAATGCCAAAATCGTACTTGAGACAAGATAAAACAAGACTTTTGTTAATTTTCTTTAAAACGCATTGGCTAATGGTCTTTCTCTTTTGATTCTCAGTTATTACCACTTGATAAGTTCTGTCTCAGAAGTAAATCAAATCAAAGTAAATAAATGTCAAGTCTGCTCTAATTTATTGACGCTTAGGCTGAACAAAGTCAGGAAATTGCGCTAATGTGGATAGATGGTAAACATGTGCGTTCCTTCTGACATTCTAGGATCACGTCTTTTTGTATAACTAGAGTTTAGCATTGTTGAATAAGGACTACCCACACAAATCCTGTCCAAATGCCCGATCCAGAAACTTGTGCGAGACTGAATTGGAATATTGTTGTCTCTCCAAGAACCATCTCTAGATTATACACAATTATCAAACATCAGAGGAATAGTTGAAACTATAGTGAGCAAAAATACGTATCAATATATATATATATATATATATATATATATATATATATATATATATATATATATATATATATATATATATATATATATATATATAACAGTAATTGTTACGCAATACCTAATTTTAATGTTCTTTTGTCTGTATTGGTTCTTTTGATTGAAGAGCAAGCACATATTCGCATTTTGTTGAATTAGAATAGGAGGATATGTATTATGTCATGGTAGAAAAAGCACATCCGCAATCATTTTGGGTGTTGTTGCACGGTAAGCTTTAACCTTTAGCGTTTAAGCTTATCTCCTTTCTCTGGCAACATCACATTTTATCATAATATGAATGAACTATTTTGATGACGAACTAGCCATGTGTGAAAATATAATAGTATGAAAAAATACACAAGTGGTGCCTCCCTGTGCATTATTAATATTCTTGTTATTCAAGCGAAACACCATTACTTTTGAAGAAACGACGCCAGTTTACTTCACGCTAAGAAATTGTGTCTGAACCCGTAAATACAACAATTAAACCGACTTGATTGTAGAGATGAAGCAATCTGTATTCGTTACTTATAACCGCTCCCGTGGCCTAGTGATTAGAGCGTCCGCCTCGGATGCGGGAGGTTGTGCGTTCGATCCCCGGCTGAGTCATACTAAAGACTTACAAAACTGGTACTAACAGGTGCCTCGCTTCGCGCTCAGCATTAAGAGGTAAGTGTTAGGACTGGTCGGCCTGGTGGCAGGATAATGTGACTGGGTGGGACATCATGCTTTATGTCTGCGGCATGATGCCCCAGTGCTAGACATCACTATAAATTGCCAAATTGCAGACATAGGAGCGATATGACTGAAAATTTGTTAATTCTACGTTAAAAAAGTCCGGATCACATCACAAATCACATCGCTTCGTTACAAGGTGGAACGACACAGGCCAAGCACAAAGTCCGCCCAAGCATGTTTTCCTTCTGTATCTGCTCAAATGCCTTTATGTTTGTGGTTTATTCAGTAGTAATAGACGTCTGTTACTAATATATAATTACTGAAAAACCTAATTGTTATAGACGAAATCTTTCAATCCTTTTATGGAAACTATCTTTAAACTTCACGCCACCAATTTTTATAAGCAAATGTGTTTAAGGATATCGACATCATAACTTTTAGGCAATTCTATTATACGGTTATCGACAACATACCTTTCAGGCAATTCTATTATACGATTATTGACAACGTACCTTTTATGAAATTCAGAGATACGCATATTGACACAGCATTCCTCTCAGGAAATTTAAAGATACGTTTGTCGACATCATACCTTTCAGGCAATACAAAGATATGGTTAGAGACATCATACCTTTCAAGCAGTTCAAAGTGACGGTTAAAGACATCGTGCCTTTTAGGCAATACAAATATATGGTTAGAAACATTATACCTTTTAAGCAATTCAAAGTGACGGTTAAAGACATCATGCCTTTCAGGCAAGTCAAAGTGACGGTTAAAGACATCATACCTTTTAGGCAAGTTAAAGATACGGTTAAATACACAATACCTTTCCGACGAGTCAAATATTTGGTTAGAGACAACTATTATTTTCAACCACAAAATGCAAAATGTAAACCATATATAAAGACTGGACTTAATATAAAAGGATTCATAATGTGATGAACGCAGCATTTCACGTCCATAAATAGCGATAGTGATTCATGTTGCATTTGAAGTGTTCATGGTAAATTGCTAATATGCCTTCTGTTCGTCGTCTCATTCATACTCAAAATAATCAGTAAATCTTATATTTAAATTATTATTTCATTAAAAAATTATTTCCAGGTGCTGATAATTTGTTGATTTACGTTCGCGCGTGATATTGTCTGTTTGCACCATTTTTACAGCGCTCAATTGATGTCTGGGTAGAACAGATGTAGTACTAGAAGTCGTTGGAAGCCAATTTGGTCACCTGTCTCGGGCGCGATCAATCAATGAAAACAAAGTAAACTAAAAAAAGAAATGAAAACTTACGTTTCATTACTTATGTTTTATTTTAAAAAAGTATGTAGTGAATGTAAATATTCATAAAGAACCGTGAATAAGTTATTAGGCTAGTAAAACCAACACTGACGTTTCATTACTTATGTTTTATAAAAAAAAAGTATGTTGTGAATGTAAATATTTATAAAGAACCGTGAATAAGTTAAGTTGTTAAGCTAGTAAAACCAACATTCAGCGTGCGGTGTTGGTTAAAATCACTGAAAACTAAAACGGACGAAGAGCCAAGGTAGCCGCCTTGGTAATTCAGATCCAAAAACTCATTTATTCTTTTTAAGAAAATGTAAGATGTTGACATATTCTCAGCTTGACTTTATCATTAGTTTTGGTGTTGGTAAGACTAAAATGGATTATAGCATAGACACAAAGTTAAACTCAAGGTTTGCAATTTTGTGCAGTGTTATTTTTTCCCATGATCCTACTTGCAGAAGACGCTACAAAAGAAATTCCACGGAAAAAACATGACTTGTAAATGTAAAATGAAAAGATTTTCCTTTACAATAGTGGTACAATTGAAAATAAGACAAAAAGATAAAAAAAAAAAAAAAATAAACGAATGTAGCAATAGTAACAACACAATTTGACTTCTAGACAACAAAATTCGCTTTAGACAATTTCGTTTTGGTGTTTGATTCTATGCAAATGATAACTCTCTTGCGAGTTACACCTCGAACGACGGCTATTACACATTACTGCAATTGCTTAAAACAACTCCAAATACATATGCACACCTACATATCTTCCATGTATGGATGGATGGATGGATGCAGTCATTTTAAATATCGCTGAAAAAGAGGTAAAAACGTCCATGCTCAACATGGTTCTTAAATTTGAGAGAAATAGTTCTCTCTCTTTCTATTTCCGTCTTTGTCTGTCACTGTCTCTGTCTCTGTCTGTCTCTCTTCAAATGTTCGTATGCATATTTTGATCAATTAAAGATAGTGTTGGAAAGATTTGTTCATGAGCTACCTTTATATGTGCATAAAATAGCATAAATCAGTGTATTATATTAAAGTTTTTTATCGCATCTGCTGAAATAAATATGTATATACGCTTGTCTTTACGTATATTTCTGTTGGGAATTTGTTCCGCAGTAGATACAGCTACAAAATAGATGTTAAATATGTAGACTTTTTGTTATGAAATCTTTTGCTACTTGGTATTGCCATTAAAGATTTTTAGCTATTGAGTCTTTTTAACTGATGACAACAGGATATATGTAAACTGAAAATCATGTAAACAGTGACCGGAATGTTACGGATGATTGAAGTCTCACGAGCCGTGCCTTTAAAATACTGACAGACCCTAATTTCCGGCTGAATGATTAAACAGCTGTGTATATGTATATTTAACTATATACTTTTCCCTGACTGGTGACCAGGAGTGTTCAAAAGGTAAGTTTTAATTTATATTGCTTTTCAACATCTCATTGTATTACATGTAGATTTATTTTCAGTAAACAGTTTTACATTGACATGCATTGCCTCGTGTTCCCGTATCGACTTGTGAAACTTGAACACAGATGATGGCTATTTTTCAAGCAAATTGAAAAAGGATACAATTGCGTTAAAACATATGCTTTTTCTTTGGATAAATACAATAAGATAAAATTAATTTCTTTGTTTTTTTAATATTAATAGGCAATCAACCATACAGCACACTGTCTTAGACACGTTCTTTTTATGGTTAGTATGCTTTCTTTCGTCTGTGAATATATATATGATGAAATAATGCTAATCATACAAGATGATCGTCGGAATATGTCTCTTCTCTATATATACAATAATTATATAATGTTGAACGTTTTAATGATAAAATCAGCATCAAATATTAAATACGAATTTACAGAGAATATCTGAATAGAATATCCGAATTCCAAGAGTTCCATGTCCTTGTTAAGAAGGCATATCATCCTAGTTCCAAGAACGTATTGTTTTTTAATACTTATTTTTAAGTTCGAACGTTCATAAATCAATTCTTACATAGTTCTAATTTCCTTAGCCTAATTGTGGAATTCTACCAATATCTCACCTTTTCAAGACATTTCTACAAACATAAAATTTAATGAGCAATATTGCATGTCATGAAAATCGATACGAATATCAGATATAATTTTTGCCAACTACCAATTGCATTTCTGTTTTATATTCAGAGCCTTGCCGCGGAGACAAGTATCTCCCAGAAAGTCGGCAATGACTGGAATCTTTTTCCCTCTATATGGCTTCCTCCTTGTGCACAAACATAAAATATTTAGAGTAACGAGGAGATAAAATATATACCGATAATCAAACATTAAAGTAACTGTCAAATTCAGTCAGAAAATAGATTTTCCCCACGCAAATATTTAGAATTTTAAAGTGATTTTCTTATCCTCATGATAAAAATTCCATCCCATGTTGTCAACTGACATTATGAGATTATCAACATATTTGTTGTGTATTTTACGAAAATAACTGCTGACATAATCCAGTTATTGTATAATATTTTACACAAATGATTTTAATATAAGACATGCTAAAGGTTATAATTTACACGGTATTGTTCATCTTTGTTAAATCACGCGACTTCTTAAATGAAATATATGGCGACATTTTGATATAGTTTCATAACATGTGCCTATCGTGTAAAGTACAGCTCTTGAGTTGTGTTTTTTTGTTCTTATTTTTTTGCTATAGGTTATTGTCACTGTAGTAAGAACTCAGAGAGACCGTTCTCTACATGTTAACTACGGTCGTCAAACGAAACGACGAGACAATTGCAGACTTCTACGCACTGGATTCTAACGGCAGTAGAATAACAAGTGGTGGTTTTATATCTAACCCTTCGAATTTTAGTGATGGCAACGCATATCGTTAATGTCAGCGGCAGCAGTGTCGTCTGGAGTAACATGTGGAGGTGATAAGGTAAGATGCCTTGTTGGAATATAAAGATTCTAAAGAATGACAAAGACAACGGCCACGATAACAACAGAATTAAAATGACAAGAACAAAAAAAGACAGCAACGACAATAACAACGACGAAGATAATCGTAATGAAGATGATTCATAGCGATGGTGGTTTGTAATAAAGATACTGTTTTTAATGCTAAAGCAGGCTATTCGTCAATACTAATGTGCAGATGCATTCAGACCAATTTTTCCTCTACATACATTATTAATTCCTATTTATTTCAAGGTGGCAGGCATTATAAATACATACAGATGTCGCTACGGGACTCACATGATAGTCGATTTCAACGATAATAGTGACGTGATCTATGTGTGCACTTGCAACTTCACGACTGTCATTTACTCCTTTCTGGCGACCAGATATCCGTTGAGTAAGTGCTCAACTTTCTTTATACTGTTTTTCTTTCTTCTATGATCCATGCTTCACTGTCGTCGTTTTTTTAAAAATATATTTTTTATTTGGACATTGAAATTGAACATTTTCTTTTGCTTTTCTGTGGAACTTTAAAACTGTACCTAAATCGGAAACATCTGCTTCAGAACTGTCTATTGCCAAATACGTTGTAGAGCAACGGTATAAAAATGTATATTCGCTGATGCCAATGCTAGATCTATTGCACTTTATTTCTGTGAACAACCGTTTGATATTTAATGGCTAATTTTGTTATCCTTCTGAATTTATAAACCGTTGCTGGACAATATATATTTCATCCAAATTAGTAATATTACTTTGATCCGATCCTGCCGACCTGGTCATATCTTATGATATTGCAGAGTGTAAACAATCACCGCCTTCCTGTTGCTTTCTTTCATTTGCATAATTTTCTTTTCAGTGCTTTCTGACACTTTCTTTCTTGTAAATATCACTGAAACTGTAATAAATGTGCAACTTAACCAGATGAGTTCGGTCCTCTACTATTAGCGCCAACCTGACTTTCTTTCCTTTGCTTGGAAACAAATAAAACGACTCTATATTTAACAAATATTATACATTTTCCTGCAGTAACAGAATACCTGATACTAATGCCACGGTTAATGGCGATTCTGTGGTTACGGAGGCGTACAACGAGAACGGTGTTCGGATCACCTCAGCAGCCATCGGGCAAATGATCATGTTGAGGGTTACATACAAATTACACTCCAGTTACTTTGTATATATATGTTTGTTGTTATAAAATCAAACACTAATAGAGGATCGTACTATTGCCTACGACAGAACGTTTTCCAAACTAAAACTGATGAAACTTACAACTTAACCGTGTAAAAGGTATTAATTATTTATTGTATATTTCATACGATATCCATCTATTAAATGTGACAATACAGTAATAATAGCAAATGACTGTATGTTTCTATTTTCTCATGCGTATTACTTGTGTACTTAGGGTCGGGAGGTCACCCCATTGCCCTTAATAATATATTCATATTATTGCGCAGTTTGGAAAAACGTCACTTGGCTCGAGATGCTCATCGCGAAATACTTTCAACACATTTATAATTTTTCTTGATTTTTTTCCTCTCCTTTCCTAAAAGCGGAAAATATAGCTAGATTCTACTTGGATTATTACTCAGATTCTCATACACGAGTACAAAACCTGATGACCTTTATACGGACGGAGGATCAATCATTCTACCTGATGAATAGTGTGTTTTGAATCTGGTAACTAAATTGCAAGGGTACGGGGTTATTTATATTTAGTTGGAAAATTTGGGTGAGAAAATAATCTATATTGGTATTTGTACCAAGACAAGGTAACATTATTTGTCTTCTCACGAGGCTATGCCTTGCTTGGGGTCATTTAAACAATGCAAGTAGTAAATGGGGATGCCGTAGGGACTAGGGGGCTTATCATTAAAAACATGGGTTTTGTACCGTAGGGACTATAGGAAAAAATCCGTTGTACTATAGGGACAACATAATGTTATTTTCCCATAGTCCCTAGAGTACAAATAACTTTACAAAAAATCATAGGTATTATAGGGACAAGGAAATTGAACATGGGGGGAAAATAACATTAGTTTCCCATTGTGGCTCTACAGTCCCAAGGGAATGGAACATGGATGGGTTTGTATAGGGACAATGGAAATGTAACATAGGAATACAGGACCGGTACTTGGGGGACAATGGGACTGTAACATGGTGGGTTTGTCTAGGGACAATGGGATTTTAATATGGGTCGGACTATAGAGAGATAAAAGGTATTAGGACTGTCTGGGGACAATGGTAAAAATCACGCTAGAAACAAAACAAACTCTTGCTTTACTATTCACAAGCCCCTAACCAGGGTGTATTGCCTATGTTAAATTTCCCCTTGTCGCCAGGGACTGTCTAGCGACAATCGGAATTTAACATGGGAATTTGAACAGGGATGGGTCTGTATAGCGACAAGGGAAAATGAACATGGGAATATATCTTGGGTTTGTATAGCGTCAAGGGAAAATGAACATGGGAGATGGAAATAACACAGACAAGAGACAAACACTGAGGTGACAAGCCAAATCTAACCCCAAGCTCTATTATCCACACAGAAGGGGAAGGTTAAATAACCACACACTCTACTATCCACACAAACTTACGTGAGGGCATAGAAAACCCAATCATATACTATCAACACAAACGTACGTGAAGGCATACAAAACCCAATCATATACTTTCCACACACGCTAATCAGCCAAATCAAACCTTAATCTACGATCCACACACGCTAAGCAGCCAAATCAAACCCCAATATGCTATTCACACGCTGACAAGCTAAAAACATAACCACAATCTATGGGCAGGGTTATACAGTGCAATGTCACTCGCGTCATTCTTCAACAGTGTTACAATTTTTTTCCGAACGTGTGTTTTGGTTTTAGATTTCAGAGTTAACCATAAGCAGGGTTATACAGCCAATGTCACCCGCGTCATTCTTGAAAAAGCCTTGTGTTTGTTTCCTTTCTTGAAAAAACGGTAGATCTAAGGTTAGAATTTTTCCGTGACACATTGCAGTGCCAAAATAAAGAGAAAGCTACGATACCTGAATTGTACAAGCTCGTCCACTCCAGATTTTATTTCATCCACCGATTTACTGATTTACAATTTGTAAGGATGTAAGTGTTTTAAACAACAAAAAAAAAATTACATGACAAACGGAACATTTCACAGAAATAGGGTGACTACTGGTCACAATTTTGGAGAGGTATCTTCAAACGGGAACAGATACCTTTAAGATTTCAAACAACACTACTATGACGGAGAGAGAGAGAGAGAGAGAGAGAGTTATTCCTACTGTAGAACATATCAAGACACTTACGTTTGTTTTTACAGTCTATTTTCGTGAAGAAAGATTCAAAGAAACACTCATTCCACTCAGATAATCACAGCCATAGAAAAATTTCACTATTATTAAATATCACCAGAGTGAACTGCAGATTTAGGCAACTAAAATTCCCTCCTTTTTTGATAACGTGGATGTAAAGTTCTCACAGAATAGTTCATCCAAAATATGCTGTGATGTATTTGACTATAAAACTGATACAATTTCTGCGGGATCGCCCAGGGTACGATTGTTCTTGCGTTAGTTTTACTTTTTTTTAATTATTTTATTAATCGACTAGCAGTGAGACACGACTTATCTCGACACTGTGTGAAGAGATACTGAAGTCAATTCGTAGTGAACGTGGTCAGAAAATAAGTCTAGCCAATGAAATCGTTTATGATGAGCGATGCATTGTTTTGTTCGAAGTTAGTGTGGCAAAATAATGCCTACGCTCTTGCATTGTTACCATTGCAGTGCAGACAGATTGAATATGAACTTGAATTGCTCTGTTGTGTATTGTACCATTTCTTCTAACCGTATCAACTACTGAAAGGTCACAGTACTGGTTCACTTTTCTGAAATTGTCAATTTCTTTTTTACCTCACTTAAACATTTTGACATACACACTCACATAGATGGAGTCAGAAGTGTACTGAGTGGCATGGTTTTTTTTTTTAAATTGTGAATCTGGTTTTTTTATGAAATAAATAAACTAAAGTATAGTGAACCTCAAGGATGGTGACCCAAGCTGTCTGTCTATTGATGCGTGTATTTACTTCAGAAGAAACAGGACTTCTAAAATAACAAAGATATACGGCAAGCATGATTAGAATGAACACATCGGCAGCTAACTGTAGGAACAAAGGGGGTGTTTTCCTTCACGTCCGTGTAACTTAGAGTTTCAATCCTCTTTCAAGACAAACTTGTATCCTTTTGTAGGGCTTGAAATAAAAAACTGAACAAACGTAAGCATTTTGCTCTAGATATTTCCATTTTGCAGCAACAGACTATACAGCATAAATACTGTTACAACAATAGAAAGCCTTAAATCTTCTAGCAAAAAAGTAATCTCGACTTTCACACATTGGTAAATGGAATACTGTTTCTTTTCTAGGGTTTTAGTTAGCCCCTATGTTCTTATTCTACAACAAAGAGACACTTACGTTTTATGCCAGGTCTATTCTGATCCAGTGAGAGTGAAATGAATAGTGGACCGTAAGACACACCCCATTTATATAGGCGCTTGGTCTGCCATGGATATAAAGTAGCCCATGGTGTTTAAACTTTAGTCATTTGACGTTTTGCTATCAAGATGAAACGATTGAATCATTTCGAGAAGAAAGAAGAAGAAGAAAGCAAGAGGCAGAAACGTGATCGAACGCCTCGTACCATCGCTGAAGTCTTGGCACAAATTCATGCCAGTGATTTTGAAGATGATATGAGTGAACCAGAATCGAACCCCAGTGAGTCTGCACCTAACCCAGGTTCACCAGTCAACCCTGAAAAGTACTATCACATTCGAGAGACGGAAAAGCGACCCTCTAGAAAATTTAGAACCACGACTCACAAATACACGGTGAAGTTTAAAGATTTCAAGTCCGACGTACCCTTGGAGAAAGCAGAAGGGTTCATCACCGAGGTGTGGGATTCTTTGCTCATCACACTCAAGCGACAATGTCAACCCAAAGAAGACGATCGCTGGGGACTATCCATATATCACGACGGCTTGAAATCCCCTGTTTGGATCGAGTTTATCAGACCCGCAGAACTAGCCCTTTCCAAAGTCATGGACAAGATACAACAGGCGCAACAATCCAACGACCAGTTTGACATCACCGATGGAAAAGCCACAGTGAAAATGACCCACACCTCTCCTCCTCAAGGGAGTGGTCGCAAAAAGGTCTTTATGGTGAACGGCCTTCGTAGTATTAAGCGTAGCCTCGTCCAAATTCACAACCCTCAAGACCAGATGTGTTTAGCCAGGGCTATCGTGGTGAGACGAGCGTATGCCGACAAGAACGACACGGCAAAATGGAAAAGAGCCTGGGAGAACATTCGAAAATCGAACCAAGCCAAACAACGAAACGAAGCAGAAATCCTGTTACAACAAACCGCCCTGTCCAAAGACACACCCTGTGGCATTCCTGAAATGCAAAACTTGCAAGATGTCCTAGCTCCACGCTACACCTTGAAAGTGCACCCTCAAGAAATGCGTGGGCCTGTGTTGTTTCGAGGCCAAGATTTTAAAGATGGAAAACACATTCACCTTTATCATCACGAAGAACATTTCGATACCATTACCACCATCACTGCATTCCTAGGATACGGTTATTATTGTGAGAAATGTGACTATGGCTATAACAATCGAGAGCAACACAAGCATTGTGGATCGAAATGCTCAGGATGTTTGGCCTCTCAACCCTGTCTGAGCGAAGGCAAGAACCAGTGCATTGTCCTGCTTGTCTGCGCACGTTTGTCAGCCCTGCCTGTTACTAACAACATCTGAAGACGCAAGGTTCACAGAAGAAATGCGCTTGTCAACTCCTGAGATTGTGCCCTACGTGTGGACAAGGCATAAGTACCAATAGTACCAAGGCACACGTATGTTCAGGAAAGAAAAAATGTCACATTTGCCATCACATCGTGGACTTGGAAAATCAATGCTACATGCAAAAATACCAACCCCAACAAGAGGAAGATGACAGAAACAAAGGCAATTTCATCTTTTTCGATTTCGAATGCATGCAAGAGACCGGCACTCACATTCCTAATTTCTGCGTGGCTCATCGAGCGTGCGAAAAGTGCATTCAAGAACCTATCGTGAGTCATTGCCCTCACTGCAGTAAGAATCCTGGAGGGCGTGAAAAAATCTTTCGAGGACTCAAGACGCTAGAAGATTTTGCCCAATGGGTCTTAGACCCCATCGACGAAACGTGGAGCCAAGAGGACATCGAAAGTTATGGTAATTGTCATCGTCACGCCACAGCGATGGCTCACAATTTCTCCGGATACGATGGACAGTTTCTTCTCAGATACTATACAGAACATGGCACCGAACGTCCTAAAGTCACTTTGAACGGAGCCAAAATCATTTTCATGCAAGTGGGACAAGTACAGTTTAAAGATTCGATGAGCTATTTGGCCATGCCTTTGAGTCGAATGCCTAAAACGTTTGGAATGACAGAAATGGCTAAAGGGTACTTTCCACACTTTTTCAATACCAAAGCCAATCAACACGCCGTTCTACCCCATTTGCCTAAGGCTCACTATTACGACCCCGACAACATGCATACCGAACAACGAGAAGCTTTCTACGCTTGGTACCAGGCTCACGCCTCCGACCCTTTTGACTTTCAGGAAGAAATGTTAAAGTATTGTCGTTCCGACGTGGACATTTTACGGCGTTGCTGTGGAAAATTTCGAGAACTGTTCATGGAACACGGAGGGGTCGATCCATTGAAAGAAGCTTGCACCATTGCCAAAGCGTGTTCCTTAGTATACCGGCAACGATTCATGCCTGAAAACACCGTTGCTGTCATCAGTCCTCAAACGACCAACTATGTCAAACGTCAATACTCGGTCAAAGCCCTACGCTGGTTACATTACTTGTGCGATAAAGAAGACAAATGGATTCAATATGCCCGCAACGGAGGAGGCGAAAAGACCATCGGAAATTGTTCCGTGGATGGCTGGGACTTAGAAAACCCCAAGATCGTGTACGAGTTTAACGGTTGCTTATTTCACGGATGTCCCGTCTGTTACCCTGACCGTGGCACTAAAAATCAGTTTTTACAACGAACCATGGAAGACTTGTACCAGGACACTTGTCAGCGACGCCTAAAGTTAGAACAGGAAGGATACCAAGTGGTGGAAATGTGGGAACACGAATACGAACGCCGTTTGAAAACCGATCCCGAGTTTAAACGTGTCGTGGAAAGTTACAAGCTGATGGACCCCTGTATCCGAGGGATAGTTTGTACGGAGGAAGGACCAATGCCACCTGTTTGCTGTACCAAGTCGACGAAGAGAAAGGAGAAGAAATCAAATACTTGGACGTGTGTTCGCTGTATCCCTACGTGTGCAAATATTGTCACTTTCCTGCAGGGCACCCGCAATTGTTGACGGAACACATCGACCTGGCCAACATTCGACAATACGAAGGCTTGATCAAGTGCAAAGTTTTGCCTCCCACCGACTTGTACCATCCCGTCTTACCTCACCTTTGCCAAGACAAACTGATGTTTCCTTTGTGTCGTACATGTGCCGAACGTGCAACCAAGACCAACCTTGTCATCACACCCAGGAAGAACGAGCCTTGACGGGAACCTGGGTCAGCGTAGAATTGTTCAAAGCTCTGGACATGGGATACCAACTGTTAGAAGTGTACGAAATTTGCCACTTTCCCAAGACACAACAATACGACAAGGGTGACCCCACTCAGAAAGGCATTTTCGCAGACTACGTGGATGCCTTTTTGAAACTGAAGCAAGAAGCCAGCGGCTATCCTTCCTGGTGTCACACTGCCGAAGACCAAATAAAATTCAAAGAGAAATACTGGGAACAAGAAGGCATCCCTTTAGACCACATCGAGAAAAATGAAGGCAGGCGATCGTTTGCCAAAGTGATGTTAAATTGCTTGTGGGGAAAAATGGCACAACGACCGTGTTTACCCAAGACGGAATATTTGACAGAACCTTCCCGCTACTTCCAGATGATTCACGACAAAACCAAATTCATGAAACACGTGGACGTCGTTCGCGAGGATTTAATCTTGGTCAATTACGAAGAAGATCTGGACTTTGTACAAGACGACCCCTTTGGTAATGTCATCATTGCGGCTTACGTGACAGCCCATGCTCGCTTAAAATTGTACGAAGCTTTAGAACTGTTAGGGGATCGCGTCCTGTACTTTGACACCGACAGTTGCATCTACATCCATCGCCCGGGTCAGCAACACCCTAACATCGAAGGAGACCGATTAGGAGCCTGGACAGACGAACATCCTGATGACAAGATTCTAAGTTTGGCGAGTGGCGGTCCTAAAAATTACGGCTACGAATACCGTGACAAACAAGGAGAAGTGTACACGAAGTGTAAAGTGTAAGGATTGACTCTGAATTATCGTACCAGTCGAGTGGTGAACTTTGGCGTATTGAAAGAAGCCTTGCAGTCTGGAGAGGATGAAAACTTTAAAGTGACCACCTATCAACCGAACAAGATTGTACGTTTACCCACTCACCACATCGTCAGTCGACCCTTGGAAAAAGTCTATCAAATCGTGTACCAGAAGCGAGTGCGTCTTCCCAACCACTTTACTTTGCCGTACGGTCACATCGATATCGGACAGTATTTCAAAAGGAATCATATGCAAGGCCAATAGTAAATGGTCAAGTGTCAGAAGAACCCGTTACCGAGGACAACCATTCCCTTCAGGACAGGACTGTCGTTTACATTCCCAAAAGACCCTTTCGGGAGGACACTTGTGTGACAATACCTCATGTAAAGACTGTCAGAACATTACACTCTGTCCCTAAGACATCTTAGTGACCAAACACATGTTTTACAGAGACTTGTTTCTATTTCACTTTGATCGTTTTCAAGTGCCTTTTATCGTTGTACATAACTATTTGACTTTGATGTATTTTAGTCTTTCGTGTTTATTTTTGAAACCTCAATAAACGTGTCCTGAAAAAGTATATAAACTCTTGTCTTGTCTGTTTTCGTGTCACAAGTGACATTCCTGACACTATGGCTACCTCTGCTGCCTCTGCTCCCTCTTCCTCCACTTTCAAAGTCATCGACGAACACTTAGATCGTGCCAGTTGGGAGGCTTTGTATCTTCGCCATCCCTTTAACATGCTCATTGCTGGACCTAGCGGTTCAGGCAAAACCGAATTCGTCAAACGTTTGATCGAACATAAACATCATTTGATCGATCGTCCACCTCAACGCATCGTGTGGTGTTACAAAGAGTGGCAATCGGCGTACAGTCTCTTGCGACAAAGTCAAGGTGATTCCATCGTGTTTGTGGAAGGCATTCCTAAAGAAGACGACGGAATCGTCTCTGACTCCCGTCAAACCCATTTGGTCATTTTCGACGACATGTTAGGAGAAGACGAAGAAGAAATTAAACTGTGGTTTACGTGCAAAGGGCATCACCGTAATGCCAGTGTCGTTTACATCACTCAAAATTTGTTTCAACAAAGTAAAGCCCATCGTACCATCAGTCTCAATACTCATTACATGGTCTTGTTTAAAATCCCTCGAGATAAATCGCAAGTGCAAGTCTTAGCCAACCAGTTAGGAACGCCTTGGCTCACTCAGGCGTACGACGATGACACTCAAACTCCACATGCCTATTTACTCGTCGATTTGAAACCCACTACCCCGATGACTTGCGATTTCGTACCCATTTGTTTCACCACTGGTGTCAAGACGGAGGGCCTGTTCTCTACACAGCCCCGTCCTCGACTTAACTTCACTCAAAAAAAAATCTATAAAAACCTCAGACACTTTTTGTCAGTCTCACGCAGCGTCAACATGACGTCCCTTCAGTCTCATCTTCCCGTCAAATTGATTCGTGCCTTGTATGGCATCAGTCGAGAAAAAAATCCACAAATACGTGGTCGTGTCTTAGAAGCCAGTCTCAAAGAAGTCTTCACGGTGACAGCACGTTAATTACTACAAGGGATCATTCAGATTCCTCATCAAACCAAACGCTTTTTTGATAGAAACAAAATCGCTTTGACCCAACTGGCCGATCCACGCATCGACACTCAAACCAAAAAGCAAATCATTTTGAAACCTGGAGGGAGCGGTACTCTAGGTGGGGTCATCATTCGCTCCCTCTTAAGATGGGATCCTAATGTTCCCAAAGTTCTCCCCAAGAAAAAAGCCAAACGAAGCCCCAAGAAGAAAAAGAGCCACGGTGTCAAGACCAGGTCACCACCCCAGGAAAAGAAAAGCCCACAGAAAACACGCAAGAGAGGCACTTCAGCTAGGACGCAACCATACATTCGCAAACCACGACCTGCAAGCCTCAGGTTCATCCACTTCTCCGTTGATGACACCACGGAAGCCCGTGTCTCCAAGAACTTCTCCTCCAGGGGTGACACCCTCCTCGTCTTCCTTAGTGCCAGTGGCCGCTGCTCACAAAGTACCTGCTCCCAAAATCAAAGTCCAAGAGAGATCGGGCATGTTATAGAATTTACTGGATTTGTCCAAGCCAGAACTGACTCGATTTAGTCCGTTGCGAACCCCTCCACGACGTGTGATGCCTGTCCTCAAGTTGATCCGAAGTAAAGACAATCAGTGGCGATGCGTTCCAGTATAAAAGTGACCTGAGACAAAGCCTGGGTATCAGTGTTTTTGTGCTCCTGAAGAACCAAAGATGTCACCCCCCAGAAAACATCCCTCTTCTAAACCCCAAGGAAAGAAAAGGAAAGGACTACCTCCTCGTTTAGTCAAACATGGGGACATGTTGTCTGTCCTGTCCAAAGCTTCTCCACTCCTACGAAAAAAACTCATTCAATCAGCCTCCAAAGAGGTCATCGATACCGTGTGCGAATGTTGTTTGAACGTCTTGAAAGGCACGATCCCTTTGTCCAAACACCAGAAACAATGCTTAGGCAAACATCGTCACGTTCTTCGCCAAATGGTTCAAAAGAAAATTCCCATTGGACAAAAGAAGAAGATGTTAGTGCAACGTGGATGAATTTTACCCCTCTTGTTAGGCCCATTGCTGAAAGGAATCTTGGGAACCATGTTGGGAGGACTGGTGCGAGCAAGATAAAAAGAACCTCTGAAGTCCCAAGATCTCAGAATTGATCCTTGACATCGAATGGAAGGACGAAAACTAGCTTTAGTGCCTTACAAACGATGGATGGAATATCATCATTGGCAAGAACAACGCACCCCGCATTTACCTCCCAATCCCCATTTGAGCGAGATGTCCCAGTTACAACACGAATTGCAGTCGTTAATGGATCGCCACGATTTGTCCGAAACAGAAAAATCGCAAAAGTATGGTCAACTCTTGCAACGACTGCAACTCTTTCACCAAAAAGCTTTAGACGAAACATCTCTACCCACTCTGAAAGATTTTAAGACCTTGATGAAAAGTCCATCCCAAACGCCACTACCACCACCAGTACCACCACCATCCCCAGGGATCGTGAGAGACGCTACCCCACGAAGGCCTGAGGAAGAAGAGATACGAGAAGTCTTTCAAACACCGTCAGCAGCTCCCATTTCTAGTAAGATTGCAGCGTCCTTGTTGAACCCATCCCCCACACCCCAACGAGAAAAAATGAAAGCCTGGGTTAAAAAGATGATGTCCACTCCTCCTTCGACAGAAGTGAAAAAGAAAGAAGGGAAACCAGAAGTGAAACAAGAAAAGAAGGCCAAAAGCCATTCCATTACCACCTCCACCACTACCTTCGACTTCTACTCCCGTAGCCCATCTGACACGTAAATCCGTTTCCAAACCACCCTTTCGGCCCGCCCACAGTAGCATCACCGAAGAGTGGGTGACTTATTAACACACACACAAAAATGGAGAAGGTGTTAGCCAACATTTACTACGATCCATCCCATCCTGCAGGTTACGGAGGAGTTCAGAAATTGTATCGTGCTTCCAAAACTCGACTGAAAAGTCTCCGTTTACCTCAAGTGCAGCGATGGTTATAAGAACAAGCTACCTACACTTTGCACAAACCCATTCGACGCAAGTTTTCTAGAAGTCGCACCCTAGTGGAAGGCATCGATCATCAATGGCAAGCCGATTTAGCCGATGTCTCTGATTTGGCCACCTACAATCGTGGCTACAAATATTTATTTTGTGTCATCGACATCTTTTCCAAATTCGCCTGGGTCGTACCATTGACTTCCAAATCGAGCAGCGAGTTAGTGCGAGCCCTGCAACAAGTGTTGAAACAAAGCGGTCGTCACCCTCTTCGATGGCAAACGGACAAAGGCACCGAATTTCTGAACCAAGCTTTCCAAAAAGAATTAAAGAAACGTGACATTCACTTTTTCACCACCGAGAATCCCGAAACCAAAGCCAGCATCGTGGAACGTTTTCAACGCACTTTGAAAGAACGCATGTGGAAATATTTTACGCATCATCACACTCTGAAGTACATCGATATCTTACCGCATTTGGTGCAAGCGCACAACCAGTCTTACCATCGAAGCATTGGACGTGCCCCGCAAGAGGTGACTCCCGGCAACGAAGTGCTGGTTTCTGATCGCCTGTTTGGTAGGTCCCCGACGGTGGCTGTCCCCAAGAAAGGTGAAGTGTTAGCCGTAGGAGATTGGGTGCGCATTGGCAAAACCAAACGCACTTTTGACAAAGGTTACTTACCTAACTGGACCACCGAATTGTTTCGTTTCACTGGACGAGTGCATGGCCGTGATCCTGCCGTCTATAAATTGGAAGACATGAACGGAGAAGTGCTCAAAGGAACGTTTTATTTGCCCGAGTTACAACGTGTCACCAAAAAAGAAGACGACGTGTACGACATCGAAAGCATTCTCGAACGCAGAACCCGTAAAGTGGGCAAACGACGTGTCAAAGAAGTCAAAGTACGTTGGAAAGGATATCCACCCAGTTTTGATTCTTGGATCGACGCGTCGCAAGTCATCGACTATAAAAAGAAGTGACCATCATGCCCTTTCACACAGACTCAGCTACTGCGACCACTCCTTCACCCAGTTCTTCTCTGCAAGATTTACAAAAACATCCCTTGTGGGTGTGGTGTGGAGAACGTGTGCCTAAAACGCAAATCGTCTTTTTCTGCCAAATCTTCATGGTGTATTGTGTCATCGGTGCAGCCATTGCCAATTTGAGTTTGCAACAAGGAGACAAACAATTGTGGACCATTTTATTGAGCAGTTGCTTCGGTTACCTGCTTCCCAATCCCTCCCTGAAATTCTCCTCGAACGGGAACAACGGGAACCTTGTGTCCAGTGCTAGTGCCAGTCACCACTCCAACAACAACAATAACCCCATTTTGGGCGGAGACATTCCTCTGACTTCCAGTAACCCCTCGGACAGTCACAGAACTCTGGAATTATGAGTCACCCTAACCAATTTTACTTAACCTTACCCAGTGACAGTTCTATGGCGGTGTTTCCCAACAACACTTTGAGCTGTTACACGGCCAAATTACCTCAGGCCATCCAATTAGATCACAAAGCCCATTGGGAAGTGGCTTTAGTGGAAATCATTCACCCGACCCAAGTCCTCAATGTCCTTCCCAATCAAAATTTTTTTACGGTGGAAGTTCATGACGAGCAAATGCAAAAGTACTTGAATACCCATGTCAGATATGACAATAAAACCTATGATGACAAAACTCAAAAGTGGACCTACCACTTGTTCGTTCCCCCAGACTACTATTTTAGTGGTCATCATTTGGTCAGCACCATAGCCTCCATGTTTAATGGCGTGTTTCTTAAAGCTTTGGAGAGTGTCAGAAAAAGTGTCACCCTGGAGTACCACAAAGTAGCTCGTAGCTTCCTGGTGAAATTTGAGGGAGGTAATACTATGTCTATTTTATTTTGTCCTGAATTGTTTGGCATTTTGGGCGGGGACATGGAGATGAGAAAGAAATTTGAGCAAAAAGGTGAGCTAGCAGTCATTTCCGACAACAATTCTTTTACCAAGTTATTTCGTTCCCCGGTAGAAATGAACCAAGGACTGAATTTGATCTTTGTGTACTCCGATGTGGTGGAGTACAATGTGGTGGGACACACCTCCGCACCGTTACTGTGTGTCATTCCTTTCAAAGTGGATTCTGCCACGATCGCTGACGAGGAAGGTGGAAACACTTATCACGTTCACCGCGAATTTGTACATCCTCATTATTTGCCCGTCAGTAAGTCGTATTTGGACACTGTCAACATTGCTATAAAAGGAGATCTGGGACAAAATATTCCATTCACCAAAGGAAAAGTCACGGTGAAACTTCATTTTCGAAAACGGTTCTCTCACGACTCGTAAGTCATGTATCCAGTGTACCGAGGGGTTGCTCGACAGCGAGGACACGGTTTAGGAGATATGTTAAAATCGGCCTTTCGTTCGGTGGCTCCCGTCTTGAAACCGATGGTGACACGAGGATTGCACGCCTTGAAAGATGCCGCACTGACGCAAGGCAAAGAATTTCTCCAAAATGTCATCATCGACAAACAAAACCCTAAAGAAGCCTTCTTGAGGGCAGGCAAAAATGTCTTGCTGCAAACGGGCAAAGACATTTTGGGTCGACGAGAAACACCTATTAATACCCTGAACGCTACCGATTCAGGCATTCCCGCTTCCCTGACTCCACAGCAAGGACACGGCAGAAAAAGGCGACGAAGAAAACACCCCTTCACCAGTCTTCGCACTTCTAAAGCTAGAAAGACAAAGAAAAGAAGAACCGTTCGAGACTTAGACGTTTTTGATTACTAAAAATTACTGAGACACAGAAAAATGATGCACCGAGAGTCTTGTGCCTGTTCCAAGTCGGAACTAGATCTCTTTGCCATGCCCCCTACCATGATGACGATGCAAGAATCCCAGTGGGTCGAATTTCATCCCGTCTCCTCTTTGACGGAATCAGCTCCCATTGAGTTTGATATCAAAGGTCAACCGGAAGATTACAGCGATCTGAATAGCAGTTACCTGTACTTGAAAGTCAAAGTGATCAAAACGGACAACACCAATCCAGGAGTCGATGCTGGAGTAGCTCCCGTCAACAATTTCATGCATTCCTTGTTCAGCGAAGTGGACTTGTACTTGAATAACAAACTGGTCAGCAGCAGCATGGATACTTACCCTTATCGAGCCTACCTGGAAAATCTCTTGACGTACGGAAAAGAAGTCAAGAATACTCATCTGGATGCTTGCGTGGTATGGAAACCTGACACAGCGGGTGAGAACACGTTTAACGACACAGTCCTGACAGCAGATGACGATCCTCACAATGTGGGGTTTAATGACCGTCGTAAGAAAATTCTGCAAGGGCGAAGTTTAGAACTGATGGATCGTTTGCTTTTGGACATGTGGTTACAAGAAAAGTATTTGCTAAACGGAGTGGATGTCCGCCTGAGACTGAATCGTAGCAGTGCCGCTTTCCATTTGATGGCCCATGCCAACGAATACAAAACTATCATCCAAGAAGCCAGGCTGTACGTGCGTCATGTGGAAGTGTTACCTAAAGTTGGAAACGACATCATTCACACTTTGAGCAGAACCACCGCCAAGTATCCGATACGAAGAGTGGAAGTGAAAACGTTCACTATTCCTGCTGGACAGCGATCCATGATCGAAGATCATCTCTTCCAAGGACAATTACCCAAACGTTTGATCGTTGGTATCGTCAAGAATTCAGCCTTCAATGGACTTCACAACGAAAACCCTTTCCAGTTTCAACATTACAACGTAGCCAAAATCGAAGTCAGTCGCGATGGCAAGACCTTGTGTACCAGACCCTTCGAACCTAAGTTTGGTGACAGGAATTATTTGAGATCGTACTTGTCCTTGTACGAAGCCACTGGTCAGTTAGGAACCAACACCAGTCAATGTATTACGTACGAGGATTATGCAGGAGGCTATGCTTTGTGGGCTTTTGATTTCACTCCAGACCAAGGCAGCGACGAGGGACATTTCCACCCTATAAAATCCGGTCAGATTCGTGTGGAACTTCAGTTTGCAAATCCACCTCCAGATCACACAGTGAACGTCATCCTGTATGCCGAATTTGACAATACCCTAGAAATCAACAGTTTGAGAGAAGTCATTCTAGACTGTTAGAAGCATGGAAGACTGTTCTCCCTCTTTACCTAGTGGAGAAGCTTTGAAGATGGAATGTGAGGACACCGTGGAAGGAGAATCCCAAGACAAAGACGAAAAGGACATCGTGATCAAGTCGAGATGTCAAGAACAAGAACAGTAATTGGTCTCCTACTGTGCTACATACCTGGCAGACACAATTACGATATGGATGAAGCATGATTACTATGGATGTCAAAACATCAGTCAAGAAGAAAAATTCAACGAATATCTGGACGAAGCTTGGAGTCTGTTTAAAAAAGACGTGTTACGTTGGTGGTATAAAGATAAACATTTCTGTCCCCCATTAACGACTCAAGAAATCCATTACATCAAAGCCCTCTTTGACAAATTCAAAGAGAAAGTCGAGATCGAAATTGATCACTTATTATCAGCAAAAGAACATTTAGTGACTTATTTTGATCGTGATTTTTCTAGAAACGATGAGAAAGTAAATCGTTGATTTTGTGACTAGTATGCTTATTTTGTTGTCTTCAGCTAGGAAACGTAGTGTCCATCCATGACTCAATGACTTGCAACAGTGGAAATCTCAATTTCATTCACCATGTTGTCTACCTAAAAGAGTGTGAAAAAATGTTTGTTATTGAATTGAATGATTATTGTTGAAAAAATGTTTATTGTTAAATTGAATGATTATTGTTGAAAAAAAAATGTGAATTGTTAGTGTTAAGTGATTTGAATAAAAATGTTGTGTTTTGAAAAAAATGCCTTTGTCGTTTGTTTTGCTATGGGTATCATGATTCATGCTCTTTGTCTTCTCTCTATCCCTCCCATGTCACTAATTTAGCGTTCCTACTCGATCTGTTGCTGCAAAAGGAAATATCTAGAGCAAAGTGCTTACGTTTGTTCAGTTTTTTATTTCAAGCCCTACAAAAGGATACAAGTTTGTCTTGAAAGAGGATTGAAACTCTAAGTTACACGGACGTGAAGGAAAACATCCCCTTTGTTCCTACAGTTAGCTGCCGATGTGTTCATTCTAATCATGCTTGCCGTATATCTTTGTTATTTTAGAAGTCCTATTTCTTCTGAAGTAAATACACGCATCAATAGACAGACAGCTTGGGTCACCATCCTTGAGGTTCACTATACTTTAGTTTATTTATTTCATAAAAACCCCAGATTCACAATTTAAAAAAAAACAAACAAAAAACAAAAAAAAAAACATGCCACTCAGTACACTTCTGACTCTACCTATGTGAGTGTGTATGTCAAAATGTTTAAGTGAGGTAAAAAAGAAATTGACAATTTCAGAAAAGTGAACCAGTACTGTGACCTTTCAGTAGTTGATACGGTTAGAAGAAATGGTACAATACACAACAGAGCAATTCAAGTTCATATTCAGTCTGTCTGCACTGCAATGGTAACAATGCAAGAGCGTAGGCATTATTTTGCCACACTAACTTCGAACAAAACAATGCATCGTTCATCATAAACGATTTCATTGGCTAGACTTATTTTCTGACCACGTTCACTACGAATTGACTTCAGTATCTCTTCACACAGTGTCGAGATAAGTCGTGTCTCACTGCTAGTCGATTAATAAAATAATTAAAAAAAGTAAAACTAACGCAAGAACAATCGTACCCTGGGCGATCCCGCAGAAATTGTATCAGTTTTATAGTCAAATACATCACAGCATGTGATTATCTGAGTGGAATGAGTGTTTCTTTGAATCTTTCTTCACGAAAATAGACTGTAAAAACAAACGTAAGTGTCTTGATATGTTCTACAGTAGGAATAACTCTCTCTCTCTCTCTCTCTCTGTCATAGTAGTGTTGTTTGAAATCTTAAAGGTATCTGTTCCCGTGTGAAGATACCTCTCCAAAATTGTGACCAGTAGTCACCCTATTTCTGTGAAATGTTCCGTTTGTCATGTAATTTTTTTTGTTGTTTAAAACACTTACATCCTTACAAATTGTAAATCAGTAAATCGGTGGATGAAATAAAATCTGGAGTGGACGAGCTTGTACAATTCAGGTATCGTAGCTTTCTCTTTATTTTGGCACTGCAATGTGTCACGGAAAAATTCTAACCTTAGATCTACCGTTTTTTCAAGAAAGGAAACAAACACAAGGCTTTTTCAAGAATGACGCGAGTGACATTGCGCTGTACAACCCTGCCTATGGTTAACTCTGAAATCTAAAACCAAAACACACGTTCAGAAAAAAATTGTAACAATGTTGAAGAATGACGCGAGTGACATTGCACTGTATAACCCTGCCCATAGATTGTGGTTATGTTTTTAGCTTGTCAGCGTGTGAATAGTATATTGGGGTTTGATTTGGCTGCTTAGCGTGTGTGGATCGTAGATTAAGGTTTGATTTGGCTGATTAGCGTGTGTGGAAAGTATATGATTGGGTTTTGTATGCCTTCACGTACGTTTGTGTTGATAGTATATGATTGGGTTTTGTATGCCCTCACGTACGTTTGTGTGGATAGTAGAGTGTGTGGTTATTTAACCTTCCCCTTCTGTGTGGATAATTCTTGTCTGTGTTATTTCCATCTCCCATGTTCATTTTCCCTTGACGCTATACAAACCCAAGATATATTCCCATGTTCATTTTCCCTTGTCGCTGTACAGACCCATCCCTGTTCAAATTCCAATGTTAAATTCCCATTGTCGCTAGACAGTCCCTGGCGACAAGGGGAAATTTAACATAGGCAATACACCCTGGTTAAGGGCTTGTGAATAGTAAAGCAAGAGTTTGTTTTGTTTCTAGCGTGATTTTTACCATTGTCCCCAGACAGTCCTAATACCTTTTGTCTCGCTATAGTCCCACCCATGTTAAAGTCCCATTGTCCCTAGACAAACCCACCATGTTACAGTCCCATTGTCCCCCAAGTACCGGCCCTGTATTCCTATGTTACATTTCCATTGTCCCTATACAAACCCATCCATGTTCCATTCCCTTGGGACTGTAGAGCCACAATGGGAAACTAATGTTATTTTTCCCCCATGTTCAATTTCCTTGTCCCTATAATACCTATGATTTTTTGTAAAGTTATTTGTACTCTAGGGACTATGGGAAAATAACATTATGTTGTCCCTATAGTACAACGGATTTTTTCCTATAGTCCCTACGGTACAAAACCCATGTTTATAAGTCCCCTAGTCCCTACGGTATCCCCATTTACTACTAATGCATGAATATGAGAAGACCGCTTTGCTTGTTAGCCCATTGCTGTGGTTCCATGGCATGGCCATTTCAATGCTTGATAAACAAATTCATTTTGCATTGAATTAATGATTTTATTTTAACCATAATTACAATTCCAGAGTCGGAAATTGAATTTTTGGCAAAAATGAGACCACATATAATAAAACCAAATAGTTCTAAAACTTTTGTTTGATGAATGAATGCGAAACAGAAAAACACCAGATCATTGGTTTTTGTTTTCAAATCTCAGGCTATAAACAGGTAGCGTATGAGAAAAAAAAATTTATAAGTGGTGACAAATTGTGTGAATATGTTCATAATACATATGATGCAAACGGAGTCGTGCAAATGCAGATACACGAAATTAGAGAGAAACGAATTATTCAATATGCACATAGACGCGTAAAGAAGCTGAGTTAACTCTCTGTCTCTGTCTCTCTCTCTCTCTCTCTCTCTCTCTCTCTCTGTGCTGGTAGTAAGAGCGCTGTCACTGATGACTTTGCGACAATAACTCTCCTTTTTTTCCCTGACCGCTTCATGCAACTTTGCAAAGCCCATGCCTGTCCACTCTTTCCTCTCACTGTGTCCTGAAGAATTGTCTTTGACAGGCCAGATGAGCATGAGACGTGACCAAAACATCTAGGTTTGCGTTTCGATACGGTGGTGAGCAGATTTTTATAAGGTTTAATTGCACCTTGCTTGCTTGCGCGCGCATGCGTGTGTGTGTGTGTGTGATAATGTTAGAAACATATATTAATCAAAATAGAAAATATGAGATGTCTAGTAATAAAACCTTATATATATATATATATATATATATATATATATATATATATAAGCTATGTTACATTTCTCACGAAGACAACAAATAGCTGACACTTGTTTAATTTGTTGTAGCACGATTTCTTTATATATATATATATATATATATATATATATATATATATATGGGGGAGGCAGAAACTTTTTTACATTTCTCACGAAGATAACAAATAGCTGACACTTGTTTAATTTGTTGTAGCACGATTTCTTTTCTTTGATATGCACCAATATTGTCAAAAGTATCGTAAATTGATGGCATATGTAAGTGAAAAGTTCTCAAAGATGTTACTATTTTTCTACTTTTACAATTGAAATCTTTGAATCTTTATGATGAAGTAAGTTTTTCTAATCCAAAATACTTTTTTAAATTATACGTATCCTAGTTGTTTAGACAGATGGTATTTCCTACCCATATGACGTGTACGTGTTCAATGTAAGTGCTAGTGGCACCAGTGACTTCCAGATTCAGTCAACAGAAACCATCACCTCCTCGAGCGGGTAACGACTCTCTCTCTCTCTCTCTCATCATTGCAAGACGGAAATAAGTTTCCCCAAAGAAAAATTGCGTTTCCGGAATAAAAATTATAAGAAGAACTCTGGATAGCCTAGTAGAAAACTTCTTTTTTTGATCCTTAAATTAAATGTTTACTTCCTTGTAAAACCTCAGTACTTATCAACTTTATTAAAAATGATTGAAAGCAAAACTAGTGTCTTGTGTGTGTTCAGGTGTTTGTTCCCTGTGGACTGTTTTCAAATACAAGTTTTCTTCCAAATGAAATTCATAATCACCGATGGATAATCTAGTCGCTACGATTTAGGGAAGAGCGTGCATGTTTTCCCATGATTCTTCACCGATGTCGAAAAGGTCATTTGTTCACTTGATATCTTTACTAATAATAAAAATCATGGTTTTGCTGTTTTTTCTTTGATAACATAGTTTGTGCTAAATGGTAGTTTACTATATAAATTCGTAGATATGTCTCTTGAAAATGTAGGATGAATGATATGATAATGACAATTTAATCGTAGTTTCCCTTTCTTGGTTTCAATCACTCACCAAATGCACGAAAATGGATAGCCATAATCAAAGCGAACACGGTTCTTTCATTCACACACACACACACACACACACACACACACACATTCCTTCTTTTCATCAGATGCCCAAACCCCATAACCGATATTGCACCGGCCACTGGTTTTGTAAAAACTTCTTCCTCAGTCAGTTCATTACCACAACAGGCAAACTGGAAGTAGCAACATTTACTGGAAAGGGGGGGGGGGCTGTAGTTCCGTGCTAATACTGAATTCTGCTTTGGAACCTGAAACCCTCCATCTGTCCAGAGATGCGAAAATATAAGTCACAGATACCATGCTCATTCTTGCAATTTTATTTAGCTAATAATAATAATAATAAGAAGAAGAAGATGAAGAACAATAAGAAGAAATGGTATTTACACCGGTTTGCAGTCTCTGCATCCAAACTGTAAATCTTATACATGCATGAATCTTTCACAGGAACGTCATTTTCTCTAAATAAATTTCACAGTAGACGGATGGACTCTTAAAAAAAACATATCTATCTATCCATCTCTCTGACTGTTTCTCCTCCGTTGTATTGCCAGTATGTTATCTTTCTATTGTGCTGTCTTATTGATTGAATCTGGTCGAGCTAATTAACATTTAATCACACGTTTCATGATATAACTTGTGTTCTTTCTTCTTGGTTAATAGACTTGACAATTCATCTTTCTAAATATAATTATTAATAATGGATCTTTCTAAATATAATTATTAATAATGGATCTTTCTAAATATAATTATTAATAATGGATCTTTCTAGATATGATTATTAATAATGGATCTTTCTAAATATAATTATTAATAATGGATCTTTCTAAATATGATTATTAATAATGGATCTTTCTAAATATAATTATTAATAATGAATCTTACTAGATATGATTATTAATAATGGATCTTTCTAAATATGATTATTAATAATGGATCTTTCTAGATATGATTATTAATAATGGATCTTTCTAAATATGATTATTAATAATGGATTTTTCTAAATATGATTATCAATAATGGATCTTTTTAAATATGATTATTAATAATGAATCAAACATTCTTCACAGACGATATCTGTTTTGACAGTATTGTAAGAGCGCAGCCAGTTCAAAAAGACGAAGAGAGGTCGAAGCAAGGAGCACAATACTTTAATATAAACTGGATGTCATTTTGCAACGAAACGACGGAGGTACTGTGTCTCACGTATTTTCTTCTCACGTATTTTCTTCTAAAAGACAGGCTTGAACAAACACAAAAAGAATTAAAAATCGCATTAACAACACTTTGGACTTCTTTTTTACCGAAAGAGCAAGAATAATTTGTAAAATAAAATAAAAATATATGTATTAATTCGTCATTTCAAAATGATCTGAACATCTGTTATAAATGTGTAATTACCTATGTTATAAACTTGTTATTAATGACAAAAACTCAGTTGTTTAAAGTAATTAATTTTCATCGTCGGTAACATATCTATCGTAGGTTACGTATACAGGTACATCAAATTCAAACTGTATTGGCACCGAATCATAAGGTGCAATAGGTCTTTGGGCTTTACGACAAAAAATAACAAACAAATAATTAAATCTGACCAGGTAAACCAACAATAATAACTTCCACAACAACAAATTAAATAACCAACCAAACCAAAAAACAAAATTATGTTGCATTCAGAAAAGAAGTCCATTTTTTGACATCTATAGATGAGTTTATATTTTTACAATGATACCACAGTTGTTTGAAAAAATGTGCGATTGTTTCTTGGTTTTTTTTCGGGGGGGGGGGGGGGCAATTCATGCAATGTTTTGAAAATGTCAATAAAGTCAGCCTTGCAAGTATTTCAATGCAAACTCCTCAAACATGTCAGTGACAAATGATGTTTGTTTAATCCGTCTAGATCTTTCCTCACATTTATACAGAAACAGTTAGAAGTATATAGTGCCTTGTCCATTCCGTCTTAGTTCTGCTTTCATTGATACAGATTAAGAAATAGATTATCAAATACTACAATTTAGACATGTTCTCCCGACGTCAATTAGTGTACTAGCATAGCAACGTTGCGATGTACTCCTTTACCGTTCATTCCTAGACATTAAAAGATAACACCTACAACTAAACTATATTTGCCTTTTTCTAATTGTCTAGTATGAAGATGTGACTCGCTGGACACCATGCAAATTGTTTTGATTGCTATCCTGGTGATTTTGGCCATAGCGTTGGTGTATGGCATGGGCTGCATATTCATGGTTATACGACGCTGAAGAGAGAGGAACGAAAAGCAGGGTCTGCATGCACAGTCCTCCAGCATTGATAGCGTGCCTAAAAAGCCTAAAATGTTAATGAACCAATTCTGGCAGTTTGATTGATTGTGTCAGATTGCTCGCCTGAATTATGTCCACAAAAAGAATTATGTTCGCACAAAAAGAAACGCTTCCAATGATAGTGAAAAGGTTATTGCAGATGCCAGTAGACCATACCCTGTGAAATGACATTTTATATTCCATTTTAGCAGGAAAAAAACCGCCATAATGATTAGCCTATTTATAAAATACAACAAAATGACCCCGTGTCCAAATATTAGGTCAACACATTAAAGAAAAGGAATGCCGTACTATATTTATTATAAAATTTGTAACGTCAGGTTTACGTATACGTCAAACTTCGCTTACAGCTTGATTACATTTTTTGTTCTATGTAACAACTCTATTTTTGGAGCTATGTGGTCCTTGACTTATGCATATACAGGCAGTAATTGGTATGTAGGAGTTTATGGCTTGCTGTGAGTAGACGTTTGCCAAAACATTTAAAAATGACCTTGAAATATGTCGCAAACGTGCACCTATTACATCTTTAGCCATGGAGTACTCTGCGTTCAGATTTATTTAGGAGGGTTTACATTTATATGATTTTTGCGAAAATCCTTATATAAACAAACATACACACTATCATGCCTGGTCCTCGGTCCCTGATAAACAAACATACACACTATCATGCCTGGTTCTCGGTCCCTGATAAAAAAAAAAACCATACACACTACCATGCCTGGTTCTCATTCCCTGATAAACAAAATTGCACACTATCATGCCTGGTTCTCAATCCCTGATAAACAAACATTCACACTATCATGCCTGATTCTCAATCCCTGATAAACAAACATGCACACTATCATGCCTGGTTCTCGGTCCCTGATAAAAAAGAAAACCATACACACTACCATGCCTGGTTCTCATTCCCTGATAAACAAAATTGCACACTATCATGCCTGGTTCTCATTCCCTGATAAACAAAATTGCACACTATCATGCCTGGTTCTCAGTCCCTGATAAACAAACATGCACACTATCATGCCTGGTTCTCAGCCCCTGATAAACAAACATTCACACTACCATGCCTGGTCCTTAGTCCCTAATAAGCAAGAATGCATACTATCATGCCTGGTTCTCCGTCCCTGATAAACAAACATACACACTACCATGCCTGGTTCTCAACCCCTGATAAACAAACATACACACTACCATGCCTGGTCCTAAGTCCCTGATAAACAAACATGCACACTATCATGCCTGGTTCTCATTCCCCGATAAACAAAATTGCACACAATCATGCCTGGTTCTCAGTCACTGATAAACAAACATACACACTACCATGCCTGGTCCTCAGTCCCTGATAAACAAACATTCACACTATCATGCCTGGTCCTCAGTCCCTAATAAGCAAGAATGCATACTATCATGCCTGGTTCTCGGTCCCTGATAAACAAACATGCACACTACCATGCCTGGTTCTCAACCCCTGATAAAGAAACATACACACTATCATGCCTGGTTCTCAGCCCCTAATAAACAAAACTTGCACGTTATCATGCCTGGTTCTCAATCCCTGATAAACAAACATACACACTACCATTGCCTGGTTCTCAGTCACTGATAAACAAACATACACACTACCATGCCTGGTCCTCAGTCCCTGATAAACAAACCTGCACACTATCATGCCTGGTTCTTGGTCCTTGATAAACAAACATACACACTATCTTGCCTGGTTCTCAGTCAATAATATACAAGGAAGCACACTATCATGCCTGGTTATTGGTCCTTTATAACCAGGCATTCACACTCTCATGAACCTATTTATTTTTCCTATTTATCAATTTATCCACCCATCAAAATTGCCATCTATCTATCTCTCTGTCTATCTAAACGTCTTATCAACTTCCACTGTAACATTTTAATTGTTATTCACAGTAAATAGTTTATTTAATTTTATAATCAGACTAGGATAGAAATTGTAAAATGAATATTGTGTCCTCATCTCATTCAAAAGTAGACCACGTGGTCAAGTTGAGAGACTTGGAAGTAACGAATTAGTCTCCTCTCTTCTGTACCTCTCTTCTGCCTTACCCACAAAGAAAGTTAGTTGAATATAATTTCATGCCAACATAATTGTAATTTGATGATGTCTTCAGAGAAAAGCATTCTAATTTGGAAATTAAAGTAATACATTTCCTTGAGAATGAATTGTGATTTACGCAAATGCAATTTTTAGTTTATAGCAGATACATGATCTTTATTGAAATTGTGTAGCAGACACAGAAAAATTGAATTCAAAAGCAAACACTTTTCTTATTTTGCTTGGTACAAAAAGACCAGACTTCTCTAACTTTGCGATCTAATACGTTTCATCAAAATGTTTAAAATGCCCTCACAATGATAAAATTTAAGATAGCGGAGATATTTTCTCTCGTACACTGAATTAATGAAAGAGAAACAAAGATACAGTTCGTTATCAGTGTACTTTCTAATCGAAGTCTAAAGTAATGCTGGGATCGCCTCGAGCTAATTAAAACAAGTCTAAAATAATGTTATGATCGAATGGAGCTAACTAAAATAAGTCTAAAATGATGTTATGATCCCCTGGAGCTAATTAAAACAAGTCTAAATTACTGTTATGATTGCCACCTGCTAATTAAAACAAGTCTAAAATAATGTAACGATTGCTATAATTAAAACAAGTCTAAAATAATGTTAGGATTGCTCCCTGCTAATTAAAAGAAAGAGAAAGAAAATCTCGCATTTTGATTCTTACAAATGTTTTAACCAGAACAGAAATTCAAAACGAATGCTAAAAAGAGTCAAAAGAGTTTTGGGTAACTGTAGGTTTGAAAGATATATTTTCATTTAGTTTCAAAGTTTTGCTAATTTAAAATACAGAATGATGATAAATCTGCATTTCTGCAGAATTGAAAATAAAATAAATGTGTGATTAAAAACCAATCATTCTAACTAATCTGCAAATGGTACGTACCAGTGATTATTTTAACGCTAAACTTGCCGCTTTGAAATCAACTATATACAATCTATCCGTTCCTTCACCAAACTTAATTTTAATCTATCCACGTATCATGCCAACTTATGACATTCGAATTCATGGTAAAACTTTTCTAATCTTGTTAATAGATTCAGTTAAAAAAGTATGAAATGGTTACAATCGTGAAAAAAACAGGATATAAGCTGTTTAGTATTAAAACGGAGATAAGGAAACAAACTCTAAAATATGTATTTAAATAGAATTGTTTCAGGATAGGGTACCTCACAGAATAATTTATATAAAAGGTTATTATAATAAAATAGTTTTAAGTCAAAATAGCTTTGTAATTTCTGTATAAAAAGTCCTTGTAAATCCTTACAGAATATGTAATACAAAAACCAGAGCTACAAATTAATTGTTCAGCTCAAGAAATTATTCATTTAATCTTGGTGACATAAATGAAAAGCTACAGAGAGGCATTGCACTAAAAATAAATAAATTAAAATCTCTCTCTCTCTCTCTCTCTCTCTCTCTCTCTCTCTCTCTCTCTCTCTATATATATATATATATATATATATATATATATATATATATATATATATATGTATATAGGTTACTGCATTTATATGGGACAATATGAAGGAGTTTTTCGGATGTGACTACTGCACGACCTTGGGAGTTCAGTATATTCATCCGACAAAACGAGCTCTTGCTTTCCCATACAAATGCAGTAACCTTTTTATTATATACTAATTTTTAAAAATTCCACCTAATACTTAATTATATTAACAAAATACACAACAAGAAACAAAATAACTGAATGTATGCCGTATTCCAAACTAAATTAACAAGCGCAGATTCATCACTACACAATGACAACAGAATTACTGCGTACATAAGTAGTTAAGTGGGATACCCTAGCCTCAATGGGAATTAGCATTACAGAGACCCCTGGGACACTCTAGCCTCAATGGAAATTTAACATGGAGAAAAATCGTGGGACACTCTAGCCTCAAGGGGAATTTAACATGGGAAAAAGTCTTGGGTCACTCTAGCCTCAAGGGGAATTGAACATGGGACTTTTTTTTTAAAAAAGTTTTTTAAATTTAAATTTAAATTTAAATTTAAAAAAAGGGGTAGGCAATTGAAAGGCTATCTCTTTTCGAGAAATATGGGGGCCCTGAAAAGGGCCTTTGGGTTTTTTCTTCTTTTAACTTCTTAACTTTTTCCACCATCCCCTTATTTTGTCCATCATTCCTTTCTTCTTTTTCTTTTCTGTTTCTGGTATCCAGTCCGGGTGACCCATGGCTCGGAACTTGGCCTGTATTTTCATCCAGTTGTTATTCAGTTGGTCGAATTCTAATTTCTTCTTCTTATTCTGTTCTTCCTTTCTTTCTTTAGTCCACGTTTCCTTTATGTTCTCTACTTCTTGGGTCAGCACTCGTTTCATAAGTACCTCGGCTTTTATAAGTTGGTCAAGACCACTCACTCCAAACTAAGATATCTTGTAGGAAGCATCTTACTAATGTTGTATTATCCAGAGCTTCCTTCAAGCTACCTACTCTTACATAGGGAGGGTTAATGAATCCTCTTATTTTCTTCACTTCTTCTTCTAACATACCGTCAAGGAGATCCATAGCTAGTTTCAGACTCCTCACTTGTCTGGTCACAAAATCCCTTGTAACTGGATATTTCCATTCCTTTTCTACTCTTTCTACAACATATACTCCATCTACTATCCAAAAATAACAGTGTCTCAAGTTGTTGAACAGGTCAGATACAGCTGCCATTTTCTTTCCGTAGAATCGTGCGAACGACGAACACTGTGGGTTCTTATAGCGCGGACGTGATGGAAAACATCCCCCTAAAACATAAAATTGATCTTACCTAGATCATGACCGAACAACGCGCGGACGTGAAGGAAAACATCCCCCACTTTTCTCATTTCATATAATAAAACCCCAAACTATACTCTCCACATACGCAAAGAAACAATAAAAAACCCATAATCTACTATTCACACAAACTTACGCAAGCCCTTACAAACACAAACACACAAACACATACACTCACACTATTAATAAAGAGTTAGTGTTTATATTCACACTACTCTACCTACACACATTGGCAAATTAATAGTTATTTCTTTTCTAGAGTATTGGGTAGCCCTGAAAAGGGCTGTTGGTTTTTTTTGAACTCCAGATGCACCTATCTAATGATGGCACCTTCCTGGCCTGGCGGCACACACGCATCTTCTACTCCAGTCTTTCCAGTTGACTCGTTTGGCTGGGAGCGCAGAGGGAGGATGATTAGCTTCATCACCCCAATCCTCTGTCTCTGGTATCTTGTAAGCCATCCTCTCTCCTATTTTCTTTTCCTCCTCTTCCCTCTGTCTTCTCTCCTCCTCTTCCTTCTTTATTCTTTCCTCTTCTACTATAGCCTCCGCAGCCAGTTCATTTACCAGGCGCCTGACATATTCCAGATGTATCTGGAGTTCAAGAAGTTTGCTTATTCTGGCATTCATTCTGGTGTTGATCAATCAACAAGGGTAGCTAGACTGCCCAGCGAGTTTCAATTTATAGTGAAAGCGCGGACGTGAAGGAAAACATCCCCCTAAAAACATAAAATTGATCTTACCTAGATCATGACCAAAAAAACAACAACGCGCGGACCTAAAAGAAACACTCACTCACTCACTTTTTATGCTACCCATCACTATTTTAAAATTTTTTCATAAATCACTTCAATAGACTATCCACATACGCAAAGCAATCCAATCTAACTCCAAATATACACCTCAAACACCAAAAAAAGACATCATTTTAATCTACTATCCATACCAACTTACTTAAGCACTTACAAACACAAACACACAAACACATACCCTCACATTTTTTAAAAAAAGAGTTAGTGTTTATTTTCACACTACTCTACCTACACACATTGGCAAATCGATCGTTATTTCTTTTCTAGAGTATTGGGGTAGCCCTGAAAAGGGCTGTTTTTTTTTGTTTGCTATGGCATTCTTTTTTAGTTTCTAAGAATGCGATGTCCTCTGAGGATAGACTTTCTGGCGATAGGTCTGCTTCTTCGGAAAGAGAAGAAGAACTCTTTGGTGTCGATACGACAATCGACAAAGCCTCTGTCAGCTTCAGGTTGCTGCTGTTGTCGTTGTTGCTGCTGTTGCTGCTGTCTCTGAAGTCTGTACTTCTCTGTCCATTCTTCTTTTTCCCTGTTCATTTCTTCTCTGAAGAGCTCTTCTATCAGGTCTTCAGTGATTTTTAACATTCTCACATTCTCTATTTCTTCTGGCTTCGGTATCAGACTGTGTCTGACCCTATGCAGATTCACGTAGGCTTCGTTGAGCTTAGCTAGTTTGGAGCACATCTTCGTAGGAGGTTGAGTCGACAATGGATGGTTAGACTGGAAACAACCCCGGTTCTTAAAGTCAAAGCGCGGACGTGAAGGAAAACATCCCCCACACGGTTTTCGAGCCGCAACGTTTAGTGAGTGTCATGAGAGGGATAGTAAGAAATGAAAGAGCATCAATCCAACATTCTTATAGCTAAACAAATCACAAAGGCATTTTTTTTCAAAACACAACATTTTTTATTCAAAAATCACTTAACACTAAACAACAACTCTAACATTTTTAACAATAATCCAACACTATAACATCAAACAATCTTTTCAAATCACAAACATTTTTTTCTCAATTGACAATCTACTTTAAACAGGGCTGACAACGTTGTGAATGAAATTGTGATTTCCACTTTTGGAAATCATTAGGCCATTGATGGACACTACGTTTCCTAGCTTGAGACAAAAGATAAGCATAATGGTCACAAAACCATCGATCTACTTTCACATCGTTTCTAGAAGAAGAACGAGGATCAAAATGAGTCACTAAATGTTCTAAGGAATAGCCCAGGCTGCGATGATGCAGAAAATACACACAATATTGTCCACACACCAAGGAATCTGTGCCTTGTAATTTCACGTTATTGAATCGGGTGGTTTGAGCATTTCTTCTCATAAAGTCGATGATATCGTCTTCCAAAGGGGGCAATCCGTACGAATCGAAATATTCCACACATCCTTCTTGAGGAAAGTAGACGGCTACCCAGTGGGTTCCTGGGAGATGACTGTTGTCCGTGTTGATCACGTAAGCTTGATGGTCTTGAGGTTTGCGATGAGGAAGTTCATCTTTAGCACAGACGACAGGATTCCAAGAAGCCGTATACGAACTGTGGTTCAAAAGGTAATAAAGTTCCCAGGTATCCATGTTTTTTTTCTTCTTCACAGGTAATAATAAGTCGTCAATTCGATCCTGATTTTTGCTTGAAAATGTCTGACGAATAAACGGTTATTCGTTCTGTTTCCTCACTCTGATTCAGGAGAGCTTCGATACGATGGATCTCTTGAGTGGTTAATGGTGGACAAGAATGTTTACGCAAGTCTTTATACCACTGATGCAACACGTCTTTGTCCGAGATGAGACTCCAAGCCTCGTCCAGATATTCGTCTAATTTTTCTTCTTGACTTAACATCAGGCATTTATCGTGTTGAATTTGACTGGGATGAGCGTTTTGACATCCATAACAATTTTTCTTGATCAATTCCGTCATTTTGTCGACCAAGTGTTTGGCAAAACAGGAGACTAAATGGGCTTCTTGTTCTGGCCATCTTGATTTCATCACGATCACTTCTTCTTCTTTTTCCACAGTCTCCTCACATTCCATCTTTAAAGTTTCTCCACTAGGTAAAGAGGGATAACAGTCTTCCATGGTTTCTATTAATCTAGGATGACTTCTCTCAAACTGTTGATTTCTATGGTATTATCGAATTCTGCATACAGGATGACGTTCACCGTTTCATCAGGGTCTCGGTCTTTAAACTGAATTTCCACACGCATCTGGCCGGATTTTATAGGGTGGAAATGTCCCTCGTCGCTGCCTTGGTCTGGAGTGAAATCAAAAGCCCACAAAGCGTAGCCTCCTGCATAATCCTCGTACGTAATACCGTGACTGGTATTGGTTCCTAACTGTCCGGTGGCTTCGTACAGGGACAAGTACGATCTCAAGTAATTCTTCTTGGTAAAGTCAGGTTCGAAAGGTCGGGTACACAAGGTCTTGCCATCGCGATTGACTTCGATTTTGGACACGCCAAAGTGTTGAAAGTAGAAAGGATTTTTTTCGGCAGCTCCGTTGAAGGCTGTATTCTCGACGATACCAACGATCAAGCGTTTGGGTAACTGTCCTTGGAACAGATGATCTTCGATCATGGATCGCTGTCCCTTGGGAATGGTGAAGGTTTTCACTTCCACGCGTCGTATGGGATACTTGGCGGTCGTTCTGCTCAACGTCTGACTGATGTCGTTTCCCACTTTAGGTAACACTTCCACACGGCGTACGTAGAGTCTGGCTTCTTGGATTTTGGTTTTGTAACCGTCACTATCAGCCAATAAATGGAAAGCGGTACTGCTACGATTCAGTCTCAGGCGGACATCCACCCCGTTCAGCAAATACTTTTCTTGCAACCACATGTCCAAATGCAAACGATCCATCAGTTCTAAACTTGTGTCGACTCCCGTGATTCTCTTTCTTCGTTCTAGAAATCCATCATTGTTGTCTTTCTTTTCATCAGTTTCCAATATTTCAAACTGGGTAGGTTCGTTAGCTTCCCATACCACACAGGCATTGAGATGAGTGTTCTTGGCATCTATTCCGTACGTCAAGAGATTTTCCAGGTATGCACGATAAGGGTAAGTATCCATGCTGCTACTGACCAGTTTGTTATTCAAGTACAAGTCCACTCCACTGAACAAGGAATGCATGAAATTGTTGACGGGAGCTACTGCTTCATCGTCTATAGCACCTCCAGTCTTATCTAGAATTTTGACTTTCAGGTACAAGTAACTGCTATTCAGATCGATGTAATCTTCGGGCTGTCCTTTGATTTCAAACTCGATGGGAGCGGAATCCGTCAGTGAGGAGACGGGGTGAAATTCCACCCACTGGGATTCTTGCATGGTCATCATGGTAGGGGGCATGGCAAACAGATCCAGTTCCGACTTGGAACAAGCGCAAGACTCTCGGTGCATCATTTTTTTGTTCTTTCTCAATAATCGAAAACGTCTAAGTCTCCAACGGTTCTTCTTTTCTTGGCCTTTCTAGCTTGAAGTCTGGTGAAAGGGTGTTTTCTTCGTCGTCTCTTTCTGCCTTGTCCTTGCTGAATGCCTGACTCGGTAGCGTGCAGGGCATTTATAGGTGTGTCTCGTCGGCCTAAAATGTCTTTGCCCGTTTGCAGCAAGACATTTTTGCCTGCCCTCATGAAGGCTTCTTTAGGGTTTTGTTTGTCGATGATGACATTTTGGAGAAATTCTTTGCCTTGCGTCAGTGCCGCATCTTTCAAGGCGTGCAATCCGCGTGTCACCATCGGTTTCAACACTGGGGCCACCGAACGAAAGGCCGATTTTAACATATCTCCTAAACCGTGTCCTCGCTGTCGAGCAACCCCTCGGTACACTGGATACATGACTTACTTACGAGTCGTGAGAGAACCGTTTTCGAAAATGGAGTTTCACCGTGACTTTTCCTTTGGTGAATGTAATATTTTGTCCCAAATCTCCTTTTATAGCAATGTTGACCGTGTCCAAATACGACTTGCTGACCGGCAAATAGTGAGGATGGAGAAATTCGCGGTGGACGTGGTAAGTGTTTCCACCGTCCTCGTCAGTGTTCGTGGCAGAATCCACTTTGAAAGGAATGACACGCAGTAACGGTACGGAGGTGTGTCCCACCACGTTGTACTCCACCACATCGGAATACACAAACATCAAATTCAGTCCTTGGTTCAGTTCTACCGGGGCACGAAATAACTTGCTAAAAGACTCGTTGTCGTAAACGATGGGTAATTCGTTTTTCTTGATCATGGCCTTTCTCATGTCCATGTCTCCGCCCAACATGTCAAACAATTCAGGACAAAATAAAATGGACATGATTTTACTCCGTTCAAATCTCATCAAGAAGCGACGAGCTGCTTTGTGGTACTCCATGGTGACATTTTTGTTGACATGCTCCAAAGCTTTCAGAAACACGACATTAAACCTAGAGGCTATGGTGCTGACCAAATGTTGACCACTAAAATAATAGCCTGGGGGAATGAACAAGTGATAGGTGGTGTACTTTTGATTTTGTGTACGGGTTTTCTTGTCATATTTGACATTGTTATCCATCCACTGTTGCATTTGCTCGTCATGAACTTCCACATCAAAAAAATTTTGATTGGGAAGGACATTGAGGACTTGGGTCGGGTGAATGATTTCTACTAAAGCCACTTCCCAATGGGCTTCGTGATCTAACTGGATGGCTTGAGGTAATTTGGCCGTGTAACAGCACAACGTGTTCTTGGGAAACACCTCCATGGAACTGTCACTGGGTAAGGTTAAGTAAAATTGGTTTTGGTGACTCATAATTCCAGAGTTCTGTGGCTGTCCGAGGGGTTAGTGGACGTCAGAGGCGTGTCTCCGCCCAAAATGGGGTTCTGGTTGTGGTTGGAGTGGTGACTGGCACTGGCACTGGACACAAGGTTCCCGTGGTTCCCGTTCGAGGTGAATTTCAGGGAGGGATTAGGAAGCAACTGCTCAATAAAATGGTCCACAATTGTTTGTCTCCTTGTTGCAAACTCAAATTGGCAATGGCTGCCCCGATGACACAATACACCACGAAGATTTGGCAGAAAAAGACGATTTGCGTTTTAGGCACACGTTCTCCACACCACACCCACAAGGGTTGTTTTTGTAAATCTTGCACAGAAGAACTGGGTGAAGGAGGAGTGGTCGACGTAGCTGCGTCTGATGTGTGAAAGGGCATGATGGTCACTTCTTTTTATAGTCGATGACTTGCGAAGCGTCGATCCAAGAATCGAAACTGGGCGGATATCCTTTCCGACGTACTTTGACTTCTTTGACACGTCGTTTGCCCACTTTACGGGTTCTGCGTTCGAGAATGCTTTCGATGTCGTACACGTCGTCTTCTTTTTTGGTGACACGTTGTAACTCGGGCAAATAAAACGTTCCTTTGAGCACTTCTCCGTTCATGTCTTCCAATTTATAGACGGCAGGATGACGGCCATGCACTCGTCCAGTGACGCGAAACAGTTCGGCCGTCCAGTTAGGTAAGTAACCTTTGTCAAAAGTGCGTTTGGTTTTGCCAATGCGCACCCAATCTCCTACGGCCAACTCTCCACTTTTCTTGGGGACAGCCCTCGTCGGGGACGTACCAAACAGACGCTCGAACACCAGCACTTCGTTCTCGGGAGTCACGTCTTGCGGGGCACGTCCGATGCTTCGATGGTAAGATTGGTTGTACGCTTGCACCAGGTGCGGTAAGATGTCGATGTACTTCAGAGTGTGGTGATGCGAAAAATATTTCCACATGCGTTCTTTCAAAGTGCGTTGAAAACGTTCCACGATGCTGGCTTTGGTTTCAGGATTCTCGGTGGTAAAAAAATGAATGTCACGTTTCTTTAATTCTTTTTGGAAAGCTTGGTTCAGAAATTCGGTACCTTTGTCCGTTTGCCATCGAAGAGGGTGACGACCGCTTTGTTTCAACACTCGTTGCAGGGCTCGCACTAACTCGCTGCTGGATTTGGAAGTCAAGGGCACGACCCAGGCAAATTTGGAAAAGACGTCGATGACACAAAACAAATATTTGTAGCCACGATTGTAGCTGGCCAAATGAGAGACATCGGCTAAATCGGTTTGCCATTGATGCTCGATGCCTTCCACTCGGGTGCGACTTCTGGCAAACTTGCGTCGAATGGGTTTGTGTAAAGTGTAGGTAGCTTGTTCTTGTAACCATCGTTGCACTTGAGGTAAACGGAGACTTTTCAGTCGCGTTTTGGCAGCACGATACAATTTTTGAACTCCTGCGTAACCTGCAGGATGCGAGGGATCGTAGTAAATGCTGGCTAAGACTTTTTCCATTTTTTTTTTGTGTTGATTGGTGTGTTAATAAGGCACCCACTCTTGGAAGAGGCTACTCTTTTTCTCTTGGGGTATTTTTTTGGATTGCAATGCTTTGCGTGTGCGACCGGCAATAGGTGTTGAATAGGAGGATGTCTGAGCGGGGGATATCGGTTCTTGTTTCACTTCTGTCTTCACTTCTGTCTTCACTTTCTTTTTCTCTTGTGAGGAGGAAGGGGTGGCCATCATCTTTTTAATCCATCCAATTCTGGAGGTAGGTGGTGTTGTTAACTTGCGTACTTTTTCGGGTGGAGTTTGAAACCCTTCTTCTTCTTCTTTTTCTGTCTTGGTCACTGGTACTGGTGGTACTGGTACTGGTGATGGTGCTGGACTTTTCATCAAGCTCTTAAAATCTTTCAGAGTGGGTAGAGCTGTTTCGTCTAAAGCTTTCTGGTGAAAGAGTTGCAGTCGTTGCAAGAGTTGACCGTACTTTTGCGATTTTTCTGTTTCGGACAAATCTTGGCGATCCATCAAGGACTGCAATTCGTGTTGTAACTGGGACATCTCGCTCAAATGGGGATTGGGAGGTAAATGCGGGGTGCGTTGTTCTTGCCACCGATGGTATTCCATCCATCGTTTGTAAGGCACTAAAGCTAGTTTTCGTCCTTCCATGGGGTTGTCAGGGGTCGATTCTGAGATCTTGGGACTTCCGAAGGCCTTTTTATCTTGCTCCCACCAGTCCTCCCAACATGGTTCCCAAGACTCCTTTCAGTATGGGGCCTAACAAGAGAGGTAAAATACCTCCACGTTGCACTAACATCTTCTTTTTTTGACGAATGGGAATTTTCTTTCGAACCATTTGGCGAAGAACGTGACGATGTTTGCTTAAGCATTGTTTCTGGTGTTTGGACAAAGGGATCGTGCCTTTCAAAACGTTCAAACAACATTCGCACACGGTATCGATGACCTCTTTGGAGGCCGTTTGAATGAGTTTTTTTCGTAGGGGTGGAGAAGCTTTGGACAGGACAGATAACATGTCCCCATGTTTGACTAAACGAGGAGGCAGTCCTTTCCTTTTCTTTCCTTGGGGTTTTCTGGAGGGTGACATCTTCAGGAGCACCAAAACACTGATACCCGACTTGGTCACAGGCCTTTTTTACACTGGAACGCGTCGCCACTGATTGTCTTTACGTCGTATCAGTTTGAGGACAAGCATGACACGTCGTGCAGGGGTACGCAACGGACTAAATCGAGCCAGTTCTTGCTTGGACAAATCCAGTAAACTTTGTAACATGCCCGATCTTTCTTGGACTTTGATTTTGGGAGAAGGTACTTTGTGAGCAGCAGCCACTGCCACTAAATTGGAGGGTCCTGCCACTGGGGAAGTTCTTTTGGGGGTCATCAACGGAGATGTTCTTGGTGTAATCAACGTCTCCAAGTACTCTTCAGTTCTGGGTGTCATTAACGGAGAAGTGGATGATCGTGAGGATGCCGGAGACGCAGTTACTGCCGTGGCAGATCGTGGTTTGCGAGTGTAAGGTTGCGTCCTGGCCGAAGTGCCTCTCTTGCGACTAGTTTTCTTCTGTGGACTTTTCTTTTTCTGGGGACTTTTTCTCTGTTTCTTTTTCTGGGGGCTTCTTTTCTTTTTCCGGGGTGGTGGTGTCTGGTCAGAGGAGGGTCCTGCCACTGTCGAAGTTCTTCTCTTTGGGGACCTGGTCTTTTTCTTCTTCTTGGGACTTCGTTGGACTTTTGTCTTGGGGATAACTTTGGGGGCATTATGATCCCATCTTAAAAGTGAGCGAATGATGACCCCTCCTAGAGTACCGCTCCCTCCAGGTTTCAAAATGATTTGTTTTTTGGTTTGAATGTCGATGCGGGGATCGGCCAGTTGGACCAAAGCGACTTTGTTTCGATCGAAAAAGCGTTTGGTTTGATGAGGAATCTGAATGATTCCTTGGAGTAATTGACGTGTCGTCACCGTGAACCATCGTAAGACTTCTTTGAGACTAGCTTCTAAGACACGAGCTCGTGTTTGTGGATTTTTTTCTCGACTGATGCCATACAAGGCACGAATCAATTTGACGGGAAGATGCGACTGAAGGGACGTCATGTTCACACTGTGTGAGACAGACGAAAAAGGGTCTGAGGTTTTTATAGATTTTTTTATGGGGAGTGAAATGAAGTCGAGGACGGAGACGTGTACAGGACAGGCCCTCCGTCTTGGCATCAGTGGTGAAACAAGTGGGTACGAAATCGCAAATCCTCGGGGGTCGTAGGTTTCAAATCGACGAGTAAATAGGTGTGTGGCGTTTGAGTGGCATCGTCGTACGCCTGAGTCAGCCAAGGCGTTCCTAACTGTTTGGCTAAGACTTGCACTTGCGATTTATCTCGAGGGCTTTTAAACAAGACCACGTAATGAGCATTGAGACTGATGGTGCGATGGGCTTTACTTTGTTGAAACAAATTTTGGGTGATGTAAACGACACTGGCATTACGGTGATGCCCTTTGCGCGTGAACCACAGTTTAATTTCTTCTTCGTCTTCTCCTAACATGTCGAAAATGACCAAATGGGTTTGACGGGAGTCAGAGACGATGCCGTCGTCTTCTTTAGGAATGCCTTCTTCAAACACGATGGAATCGCCTTGACTTTCTCGCAAGAGGCTGTACGCCGATTGCCACTCTTTGTAACACCACACGATCCGTTGAGGTGGCCGATCGATCAAATGATGTTTATGTTCGACCAAACGTTTGACGAATTCGGTTTTGCCTGAACCGCTAGGTCCAGCAATGAGCATGTTAAAGGGATGGCGAAGATACAAAGCCTCCCAACTGGCACGATCTAAGTGTTCGTCGATGACTTTGACAGTAGAGGAAGAGGGAGCAGAGACAGCAGAGGTAGCCATTGTGTGAGAAATGAAACTTGTGACACGAAAAACAAACAAGACAAGAGTTTATATACTTTTTCAGAACACGTTTATTGAATGTTTTTTTTCAAACATGAATACGAAAGACAAAAATACATAAAAGCCAAAGGCTTAAGTACAAGAATAAAAGGCACATGATAACCATGAACGTGGAATAAACACAAGTGTCTGTACAACATGTTTTGGGTAAAGTTCTAACCAGTTCTATAGTAGGGGGTAAGGTCACACAAGTGTCCTCCCGAAAGGGTCTTTCAGGCCTGTCCACGACAGTCCCGTCCTGGGTGACGGGTTCTTCTGGCACCGTCACTAACACGGGTTGAAAAGTAACTTTTTTCCTTGAATAACTCTCGTGCATACTGGGCCACCTCTTGGGTCCAAGCCAAACCAATCTGGTTTCTTCTTCGTTAACGACATGGTAAGTTACTTCAATGAACAATGAACTATCGATCTTGCCTAGGGTTCCTTTTTATATACAGACCAATACCGACGTGACCGTACGGCAACGTAAAGTGATTGGGAAGTCGCACTCGCTTCTGGTATACAACTTGATAGACTTTTTCCAAGGGTCGACTGACGATGTGGTGAGTGGGTAAACGTACAATCTTGTTCGGTTGATAGGTGGTCACTTTAAAGTTTCCATCCTCTCCCGATTGCAAGGCTTCTTTCAATACCCCAAAGTTGACCACTCGACTGGTACGATAATTCAGAGTCAGTCCTTTCACTTTGCACGTCGTGTGCACTTCTCCTTGTGGGTCCCGGTATTCGTATCCGTAATTTTTGGGGCCGCCACTGACGAAACTTAGAATCTTGTCGTCGGGATGCTCGTCTGTCCAGGCTCCTAAACGGTCTCCTTCGATGTCAGGGTGATGTTGAATCGGGTGATGGATGTAAATGCAACTGTCCGTGTCAAAGTACAGGACGCGTTCCCCTAACAGTTCTAAAGCTTCGTACAATTTTAAGCGAGCATGGGCTGTCACGTAAGCCGCAATGATGACATTTCCAAAAGGGTCGTCTTGTACAAAGTCCAGATCTTCTTCGTAATTGACCAAGATCAAATCCTCTCGAAGGACGTCCACGTGTTTCATGTATTTGGTTTTGTCGTGAATCATCTGGAAGTAGCGGGAAGGTCCTGTCAAATATTCCTTCTTGGGTAAACACGGTCGTTGTGCCATTTTACCCCACAAGCAATTTAACATCACTTTGGCAAACGATCGCCTGCCTTCGTTTTTCTCGATGTGGTCTAAAGAGATGCCTTCTTGTGCATAGTATTTCTCTTTGAATTTTATTTGGTCTTCGGGAGTGTGACACCAGGAAGGATAGCCGCTGGCTTCTTGCTTCAGTTTCAAAAAGGCATCCACGTAGTCAGCGAAATTGCCTTTCTGAGTAGGGTCACCCTTGTGGTACTGTTGTGTCTTGGGAAAGTGGCAAATTTCGTACACTTCTAACAGTTGGTATCCCATGTCCAGAGCTTTGAACAATTCTACGCTGACCCAGGTTCCCGTCAAGGCCCGTTCTTCCTGGCTGTGATGACAAGGCTGATCTTGGTTGCACGTTTCGGCACAAGTACGGCACAAGGGAAACATCAGTTTGCCTTGACAATGGTGAGGTAAGACGGGATGGTATAGGTTCGTGGGAGGCAAAACTTTGCACTTGATCAAGCCTTCGTATTGTCGAATGTTGGCCAGGTCGATGTGTTCCGTCAGCAATTGCGGGTGCCCTACAGGAAAGCGACAATATTTGCACACGTAGGGATACAGCGAACACACGTCCAAGTATTTGATTTCTTCTCCTTTCTCTTCGTCGGCTTGGTACAGCAAACAGGTGGCATTGGTCCTTCCTCCGTACAAACTATCCCTCGGGTTCAGTGGGTCCATGAACTGGTAATTTTCCACGAGGCGTTTAAACTCGGGATCGGTTTTCATACGGTGATCGTATTCGTGTTCCCACATTTCCACCACTTGGTATCCTTCCTGTTCTAACTTTAGGCGCCGCTGACAAGTGTCCTGGTACAAGTCTTCCATGGTCCGTTGTAAAAACTGATTTTTAGTGTCACGGTCAGGGTAGCAGACGGGACATCCGTGAAATAAGCAACCGTTAAACTCGTACACGATCTTGGGGTTTTCTAAGTCCCAGCCATCGACCGAATACGTTCCGATGGTCTTTTCGCCTCCTCCGTTGCGGGCATGCTGAATCCACTCGTCTTCCTTGTCGCACAAGTAATGTAACCAACGTAGGGCTTTGACCGAGTATTGACGCTTGACATAGTTGGTCGTTTGAGGACTGATGACAGCCACGGTGTTTTCAGGCATAAATCGTTGGCGGTACACTAAGGAACACGCTTTGGCAATGGTGCAAGCTTCTTTCAAAGGATCGACCCCTCCGTGTTCCATGAACAGTTCTCGAAATTTTCCACAGCAACGTCGTAAAATGTCCACGTCGGAACGACAATACTTTAACATTTCTTCCTGAAAGTCGAAGGGGTCAGAGGCATGAGCCTGGTACCAAGCGTAGTAAGCTTCTCGTTGTTCGGTACGCATGTTGTCGGGGTCGTAATAGTGAGCCTCAGGCAAATAGGGTAGAACGGCGTGTTGATTGGCTTCTGTATTGAAAAAGTGAGGAAAGTACCCTTTAGCCATTTCTGTCATTCCAAACGTTTTAAGCATTCGACTCAAAGGCATGGCCAAGTAACTCATCGAATCTTTAAACTGCACTTGTCCCACTTGCATGAAAATGATTTTGGCTCCGTTCAAAATCACTTTAGGACGTTCGGTGCCATGTTCCGTATAGTACCTCAAAAGAAACTGTCCATCGTATCCGGAGAAATTGTGATCCATCACCGTTAGATGACGATGACAATCTCCGTAACGTTCGATGTCCTCTTGGCTCCACGTCTTGTCGATGGGGTCTAAGACCCATTGGGCAAAATCGGCTAACGTGTTTGGTCCCCGAAAGATTTTTTCACGCCCTCCGGGAATCTTGCTGCAGTGAGGGCAATGACTGAAGATAGGTTCTTGAATGCACTTCTCGCACGCTCGATGAGCCACGCAGAAATTAGGAATGTGAATGCCGGTCTCTTGCATGCATTCGAAATCGAAAAAGATGAAATTGCCTTTCTTCTTGTGACCGTCCTCTTTCTCTGGTGGGGGTTGGTATTTTTGCACGTAGCATTGGTGTTCCAAGTCCACGATGCGGTGACAAATGTGACATTTTTTCTTTCCTCGACATACGTGTGCCTTGACAGTATTGGTAAGTATGCCTTGTCCACAGGTAGGGCACAATCTCAGGAGTTGACAAGCACATTTCTTCTGTGAACCTTGCGTCTTCAAATGTTGTTGGTAACAGGTAGGGCTGACAAACGTGCGCAAACAAGTTGAACAAGGCACTGGTTCTTCGCTCAGACAGGGTTGAGAGGCCAAACATCCTGGGCATTTCCATCCACAATGCTTGTGTTGCTCTCGATTGTTATAACCATAATCACATTTCTCACAATAATAACCGTATCCTAGGAATGCAGTGATACTGGTAATGGTATCGAAATGGTCATCGTGATGATAAAGGTGAATGTATTTTCCGTCCTTAAAATCTTGGCCTCGAAACAACAGAGACCCACGCATTTCTTGAGGGTGCACTTTCAAGGTGTAGCGTGGAGCTAGGGCATCTTGCAATTTCTGCATCTCAGGAATGCCACAGGGTGTGTCTTTGGACAGACCAGCTTGTTGCAACAGGAGTTCTGCTTCGTTTCGTTGTTTGGCTCGGTCCGATTGTCGAATAGTTTTCCAGGCTCTTTTCCATTCTGTCGTGTCGTTCTTGTTGGCATAGGTTCGTCCCACCACGATGGCTCGGGCTAAACACATCTGGTCATGAGGGTTGTTAATTCGGACGAGACTTGTTTTGGTGTTGCGAAGGTCGTCCACCAATAAAATGTTTTTGCGTCCAGTCCCTTGAGGAAGAGAGACGTGAGTGATTTTCAGTGTGTCTTTACCATCGGTGATGTCAAACTGGTCATTAGATTGTTGTACGTGTTGAATCTTGTCCATGACTTTGGAAGGGGTTAGTTCTGCGGGTCTGCTAAACTCGATCCAAACAGGGGATTTCAAACCGTCGTGATCTATGGATAGTGTCAAGCGATCGTCTTCTTTGGGTTGACATTGTCGCTTGAGTGCGGTGAGCAAAGAATCCCACACCCCAGTGATGAACCCTTCTGCTTTCTCCAATGGTACGTCGGCCTTGAAATCTTTAAACTTCACCGTGTATTTGTAAGCCGTGGTTCTAAATTTTCTAGAGGAGCGCTTTTCCGTCTCTCGAATGGAATAGTATTTTTCAGGGTTGACTAAGGGTGACGAACTTGGTTTAGAGGTTTCAAATTCTGGTTCACTCATGTCCTCTTCAAAATCACTGGCATGAATTTGTGCCAAGATTTCAGCTCTGGTACGAGGCGATAGATCACGTTTCTGCCTCTTACTTTCTTCTTCTTTCTTCTCGAATGAATGGGATCGTTTCATCTTGAGTGCAAAACGTCAAATGACTCAAGTGTAAACACCATAGACTAATTTATAGTCATGGCAGACCAGCGTATATAAAAGGGTGTGTGTCTTGTTCTTTCACTATTCATTTCAGTCTCAAACCGAGCACAACGATGGAAGAGACTACCCAGATGGAACGTTTCGTCAGAGCTTTGCGAGGGGTCATTAGAAAATTCTCTTCAGACCAGCCGACGGACTACTCTCCTTCCTTTCGAGATAAAAGTCAAGATACTTGCTATATCTGTCAGAAGAAAGGGCATTGGTCTTCATAGTATCCAGACCGTCAAAAAAGAAAAAAAACAGGGGCTAAAAAAGACAAAAGTCAAGATACCTGTTATTATTGTAAAGAAAAAGGACATTGGTCTCCAGATTGCCCACAAAAGAAACAAGAGGAGTCAGAAGAAAAGAAGGATTCTTCAGAAGAAGAGAGGGATTCTTCGGAAGAAGAGAGGGATTCTTCGAAAGAAGAGAGGGATTCTTCAGAGGAAGAAGAGGAAGAAAGAAGACAATTCTATTTAAAAGAAGCAAAGAAACAGGAGAAGAAAAGAAGAAGGGAAGAAAATGAGGAAAAAACGGTGAAGAAATTAAAAAAACAGAGAGACTAAACAAGGAGAAAGAAGAAGTCAATGAACTTTTAATTAAAGTGTTCTGTGGTGAATTGTGAATTGGATTGTAAAAAATGGATAAAAGAATACATGAATGATATAAGGTAAGTGTCTTTGAGTTTTGATTTTAAAATAAGAAGCTACATTCACGCACTCATACAAAAAAGACACGTACTATAAGGGTAAAATGGTTTGTTTTTTTTGTTGATTTTTGAGTTATTGGCAAATTGAAAGGCTATCTCTTTTCGAGAAATGTGGGTGGCCCTGAAAAGGGCCTTTTTATTTTGGTGTAGGGGTGAGTTTAACCAATCAACTTTAACTGCCTTAAGCCTTTGCCACGGCCGAGGCCTACTTCTGATGATTGGGTTGAAATCACTAAGGGTGGTACGATAGGCTTAGTCACAGGGTTGGCGTGTTTAGCTCGGGAAGGTCGTATTCTCTTCGGTCGTGATAAAGAAGTCTGATACATTTGTTTCAGACTTCTTAACTCCGCTAAAATGTCCAACAGTACCGTAGCCGTTTGATTTTCACCCTCTTGTTTCTTTGCTGCTACTTCTTCTTGTTGTTGTTTTTTTCTTACCTCTTCTTGTTGCTGTTGCTGTTGCTGTAGGAGAAAAGCTTGTTCCTCTTCCTTTTGTCGTTGCATAAATTTCTCCAATTCTTCTTTCTGTCTCTGTCTAAAATTCTCCACTTGCGGTAATGAAGAAGGTAACGAAGGTTCCGGAACAAATTCTTGCGAGGTACGAAAATCCACAAAATCCCAATGTACCTCTTCTGAAAGTAAGTCCGGGTTCCCTTGGGCAGTCTCCCCTGCTGGTGCACCCCAATGGATCGTTTTCTGAGTTTCCGTCATGTTGAATCACTGTCGCATAGATTGACTGCACACAAGCGCTAACGAATCTATATAGACCACGTGACGTCACAGACTGCTCTCTTCGGATTGGATGCGAGCTGACTGAATTTTGTAACGCGTGTTCGGATTGGTGAATGAATTCAATCCGTTTCAATCCTTCCTGTACCTATAAATAAGCGCAGTTCACTGCATTGATTCACCTATTCTCGTCGCTTCAAGATGTGGACCACAGTTGAGTCATCCACCCTTGTGTCTTCCATGATGTTTAGGACGGACATGCTCATGTATGTCAGGTCCAAGTGGACTGTTGTTGATAGGACAGATACTAGTCAATGGATGAGGAGAGTTTACATAGAAAGACAAGGATGTCTCAAGAGGGTACTTGTGTATGGACCGGCAGTTAGAAGGAGTTTAAGAAGAAGAAGAAGAAGATGTGACAGATGCCATCTATGTTAATATTAATATTAACATAAACCCAAAGGCCCTTTTCAGGGCCAGCCATATTTCTCGAAGAGAGATAGCCTTTCAACTGCCTACCCCTTTTTTAAAAAAATTTAAAAAAAAAAAAATCCCATGTTCAATTCCCCTTGAGGCTAGAGTGACCCAAGACTTTTTCCCATGTTAAATTCCCCTTGAGGCTAGAGTGTCCCACGATTTTTCTCCATGTTAAATTTCCATTGAGGCTAGAGTGTCCCAGGGGTCTCTGTAATGCTAATTCCCATTGAGGCTAGGGTATCCCACTTAACTACTTACATAACGCAGCCCAGATAAATTTGAACTTAGTCGCGCGCTCGACATAACTTTCGAAAGATAATGGCGCGTCTAGTTAAAATTGAAATTTGGAGTCATATTGTGAATGAATGCGCATGGCAACAACTTTTCCATTTAATCTGGAATGAATAGATTTTAATATTGTTTTCGATTCTACTAATTTCGTGATTTTGGACTGGATTTATATGTGATAATTCCACATGAAATACATGGGATTGAAGAAGCGAGGGAGAAGCGTGTTGACATCTGCAAATGTGTTTCTGTTTCTGTCATTAAATGTTTGAAATCATAATGTGGGAAAAATGTGAAGTCTTTCAATTGCAATTATCAATTAGACTCCATGGAATTTAATGCTTATTTCATTTTGAGTGCATTAAGGAGGATGTAATTTCACATATATTCGAAATTACAGTACAATTTCGAAATGTGTAAAAAAGATTGAGAACCTATGACTAAGAAAGCATATTTTGATGAAATTCAGGATGTAAAACTGTAAGTGTATTTTTTGCCATTCTTATCACCAGCTAAAGAAGACAGTTTATGTCTTGACACATGTATTTTATTTGTAAGGGCCCTTTCTTGAGTCTATTTATAGCTAGCTTAAATCCGAAACATTGTATCAAAAAGTTAACGCGGAATGTGCCAAAGCAACTGGTATGTAGCAGTCCACAAAACAATTGCTTTACTTCATTCAGAAACAAATTTAAACAACCACTACGTAAAACGTCTACTACGCGAGTGTACATGATTTGTTTACAAATCAAAAGTGGTGGCGTCTGTGTTCATTGTTTATTTACAATAGAAAGTAGTTTCTTTATGCACGTGAATGGAATATGAAGATGTGCAATATCGTATAATGCTGAACGATTCTGACAATGTAAAGTTAACGGTGAAAAAATGAGCATATAATAAATAAATACGCAGTGCAAAGGAATTTGAATTACGTATCCTTATGGATATGTATGTATATATATTAAATTTTAAATCTGTGTTAGCACGTGTTCAAGCATAGCTGAGTGTGTGCAATTGACATTTATAACATAATCTGTTTTTCGTATAAAAAGATATTCACATGGCAGATGGACCTTTCATGGCCAAATGTGTTATCATCATTGAATAATAATAATAATAATAATAATAAGTTAACAGCCACTAAGCCACCGCAGCTCCAGCCTATAGGGAAAATAAATATAACTTATAGCCCGTAAGTAATCTTAAATCAATCGCAAATAGTTCTAAAGAATATATCACAATGATCCAATTTTCATGCGACATAACTTTCTTTTAAGATGCAATCGCAATGCAAGTATGATGTCATGGAATAAAATAATAAGGGAGTTAGAGTCCCAACAGAGAAGACGGACGGACACAATGCAATTAATCCTGAACAAAAATCATAGCGGCACAGTTGTTGTGTTGGACACCCCTTCGTCCCAGTATGCTTCCACATTGCAAGTTTGATGTTAATAGGTGTGTGGTAACGTAGGAGATGCCGCTGGACAAGCAAGATGGAAGGACAAAGTGAATTCTATCTTTTCCCATTTCTAAAATCAAAATTCATAAAACAAAAATAAATAAAAAGTGAATGAAATGATTACGAACAAAGTTTAAAAGTTTTGACAAAAAATGTTATAGATCTGTTATTTAACGCTAGATACTTTCAACATAATGTGTATGATATATATGCTTTATAAATTCTTTAACCATGGCGTAGTTCTTTTAGAACAAATTAAATACGGATCTATAGGCAACACCCTTATTTATGAGCCAGGTGATATGAAGCGATTTTCATCAGGTACGTTTCGGGTGTGCTATTATTAGTGACTTATAATTTGTTATTCTATATCAGAATGTTGAAGTATTTTTACACAAGGGCGTTACAATGCATATGGAACAGTTTTACAGCAAATGTATCATTTTATCGTATGAATAAAAAGAAATAAACGTAGGCTTAACTCCCTTGTAGGTGAGAAATCATTTCTCTTTCCCAGTTAAATTCAGTCAGGGGCCAAACTGTGTTTCTTTCTTAAAATATATGTGAAATAATTATTAATTTTACCCTGCAACCCGTCGATAATATTACACTTCAGGAACCCCTGCCTTCGAGTGAAACATTAACCTGTGTCAGTCAAGCGTAATGTTATCATTGACTGCAGGTGAGCAAAGGCCTTCATCTATAGTTGGGGATCTCTGTAGGGAAAACACGTAATCTATACTGAGCACATACATTTTGGTATTTTCCCTTATTTTTGTTCATACCCGGACAGAAACAGATTGGAACAGACTTTGGGTAAGGGATTGTTGGACGTTGATTTTGTTGTTATGATATTCGAACTGTGAGAGCTTTACCTCTGCTAGGACAGTAATTTAAATTGTGCACGTAAAACAATGCCAAGAAGAACTGGATTTGTTGTTGATAAGAAAATATGTATTTGTATGCATTTCTTTATTTCTGATTTATCATGATACATTGGCAATATGTTATAATTTCAAAATTTTAGGTAAGGCTAGGGACACAAATCCAGGATTTTGTCGACTGGTTTATTTCCATGAAAAATTAGGTCACGTGAATATATATTGTAAAGACAGTCCATCGTAGTCTTTATGACGTCAGGAAGCCAGATTTAATCGTTAATCATGCTGACTTCATAGAACTCTACCAAAGTTTTGTGAATTGATGAATTTGTTAGCTACATACATACAGAAAGAGAGACTGGGAAATGTTGGGATAGGGAGAGCTCATATTAGTGTAAGCGAGAAGTGCCAGAAACATGATTTCCAAATTTTAGTTAGCTAAGGAACCTTGCGTCTTTTTATACACAGAACAAATGCAAAGCATTGCACGATATTTAAAAAGAAATCGTGTTGACATTAAATGTACATGATATTAAAAAAATCGCGTTGACATTAGCCGTGCACGATATTTAAAAGAAATCTTGTTTACATTAACTATAAATTAAAATGTTATGTATTTTTGTCGACCACTGTGCTGTAAATATGATAGTTCCTTGTAATATTCATGAAGATGTATTGCTTGCCAAATGAAGTAAAATTTAGCACTGATAATGTTTTTATTATTTTCTAAGTCCAATAATGATGATGATACTACTACAACTAGTAAAGTTATAATCATCGTCATTAGAGTAATATTACTTGTAGTAGTAGTACTACTACTAGCAAATATCATCATCATCTATCATCATCATCATGATCATGATTATCATCATCATCATCATCGTCATTATTATTATTATATTATTATTATTATTATTATTATCATTATTAAAGTAGCATTTTCTGGTCGAAAGGGAAAACAATATTTAAATGAGAATACGAACACTTAAGAAATGATCACATATAAAACCAGAACGATTTAGTCAATGGTATAAAGTTAGACGAGCTCTCTTTATTTTTTATGCTGTTTGCTGACGATTTAGTTTTATTTTCAGTAAATATTGATGGTTTACAGAAGCTAAAGTATAATATGCAATAAATGGAATCTAATTATTAATCTTGTTACAAATAAAGTTATGGTCTTTAGAAAATGTGTTCCATTAAGACAATACCAAGTATGGAATACATTAGGGGGTAATATTGAGGTAGTTGAAAATTTTAATTATTGTGGTCTTGTTTTCTCAAGCAATGGAGAAAATCTCTAAAGCTGAACAGACATTGGTTGATAAAGCACCAAACGCATTGAATATGCTTATTTGTAATTTACTTAAATTATAATGAATGTTTTGGACATTTTGATATTTATGTTTTTCCAGTTCTTAATTACTCATCACAAGTAGCCATCAAGCTGACGCCACTGAATGTGTATAACGAAGTTTAAAAAAACAATTTTGCTAAATATAAAAATATCTATTTCTCAAGAAGGTGTATACGGTGAAGTTGGAAAAATCCAACGGAAATACTTAAGACTAGTTAAGTTTGTTAAACAAAGGTCTAGAATAATAATAAAAATCTGCAAATATTATTCTGAATACTTCATATAAATAAATTAATTAATAGAATCAGCCGGGTTTCACTCCTAAAATATACTTTAAACGGATTTGATTTTTGGTAAGTGTAGATGTTTCCTGATTCTATAAATTGCTCCAAGTTTATTCCAATTTTCAAACAATGTATCACATGTGCTTTTTTATTCAGATTGGAATAACAAACTACAAATTTATAACAAATTCTCTCTATATAAACATATAAAAACTGACTTCGGTTTCGAACTTTATTCCAAATTCTTGTGTTACCTTAAACATCTATCAGCTTTGACAAAACTCCGACTGTCTGCCCATACTCTGATAATGGAAACTGGGAGATATGGAAGCAACAGAATCGACAGATATGAAAGATACTGCATGCTCTGTGACAACCATGATATTAAAGATGAGTATCATTTCATTTTAGTATGTCGTATGTATACTTGCCGTTTTGAGTTTCGGTTTTAAAGTTTTGCATATAGCATTTAATAACCTTAACAATATTAGTAATATGTATTCTGTAAGCTTACAAATAGTAGTAAACTATTGGACTGAATTTGGTATTGTGATTTGTATGTATTTTTTTATCATTACACAGGAAATATAAAATAATATGGCATCCTTCCATCACAAATTGAAGGTCATATTGTTATTGGTAAGTACTTGTTTCAACGCCTTAGTGTAAAAAAATCAAAATCCTTTTAGAATATTTCCCTGAGCAATAAGTGTGATAAAGTTTGATTGAGTAAGAAAACAAGTGGCATTCTCATCATTATAAGGATGAACGATTGGAAGACTTTAAGCATAATTATATATATATATATATATATATATATATATATATATATATATATATATATATATAATATTTTATATTGTCATGAAGTTGTCATGATGGCGTGGAATTTAATCATGAAGTCACAGAGAGAGAGAGAGAGAGAGAGAGAGAGAGAGAATATTTTGCCAATAAGTCTATTAGCTATTAGAATAATGTCATTAAAATATTTCTAATACATGAGGAAAAATCCTATCAGCATTGTTCGCACACGGGCTAGAACACTGTTTCATGTAAATAATATTTGGTTTTGTTGGGTCTTACAATTCTCACTACCTTTAATGTTTTAAATGCTTTGATAAAAGATTGTCTTAAAACCGATGCAATGGTACTTTAATGGGATTTCATGTAGCCACAGATCAGGGTTATACACCATACACACCAAATATGCTACCTCTTCAAATGAAAACACTAATTTAAATATCAGTCTCTTTATGGGGGAATACCAATGCTCACATGACCCAATTATGGTTTTCTAATTCTATTTCTTTATTTCAGACCATCTGGATGAGACGTTACTATGCACAAGTAGAATCAGGTAAATGACACAAATAAGACGGTCTAATGGTAACTTGGCAAGGGAATCGAAAGGAGTTATAAATTTTGTCTGTAAAATTCAGAGAACTAGCCAAAGTTAAGGTAACTATATACACTGAACGCGCAGCTGTTTACTTATCGGCGAGCATATTGAAACGAATGGTGAATATAAACTAAGCAAAATGACTAACCAACAATAAGTAATGAAAATATTTAAATGTATTTTCAGTTGATCTAAGTTATAATCATGCTTTAAGTAACATTGACACCGATTATATGATTGTTTTTATCTTCCATCTCGCTCTTTCCCCTTTTCCGTTGGTAGGTTTGTCTGAAAATGTTGCCATCAGTCATAGGTCAAGAGACATTATTGGATGACGCAAACACAAATCCACAACGCGAGTGTTTTAATGGATTTTCGCTCCCTATCTTGCTGAGAGAGAGAGAGAGAGAGAGAGAGAGAGAGAGAGAGAGAGAGAGAGAGAGAATGGTTGTGGGAAATATGCTAATTTCTTGCCCATTCCGATGTTTTTCTGTTGGTCGATTGGTCGGCCACCTGACCAAACAAAGAGGAGAAGAGCAGCATTTTGACTTTTATATATTTAAACTAATCTGTTTCAAGAAGCTTATTATAGGTTTTTACAGTATGTGTGCAATCTCGACAAGCTATTGCAACTTTGTATCTTTTGTATTAGATAAATCCAATGGAAAGTGTACACATACTGTTATGACGACCTAGGTTCTTGCAGTTTACTTGGTGAAGTTTAGTTTTAAAGGTTTCATCAAGCCCAAATTCTCTCTCTCTCTCTCTCTCTCTCTCTCTCCACATACTTGAACGTATTTTGTCCCTTACTCATGGGAGTGAAAGAAAGATAAGGGAAGACAGAAGGGTTTTCAACGACATTACCCAATTCATATAGAAAGCGGAGATTCTTAATATTTGTTCTCGTTATTTGCTTTTTTTTCTTAATGTCGTTAATGATTAATCGGTGGAAATTCATCACTGATCTAGTATAGAAGTGATAACCTACCGTTCAAACAAAATTGATATATGCGTATTAATGCGCCAAAGACGGACCACAATTTGTTATAAAACAGTATTGGTATATCAATTTATTTTATATCAACAGCTGAGAGAGAGAGAGAGAGAGAGAGAGAGAGAGAGAGATTTGGATAAGTAAATTAATTATAACGATAAGGATAAATCTGAGAGACAGAGACAAAATAAAACAAAGAGGAAAAAAAAACCACAACAACAACAGCGTATTCTTACACAAGAAAAATATATTTTAGTAAACAGTAGTTCCCGCATACGTTTTAAGAAGACGTAAAAATTAAAAAGATTTCAAGATCCCGGTAAAGGATATCGCTAGTGCATCATGCCATATAAACTTGTTAGTGCCATGTCTGACAAAATAAACTTTTTTCTTCTTCTAAGGACATGCGTATTGCTCTAGGGACTCCACAACAAGGACTTTACGCATGCGTCTCTACATTATCAGAGGGACTGAAATGATCTACCGAGTGTACCCAGTGACATCTCAGTACATCGAATGGAATAATTCAACTTGCAAAATCGATATGTCATCCTCAACAACAATAGAGTCAACTCACTATGTTAATATCGACACTCTGGTGTACACTAATGAGTGCGGAGCAGAGAGGGTATGTTCAGCAGGTTCAAAACATTTATTAATTTTTTCGTTCTAAATTACCTGTCAACATCTGGAGATGAAACATATTTAGCAGATTATGTATCATCAAACGTACTTCCTGTCATGCGCAATGAGCCATTTTCTATTGACTCCACTACCGCCACATGTCGGTTTCTACAAGAATCTTGCAAAAACGACTATTTTGCTTTTAATCTAATTTTATTAGAAATTTTACAACATAGCTCAAACATATAAACTTAGGCGTTGAAACAGTAAATATGGCATTGTAATTTTAAACTTAACAGTTTTCTTCGTTGAAATTCAACGCAAAAACTACTAAAATGATACCTCAATGTGGCGCTCTACAGTTTCGTTTTTTGCATGGAGTTAGAATATTAAAGAAAAAGAATTTCCCCGGGTTTCCTCACTGGTTATACTGGCTACTTAAAAGATCTTGTATATCTTAGGTATTGTTCAAAGAACCTTTAATTCTCTTTATTTTGGTGTATGACTGATGGGTGTAATATGGGTTATAGAGTATACAGCTTGGCCTTACTCCAGAGGTCAATTGTATAAAAAAGAGACGATAACATTTTTTTTTACATGCTGTAAGTTTGGTAATTCATTCGTTGCACTTTAAAAAGCTGGTATTTTCTAGTCTGGCAAAATTCATTTTCCCTATTTTAATAGCTGCTATGGACAGTATACTTTAGACTAATTCAGGCTGATTTGTTTAGCACAAGGGAGCAGTCATTTTAGTTAGCAGTGTACAATTTCCAAACGTACAATATCAAAAGAAATGTCAGCCCCATTACATTAAAGTAGCATAGAGGTATGCCAACATTCTCTCCAAATGTGCATGTTTTAAATGCAAACAACTTCATTTTACATACGTCACTCTCTCAACAGTACATAACAACTGGTGAGCGCCCCTAAAAATGAAATGACGCTGACCCCAGGAATAAAATATCTATGCAGATAGTAGCGTCGTCTGGGGAGCAGTTTGTTAGCCTGTTTGCTCTCAAGTTTAAACAACATAATTTTCACATAAACTTGGTTTTTACTCCTCGCATTTTTAGGGATGGACTGTAAACTGGTCTGTTGCCAACCAAAGCACTGCTCATATGGTCGTCAAGAGTGGCAAATATGCGCAAAACTTTACAGAAATGTAGTTGTTGTAGGGTTTAACGCCATTTTTCAGCACGCGATTGGCTATACATGGCGGCCAGTATTAATGGTGGAGGAAGAACCCGGGAAAACCCCGGAAAGAACCACCGACCCACGAGAAGCTACTGGCAGGCTTTCTCACATACCCACATTAGCCGAATCCGAGACTCGAACCCACGCAGACAGAGGTGAGATGGCAGTGATCCGTAACGGAGAGCGCTTTAGACCACTCGGCCACTCGGGGCCCCTACAGAAATGTAAATCACGTGGCAAAAGTATATGCATTTTCAACATGAACTGATGTAATTCTTATGATATAACTATCTTTTCTCCATGTATTTCAATCAATGTTATGAAGCATGCTTATTAGCTTTGTTCTTAGTTGAAGAGATCAGTAAAAGGTTTCCACTTATCATAGCCATATGAGTAGTCTGCTCTTTGGTTTAGTAGTTCTACTTGTGCAAAGAATGTCAAGGCCATCAACGAACTCGTGAAAGGATATTATCATTAACAAGAATCAGCGTTCATTGTAATTATTACGTTAATCTCGTTTATTTATAGGCGATGGTATATGAAAGTCGTTTTTTTAAATGATTTTGGACCGCTAAAATAAGTAAGTAGTCAAATAATTAAGTAAGTAAGTAAATAAATAACAAATAAAATGTGTTTAGTAAATGAAGGTGAAAAAGAAACTAATGATGAAAGACATGTTGCATTACAGACGGCAGGCACGAATAGGTTCACATGGAGATTTAGGACCCGGAAGGACCCGAGTGAAATCTGGACCCACGCTGGTGACAATATCTACGTCATCGAATGCAACTACGATACTGCAATTGACACATATACACAGACTGTTGTTGAAGTTTTGTGAGTGTTTTGGAATAGCAACGAGCTTTAGCGTATGGCACAATATAAAAAGTTCACTAATTTCAAATGTCGACTGCAATTCCAGACAGCAATTTCAAATATCAAATTGTCCGTGTGTACATGTATATAATATTCATACAAATGCGACAAGCGTAGCTCAAAGATTAGATGTAGCATAACGCTCAGACAGATAAAGGTATTCCCTTTTTGGCATTTGTAAAATGACCATAACATAACTTGATCTGTCGTTGCAGCGGCAGACGCGGGTCTACGAGGGGTTATATAAACAAATACCGTAACTTGATATTGTTTTCTTGAATGAGTTGTGTCAATGAGTTCCAAATCAGATGCTACAGTTTCCCATACTTGGATAAAATTTTATATTGACTTAAATGTGTTAACTGATCCCAAGTCCAAAAATTGAGGATTTTGATTCTGAGCTTTTTCTGATCCAAGGATACATGCCAGGCAAGAAATAGGTATCAAGCTAGATTTATTATAATGCTTTTGTCATTTCTGAGAGAAAATGTAGAGGAGGAAAAATAAAGCACGTTAGGGTACCACCATGTTTCTTTTAATTTGTTTCTTGGTTAGTTCGGTTAAATTTTATAATGTAGTATATACTATGCATCTTGCAGCCAATGATACCTTTTTGTGTGTGGATTTGACCTCAGATTTCTGCTCTATTTATTATTCATTGCTATTGATCTCCAAAAATTGTTCTGATATTATCTTTTACTACTTTCCCATATTTAAGTAGTAAGTATCCAGGTTATATTATTTTCACCGTTTGAATATATATCTTTCAAAATGCATGGCCGAAAACGTCCGTAACACAGACCATTAAAACAACTATGTTTTTGTTTAGAGGAATATTGGCTGCAGGACCAAGTTGAAAATCACACCAAGACAAAAATGTTAAGTTCGGAAGTCAGATAATCAGAATCTGTAATTTCGTTTAGTTCAATATTATTGATGGAGTGTATAATTAAGTATAAAATAAAGGCCATTTGGTAAAATCCAGGTTAGACTGTCACGATTTCATTAGAAGCTATCACAATGTGTCTGTCCTTTGTTTTTAAGAAGTGAGATATGGATGGTCGGAGAAAATGCGAGAAGTCGAAAGAATATTTCGTTTATCTTTTTTGCATGGGATCTACAGGGATACCATTCAACAGGTGGAAGCGATCAAGCCAGTAAATGAGTCCCTGTCACTGATCGCAGTGGATACCAATAACCAAAGGGTGACGAACGTAAAACTTGGCGACATAATCAAGCTAGAGATGGTGATGGATTTAAATGATAACTATCGGGGTAATACAGCCTGTTATTCATAGAGACTATCGGGGTAATACAGTCTGTTATTCATAGACACTATCGGGGTAATATAGTCTGTTATTCATAGTGACTATTGGAGTAATACAGTCTGTCATTCAAAGAGACTATCGCGGTAATACAGTCTGTTATTCATAGAGACTATCGGGGTAAGACAGTTTACTATTCATATGAACTATCGGAGTAATACAGTCTGTTATTCATAGAGACTATCGGGATAATAAAGCATGTTATTCATAGAGATTATCGGGGTAATACAGTCTGTTATTTATAAAGACAATTGGGGTAATACAGTCTGTCATTCATAGAGACTATCGCGGTAATACAGTCTGTTATTCATAGAGACTATCGGGGTAATACTGCCTGTTATTCATAGACACTATCGGGGTAATATAGTCTGTTATTCATAGTGACTATTGGGGTAATACAGTCTGTCATTCATAGAGACTATCGCGGTAATACAGTCTGTTATTCATAGAGACTATTGGGGTAAGACAGTTTACTATTCATAGGAACTATCGGAGTAATACAGTCTGTTATTCATAGAGGCTATCGGGGTAATACAGTATGTTATTCATAGAGATTATCGGGGTAATACAGTCTGTTATTTATAAAGACAATTGGGGTAATACAGTCTGTTATTCATAGAGACTATCGCGGTAATACAGTCTGTTAATCATAGAGACTATTGTGGTAATACAGTCTGTTATTCATATAGACGATCTGGATAATACAGACTGTTATTCATAGAGACTATCGGGGTAATATAGTCTATTATTCATAGAGAATATCGTGGTACTACATTCTATTATTCTTAGAGACTATCGGGGTGACACAGTCCATCATTCATAGAGATTATTGGGGTAATACAGTCCATCATTTATATAGACTGTCGTGCTAATACAGTCTACTATTCATATAGTCTATCGGGTTAACACAGTCTATTGCTCATAGAGGCTAACAAGGTAATAGAGTCTATTATTCATAGCGACTATCGATGTAATGCAGTCTATCATTTATACAGACTATCGGGGCAATGCAGTCTATTAAACATAGAGACGGTAATTCAGTCTTTCATTCATAGAGACTATCAGGGTAATACAGTCAATAATTTATATATACTATCGGGGTAATATTTTCTATGATTCATATAGACTATCGGACTAGTAAGTCTATTATTTATAGAGACTATCAGGATAATACAGTCTGTTATTTATAGAGACTATCGTGTTGATACAGTCTATCGTTTATATTGACTATCGGGGTAATACAGTCCATCCTTTATAGAGACTATCAGGGTAATACAGTCTATCATTTATATAGACTATTGGGGTAATACAGTCTATCATTCATATATACTGTTGGGGTAATACAGTCTATCATTAACACAGACTATCGGGATAATACAGTCCATCATTCATAGAGACCCTTTTGAGTAAGGGACTTGTAGACTATCGTTGGTTTCAGCAGACTACATTTACTTGTGTGGAGTATTATGCCGCAACTGTTCCTTTACAACAGCCAAAATTTGTTATTTTCAGTCTGGCACGTGGAGATGAAATTAGCATAAAATTGCTCATATGGACACCGAGAAAGATAAATTTTTCTGGGTCTTTTTAATTAAAGACTTAAAGTATTTTCTCAAGATGTAAGGAATTAATGGACATACAGCATTTATAATTAATAATGATGAAACTTAGGAGTTGTCTTCCAATATGGCCAATGATGACGTCATCTAAAAAGGACCTTTACTCGTGGTCAATCATACTAATACTCCAGCTTACATACTTTTTCTTCCTTATCATTCTCTCAGTTTCTTTTGATACCAATGCACATTCCCACGCTCTTTATGAGATTTTATTTAGCCATGTGGATAGACAAAAATCAGACATTTCAAGATGTACGGAATATCATTAGTTGTACACTATGGATCAGGGCCATGGATCTGATAGGTAAAAACATTTGTTTTCCTAGAGAGACTATGAATCAGTAGAAATAAATCTTAAAAACGCTATGTAGATTAATATCATAATGCTTATTATAGCATATGTTTCTCCAAAGACAAAATGTTAGCGTTGTTTCGGAATTTTGATCCTTTACCACATTTGAACGAGTCATAATGATAAAAACAAAGTAATCGCCTATTTGAATGAAGGAAATACGTAATCAGACAGAATAGTTTGTTGGACGAAGCTGGTGATAATACTGTGGATTTTATAATGTTTAAAATACAGCCGACAGATATAAAATATGCCTGACTGACAAAAATGTGAAACACTTGTACTCATCTTGACAAACAAGAAATCCATCAACAAAGAGAATACCAAATTAATATCCACAAATACAGCAGTAGCTTCCGAAACCAGAAGAAATCTCAAGTGCAGACTTATATAAAGTGCATTATGTAAATTGCATATTTATAGTGGTTTCTAACTATTGCAATTTCAAACATTAACACTAATTTAAAATGAAGTAGATATACTCTATACTTTACTAATTATAAAGGACACATTCAGTTCCATAGCAACCGTCCAGAAAACTCCACAACTGCAGCAGGGTCCCAATATTCCCGTCAAACAACTAATGGGTGGAGGTACATAATTAAGTTTTTCGGCTGTGGGAAGCAGAAACGTATAGTAAGAATACTTCTTTTTTATTTTAAACAGACAATGTTTCTCCCTATGGAGTCGCCCCATACAACTGTAAAGCCAGTGGAAGTTGCAACTTTGACCAAGAGTTTACCGAGCAAATAATAAATGCGGATGGGTAAGTATCCTGACAAAAGTACACAGAGGATGGGTAAGTATCCTGGCAATAGTACACAGAGGATGGGTAAGTATCCTGGCAATAGTACACAGAGGATGGGTAAGTATCCTGGCAATAGTACACAGAGGATGGGTAAGTATCCTGGCAATAGTACACAGAGGATGGTTAAGTATCCTGGCAATAGTACAAAGAGGATATTTGGATAGATTCAGTCAGATGGTGGATTACTGTGTTTAAAATTGATGTATTTTGCTATTAGCTTTTGAACTATCACCTTTCACTAAAGGAAAAATAATTTTGGGACTGAAACTAAAATGCATAATAATTGTGTGTTGAAAAATGTCATGACATCTCATCAGTCACTGTCCTAAAATAATGGTCCGTTAAAAACCAAACACCCCACCCCAAGAAACAAACGATGAACAAAGAGTTTTTATTCCTGTATAATGATAAAATGTTTGATGCTGACCTTCCATACTTTGGAAGAAAAAGTAAGTAATGTCAATATTCTAAGTCGTTATTTTATTAAAACTATAGATGCCCTAACATAGCACCAAATGTTGCTTTGGATCCCTCAAAAGAGTTCATCAAGCGGGTCACAACAACAACTGAATTTCGCACGACGTCGGGGACATTCGAAGTCAGAACATTTACTGGACAGCCTAGCCGACTGTGTTTCTCTTGCTATGTACTTTTCTGCTTTGGTAACCGCAGCTCATCGTCAGATAAGAGATGCGATAATGTAAGTACCAGAATTTAATATTTTACAAATTTATTTAATGACTATAACATAGACTTACATTTCAAAATTTCAAAGAAATATACAAGGAACATAATTTTGAGGCATATTGTCTTCCAGATCCCCCATTGTTTCTGTTGCCCTTAACGATCAATAATTGTCTGTATTCTTGTGCATCATCATTTGAAAAGACATTCGGAATATTTTTGTCTCTTCCCAGTGATAGAGGGATCTACTCATCGTTCTTCTAGCCAATATGAATACCACCCGGCCATTTCCGTTGATCTCTGGAAATGCACTTCCGGCATATATATAATTGTTTCAATATTATACTACTACTACGTTCCATGCCTAATTCCTTAATTCTTCTACATTGTGTATCAATTCTAATGTATTAATTATGAGTTTAGATTCACCAGGACTATTTTACTTATGTCTGCAGGTTACTTTGATACAACTAATTCAATAATCACCGTGACTATCTTACTTATGTCTGGCACTTATTTCGATACAATCTATCAAACAATTACCATGATTATTGTACATGTGTCTAGCGCTTACTTCGATACAACCAATCCTAGAATCACCATCACTATCTTACTTATGTCTGGCACTTAGTTCGGTATTACCTATCCAACAATCAGATTAGGTTATGTTGCCTTTTCTGTAAATAGTTTCATTTGAATTAATTGGATTGTGTAGTGCGAATGATATTATCGGAACCGGTTGAATCACATCTGTTTGCTTTGCTATCTTACGCACGAATCAAGAGGCTGAAATGAATCAACATGTTAGTCCCTGTTTAAGCATTAATGCTGCTTGCTACTGAATGCAAGCAAATCCTTCACTAGTTGGATAATCTCCAGGAAAAATCAGAGAACAATATGAACGATTTTCTTTGAGACTATAATACGATGCAGTAACATCACACCATGTCAATTTATTGTAGTGATATTTGATTGCATGAAAGGTAACTCTATCATAAATGCAGCCATGGTAATAAATAATGCCTATCCTTTCCTGGAAGACACCCCACGTGCAGCAAATATTTTACATAGATTTGATGAAAATTCTGTGGCAAGCACTATCCGAGCCTCTTTTGGGTTTACAGAGAAGGACATGCGAAGGTCCTAGTGTCTGTTGGCATTCGACGGAGAAGGCGGGAAATATGTAGGTTGTGTGAAAAGAATTCATATCAAGCAAATAGTGGGGATCATACTTGAATACAGAAAATACAGCAATATGAAAACTAATGTAGCTACGGGTGTCAGTGAAAATAAAATTGCCAAACGGGTTCAGTGTCATAATCTCCATTATATCCATGGTGATCATAAAGATTCATGACGCTATCATTTTCATTGCGTTACACATTTCATTTGCAATTAACGCTGCACTCCTTAATTGAGCCCACCAGCACCAGATTTCCATATCAACGTAGGTGATAAAAAAAGTGTCTGCTTTTAGTCTTTCGTTTATTAAATACAAATTTTGTCATGTTAGAAAACAAGTTCAAAATGTCCAACATAATTAAAATTGTTAAAATTAACCTTAAGCGACAGCTTATGAATACATATACTTATTTTAACTAAAGTCTTTGGATACTAAATATTGAAATACTTTATTATTTCTCCTCCATGGACTCAACTGACTATAATAACGTAATGAAGAATGAGTACTCATTGGAATGAATTGATTGCATAATAACGTAATGAAGAATGAGTACTCATTGGAATGAATTGACTGTATAATAACGTAATGAAGAATGAGTACTCCATGGTATGAATTGACTGTATAATAACACAATGAAGAATGAGTACTCCATGGAATGAATTGACTGCATAATAACGTAATGAAGAATGAGTACTCCATGGAATGAATTGACTGCATAATAACGTAATGAAGAATGAGCACTCACTGGAATTAACTGACTGTATAATAACGTAATGAAGAATGAGTACTCCATGGTATGAATTGACTGTATAATAACGTAATGAAGAATGAGTACTCATTGGAATGAATTGACTGTATAATAACGTAATGAAGAATGAGCACTCACTGGAATTAACTGACTGCATAATAACGTAATGAAGAATGAGTACTCCATGGAATGAATTGACTGCATAATAACGTAATGAAGAATGAGCACTCACTGGAATTAACTGACTGTATAATAACGTAATGAAGAATGAGTACTCACTGGAATGAATTGATTGTATAATAACGTAATGAAGAATGAGTACTCATTGGAATGAATTGACTGTATAATAACGTAATGAAGAATGAGTACTCCATGGTATGAATTGACTCTATAATAACACAATGAAGAATGAGTACTCCATGGAATGAATTGACTGCATAATAACGTAATGAAGAAAGAGTACTCCATGGAATGAATTGACTGCATAATAACGTAATGAAGAATGAGCACTCACTAGAATTAACTGACTGTATAATAACGTAATGAAGAATGAGTACTCCATGGTATGAATTGACTGTATAATAACGTAATGAAGAATGAGTACTCATTGGAATGAATTGACTGTATAATAACGTAATGAAGAATGAGTACTCCATGGTATGAATTGACTGTATAATAACGTAATGAAGAATGAGTAAACTGTATAGGAATGTAATGAAGAAGTAGTAGACTTTATAAAGATTTAATGAAAAATGAATAGAATGTGTAATGAAGAAGAAGAAGAAGAACAAATGTACTCTCATTATGCATGTTTTCAATTATCTACCTTCAGTTTTGTCTAAACCCCACTCAGTCTGGACGTAGAAAGCGACAGACAAGTCTAGAAGAGGGCACGAAAGTAATTCTTGAACTAAATGTAGATACTGGGACTGGACTTAAAGGTATTTCTACTTAACTCTTATCCGCACGTCACATATGCCAATGGGCTATTGAATAAAATCCTTTCAAATAAGACAGTAATTCATTCATTTTTAGATTATAATTTTTCAGTAATTGCGAGTGTACGAATATTGGTTAGATGTTCCGACAGGAACAAGTAGGACACCTAAAAAATGTTCACGTTGCTACATTTATACAATTTTAAAGCTTTTCTAACTTCAACATTTTCTGTCCGGTCGTCAGAAAATGTGTACCACGCGCGTAGAATCATCTTTCAATAATAAGGATTTTGTTTTCTTTCTACAATTAAAATGCTGACGTAAATGGAAAAGCATCGCTCTGCAAAGGTGTTGTCGGGCATTTCTCCGTTTTCCACATTGGTCTAATGCACTGGTTACCAAAGTAGGCGGTACCGTCCCTTGGAAGTGGTGGGATTACCGCGGGGGGGGGGGAGCTCATGCTGAATAATGTATAATTGGAAGCGGTGGGATTACCGCGGGGGGAGGGGGGGCGCTCATGCTGAATAATGTATAATGCTTGTTACGTAATAAGGTAGGGATCGCTGAGGATAGCTAAGGTTGCCGAAAAAGTTTGGGAACCAATGGTCTAATGAACTGATATACAACGGTCTTTAACAGAACGCCAGAACTGTCAAAAGTTATCCGTTTAAAATATGTTGGGTTAAAACTTCTTTATATGATACACATTCCTTATTGTATGCTCTACGTTTATTATTATTATTAGTAGTAGTTGTATTATTATTATTATTATTATTATTATATGCTGTTTATGCCTTACAATTCGATATTCACTTTTGATAATGATGTGCGTATTTTGTTAAATTATGATCTGCAGTAGTTACTACACGAAGGGTATTTATAAAGTTCTGAATATTTTGTTATAACTCTTTGTTTCTTTGATCCTGTCAATAAAGTTAGTGCCGATCGATAGACAAAATAGTGACACATGCAGATGTATGAGTGTGACGGTCAGTAACAGTGACATGCAAGTGCCTAAGAAGAAACAAATCTGTTACTGATTTGTTGGTGTTTTACGGCAGATCAACGCGAGTAGGTTTAAAAGAAAAACGAGGCAACTAGGAATTAGGTGCATTGTTACGGTAGCCGATCCCCATGATGGGATTCGATTCCGCATCTTTACGTTCAAGAAGCCGTCACGCTAACCACTGGGTCTCTTTATTCAACCATTCAAAATTAAACAGTCCTTATCTCTTTCTGTTTTTTAGGTACTGACATAGTATTCTGTTCTCAGTCGATCTATATAGTTTTTTTTTTTACAACGTTATAAGTATTTGTAAAAGGTTAACATATCAGCTGTGACTATATTTTTAAAAAATCTATATGACTGGTTTGTAAGGTAAACACAGCCGTTCAATTTATACCACAAATTTATAGAAAAGATTGTTAAAAACTTGTGAAATTTTACATTAATTATAGTTTTGGGGACGTTAACTGTAATCTCAAGAAGAAGAAATAAACAGATGATCCCGGAGCGAAAAGTAAAAAACAAATTTAAAAAATCCACACAAACATAAAACAAACAAACAAACAAACTAACAACAATAACAAAGAGTCGAAAATTAGTAGAAATTAATCACACAGTTTTATTTTTGGGATCGTATACAAGATGTATTATGTATTTTAAGCCGTACGAATCATTGGAAGGGTACAAAATCGTAACAAACGTATTGTGTAATGTATCGGTATCGTCAGAAGCCAGTAAATAACTCTTTCCGAAAAAATAATGAATTTGTTGTCATTTATTTCAGAGAGCTCCCATTTGGAAGTGACGCCAATTATCTTGATTGTGACCGCTTTGGTGCTGCTGATAGCAATATCTGCTATCGTCTGCTTCGCCATTTTCTTCCTCAAACACCGTAGTGGTATCAGCGAAGATCACAAGACTATGTCTCCGTATAAAGCGTCTCCTTACGTACCGGGCAGTGACGTGGACAAATATTGAAACGATTTATCTTAGCCTCTCCTTACGTACCGGTCACTGACATGGGCAAATATTGACACAAATAATTTTGTTTTTGTTTTTAGCCCCTCCTTACTTATCATGTAGTTACGTGAGCAAATATTGACACGAATAAAGTATTTTTTAAAATCACATTTTATTGTACTTTCCAGAATATTAGACGAAAATCAAGGTCTTAAAATATTTATATGCAATTTCGTAGCCCTAACAAAGTTGAAATTTACTTCTTGTCGTTCAGAATTGTATTATGTCATTCACTTTCCCTCGTTAATACAGATTGTTTTTTAAGGTGATATGTATTTTATGTGTCACACGATGTATACCGGGAAGTTTTCGCGGTGGCTTTATTTCGTGTTCAATCATTTACAAAGCTCTTGCACATTGTTAACAAATGTTATAAATATAATCTATCGACGCAGTGAAATTTCCACGATTGTTTAAAACTGACGCTACTCTGAGGTGTGCGAACAATAAAGAGAATAAAATAAAATAAAACAATAAAATGGCCGCGAAAATTCGTCGGTATGCGTTATTGAAATGTAAAATGCGTGTGGAATGGCTATATTAACGTTTAATATCTTTATCTTCGAAACGGAAATTTATCACTTGTTTTGTATACGTCGAAATTGAGTTTCATCATCGAATCAATCTCCGTCACAATGTATTCGCTTAATAACACGGATTTCTACCAAATTTGCTATCTAATGACAATAAATCATTTACTAGCAGGAATATTTGAAAGATTACATGCGTTATAAAAATAATAATTATAATTTTGTATAAAAAGAGATACCCTTAATACTAATACCCTTGAAATGAGTCTTCTTAATTGCAAAGTTAGCTAAGGCTAATTAAATAAATTTACATAGTTACTAATAGTTGTAATAACTGGCCTAAAGGCAGATGTTAACATATTTCCAAATACATACCACTTTCTATGTTGATTTTGTAAACAAAAATCAGTTTTATGTGCGCAGCTTTGTTTTCATTAATATTAATTTCTTCTTAACAACATGAAACAAAACATTTATTTGAAGAATAATGCACTTATTCACTAAAAGATTTGCTAGTTTAATATAGAAATTATCTCTGTCTATCTGTGTCTGTCCTCTCTCTCTCTCTCTCTCTCTCTCTCTCTCTCTATATATATATATATATATATATATATATATATATATATATATATATATATATATATATATATATCTTTATATATATATATATATATATATATATATATATATATATATATATATATATATATATATATATATATGTATGTATGTATATATATATATATATATATATATATATATATATATATATATATATATATATATATATATATATATATATATATATCTTATTCTTACGAATAAAACTTTACGTTGAAACAGTCGCAATATTATGCCATGTCATTTATTATGTTATACTTCCAGAATCTTAGTAAAAAGGTGGGGTTTGACATTAAAAATGATTTAAAATTACATGTAAGGCAAATAGCAAAAAACGAGGTAATTTTTACTATTTCTATTTGAAAATGATGGATTTTCAAAGTTTTGTTATTATTTGATATCAGTTTAATGATAATGCTCATCCTCTAACAATAACGTGCATTTTTTTTCAATGTAGCGTTTGGTCCATGGTTACAATAAAATTATGCATTCTTGCATTATTATTTAAAGTCAGTTCAAGTTGCCAAACCTCCATATTACAAATAGAACCAAACTAATGCATGACATCCAAGCAAACCTAACAACTTGCTTACCTCCTACAGCAATACAACTCGATACCTGCCTGCGTTCATTGCTCGACAAAGATGCCCCAGCTACCAAGTGCAGAGTATGAATTCAAAAGTGTTTTCCATGGTATAGCAGTATTAGTGACCAGCTTCGCACTGCTAAAAGAAAACTCCGTAAAGCTGAAAGGCTTTGGCTTTCCACCAGACTCACTATTCATAAGCAAATCTATGAAGCCACTAAGAAGAATGTCACAAATATAGTCCATGCAGCGAAACCAGCCCACTACACTACTTAAGATCATTGACAGTTCCAGCTGCAAAGAGCTCTTCGAGATCACTAACAAGCAAATGTCAAGGATCAAATGTACACCACTTCCAACCACCTTCTCTCCAGTCGACCTTCCGGACATGTTTGCAAATTTCTTCCGTGACAAAGTACAATCCATTAGAGATAAGCTTAACACTACAATTTCAATTGACTCGTCGTCACGATACAGTTGGGATACTGAATTTCAACGGCAACCATTGGCACTATTTGAACCTGTCTTTATGGATTTCGCACGTACAATCCTGATGAAGAGTGCACCAAAGTCATGTGAACTTGATCCAATTCCAACATCACTGCTGCTTGAGTGCTTAGATACAGTATTGCCTTCACTAACAGATGTTATTAATACCTCTCTCTCATCCGGGGAATTCCCATCATTTTTCAAAATTGCCATTGTAAAGCCTCTGCTGAAGAAACCAACACTAGACCATATGGATTTAAAGAACTACCCCCAGTTTCTAATCTCCCATTCATATCAAAAATCTTAGAATAGGTTGTTCTATCCCAGCTTGTATCTCATCTAAATTCAAACAGTTTTTTTAGCAATGTACAATCTACATATCGCCCTTGCCACAGTACTGAAACTACTCTTCTAAAAGTATTTAATGACATTCTCTCTGCTTTGGATAGCGGAAAGATTACAGTCATCAACCTCCTTGATTTGTCTGCAGCATTTGACACAATATACCATGATTACTTCACCGTCTCCAGCATGTATTTGGCATTCATGATACAGCCATATTGTGGTCGAGGTCCTACTTGGTTAACAGGACACAAGTTGTGTTTGCAAATGGAATATACTCCAGCCCAGTTGATCTATGTTGTGGTGTTCTTGGACCTGTTCTCTTCATTATATACACTCAGCCGCTCATAAGTGTCATAGATCATCATCCAGTGTCTCACCAATTGTACGCTGATGACACCCAAATATACAAATCTAGCCACCCAACTGAAGTTGATGCCACCATCCAAGGTGTAGAGAGGTGCATTTCTGATGTGAAATCATGGATGACATGTAACAAGCTGCAGATGAATGATTATAAAACTGATGTTATTCTGATCACAACACAAAGACTTTCTCATTCACATTCTTTACCTCAAACAATGAATATCAGCAACACCAACATTAAATTCACACAGTCAGTACGAAATCTAGGTGGTACTCTGGACAGTAGTCTCACATTGCACCAACATGTCATGAACATATGCAAGGTTGCATATCTTGAGCTGAGACGCATCAGCTCCATTCGCAAATATCTTTCAGATGATGCCACTAAAACACTTGTGCGTTCATTAGTACTTTCAAAACTGGACTATTGTAACTCAGTTCTGTCTGGTTCATCTCAATATCTACTCAGAAACTTCAAAAAGTTCAAAACACATCTGCTCGGATCATTCTTAGAGTACCAAGATCAGAGCACACCTTCCCGCTGCTCTGTACCCTAAACTGGCTATCCATTCGATCCAGAATCAAACACAAAATTTGTTCTCTGTGCTATGTTTCACTGACGGACTCCAGTCCAACATACCTATCCGACTTCACCCATGTGTACACACCAGCAAGCTACTTTCGCTCCTCTTCTGACAATCGTATACTCATTATTCCCACTACGAAAACGAAGTCATATGGACAGCGTCCTTTTGCATACTAGGGCCCAGCAACGTGGAATGAATTGCCCACTTAACTTAGACACAAAGACACAGTGATCCTATTCAAGAGTGCTCTTAAAACTCACTTATTTCGACTACAAGAACAAACTTAAAGACTTAATACTGTTTCCTGCGTTAAATATTTTCAGCATTTTTTTTGTGTTTTCTAATTTCATGGTGTTTGTTTTTTGTAATCATATCATTATATATGTTTTTTATGTTATAGGTGTTGTCTAATGTTGTAAAGCGTTTAGAGCTTCTAAAGATTAGGCTCTATACAAAGTCCTCATTATTATTATTGTTATTATTATGATTATTATTATTATTATCTGTGTGTCACAATCAGATAGGTATTTCTTTCTTTCCCTTAATTTATTTACTAAAATTAAAGTTATCGACACTTTGGGATAAAAATACACAAAACGCCATTTTCTTCACAGTCTTATGAAGAAAATGTATATTGAGAGGATTCAGAGTTTATGATTAAAAAATAAAGTTTATAAATGCATCATTATCTGGTCTTCAAAGGCGTAAACCTACATCCGGATGCTCTGGGATTTGTTGTACACAAAAAATTATTAGTGAGCGCTGCAATGTACATGAATTATTTCGTGTTTTAGCAGTCACGCATTGTAATAGTAATTAAATATATGACATTTAGCATCGTTTGCTGGGAAAAAAAGATTAAGCAATTCTCAAAAAATATTAAATACAAAAATATCTTGGATTTTTTAAAAAAAGCACATAACCCTAGGCTTACGTCATCAATTCTCTACCAATTTACTCATAGCAGGAAGACATCTGTAACAGATTTGTGTCAAAGTTCGTGGGTAGGGGTTTGGATATAGCATAATTAAACATTGTTATGTTCCAAATTAAGTAAAATGTGAAAAACATGTGGATTTGCGATGTTATATTTTTTAAATGTTTCAAAGATGATCAAACCTTTGAATAAGATATGACTTATTATTGACACAACAGTGTTGTTTAGGCTGTATATAGTACTACCAAGCCGAGAAAAAGCAAGCTAAGAAAGATAGATGGACAGGAAAAATACCTAGCATATGTATATTACTTCTTAAACATTTTCCATGAAGGACCCCCCCCCCCCTTTCTTTTTAGTAACTATAAATTTGGGTGTTTCTCTTACTTCTGTGTTCTGGATGAAAGCATCATTAATGAAGTTAGTGTTTGTCACAATGAGCTTAGATTCGAATGGCTAAATTCATCAACGTGGAGGAAACGATTATGTACATAAATGTAATCTATTTGCATAAAGTATATATGAAAAGGAACTGACCCGTAAAGACAAACACATACATTATAATTGAGAACTGGGAACAAAAATGGGTGCACAAAAATCAGCATCGACACGTTCATCAAATGGACGTGTGGATTTCAACTGGAATGAGCACTCACGTAACATTCATATTTATGCATACATGAATATGAGAGTGAATGCAATTATTGTGATTATATTGTAGGAATAACACTAACAAAAACAGGAATATAATGTCTCTCTGTCTCACTCTCATACCTAAAGATTCTTCTCACCCTATTCATAGCTTTGTGATGATATTAAGAAGAGGCCGTCATCGAAGACACACGTAGACTGGAAGGTGGGTGGATGACCATCTGGAAAAATTTGATGCACAGATAAGGAGTGCAGGCACAATGGTGTTCGCTAGGGTTCGAGGCGCGGTGGGGAGGGGGGCAATGTTCTGCTGTGGCTTCCCTACCAAGGCGCACGGGGACAATGTTTTGAAGTGGCGTACCTAATACAGAGAATATATGTTTATGTCAATGGCCAACCTCCCACCGCTCACAATCAAACGTTTTGTGAAGAATTGACTCCATCACACGAAGGTGAAGGTGAAATACTATAAAAATTTCAGGAAAAATAAATAAATAAATCTAAAAGAAAGAAAATACAAAAAGCTCCCGATGGCACATCTTCGTCTGGCGCCAGTTGGTACCCCTGCCTCCTCGAGATGCCACTGGACAAACACCATGTCAACAGTACTTAGACGGAGGCAAATGGAAAATGGAAAGTCAGATTGATAGACACATGTAATATAGATAAACGAATGTTTGTTTATATATAAAAAAATGCTTCTCGTTAAAGGTTGGTTATGTCCCCCACCAACTCACATCTTTAAGCATGTGATAAAAGGATTACTGTTTTTGTATTCAGTTAACTTGGTGCAGTATTGATGTCAACAATGAAATAGACACAATGACTTGGTAAAGTAGTGATGTTAACGCTGAAATAGATATGATAACTTGGTATAGTATTGATGTTAACACTGAAATATATATGATAACTTTGTGAAGTATTAATGTTAACACTGAAATAGACGTGATAACTTGGTGCAGTATTGATGTCAACATTGAAATAGACGTGATAACATGGTATAGTGTTGATGTTAACACTGAAATAGACGTGATAACTTGGTATAGTATTAATGTTGACATTGAAATAGAGAGGATACTTTGGTGTAGTATTGATGACTTGGTGTGGTATTGATGTTAACATTGAAATAGACATGACAAAGCATTACTGAATTTTCGCACAGCTATAAATCTCTTTTATATTCCGAGAATTATTTATTTTGTACAAGAACGCGATTGAATCTAGTTCGTTCGGGTAAGTATTTTTGAAATACCTACATACTAGAGACCTGTTTATTTCCAAACAGATTTAACGACAGGTAAATTGGCCAGTATGAATAAGAATGCTACTAATAATAAAGAGAGATAGAGATAGGTATTCAGTATGCATTGACATGTATTGCACGGTCGGTGGCTCCGTTGATGAGGTTGACTTCGATCCACATGACTGGCATTTCACTAGGTTCACGAAGGGAGTTAAAGTATGTTTATTGGGAAGTTGCCAAGCGTGGTTTATGTCAAATAGTCGTCGTTTATTGACTGGAAGAAGCAAGTACATTCGAATCTCGAAAAAGAACTGTAAAACAAAACAGAGGTATGTGTGTTATAATACTTAAACGTCTTTAGAAGTTGTACCAGTAGATGTCGACTGCAAGGTATATATATATATATATATATATATATATATATATATATATATATATATATATATATATATATATATATATATATATATATATATATATATATATCTGTGTGTGTGTGTCCACAGTAATCTCTAAAATTTTGTCTCTCTGTATATGTGTGTTCACTGTAGTCTCTAAAATTGTACTTATTATTTTCTCAAAAAGGGAATTAAAATTATCTGGTATTCGAATTGTCACCGTTGGGATGGTTTACATAGCGTCAGATCTAGTTTCACATGGACTGTTGTGCGTGGGGTCCCGGGTGGCAGAGTGGAATAAGGCGATCGCGTTAACATATCACTGACATCTCACCGCTGTCCGTGTGGGTTCGAGTCTCGGGCTCGACCAAAGTGGGAACGTGAGAAAGTTTGCCAGTAGCTTCCCCTGTGTGGGTTGTTCTTCCAAGGGCACTGCCGGATACTTCCTCCATCAATGGCTGATATGAATAAGCTTATCGTGTGCTGAAATTGCGTTAAATCCATGACAACAACGAGAACAATTGTTGTGTCCATCTATGCTGTTGGCTTGCACAAATCTTTACATAGCAACCCCTTTTGTAAAAGATATTTTCTAGAACTGTACTCCATTATTTGTGTTTATGCAGGCCCCTCGCCAGCTAATCTAAAGTGGTCGGGTCTTTTCATTACAATAATGTTGAGGAGGGTGATACGGGTAGAAATGCTTGCCTGAGATTTTCTTCTACAGATTATCCTTGAATATTATTCAGAATGGCTAACCGATAAGGGGTAGCATTTTCTAATGTTCAGATCGTTGCTTCATGAAAGAATACAATATATAATTATAAGATACATGTGTTTAAGTTACAAATGAATATCGGGAACAATCATATTGCTCAAAGAAGTTTACTTTATTAACTTCGCATTTTAATCATATTTATAGTTTTACTTTGGGATGTGAAAACGTTGTACGGCTATTCAAGTCGGCCATACGACCTACGATGTGCATGCATTGTATCGACTTTCTGTTGGAAGTAGAAGGTTTTGATGTATAAATATTTTAATATTTTCAGCAAATAAGCTGACCAATGCAGACCACTCCGGTGGCCTAGGTGGTTAGAGCGTCTGCCGCGGATGCGGGAGGTCTAGGGTTCGAACTCCGACCAAGTATTGGCATGATATCATAAGCAGACCACTCCGGTGGCCTAGGTGATTAGAGCGTCTGCCGCGGATGCGGGAGGTCGAGGGATTGAACTCCGACCAAGTCAAACCAAAGACTTATAAAAATATTACTATTAGCTGCCTCGCTTGGTGCTCATTGTTAAGAGGTTAATGTTAGGACTGATCTGCCTGATGTCAATATAATGTTACTGGGTAAGACATGATGCTGCATGAATGTGGAATGATGCCTCATTGATAGACATCACTTTAAACTGCCACACAGCAGACATCGTAGCGATACGACCAAAAATTGTTAAAGCAAAAACATTGAAAATATTTTATTTTTTTTAAACCACAAACACCGACCAGTGCAAGTCAAGGTGAATTATTATTATTCTCTAAGATATACTTTACGTTTGATATACGTCCTTGTCTATTCTTTGACTATCTAAATTGCGGGTATTATCTGGTTTTTCTTCCTAATTTTTAAAACTACAACCAGGAAAACTTGTCATTTTCTTGTCTTGGCTTACTGATATATGATCCGAACCCGTATTTTGTTTGCGATGCTTTCAATGAAGGGGAAAAAAATCAAGATAAACATCGTATCTTATGTTCGTATTTATAACATTGTGAAAATACGAACAGCGTAGACACTTATCTGATAGTTCATTCAGCATAGACCTAGATCTAATTGCTCATACTCAGGCATCGTGATTTTATAATGTTTTTTTCTGCTTATGATATCATGCCAATAGCTTGAACATAGATCCGATAGCTCATGATAGGGCATATTGACTCTTTAGTGTTTGTTGTTCTTTTGATTTCCAGCGAAAAACGTACATATCTGATAAGGCAAAATGGGTTCTTTAATGTTTGCTTTGCTCGTTATTTTAAGCGAACGAGACTACGGCATCTATAATGGACTCTACAGTCGTTTAATGGTGCAAAGTTTGCGTTTTATTGTAGACAATCGGCGTTTGCCATCAATATATATAATCTTGCAGTTGAGATCATATCAAACTGCCAATGCTATACAAAATATAGAAATCATTCAACAAGTTTATTAGCTTAATTTTAAGTGAGTTCTCATGCAAAAATCCTTTATTTAATATCAACTATATTTGATTTTTCTCAGTTCCTCGTGTCAGAATGGCCCGCTGGTACGGAATGTCACTACCTGTTTTCCTGGTAAGTTAAGAATATTTAAGATATGAATAAATAAGATGTTAATTTAAACAATATATATATATATATATATATATATATATATATATATATATATATATATATATATATATATATATATATATATATATATACTAAATGCAAGATATTTAAAAAATACGCGAAATCTACATACTGATTCTCTTGTATTTTACATTTATGAATTACTAAATTAATAAGTGAATGTACATGAGTTGATGAATCTAATAATCTGATGTCAAACCTGACACATACAATGCAATAAATACTACATAGAAATAAAGAAAAAGATAAATACACACACACACACACACACACACACACACACATATATATATATATATATATATATATATATATATATATATATATATATATATATATATATATATATATATATATATATATTCATTCATTCACGATTTTATTTTTCTCAGATGACCCTTGTCATGAAGGATGGAGAGAGTGCAAATACAAAACAAGGTTAGTATAAATGATGCCCACTTACATATCGTTCCAGTATTTGCAATGGGTGAATGTTGAGCTAGATTTGTCATTCTTTACTGCTTTATTTTTAATTTTATCCTTTCTTGCTATTCTAATTTAGTGCATTACATATACATTCGTAAATATAAATTATAATAAATTCTGGTATTAAAAATGTGTTCCGAAAAATAGTAAAATAAAGAATCAATAACATATGCATACCTAAAGTTTTCAATTAAGTTCATATAGTCTTCGAGATTCTGTTTTTAGAGTACCAGAAAACGTACTTCGGCACAAATTCATTTTCTGGTCACATAAAGTACTGGACACTGATGTTTTGTTATTTTATAATATTATTTAGTATATTTGAGGAAATGTATGGAAAAAATCAACCATTTTTTTTATTGTCAGCCTATATGCATTGCTACAAGAATTCGGAGACGCAAAGTCTGATGGTTCGGGCCTCAATTGCAAAAAACGGCGACATTGTCGAAGACTACTACCCTGTGAATTTTGGAACAAGGGCCAAACTCACCACCTGTACGTCAGTCATTTATACTGACCTTGAAATCACGGTGACCAAGACGTTATCTCTAAGTCCTGCACCATCAACTCTACCGGACTCTTGCGGCTTTGAATATCTGGTATGCCCTTGAACTAAAGCACCCTCCATCCTAACCATAAAGCTGGTAAATGAGGAAACAGTTTCCTCACCAAATCCTTAAGTCAGAAAGTCTAGTGATAAGAAAGTGCGTTTATGTCATCCAGCACCCACCGTCCTGGATTTTAAACCATTTTTAAATATTGAATATTGGTGTACAATTTTCAGATATTCGCCGGCCAAAGGGAGGCAATACAGTATTGTAGTAAATTTAGAGTATGTGCACGTGGTTGTAGTGCCCCGTTTTAAGCAATTCTTAGATTTGTGTGATTACTTGTTTGATTATTGGAATTTGGCGCCATGGAAATATTCCTGGCCCGAACTAATGAGCTAATCAATAGGAGCAAACGTCACGGAGTGAAGTGTTAGTGTGTTTCCGTGATGTCCTGGTTCACTAGTAGTGAATTCCGACCAAAACCGAATGACTGTCCTTGTCGTAAAATAGTACATATTAAAATCTAGTGGTATACATTGGTAGCGTGACTGCAAGGACAGCACTTACGGTATTAAACCGGTAAATTACACAAGGGCATAAATAAAAAGGGACTTGGCAGAGACCGTTTATGTCGCCATGCGGGCGAATATGGTGCAGTTATATCGGCGAAATGTGCCTGGAAAGCATACATTGACTGGCCTAAGGTGGCGGAGTTAAAATAGTTCCCATTGTTAGGGAGTACTCGTATATGTTCTAAGGCGTGAACGGTTGGTGGTACGGAAACATAATGAAGCCAAAACACGCAGATGTACGGTTGATGGATAGTTGACAGTTTGGTTTATCTGTGGTCTTGCATTAATTATAGGAAAATTTAGGTATAGAATGGACACGTCGGGCTTTCTGATTTACAACTGAGGTTGTATGGAAGTCTTTGGAAAGTCGGGGAAACTTATGACTTCTAGCGAGAATCGCGCCAGGGTTTGACAACCGCTCGGTCAAGTAAATACCCGTGTGCGTGTAACAGTATATATACTTTTTATTGTAAATATTCTAGGCATTCCCCTTAAAGAAAATCATTTGTTTTGGAAATTAAATCCGGTGTTCACTAATTTATACCATACTGAGCATTGTTGTTCTACTCTGTGCACCGAGATATACGTACGTACCCTATGCAGGTATGTGTAAGATCATAATCCCTGATAAATTATATATAGGTGAAAGTTCTATGTAGAAATAAGTAATAGTTTTAATTTAAAATGATGCTGTTGCAAAAGAAACAAATTATATACAGTAGAATTAAGGTAACTCGAACACCTAAACTACCTAACACATTTGTTCGAGAGATGCGTTATTCGAGTGAACGAGATTGAATATATTATACACTTTCAGTTGGATCTTAAACAGATGTGTGCGATTCATCGTGTTTGAATGTATAAAAACAAAACTAACAAAACAAACAAACAAAAATTGAACAACAACAAAAACAAAAATAAAAAAAAAATTGCATGTTACATTTTTCAAAGATCCCATAGGTCATGATTATTTTACCAGGATTCTCCAATAGTCGGATACGTTGTTGATCATCTGGTGCAGACGTGATCCTTGTTTTTCAGCCTAACACGCAAACAGTTCGTGCTATGTTCCGATCGCACGAAAAACTCGGAAAGAATGACGTAGATGACAGATATTTCATATTCTCCTGTTCATACAACAGTGCCATAGACACCTACCTGTCCACTGTAATCACTGTGAGGTACGTCAAATATTTGAAATGCAAACGTCTTGGGAAAAGTAATTCACGTTACAATTAGTTTTTGCTGTGATCTTGTTTCCAACGAATTTGTTCAAAGGAGTGTGCATTTGGTCAAATATTTAAAAACATTTTTTATAATCTATGCCTTAATACAGCAAGATCATTGTATTACAGATATCTACTGTCTAGAACTAATCAAATGATTTGCCAATATGCAAAGATTTCAAGGAATTGCAAATGTGGAGGACCATTTCCTGGAAAGAGAAACCCCTGATAATGTTTTCTGATATGTATCAATAAAGTTATTTATTAAAGCTGCTTGGACCACTTCTGGAAGAAGCATCGATTCACTGAAATAGTTCTCAGTTTTAAACATTTTCATAAAATTTGAAAATAGAAACCTGTTTGAAGCGTCAACAGCAAAGACAAAAATTGTAATCCGCCCCTAAACTTTAAATCAAGAGGAGAGAACAACATGCATGGCTCTGAAAACATTGCAAGCTATACGATTTGTGATCATGAAACAAGTGACTGGCGGGCAGAGTGAAAAATATGTACAAATCACTATGGTGTGCATCCCATCATTTTATTTGTTTCTCTGCATATTCCTTGCGAAGCACAGTCTGCTGCACATAAATAAAATTCTCTCTCTCTCTCAACTGAAAACCAAGCAACTTTTCGACTACATGTGCAATTACAGACTGATCAGAAACAATACAGAGATGATTAATATTGATTTAAGCGTTCTTTTTTTGGTCCAGCTATGACAACCTTGACAAGGTGATTCAATCGTCCCGCCAGACTCTAACGATGGAGGCAATTTTGGTGTCTTCCGAACAGTCCGTCACCAAAGTTATGGTTGGAGATCGAGTGTTTCTACGAGTCAACATGAATCTTGATGACACTTATACAGGTTTGTAAATTTCTAGTCGCCAGGGGTATCGTTCACGTCATTGTCAATAACCTATTAACGGGGGAAGGGGATGGGGTGCAGAAGGGGTCGTTGCCCCGAGTGCTAGAGGTGAGGGGAGAGGCAAAACAGCAGATAAGATCTCACCCATATAACAAGAATTTACAAACTCATTTATGCTGCCAGCGTATAATTCACGAACAAATTGCTAACCTATCCATCAGCGCCCTCCAACACCCCGCTGATCCTCATTTGCACCATAGCGAGTGAGAGGGATCTAGACATCGATCAATACTATCGCCTGGGCACAAGTATAAACGTCTATCTTCGAATCGTTTAGACATCTACTAGTAGTTAGATTCATGGGAAAGGGGTTGGGAATATATATTTTTATAAACAAAGTCATAAATAAATCGATTTTGTTAAAATTTACGGTTTCTGTACATGCTTAAGAGTAAGATGCTTGAGGTGAAATGAATGGGCCTTATGTGGAAATGGCCTTTTATGTGGAAATGGCCTTATGTGGAAATGATAGACATGCATAAAATGGTACTTGATTGTCATGTGTGAATGAAAGAATTTAGAAGCCAAGAAAAGCCACCAAATGGCATTAAATTGCAGGAAATCGTTGGCGGCCAGGGCTCTGTTTGCCCACTGAAACGAGCTTACATAGCTCCACCAAACCTCCAAGCTGGTGGGAGTGGGTACTATGCTGTTCGCTTGAAAATATGCATATATAGAAGAAAGTTGACCAAGTTCGCTGAATGCATAAAACATTATGTAAATTGGTCATTTGAATTGCATGCGTTTGATGTGAAGAGTAAAAATTACCTACTAAAATGGTTTAAATACAAAACGACTCACCGTTTGATACATTTTCTTTCTTTATCAAAGCAAGCATGAATCACGAAATTCTATAGTCTAACTGTAATATTAATATAACACAACCGTTCATCTATTATACCATATAAAATAGCAATATAACACAACGGTCTTCCATCATACCATATACAATATCAATATAATACAATGGCTGTTCGATGACAGCATATAAAAGTAAACATAACTTATAAAAGTAAAATATTTTCACAAATTCATAAAAATACAGATGGATGGATGGTGAAGGTGAGGGTGGGGTTAGGGATTGGACTATTGACTTAAGTTATGTCAAGCTCTCATGGCATTGCTTCAAAATTATTTAGAAATTATCAATTATCAGCAATCGAACGTTCAATGAATTTCGGTGCGCGCGCGCATGTGTGTGTGTGTGTGTGTGTGTATTTGTGTGTGATATTTAAATTTTTAAACTAAGCTTTAACAATCTTAGTCATATAGCTACGATTGCTGCAGTGTGGCAGTTTCAAGTGATGTCTAGCAATGGGACATCATGCCGCAGACATGTAGCATGATGTCCCAAGCAGGCTCATTATCCTGACACCAGACCAACCAGTCCTAACACTAACATCTCATTGCTGAGCGCCAAACGAGGAAGCTGCTAGTACCATTTTAAACATTCTTTGATATGACTCGCTCGGGGTTTGAAACAGCCACGTCCCGCATCCGATGCGGACGCTTTAACCACTTAGGCCAACGGAGCGGTCACACACACACACACACACACACACACACACACAATGTTTTCTTACGAAATCTGAGAAAAGATTTATGTAAAGAAATGTTTCTAATGTGCATCGCATTTTTTACATAAATATGTAATGGAAATGTAATTAGTCAGCGCATAATTGATCTATTTTAATGTGATGTCCACAAAATGGTACGTTTCTTGGTAATGTTTAGATGTCTTTCTTGTGTTGTAAGATTTTCTATAGTCATTTTGCACAAGAAGCTGAGTGTCAGAGAGACAGGGGAAGTTTAGCAGTAATGTACATTTCTGTCTAAAGTAGGTTTAAGAAGTTTAACTGTAAGTTACATTTCTTTCTAAGGTAAGTGTTGGAAATTTAACTGTAAGTTAGATTTATGTTTAAGGTAGGTGTTGGAAATTTAACTCTAAGTTACATTTCTGTCTAAGGTAGGTTTAGGGAAATTTAACTGTAAGTTACATTTCTGTCTAAGGTAGGTTTCGGAAATTTAACTGTAAGTTACATGTCTGTCTAGGTAGGTTTAGGGAAATTTAACTGTAAGTTACATTTCTGTCTAAGGTAGGTTTCGGAAATTTAACTGTAAGCTACATTTTTGGCTAAGGTAGGTTTTGAAAATGTAACTGTAAGCTGCATTTCTGTCTAAGGTAGGTTTTAGAAATTTAATTGCAAGGCACATTTTAGTCTTGCGGCATTTAAGTTAAAATTAGTTCCAAACAACTGTTCAATATCAACAACACATGTTTATCTTCCGTCTTATGTAAATTTATAATCATCCTGGATTTCATGTTCTTTAATCCCCGTTCTGCTCAAGGTGAATGCTAATGCGACAAAATTAGTGACAAATAATTATCGGGTGGTATGTGTGTGGAGAGAGAGAGAGAGAGAGAGGAAATTATTTTGACGCAAAATAAAAATGGTCGCCACAGTGTGTATGCAATATTTTAAATGAATTTTTCTTTACACCTGCACCAGAAGCAGGTTGCATGATGAGCGGATTTGCAGAAAACCTTGTAAACCTTGTATAAACTGTTTATGAATTATCACATCAGAATGGTTAGTTGTAAAGATTATACAAATTCCATGGATTTTTGCCCATTGATATAGTTTATCTTGGTCCAAAGCCGCCCAAATGTAAAACGATGTACCGAAACGTATAGTTAATTGTCCTAAACGTATTTAATCGAGGTCAATAAAAGCAGGCATGATGCAAATTTCTTATATTTTATTTCCAAAATTTAAAAATTACCTTCTTTTTACAGAGCCTGTTGATTTTTGGGGTTGCTACATGTACAACTGCAAAGTGAGCAAGTTTATTAATTTTCCCGACCGGAGCGACGTGACGAAATATATAATAGATTCAAGAGGGTAAGTTGCGGTAGATTGGTATGTTTTCTCTCAAATTAATTTTAAACTTGTGTAGTCGCCAAAGTTAAGATACACTTACGTTCACTACACATTAATCTATCCACCCTCCGGAAAAAGAGAAAAAAAACAAGAAAAAAGCAAGAATTGAAGTAGCGCAATCAACATTATATGACACAAGGAATTTGAGCGAGTTACAGTTTTTGTATAATTCAACAAATTTCATATATATCATCTGTAATTATCACTAGTTTTATATTCGACTTAGAGCAGGGTTTTGGTTTTGACAATCACCGAAGAAGGAAGTACATTTTGGCGAAACCTTAATGTTCAATTGAAAATATAAAATGAAAGAACTGACATGACGTGTATTATGACGTTTCAGATGTGCGATTCCAGGCATAGACTTTACTCCAAGTTCTGGCTTTACCTCTACTCTGACCAACGGCAATAAGTTTATTTCACACTCTGGACACCTGATCATCAGCATGTACCGACCACCGGATAACAGTTACCTTTATTTCCAGTGCGACCTGGGCTTCTGTGACGGCATAAGGAACGCAGATAGCAAATGTCTAAATGTAAGAATTACTGTTTGTTTTTATTTCTTTAGTTTCTATATTTATTATAGATTTCCCATGGGTTGGCCTAAGTAAGCTCTTCTCAAATTGCTTTAGCGGTGGATATCAAGATTGAGCTACCTCTCCTACATTTCAGTTTTGTTTTACTCAAAGTCACATTTATTCAGGAAATACGTGAAACGTACTTTGTATCGTCTTGCACACTTATACGCTGTCTACCTTATTTAATATTTCATATTTTTATTTGATGGTAAACAAAATAAAATAACTAGACACATTGTATACATAACTTGATACATACTGGACCAATACTAGACACATACCAGACATACCTAGATCATATTTGCATTAAGGCCCTTGATTTTCTTTGATATAAATACTCATGACATTTATAGACTTCTTGTTTTTACAATCGATTACCAGCTATCACGTGGAACATGTCGAGGAAATATAAATCAATGTTTCATGAGGAAATGGAATAGATCAATGACCAGTTAGCATCCAAATAGTTTACGCAAGGCTAGCATCTCTTTCTCAAGCAAACGTTTTTATCTCAGTAAATTGGGCTCTTATCAGAAATGAATTAGTCGTTCGAATTAACAGTTATCGTAATGATAGGTACCACCAAGCAATGTCATATGATTGGCCATGGAGCATATTTTTAAAACAAGAGATATGCATAAGTATTATATGCTATCTCCATCATTATTATCAAGGATGTCATAAAGATATGGCCTCCTGCCGAGGGCTTAGTGGAACATGAGCTTTGCGGAGAAAACCTTTGTTTCAGTTGTGTCTGGGATTAAGTTCAAGGTCGCGAATCCAATTGATGGCTGTCTTTCTTTAATATAACTGTGAATGGCACCTACATAGCAATTCACAAAGCAAATATAATTCACCGGAGAAAAAAAGCCCTGTAGTTCATGGTCCATTGTAGTATTTTTTTAATTGGGCCTGACTTAATAAGCGTGTACAACTGTCATTTCCTGGAAGTAGTAGTAAACTGTGAATTTAAGACCGCAGATAATAATAATAATAATAATAATAATAATAATATAATAATAATAACAATAATGAGGACTTTGTATAGCGCCTAATCTTTAGAAGTTCTAAGCGCTTTATAACATTAGACAACACCTATAAGATAAAAAACATATAATGATATAATTACTAAAACAAACAACATGAAATTAGAAAGCATTAAAAAACATGCTGAGAATATTTAAGGTAAGTTTGTTTTTGCAGTCGAAATAAGTGAGTTTTGAGAGCCCTCTTGAATGTGATCACTGTGTTTTTGTGTCTAAGTTCAGTGGGCAATTCATTCCACGTTGCTGGGCCCTGGTATGCAAAAGAACGCTGTCCATATGATAAACATTCAGGTCCGAGCCATGACTTTACCCTTTTTGCACACGTGAGTGCAGCGCATACTGTTGTCCTGCGCGTACAAACACGGGTCTGGCGGGCTCAAGGCCCTTGAGCGCCTTGTATAATGCTCTGCGAGAGCCTCATTGATTATTAAACCCCAATTATTTTACGGAAGCTATCACGATTTGTGGCTACAACGTTTTTCTCCGGAAGCCATAGCGATCACTGAGGATTTTAACCGTTTGCTCGATTTTTACTGCATTTAAATCAAATCACTGTTCTGGTTTTGGTTTTTATTTTTCAATGCGCTAGCGCACATGTTTCATATCTGTGCGCAAAGGCTTCACAAGTTATACATTTCCGCAAATATCGTCTCAAAATCCACCATGGAAATAGTTTCATCTTCGGTGACTAACCATTATAATTCGCTAATTGAAGTGAGACCGGTTTGGGCGGCCGCGAAAATTTCCGAATAGACATGTGCTCATTGATGTATCCGCAATGAACTTGTTTTTCTAGCACCGCCCACGTAAATCGTTACTATCTATATAGCCTCTAGAAGAAATCCGATTGGCGTGCCTATGAAAGTCGCAATTCCCGCCACGCCAATGCAAACGGTGGTTGCCGCAGCTAGTCGCACATACTCGTTTGTACTTTGCAAGGAAAAGTTATTTTCTTGGCGATTTCATCTCGCAGCAGTAGTTTCGCTTCGATTTTTTATTCGCGTCGGTAATTTTGAGGGTTTATCACAATTATTTTTAAAAATAATCAAGTTATCGCGAAAAATAATTGCTCAGCATGCAAATCTTGTCCATATGCATCGCGACCGGATGCAGTACGCACACGCAGTTCCAACCAATATTCTTCCCTTCCTGTTACAACTGCCCTGCAATTAGTTGCATGCTTCCAGGTTTACCTAGAAATACACCGATATCACCTTTTTTTGTACTTTCAACGATCGTCCTTGTCCAAGGACTGTTCACGAACCAAGCATGTCTTTGGTAAATGTAAGTTACAGTTATTCTTTGGCTTGTCGAATTAATATTGATAGTTTTGTATAATTGACGGAGAATTTTATTGCGGTGGATTTTTTAAAGTGAATTTCACTCCATCGTTGTAGAGGTAGTCTCTGAATGTTTCACGCTTGACATCGACGTGGTCACTGACCAAGCATTTGCGCGTGCTCTTGCGATGATTCCAAGCTGGCCTCGAGTTGGTACTGGTAGATCAGGGTGGTCACAACGGTTGATTTCTATCTGTTCCTCGCTTAGTTTATATTTCAGCGTATACGAGGATTTGTTAAAAATGTTGTCATGCAGATATTCGTCGACAAGCGGCATAAATCATTATTAATGTTGGCATGATCTTCCAGCTGATCCAACACCCCATTGGTAAATTTCCCAGCAACGCAAAGCTGTTCAGGGTCCATAACTTATAGTAAATGATAACTCTAAGCACAAACACCAAAGATGGTTAGGTACCGTTTTGGATAGGCATTGATTCCTTTCAAATGGATTTCATCGATGGAGACTAATGATAACGATGCTGTATATATGAAACTAACTTTCTTGAGCATTGTCGTCTGTGATGGTACGCATAAAAAATAGTCTATTATGCTGGTGATCATTTATCAGTATTGTCATTGTACCCCACCTGCTTTTAGATACGGCTAAGATAATCAAGTACGATTACCTATAAGACTCAATATTTGAGCTTAACAATATCACATCATAGTAGTGAAAACAAGTCGGCCATTTGCTATGTCATCATTGTTTCCCTCCCATTCACTAATTAATTAATATTCGACTGAATACGTATCGTGAATTTAATACTCGTACTGGTTATAGGGTACTGGTTGCTAATAGTAACTCTGCAGCCATTACATTCAAGTAGTGTTATTCGCAGCATCGACATCGTAGTTGGGTTCTTGCATGTTTCGGATTAGATTTTCGTTCATGGTAATCTCGGCTCATTACGTCAGCGGCCATTTTGACGTTCAATTGCGTGTGCTAACGAAAAACTCCACCGACACATCAGAGTCGTGGATTCTCCGATTTCATTGATCCCTTCCAGTGTTTATTGTTTTGCAACGACGACAGACGGCGTTAAAAAACAACAATGTCGTTAATGTCCACAATGGGCTTTTACAGCCATAATCTCGTCTGGATCCAGACCGACGATGGCCCGGTTTCTCAACTCATACAAATCCGTTTGGTGGCAAACCTGGTAAAACCCACATTGCCGCCGCGATGAGTTTATGTGAGTGTGTAAATGTCATTAGACACTGTAAACTTTCAAGCGTAGTTTCTAAATGACAATCTAGAGTCCATAATCCCCTATTGTGTTTCCTCTCTGAGCCATCTTGGGTGGTCGAAGACTTCCGTTTTTTTTTTATAGACGCTATGCGGTCTCTAGATGATCCGCCTCCATCCACGTTTCAAAGAGCCAATCCGGACGTGGACACTTTTGTAGCTGCAAAAGCGTCAGCAAACAGCGCTGGAATCCTCGCGAGAAAAGGCTATATTCCGCTCTTTTGCATTTGCGTCACCTCATACATGGACAACATTAATGTTACCGAGCTGATATTTTTATTGGCCGCCTTTAACTGATCAAAATGCGTTTGGGTTAGTCACACGGTGACTTTTCCAGTTAACTTTGTCGGAGAAAGTGTCATTGTGATCCCATACTCATTTCATATTGACCTCTATATTTTCGCAAGTTGGTTTTCATTAAGAACAACCATTAACTTCGTGATATAACAATTTTTATTTTATATGGTGCTGTTCAATTTTAATATTCCACAGTCGTGTCGATAACTTTCAGTCGGCCACACGAGACTTACGACAATCAAGTATTGTTCAAGAGAATTACAACAATATATTTGTTAAAAGGTACGTGACGCTGAGTTGCACACACTTTCAATTTCATGCCAACTACAAACTTCTTGTACAGGTCATGATGATCGAGAGTAAAGTAATAAATCGGGTACAACGTAGTAGAGTTATGCTGTGGAATCTACTGATCCATGTTTTGATCCCGACTCATCTATGACTACAGTTTGTGATATGTAACTGCCACATGACAGTTTTTGAAGTCAAGCAAAAATCGTCGGAGGGTTTCAGATGATTTTTTATTACCGCAAAGAAACTTCAGACAGTACTAACGTTTCAAATATCGTACTAGTGGTATGTCAGCCATTTACCATATCCCTAGTTTGAAACGCCACGAACACATGTTTGGATGCTCTGACACTTTGTTGGTTAGTTATATGCCATGAAAACTTCGATCTATTAAGTCTCCTGTGACCATGAGGAATGACTGCGTTGACGTGCCTCGTGACCATAGAAACGATAACAAACAAGATCTCTGTTATTAGCGAAGAAGTTATCACAAACATCCACCACAATAATTTTGATAATTCAACATTTTCAGCAGAAGCTCATAATCACTCCAAATCGCATCGTTGTCTTTAGTTTCCTTTCGGAATAAACATGTACGTGTGGTTGGTTCCAAAAATGGCCTTCCAGACACCTACAAAACCGGAACATATAACTGAGGGGAAACAAACACGATAACATCAACGTGGCTCCATGAAGTTGTTATCGATGCTGTGCAAATGAAAGGTTCAAATTCGGATTGATGCTAGTAATCACGAAGTTGGTTCATCTCCTTCTGAGTCTTTTACCTTTGTAACATGCTTAATATGATTACCATGGTCGGCTGTTTGCCTGACAAACATCATAGCTCAGAATCCGAATCTCGCGTAGTCGTCGCTGTGAAAAAGGCGGGTCCGATAATCGTTGAGATAACGTGCGCTGCTGAACAGCAACATGATACCGTTTTTATTTAATTTTTTTTGTTTTACAAATTCAACCTTGGCATAGGCGGCGTAATTGTTATCATCAGCTTGTACAGGTTTTCCACCAAGTTCCAAAAAGGTCTCACACGGTAGAAAAATATCAGGACATATCCTGCGCTTGTAATTCTATTCGTCCAGATTGATTAGGTTCACTAGCTGGGTACAAATAATACTGAAAATCACGCTTGCTTTAACCTCGCAACATGGCGCGCCCATATCAAACGCGGTATCGGATACAGCTTCGTATCCAGGAATCATTTATAAAATATTGGTTACTTCTAATGCATTTACGTAACCGTAATCCACTCCCAATTGTCAGATTTGCAATCATCGAATCAGTATAGTTTTACTTCTAGTTGAATCACCATCGCCTTTAGTTGCCGAGTCACTAATCGTTGTAGTCGATCTCAGATCGTTTTAAACGCCCGTTATCCAAGATTTTATTAACTAGTCCGCAGTAGCGCTTTTGATACTATCAACAACTCATCTTTTAACTTGTGTAGTAAATGGTGAAGCGCTAGATTAGAGCCGCGAGACCTTACGCGCACCTGCAACAATCCATAGACAACATCAAAGATGTCATTTCCGCAATATGTCTCGTAAACGGAGTTTCTCGTGTTGGCAACACGCATGGGTCTCACACGTACGCGTATTATCGTCATTGTGTTAAATATCACTTTCTGCGCGCAGGACATGTCCCCTATTGGTCTACGGGGAAAAAACGAAGGTAAAATACACGGGCGCCGCCGGAGTAATCGACAGCAGATACCCACTCCCCCGGGAAGCGACGGATATTTGGGAAGAACACAAACATGTAACAGTGATATGACTTGTTAGATCCGGAAGCTCTGTAACTACTATTGATGGCACAACAGATCACATTGACTTGAATCTTCGAGGTGATCTTGACAATGAAGCACAACTTGAATTCTTGTTTGGTTATGGTATATTTTCAGCTGTAGATTGTATGCACTGTACGTGGATCCTCTGGATGCGCCATTGATGTGGCAGTGATCTCTCACATTTGCACAGGTTTAGCTGAATAATTTCTAAGCAGACCTAGTAATAAGTCTCCGCGAAAAATTCGCAAATGTCGTTATCGGCCAGAATTAGGGTGAGGAGAGCTTTTCTCGAATGCATTTCGCTTTAAACTCAAGCAATTTGATAATGCTTCAATTGAACCCTGGTCGTGGTATATCATTCTCGGCTCAGTTACTTCACCGCATCTCACTACAGTGTAGTGAAACCTTCATGGGACTTGTTCAATAATGTGTATAATATTTGATTGAACAGCGGTGTGTGTGTGTGTTTGTGTGTGTGTCCTTGAAACCTTTAGTTATCACGGGAACGTTTTAGCATTCAAAGTCCGCGGAAATCACATATTGAACTTTCGTCTTCCGTTGTGATGCGGTAATTTCAAAACGGTTTTGTCAGCTTCCGGCAAGATCGAGCCCTACGTTTTTTTTTTCTGAATCGCCGGCAGTAAAACTCATGTTCGCCAATAAGATGGTGGTGTTGAATGCATACATTTAGCGTCAACATGGAAACTTTCTCCTATGGCACTTGCTGTACTGGTAAACCACTAACATAAATCCTTTTATCTGTACGTAATGTTGCCACGTCTCTGGACTAACCATGATGCTCGGCAACATCAGATCAACGCTAAATCTCCTGCATGAATCTTTATTTTGTGTTTGTATGGAGAGTCCAATAAACCGAAGACCGCTCTTTCAAGAGAACACATTGACAGAGATGTCAGTGTTGAATCGCTCAAGCTTGCCGATGCCTGTAAGTTGTACTGGGAATTATATGCTCTCAAACTCAATTTCACCCAAACGTTTTTTAAGCTGAATGATCGAGGAATGCAACGCAGGTAAAGTCGCTCATTGAAACACCTTTTGCCGTAGTCTTTTACATTTATTACTGCTCGCCGTAGAAAACACGCTGACGCTGAAATATAAACTCGTCCCGTTGAAAGGCTTGCACAGGGAAAACCTTAGCATGAACTTATGTGCATCATGAATCTTCTCAGGTGTAATCATCAATTCTTTTGAGCATCGTTTCAAAACCTTTATCGCTTTTGTTCTTCATGGCCTCAATGTCTGCCCGAGTCAAGATTACAAAGGTACCGCTGTGAAACAACCCACGTGAAAGTTTAACTCCGTTGTTGGTTGAAGAAGTTCAGCTTGCCGCGGACGTGCGCGGCATAGTAAAGTTTTCAACAAGAACAATTTTCACCTTGAACCCGAAACCCGGGCGAGAGCGACTGTGCCGACACGTAGTGCGAGCGAGTGTGATTTACAGTATCCGTACTGACATGCTGTATTAGAAATTTTATATTTTATATTTTCCAAGGCATAAGCATTTGAATTTGTTCCGTCTCTGTGTCGTTGAACGGTATATGATATGAGAATTTTAGGCATACAAAAACTATTTCAGTTTAATCCGTCAACCACTACATGTGCAAACCATGTGCTGCTGTTCAGTGAATTCCAAACGTTGATCAGTACTGCAGTGGGACTCAATCTACGCAGCCCATGTTGCACCTGTCGGACAATCGTACACGCTGCTATCGCGTGTGCAAAAAGGTGAAGTCACAGGGGGAGAAGGCTCCGACCCAGACCAGTAAACGCAGTCTCAAACTCTCAGTTAATCACTACTAACATTTTCGTTTGGATTGTGTGAAAATTAATGAATGAACAAATCCTTAGGAAATGTACAAGTTTATCACGAAAATATTTTATTTATACAGTTTCTCCATCCTCTTACTGTATTTTCTCTCTCTGTCTCTGTGTACACACACACACACACACAGATATATATATATATATATATATATATATATATATATATATATATATATATATATATATATATATATATATATATATATATATATATATATATATATATCAAACCTCAGTATTGCAGTTCTAATGGACGACGAAGAAGGGGTGCTGACGAATTCTCCAGCTCTAACTCAACGTATCAGATCACTCTGCACCTGACTGTTTCTGATGAAAACATGAATGGTGTTAGCCAGGGTAAATTTCTCGTACACCTAACTACCTTCAAACCCATTTAACAATATATCCGCTCACTTATCTACGAACTGACCTACCTCTCCACCCACCCACCACTTACGTGTCTGTCTATCTAGATAACATCAACCAGCCACTCACACACCTACCTGTGTACCTACTTAAGAATCCACCTGCATTAGGTGATGCAAATTAATACGTTGGCTGACATCTGAGTCTTATTTTAAATGATAATACTTCTTTGTCCTCATTACAGATGGCATAGCATTGCGGGGACTCAATAGCGTAATAAAGTCAATGTACGTTTTCATTTTACTCTTCTATCGTAATAAATGGTTCTGGGAATGATGGAAAATTCTTCAAAACAAAATCCTGATATCCTTAATAGGTCTTTCCGACAAAACGTTGGTCGTTGCTTTTTGTTATACTGGGTCTGTGAATATGGCTGTAACGTTTACGCGTGTAAACAGCTTACTTTAATTTAGTGCCTGTCAGCACTTACAAAATCGGTAAATATGTAAACGAACACACGCCGTAGTTGTAGCTGTCATTGACGCGGGAACTATCCGTTCCAGTTCCAGTTAAATTACACTTAAACAACTCTGATGAGATTGTTTTGGTAAGATTTTTGCTGCTAATTCTTTCCTTAAAGCATAGTTGATTTTCACACTGAAAGAAGGAAAAAATAAGCCTCAGTGTACAAAAACTGATTGTACCCTACATTACATAAGATTACATACCAGGTTGACTTAGTGACCTTGCAATTTATATGGTAAAACAACTTAATTTACCTTTGAAAACATGCTCTTTAGCAGAACGTTTGAAGAGAAACGTTTGTTTAAGCAAACACCATTTCAAGTTTGTAAGCCAGTAAAATTTTCAGGTGGTCGTAGATCGCAGAAAAACATTAAATCCAGTTGCATCATCGATTGTTTTCATCATGTATGTCTTGGTACTAAACAGTATTACCACATTCCAAAGTTTGTTTCACCCGTATTATCAGATATATTAAACAGAGATATGTAACAGGACTAATTCTGCTATAATAAGAGGTAAAATACGCACGGTATAGGAAACAATTTTAACCTTAGCGAGGTACGGAATCCGCGTTGTCAAGGTTGGGTTTTGAATCGGCTGTGTTGAACGGCATATTTTTCGGTTAGTGTATACTGTGCACACGTTTAGAAATTTTCGTAAACGTTGCAGCCTTTTTGAATGTACCATATACTGAAAGATGCTTTTCTATACACTTTTTGAAAGTACCATCCTCCTGAATGACGCTGCTTTTCTACAACAAGATTATGGTTACATATATCTTTCAGCCAAAAGTGACGATTACAGCGACTATGACGATGATTTATCATGTTTGAAAAATATTTGAGTCCATACAATAAAACCCCATAAATGTTTCTTTTCTCCCCAACAGTATCCAAGGGCACGGACGAAGGCGTAACGATTGGGTTATTGATCGGAGTAGGGATCTTTATTTTGCTGATTTTGACCCTGGTCATATTTTTATTTCTCTGTCTTCAACACAGAAGAAGCAAAAACAAGAAAGCGAACAGCGATGCCAATGTATATCCAAACCCAATGGTAAAATAAAGATATTATATAACGTGTAATTGACTTTTGTTACTGTTGACACTTTCCAGATATTTGAAATACTCTACTGAATACAATTTCTCGCCATGTACAGTTACAAGGACAAATACAAAAATTTCCTGTATACTTTGAGTAGAGCGTTATGTACTGTCACACAATCGTCACACAGTGGTCACACAGTTGTCACTCAGTTTTCACTAGTTGCAGAGAGCACTTCCTATTCAGTAGAGCACAAATTTGATCGACTGTTTTTTTCATTTTACACCTAAATTAATAAGCCCATCTATTATGTAACATATACTGCCTGGTGACCAGTCGGTTTCCATCTTCATCTTCTACAGATGATGCAAATTTAGAACTAAAAAATACTTTTAAGCCAAAATATGATTGCCATGAAAATTGTTTTAATTATAATGTAACATAATGTAAACGTGTCAATGTCTTGCATAGCTTTGTCATCAACGTGATATATACTTTGCCGTTTTTCTTTCAATATCAAAGATCATTCTTAGACATTTAAAATGAGTTCAATTTATTGGTATGAAATGTTAAGATGTGTTTCTATATATTTACTCACCTTCTGTCTACTCACTTGCTCTTGTCTCTGTGAATCTAGCATCTGTTGCTTGAATTAATTGCATAATTCTCTTTTAATTACATGCATTGGTAAGTAACACTAAGTGATAATGAACAGTGTGAATAACCTTATCAGTGACCGACAACTGTGTTCTATTTATTTACCTTATGTATTATGTGCAAATATTGCCTTTCACAATAAGTGCATAAAGAATGATACTACTTTAGTTGTTTATTCCTTTTCTGTTACATTCTGATCTCCCTGTTCAGGTAAAATATATGTATGCATATGCAAGATGTTTGAATAACTAAGTTACGATTAAGCGAAGATAGATACCACAATACCCTTACATGTATACATACACTATCACAACAGAAGGGATAACGGGATTTTAAACTTTAAACTTAGTTGTCAACAGGATATACAAACAAAGACAAAATAATATGTAAACACAAAATTTAATTTCTAGAGATCTGGATAGCTCAGAATAGGGGCGTTGAGATTTTCTGTCACCAGACTCCCTTTGTGACCACTGCATCTCCTAAGTCGGATACCACACACCCATGATTTATGTTTTTTGAGACCATGGCCTAAAATAGGCTCGTTCTCCTTTTTCTCCTCCAAATCCAGTCTGGATGGCTCATCCTTCGGAATTTCAACTGGATGAAAATTTTCATCCAGTTGGCATATAAAAGATGGAATTTCGTCTCCCTCTTCTTCCCCTCCTTCTCTTTCTTCTCTTATTCATTGAGTCTCCTTTCCTCCGCCCATGCCGCATTGATCTTCGCTCCGTCCTTTTGCATTACCGCTAGAACACATTCTTTTGCAGAGAGATGATATCCCTCTTCAGATGTATTTTGTTGGAGTAACACTGTAATTCTTGAACCCGATCCAGGAGCTGCGATGCTCTTTCCATGTAGCTGATGGTCTTCATTATCTTGCCCACTTTACAGTGCTTGTCAATCAGCATGGCTCTTCTTGGCTTGGCTTGAATTAACGTCGCGTTCGGTCAGTTGGTCATGTGCAACTGGTTAATGCAAGCACCGATTACTACTTAATTACTCGTCGAATGGGTTACAAGTACCCATTCAACGCTTAAATGTATGCTAACTATACTCCTTAATTTAAATTTCTGGAAGCGACAAAGAAGAATTCCATTTAATGTCTCCAAGCGGTAGCAGAATCTTTCTGAAACTCTGTGGATGTACTATCAATCAAATTGTACCTAGTTATCTAATTCGGACTGTTTCCTAAAAACCAACTCTGTGTAAGCCACATATTGCAATTAGGATCAAGCTAAGCAGCTGAAATATTTCCCTACTTTGTACTGTTTTAGAACTGAGTGCAATACCAAGTAAGTGTGACCCATTAGTTTTTGTGGTCTTAATTATGTAATATTCGAGTAATAATTTGAATGGTGGGCAAATGGATGATATTTGCATATCAAAAGAGTTATTTTCGAAATGGGGTTTTCAAGCCAAAATGAAAATCCTTATGCATTTGATGGCACGAATCATTTATTCATTCAACCAATCATGGATTAAGGTCTTGTACAACCGTACGGTCTTTAAAGACCGGTTAATATGCTTAATGAGTACTTCTTAATTTCTTCGTCGAGTGGGAAACAAGATCATTTTAGAGTGGTTCTGCTGAGTTTGGGGACTGCTGCCAGGACTTCTCTTTTTCTTTAAGTAGCATGCTGTTCATGCATTAAAGCGTCGAAGGGACAATTCCCATTTAACGAATGATTAAAATAATCCTTGAATTGCATGCTTGCATGCAGCAAGAGTATACACTCATCAATTAAGCATCCGTTACAACGTTCTCTGATGAAACGTGTAATTCTTTCAGCCAAAACGTGAACAAAACTGGAGACTAAATGGTGTTCTTGTTCTGGCATTTTGCTATTGTATTGTCAAATTCTGCATAAACGATGACTTTCACTGTGTTTGCCAGAGGTATTGAAAACTGAAGTTCCACACAAAGTTGGCCCAATTTTGCAGGTTGGAAATGTCCTTCGTCGATGCCTTGGCCTGTGGCAAAATCATAGCTCTATAAAGCATATATTTCTGCATAATCTTCGTAGAAAACAACGGCTGCTGTTGGTACCTGGGTCAAGTAAGATCTCAGCTAATGTTTGATAGCAACGTTATGTTCAAAGATTCTGGTTAAAAACGCCTGGCCAGCTTGAATCACTTCTAATATGGACACATTGACGTGTTTAAACTTGAAAGGAATTTGACACCCGACTATCGTTCTGCTCAAAGCTTGACTGATGCAGATTCTCATTTTAGGCACGACCTCTACACGACGTACTTCTTCGGTAATAGTTTTGTACTCGTTAACATTGTCCACCAAATGGAACACGGTTCTTTCTTAAGTCAGGCGTTCATCCATTCTATTTAACAGATAATTGTCTTGCAACCAAATGTCCAAATGCAAACGATCCATCAGTTCTAAAGTGCGTCCTTGTTTGATTTTATTTCGACGGTCATTAAGTCCAACATTGTGGTCTGCATTACCGTTTACAATTAACACTGTGTCGTTCAACTTGTTCAGCGTCAGGTTGCCATACAGCTTTGTATACTTAGCTTCTTTGCTGTATAACAAGAGATTTTCCAAGTACGCCTGGTAAGTGCAAACATTAATGCTGGTGTTGACCAATTTGATATTCAAGTTATTCGTATAACAACGAATGCATAAAATTATGAATGCGAGCTACTCTGGTATAGAAGTCTGGATTACTGTTGTCCACATTGAGAACCTTGATTGTCAGGTATACATTTTTACTATTTTTCATATGGATGTAATCTTCGGGTGTCCTTTAATTTCAATTTTGATAGTTGCTGAGGTAGTCAAAGACGACATAGGATAAAATCTACCCATTGGGATTTTTGCATCGTCATCATCATTTTTGGCATTGCAAACAGATCGAGTTCTGACTTGGAACATTCGCAAGAATCTCATTGCATCATTGTTTTCATTTTTTGTTTCAATTCGTATTTAATAACGTCCAATTCTCTGGCTGCTCCCGTTATTCTCTTCTTTGAACGTGTTTATGAAATATAAAGGGGTTTACTCGTTTCTTTCCGCCGCGTCCTTGGTATGGCATAGAAGAAGTAGTAATGCCTTGGTAAGAAGTGTGAAACCAATTTACAGCGATATCTCCGCAACCGAAAGGTCTTTTCCAGTTTTAATCAACACAGTGCTTCATGTTGTGATACAAGTTTCTTTTGGACTTTGTTTGTCAATGAGGAAAGTTTGAAGAATTTGTTTTCCTAACGTCAAAGCGGCATTTTGTTTTAAAGCGTGCAATCCTCGAGTCATCACCATGGTTATTATGATGGGTGCTACTGAAGAAACCTGCTTTTAACACGTCTAAACCATGTTCTTTTTGTCGAGACAGTCCTTGGTACACATGATACATTTTTTTTTTATTTCACTGGATAATCGTTTCGAAAAAACAGTTTTATTATGACTTTTCCTTCGGAGAATAAAATATTTTGTGCAAGATTTTCTCTCTAGTAACGACGCTGTCAAAATACGATTTACTGACAGGAAGATTTTGAGGATGTACAACTTCTAGACAGGTTTGGTCCTGCTGCCAGCACCGACTCAAATAGGAATAATATACCGTTTTCAGGCATGATAATGTTTAGAATCAAACTGTAGCAAATTCGGGAATAGAGGCATACGAAAGAGAACTTTAGGCGACGCTCACGGAAATAAGAGGATGCAAGGAGAGGTCTTGGATCCAGACTATTCGAAAATATGGAGTAGTACTTACTAAAGGGGAAGTAAAATGCTTTAGCAGATAAACACTTTAGTCAGTACCAAGTGTCCCAAATGATGTTACCAAAGCTATTCACAGAGATGCACAAGTTAGTGTGACTCGAGATCCTGTTACTCGCTGGACACGTCAAGGCTCGTCCAAATCAATACCACACGCATCTAAGAGTAGAATAGAACGATGAGTGAATTACTGAGGAGCAACCACACAGAGCCCTAAAGATTGGAGACACAATGTAGTAAGCATTTACTACCAAATTCAATTGCTGATGGTTACGGAGGAGTTAAAAAATTGTATTTGTGTTCTTTCATCGACGGGTTTTCAAAATCACCTTGTGTCATTCCGTTTGCTTCTAAAATTCGTTCCGGTGGCCTAATGGTTAGAGTGTCCGCCTCGGATACGGGAAGTTGCGGGTTAGAACCCCGGCCGAGTCATACAAAAGACTTATAAAAATGGTACTAACAGCTGCCTCGCTTGGCGCTCAACATTATGAGGTTAGTGGTTAGTGTTAGGACTGGTCGGCCTGGTGTCAGGATAATGTGACTGGGTGGGACATGATGCTACATGTCAGTGGTGTGATGCCCACGTACTAGACATCACTATAAACTGATACCTGATACATTGCAGACATCGTAGCGATATGACTGAGAAATTGTTAAAGCTACGTTAAAATCCAAATCACACACACTGTAATGTCGCCCTCTTAGTAAGAGGGATTGTTAATTGGATTTGGCTGGCGTAATCTAGAGGATTACCTTCCTCGATATTATAACCCAGCGGGAGTGAAAGAAGAATAGAAATTCAAGAGAGAACTGAGCGAGAATACTGGGAAGAAATAAAGTAATAAGCGCCCCCTTTGACAAGAAAATAACAAATTTAATCACAACAAATTAAGAACGGCAATTCCAAATTCAAGTTAGATTATATCAATAGAATTTATCAGGAGTGTCCCATTTGGATTTATTTCATCATCATAACGAGAGGTGAAAAGAGCGCAATGTCCACGATTGATTTGCATCACCTTCCTCTCTTGACCGTATATCAACATCTCCTAGTTCATCCTACTTAAGCTCTATGCTTTGCCCCTTGATGGTCTTCCTGGTCCTTTTATTCTGACCTCGTCCTTCTTTTCCTTGGACTTCTGTCTTCAGGCTGTCCCGTCTGTCTCCCAGAAAGCTGTTCATTAAAGGACAAAATTACCCCTAAATTTCTGTATACCCCACTTTCTAGACGTACATAAAATTCCCTCACGTTACTCAGAGCAAAAAGGCTATCCACATACTGCGTACATTCTGACTTAGTACGATAGGACATTGACCTCACTTCCAGCGGCAGGTCTTAAATTACCACGTTGTAGAAAAGCAGCGTCATTCAGTAGGATGGTACTTTCCATGAAATTGAATAAAATAAATTGCATAACAACTCTAGATCAACACATTTCCATGAAATTGAATAAAATAAATTGCATAACAACTCTAGCATCAACACATTTCCATGATATTGAATAAAAGATACATAATATGGAAACCTAGTCATAGCAAACACATTTGCATAAAACAAACAATCAAATAATATAATATTAAGTGAAACTAAAATTGCATACCTTATTGCTGTTTTCTTTCAGAACTTGTGCATCCTAGCACTAAAACCTGTCTTTCTTTTTACAAGATGGACACCTGGTTCCTTTCTTGTTTAACGAGGAAAGCACTATTCTCTTTAGGCCTCCCTTGGAGACAAGACTACAATTCCTTTTTCAGGAAATTTCAGACAAAAGAATTTCGACTAAGGTCGTCACGTTGAAGTCTGATCGCTTCTAAAGTGTACGCATTAATTTATTCTGCCCAATCGTAGGCAGCGGTCCTTAATTTTTCCCAAAGAAATAATTCTTTTCATCAGCTTTAGACAGCTCAGAATCTGTGAACGAAGGTGCGCAACAATTGCCCTTTGAACAAAATGATAAGTTGACATAGGTTCCTACCAAGCGATTAGGGTTGGTAGCTCAAATGTTTACTTTCTAAGGACCGTGTTAAGATACCCCGGTCAATTTCACTGAGTTGGAAAGCTGCCCCTTTTGAAGTTTACACTGACATGGGGGAGATAAACGAAGAAAGATCGAAGTGACCTTTCGCAAAGACTTTTCTGGCTTCAATGCGATAACATTTTAATGCTCAATGCATTCGACTTGAAAGTTCACTGCAATTCGAAATTCGACACTTCACACACACACACACACACACACACACACTCTCTCTCTCTCTCTCTCTCTCTCTCTCTCTCTCTCTCAAACAGCTTAGTACAAGTTATAAAGTCCCATTGCCGCCGCTACGTGCAAAAGTTGTACATGCTAAATATCTGTATTATGAATTGCTTTCTATGCTATCTGGAGGACGTCAATTCAATTTGAACTTTGTTATTAAAATGTTTGTTGCAAGTTTTACTACCTTTCAACATTTATCTAAAATATGTTTATAATAATGAGGGTATGAATATCTCAATGATACAGTAAAATATCCAAAGATCATTTAAAACATATGCTCTTGATTTGCATTTTCGAAAATAGGATTCTATGGAATACAGAAGCGTTGCTATCCTGTCGTTCTGAAGACATATTTCTATTGTATACGCTATGACGAAGACGTCTTTTAACTCAATAAGACTGTTTGATGGAGAGCGATAGCACAAAGTCTCGATCGTGCGTATTTGAATGATACAGTAAAACATCTGAATAACATTTCAAACAAGAATAAAGCGATTAAATGCAAAATCTATTAATTCGGACGCGGACTGAGTACGAGTGTGTCACAAAGATATTGATCGGCTTATAATATCAAGTTTGGCTCGTTCTTTAGGTTTCACTTTATTTTTCTGGTGTTAACAAGCTGACGACACGTGCTCTGAATAATAGGGAAAACCAAACACAGTCCATTAATCACTAGGTACGGAAACGGCCCTAGGATGTGCGGGGCCCAAGGCAGAATGCGTGGCAAATGGCAGAAAGTGATGAGTGCGGGGCCCCAAGCAAACAAATTGCATTGCCCGCAAGCGCTCAGTCCAAGGCGGTTGCCTCGTTCGCCATGCCCTAGGGCCGGGCCTGACTAGGTGAATATATCTTCGCACTCAGTTAGTGTGGCTGCTATACAGTATTTTGTTTGGGGGTGATCTTTCTTGTTACTCGTGCCAATGCAGTGTCCAAGATCTCCCTGACAATTGTAAAAGAATGCATTGACACCTGAGAGCCTCACTGTGGGAGAGATGATCCGCCATTATTTCTTTGGCAGAAACATGCCATAAACAGCAAGTTCCAAATGACCACTGACTTGAATATTTTTTTCTCTCACCAAATGGCACATTACATGTCATCTGTTTTTGCGCCTCAAAGCCTCTGCTTCCCGGTGCAACCGCCCCGTCCACCCACCCACCCCCCACGTTTGTACGCTGTGAAACTTTGATTTGTAAGCTAAATGCATTTTTTGTATGCTGATGGCATGTTTGGATATATTTTCATGCATACCAAATTTATTTTCACAAATTGAAGCAAAATTACCACCAGATTATAGGCCTACGTCCTCATGCAACGTATGATATCAATAAACCGCCACTCCACCTTGGCTTAGTATTATTAACTCGGGTCTCCTAGTCATCAAGTGCAGCATGACATCAGGTTAACATGTCCTTGCCATGTTTTAGCTATCACAGTCTTTATCACGTGTACAAGTCGACGTTCATTTCTACTAGACTGTGTGTGTGTACATACATACATACATACATACATGCATACATACATACATTCATACATATATGTGATTATTCTGAGTTGTTCAATTTCCCCATGCTTAAGTACTTGCTTCAAATTTGAACAACTAGATTTTGAATGGTCGAGGTTGCTTGCCGCTGCATCCAATGAAATTACAGGCACGAAATGTCCGCTCGATATGCCAAGATGTAGATAGGGTTATCATATCGTAAGCTTGTTGTTGTTATTGTAGGGTTTAACGCCATTTTTCAGCACACGATAGGCTATACATGGCGGCCAGTATTAATGGTGGAGGAAGAACCTGGGAAAACCCCGGAAAGAACCACTGACCCACGCTAAGCTTATCGTAACCTTGGCTAGCGAAGATGACATATATATGGTTGAAGTTAGATAGCAAAAGAAGAAGTAATTATAATCTAATTCTCACATAAATAGTTCAGTATAATATTTTAGTAAGGGGTTTACAATTTATATATGCAGCACGATCGTAAAATCCCGATTTCAGTATAAAGTTCATTACATGATTTGCCACGTCAAATATGTGCCTACATTTTTAAATAATGTGTTCAAAATGTATTACACATACAAGAGTCACAATTCCTTTGTCATTTGATGAAAAGGGTTTGACACGTATTTTGCACATTGGTTGTAAATAGTTCAAGTTATGAAGTTTTGCTCAAACTGTACTCCAGGGTGTGACCTTTGTAATAGGATGGTGCTAAATTCGCACAAGGCTGTTCAATACGACTCATGCACAATTTTGGATCCACAAATACAATGATAATTTAGAATATATATGAGCGTGAAGGGTTTTATAAATATTGTGTTTGACAATTTCAAAGTGAACTGTTTCTGTGGTTTAGTGGTTATCACATATGCTTAACACGCATAAGGTACTGAGTTCGAGCTTCAGTGGAAACAATATATTTTACATCATAATTTATGTGTACGTTTGTGCAGTCCCATTTACGAAAATGTTTATACGTCAACGATACAATTTTCTTTTTCATTGATATTTGGATCATACTTGAATCGTTACGCAATTATAAAGTTCCGACAATTCATTTCGTGACATGCTGTATTAACCTTTTGACCTTGTCAATGTCAAACGGTTTACATCAATGGTTTGTCGTGGATTAGGCATGCAGGACCTAGGTTTCGTCTTAATATCTTCCCCCTTTTAGTTTTTACCGTAAAGCCTATAAAAAAACCCACGAAATTTTACTAAATATATTGTATTGACATGTTTGCGCAGCGAAGACAACCAAATTATGCTGGGTTAAGAAAACAGCAGGTTAAACAAGTCCAGAGTCAAGTCGAGGACGACGATATTACTACATATCAAACAAAAATATACATCTGCATACGATACATAAATGTAGAAAAGATTTCATGATCACAAGACTATTTCATGAGGTTAATGAGTCACGTTGTTATTCATGTATTTGAATTTAGCCTTCCTCTCTAAAGTCACTCAAATTTATTGAGTTCTTGCCGTGTTTCTTTCTTCGACGGCGTACATTTGAGCTCTAAAGGTCAGTACTGTCGCGGAGCTATTATCACTGCCGTTAAATGTATGTATACCACCTTCCCACTTTAATTGCAAATGAGCGAATACACACTACCTCTCTAATGATAATTAGTTTCAGTGTTTGATTGTTCTTCCTGTCAGGACTGGTGCAAGGGTATATGGCGTCCTATGCGAACCTTCCAATGACAGTATAGGACCTCTACTTTCATTTCTATATGTGCTGCATCTATTGAGATAATAAACTATGCGCTATCAGATCAGGTGTTGATCAACGTTCCCTCTAAGCGAATGGTAGATGTGCGCGCTATGCGCGCTGCATTGTGCAAGCATTGCGGTGACTTGAGCTAAATTTTTAGTTCATCATAAAACATTCGTACAAATTGCAAAAAAAGAGCATAATACACTATCATTATTACGAGTCAATACGTAATAGAAAAATTAAATCAACATTTTTTTATGATAAATTTATATAAGTTTCGTAGTTCGTACTTACTCGGTATTACGTACGTTGAAAAGAAACTGAGTAAGAACAAGCTCTCTTATAATGTCTATATGGTGTGCTCTCTTCTGTTTTTTTTTAACCCTTCCAAAATTGGTTTACCCGTTTAAGATCAACAGTTTGTCCACTTGTTAGATAAAATTTAATTCGCATAATCATGTAAAAATGGTCAACCTCAAATCCGTTACGCAGTTTTGTTTTGATATTGTTCATCAGACTAAAACCACAATCAGCATCAGCACTCGAAGCTTGAAATGTACCACATGTATCCACAAATGTCGCCATGGTTGAAGACTTCTCTGTTAGCACGAAGCAAATAACATCCGCAAAAGTTTTAAAGTTCCAGATTAAAGTTTTTCCTTTAAAATAAATGTTGGCTCGTTATATTCCGATTGAAGCTTTGCATGTGTCGTTTCTCCAGTTAGGCCAAGTAAATGTTCGTATTTCGTCGCTAATTTGCTTAGCTCAGCTTTCCAATAATCCAAGTTTGTTTGATTCTGAATCGCCTGAGTATCAAACGCTGCCCAGTCGATTAATTCGCCATCTGGGAATCTTTCCTTCCAAATATTGTCATTTCAGTTCAGAAATTTTTGCTTTGACAAACTGTACAGCCTCTCTGGTTGATATACAGCTTCTCTGGAAAACTGTACATCGTTCGTAAAGCACATGTCACTGTCAGTTCGGGTGACTCAGTTGCTAATTGCTATCGTATCGTCTGTAAAGACCAACTTCAGATATACATACATCAGGCGTGACACTCTAGATTAGAGAGCCGACTGCCATCTTACGTTGGAATTAGTGTAAACCCAAACCCACTGGGCCGATAACTATTAATGGATATATAATGAACGTTTTAGTGTTAATTACATCGAACCGAGTCGATTGCTATGATCAATGAATAATCATTTTCCCGAAAGTAAATCCGAAGAGAGATAAACATGATAATTTTGGATAGATTTTAGCATTAATGTTGGATTGAATATTTGTTAATTTTGATCTGCTGCGCGGAAAACAATTCAGCTGCGCCGGGGATATTTGAGAACCTTAGAGGGAACGTTGGTGTTGATCCCAATCTTACCTTCAAATGTCCTCTTTCCATACTCATACCAAATCAGCAAAGTCACATGGGCCAATGAGTGTATCGAATTTTCACAGCTTCTACAAAACCTGTACGACTCGCAATAAGCAGCCTTCATTCTCCATTTTGGATGCCGATAGTAACTTTGGTATGTTCTGCCAGAGACCTGAACAATCTGGCTCTGAATCAGTTAGTCATTGCTTAGAACCGTTTTCAGTATATGTATCTAAAAAGTATTCCCAAACAGCAGAGGAGGCGAACAGACCACTTGATGGAAGGTCCATTTTTGAAAACTAAGGCTTTCTACGAAAAATGAAGAAGAAAAAAACAAGAGTTCTTTTGTGAAGATATCACTGCTGGAAGTTTTATTTTTGAAAACTAAGGCTTTCTACGAAAACGCAAAGTCAATAACATCAAACTGTTGTTTACACTAATGGACACTAATATGAGGTCGCGCCTCCTCTGCTGCTATAATTATCAACCATATATTTTATTAAGGCCTATACGATATCGCGATCGAGGATCATGTAAATTTATTGTTATAAATCCGTGTGGGGTACCTTGTGCTTTTGAAAAGAAGTTTTTAAATTTAATTATATCCATATCTCCTGAACACCAAGTCTGATGAATATGTCTTAAGGTATGTGTATCAACTCCGTTAAATACAATTAAAATATTTCAGTTATCTCTGATCACTTTTGGTATTTGTGTATATCGTTGAGTGACATAAATTATATCCGTATTTTTATGTATGCCTCTGGAAAATATTCTAGCTGGATTTGATTGTTTATCCAGCATCACGTCATCTTATACTACGAGATTATTAATAAATCCGTCTAATTCATCAACACTCGGCGCTTCATCAATATTGTTATAAAAATAATAATGTCGTCGCCATCTTCATTTAACAATTTTGCATTTTCATTAAAATCTTTAAGTACATCGTATCATGTCTGATCATCAACGGATGGTGCAACTAAATATAATTTATCTCACGTTAACCATCTCATTATAAGATTAATGGGTAATTGTGTCTTTCCACTTCTACTGTTTACGTTGTATAGTTAAAACTCCAACCACTGATTTAGTCACGTTTTCAACAAAAATAGAAAAAATAGCATATGGTGGAAGATGTACAATATGTAACAGAAATTTCTTTTCGTTTTTACCTAAAATTCAACGTAAAGACGTAGTGATATTGCTACATTAATATCAAAAGTTCCAGGAACTCCATGGGCTAGATACCCAGGAGAAAAACATCTTCCAGGATACAATTATTGTGGTCCTAGAACCCGACATGATATCCGACTTGATAACCAAAATCAACCAAGACCTGGTGAATATCCAATAAATAAAATTGATAAAGCGTGTCATATTCATGATATTGCGTTTAAAAACAATGATTTACAAAAAAGACATAATGCAGATGTGGAATTAATTCATGCATTAAATTCAATAAAAGATTTATCTTTTAAAGAGAAAATAGCTAGATTGATAATAAAATCTGCAATGAAAGGCAAACTAGTATTCGGAGCCGGTAATTAATCAACCAATTATTGAAATAATGGAATCAATTTATTATAGCCCAAGGGGATATTGGAGAGGTAGAGCAGCAATTAGTAAACTCGCTGATGCAGCAGGTGTCGAACGTTCTGCCGCCGTAAATTGGTTAGGACGACAGGCAATATGGAAAATTATCTACCACCACCTAAACGAATTCGGCATGCACGTTTTGATGTCAGCACTCCTAATGAAGTTCTTCAAGCAGATATTATATTTTTACCACATGATACTATTAAAATTGGTATACGTCAAATAGCATACAAATACGCATGGACTGTCGTTGATGTTGCAAGTAGGTATAAAGATGCAGAGCCACTATCAGCTAAAACAACTGCTGAAGTTATATCTGCTTTTGAGCGAATTTGTCAACGAGGATCCTTACGATGGCCACAAATATTACAAGTTGATCATGGCAAGGAATTTCTAGGGGTAGTATCATCTCTGATGAAAAAACATAATGTCGAATTCAGACGAGGACATACTGCAATACATAGTGATGAGGCAATTGTTGAACGATTTAATCGAACACTCGCTGAGCGGTTATTTGGATATCAGTATGCGAACGAAATAATTCAAGATACGAGATCTCGCGAATGGGTTACAATATTACCAAATGTGATAGCTGCACTAAATAATGAAATTACTCTAACAACTTCTATGAAACCTATTAATGCAATTACAAAAATATATATACCAATAAAACGACACGATTTTTTCAAAACAACCATTATTAGTTAATATTATTCTCAGTTATTTATATGAACCCGGTGAACTTGAAGGCGGTAAAAAAGAAAGCGACTGATCCTATTTGGAGTGTAACGACACATAAAATATCTAGCGTGGTAAGATCTACTGGTAGACCTGCAATCTACATATTAGATTCAATTGCTCCTCAACGTGGATTTGTACGCCAACAATTGCAAGTAATTCCTGAAGACACACAATTACCACCGCATTCATTTAACTAGCACCTCGACGTCGATTACATTCAAGACAGGTCAGCATTACTTTTTTGCGTGTGTGACCAAACTTACTATTAGTTTTGTCTATGGTAAATTGTCTTGGATCATTACTCGAGTATCGCCACAACATTACTTTATTACAGCTCGCACAATGATTATTTTGCTGTTGTTTCAGCGTCATTATAAATTCAGCATCAAGGTCAATGTCGCATTCATTTTTTTTGTCACACTGTTTATAGTTAACTAATTTTTTTCTTATTATATCATTGTCAATAACATCGCCAGTGGTTTCTTTAATGTCTATAATAACCCTCCGCAACTGAGATATTTTTCTTACTCTAGACACTGCGAGATAAACTAAATTTGACCATTCGATACGATCATCGACGATCCAAACTCGCGTATCAGAAATAGTTAACCCTTGAGATGAATTAATCGTCATTGCGTATCCTAGCGTCCACAGAGTTTTATCCATGGCTAACGAGCTCTCAACAACATTGACATCAACTAAAACAATATCATTTAACACAATATTATGTTTCTCTGACGATCCTGGTATATCAACGTCGATATTCTGCCGTTGCGTATCAACCGGTCGATAACACAATGGTACTGGTAGAGTCCCTTAATCCAACAAAAGGTGGTGGTTGTCCATGATCGCCACACATTATTACAGCAGTATTTTTTGTTTTTGTTTTAATGTATCTTTAGAAACTGTACATATTTCATCCCAAACGATAATCTTTGGAATGTATGTCTCGCCCATTCGATCAGAAGTCCATGAGTATCCTTTCCATCGAAAAAAGTTGTGATAAGTACATGAATTAATATTTCTTCCTCTCATCTCTCTTGCAAGTCTGTGTGTAGGGGTTAAAACGATCATATCAAAATTCCGAAATAGTTCAATCACTCGAGTTGTTTTACCAGAACCCCAGGTCTATTAAGATAAAGTGTTTTATGTCTAGCTACGGGATCATACAGTGACGGTGCAGATGATAACTTTAATGTCTGATATTTTCTGCAATACATATCTCTGATTTCAACATCAGCGGATTCAGAATAATCGAGTATATTTTCCTGTTTTATTCTCCATTCGCCTCATGATGCATACTTATCGATATTTAATTTTTCCAATAATCCTGAATATTTTTTATTAATATAAAACGAATCTGTAACGATTCTGACAGAAACTTAGAAACTATGTTTAGCATCGATAATAGATTTATCGAAATGTACGCGAGCATTGAAGATCTTAAATGAGTAAACTGCGGAGACTCACCGTCCTTATAACGCACAATTGTACCTAATTTTGTTCCATTTGGCATGAAAGCTATTTCTCGACTTATAAACTTATTTTTCTTCGTTATATCAGCGATTATAAAATCTAACTCGGCATTGTCTATAATCAGTCTTGTACAATGTCGTTTATGATCATATGATACTCCTTGTGTGAATTTACCGATTATTTTTCTGCCGAGATGTTTTCCGATTTTTTTTCGTAATCGGTTGTATCAGGATTTTCATCATCAGAATATTTCTTTTGTTGTGATGACCAAACTTCTTTCTGCGAACGATATGATATAATTGCTTCACTTACTGTCAAAAATATCAGTATTTTTACGTCGAGCATATATCGTAATAATACTGTTGGTGCCCATATTTTTCTGAAAAATGTTTGCTAAACCAAACATAACAAATAGGATGAAGACATTTAGCAAACTCGAATGAGTCCATACAGGCGAATCCAGTCAGGTCAAAATCTGGTAATGGTCCGCTTATCGATACTCTGGTCATTTCGTGTGTCGGATGACCGAATTTATTAAAATATACAGACCACTCTCCCGTACCAACAAAACGTCCGGCATAACATGCAACCATATCAACTGAGATAACATCTCTGTGATCGTATTTACTATTCCACAATCCATCGTGTCCGTATTTGACACAACTCGATATTATACCATTGAGGAAATTTAAACCGAGTTGGTTTCCACGAATTTTTCTCTCTAGCAAAATGAGCCGCAAGTGACGGAACAGTAAAATAATTACTGAGTAATTGTTCATGGGTATAATTTAACGCAAGATTTTTCGTTTTTGTATGAAGAGAATCTGTTCGATGAATCTCACCATTAGGTCGTACAAACTGATTATAATTTCCATCTTCACAACTCTGAAATAACCATACTGATAAAGGATCGTTTTTACTTATTTTATTAATGAAATCAAATATATCATCGTTATAAAATTTAACAGATCGTTTTCGTGGAAATTTAGTCCACGCATGAGCATTATGATCAACAATTTCGATCGAAGCTCCTTTTGATTTATATTTTGATTCGTAAAAAAATCTCTCCGGTTATCGTTTTTACTTATATTGGAAATTTTAGTTTCTTTCCTAGTTCAGCGACGTCTTTGATAGACGCTCCGGTGTCTTTAACCATTTCTCCGCACTCGTTTATTATTTTAAGTCTTTTATTTGTTAGACCGTTTACACGAATCGAAACGGTAAAATGTTCCGTTACTCGTTCGACTGTACAATTCAAGCTTTAGATTATCAACGCTGGGTTTTTCATTTATCTGATAAATTCCATAAATAACTGCTGTTACAGGATACGCTCTTTCATAATATGACTTGTCAATACCAGTCAACATTCCTGGTTTTGAAATTTTACTCAGTATGGCAATTTTTTCATTATGAAGGACAGGATCATATTTGTCACGGATAATCAAATTGTCTGTTTCTGCTAGTACAACAAATTTTGCTTTCAAAAGATATTTTCGATTGTCGAGATAATTAATGATCGTTGCCGCTCGTTTGTCATTCATCGTAGCATCGACACCAACGGTGATTTTGAATGTTGACCATACGTGAGATTCGCCATCCTTGAGAAATTCCTTCTTGGCGTCGTGAATTTTATTAATCAAGGTTTTATTCTTCGGATCAACCAGAGCTTTTATCGGTGAGTCAGTTATATTCTATCAAAAATTAAATTTATCTTTAGAAGGCTTGATCTTAGATAATCTCTCAAATTCGTTCATACTATAATTAAGACAAATATTTAAATCGATATATATATATATATATATATATATATATATATATATATATATATATATATATATATATATATATATATATATATATATATATATATATATATATATATAATGATTCAAACAAAGGACAAATGCATATGGTTAATGATAGGTTCTACGACTCCTTGTAACAAAGCTCGCGTAAGCGAATTCTGCGGACATCATTTGCAAAACATTCGTGACGGAAGTATAGGACCAAAACCGTGTTTGAAATGCGGTGTTGGTGTTAGAGGACAAATGCAGTTGTGTATGCAACGTCGTGGTAAAAATACAGAGAACTGGACAGATAGTATGATAAAAAAAAGAATGACAGTGACAAGGTTATAAAATGTGTAGAAGATTATCTAATAAGATTCTCAAAGTAATAATGTAGACAAATTACTATTTAAACAAATACTATTATATATAAATTGAGCAAAATACGTTTATGAGACATCCTATTATAACGAAACATGACGCATCTCGTGATGGTGTAATTAGGCACTGTCGACGAAAAAGACATTTAGTGGGAGATGTTAATAATCTTGGCTATTTAAGATTTACTGTTGGAAAGAAAATTATTTCTGCCATAAATTCATTTACGTAAGTTTAAATGGATTGATCGAAAAAGGTCTTGTTATCGATCACATCAACGCTTAAAGTCTTGATAATTCTTTGCATAATCTCAGAGCTATCATGCAGGGTCAGAATTCTGTATGTGATGGTACTGGTAAATATGAAAAAACAGTTGCAAGGAAGGCGGTTAAATCTTTAAATGTAGATACTGGCGAAGAAAAAATAATTCAATCGATAAACTCAGCTGGGAGATATTTTGATATTAACTCGCGTGCGGTAAAATACGTCTCGGATAATGTAATCAAATCTGCTATCTCTAAGAAATATAAACAAAAAATTATTTTCCATTATTGTTGAGAAAAACTGTCAAGCTAAGCTATCTCCGGTAGAGTTAAGTTGTTATCTCGATTGTATTTACTATTTATTTAATTTTTTTGGTTATCATTCCGTATTTAAATATGATACACCTGTCGATTTGTCATTTTAAACTGATTTATGTCGATGGGATACTAAAAAATCATAGTGGAGGGTTTGTAGATGGAAAGTGTGAAAACCCCGTCTTGGTACTACTTACAAGAGAGCTAATTATGTAGGAAGAGAGATAACTTTCCTCTCCTTGACAGAATAATTTAGCGGTTATCTCCCTTTCTTCATGTCAATGACCTGAAGTTTCTTGATTGAGTAATTTTAGCGGTTACCTCTCTTTCTTAAGGTCAATGACTTGAAGTTTCTGCGTAGATAGCAATTCGTTTTGTCAAATGGTGATTATAACCATCTATGTCATAATTAATATCAGTGAAGTAACATGATTATATAATAGTTCAAATTAGTAGAAAAATAATTTAGGTTTATAACTTGCAAGCGAAATCAGACAGAAGAGCACGCGTACATTTAGTTATTTTGTAACATCACGGTCACATGTTGTTTTTCGATCTATTACATCATGGTAACGTGTTGTTTTTCGATCTGTAACATCACGGTCACATGCAAGTTTTTCGATCTGTAAACATGCAATAAAACTATCTGCGCAATAATTAACACGCGTGATTTAAGAAGATATTTCACTTACCTCCTGTCCACTTCAAAATGCGAATTTCCAGACTGACTAAGAGAGAGCGATTCACTGTCTTTTATAGTCAAACATCTTGGAAAAACCGTAACGTCTGGAACGTTCCAAAACGGTTCGATCACACGAAAGGTTCTGGGTGGATGATATACGGTTTTTCCAGAACGACTTGATCACATGAGTCTCTGGAAGGTTCTCGAAACTTGTGGGTTTTCCCAAAATATCTGACTATAAAAGCAACCAGAATTTCTCTGTTCCCCTAGTCGGACTACAGCTGAATTCAAAAGAGAGCAGAGGTGAGTAAAACAGTTATTCACTAGTCTTGACCGTTTATTTAGGTAACCTAATTCAAATCCCTATTAATTCGTCAAACTTTGTGTCAAGTATCCAAGAGATACCTCTGCGTATTGCATTATTCAATGCCCAATCAGGAGGACCACCGGAAAAGTGCACAGAAATAGTAATTGTATCAACGTCTTTTGCCTGACAGAAACATGGCTAAAAACATCAGGCGATGAGCCCAAGTGCGCGGATCTAACACCCACTGGTTACTCCATCAAGTCATTCCCCCGTAACTCTCGCGGAGTTGGAATTGCTGTCATCACAAAGAACTTCATGATCAAACGTCTTAACCACACCACAACATTCAATTTCGACCACACATCGTTTGAACTAGTCCAAACCACACTCACAATTGAACAAAGGTCAGTCCATTTTTTCTGCCTACACCGCCCTTCTCCTAGTAGAAAAAACAAGCTGAGTGAATCCTTTTTTTTGAAGCAGTTTCCGAATCTCCTGGAGTATGGAAATTCATTAGGTGACAGCCTGATTATTCTTGGAGAGTTCAACTTTCACTTTGACTGTCCCGGAAACCCAAACACATCAAAACTCCTAGATTCCATTAATGTTTCAACCTCAAACAGTCAGTTAACCAACCCACCCATAAACATGGTCACATTTTAGACTGGACACTTCATAGACTTGATGATAACATTCAACGGTCCTCCCTGGTATCCCATGAACTTGCATCAGATTACCTCTGCATTATATGCCATCTTCACGTATCAGTTCCTAACCCTCCACCTTTATCTGTTACTAAGAGAAACCTCCGTATGATAAATAGAACCAAACTAATGCATGACATCCAAGCAAACCTAACAACCTGCTTACCTCTAACAGCAGAACAACTCGATAACTGCCTGTGTTCATTAGTACTTTCAAGACTCGATTATTGTAACTAAATTCTCTCTGGTTCGTCTCAATATCTACTCCAGAAACTTTAAAAAGTTCAAAAACACAGCTGCTCGGATCATACTTAGAGTACCACGATCAGAGAACACCTCCCCGCTGCTCTGTACCCTATACTGGTTATCCAGTCGATCCAGAATCAAACACAAAATTTGCTTTCTGTGCTACGTTTCACTGACGGACTCCAGTCCAACATACCTATCCGACCTCACCCATGTGTATACACCAGCAAGCTACTTACGTTCCTCTTCTGACAGTCGTATACTCAGTATTCCCACTATGAAAACAAAGTCATATGGACAGCGTTATTTTGCATACCAGGGCCCAACAACGTGGAATGAATTACCCACTGAAGTTAGACACAAAGACACAGTGATCCCATTCAAGAGAGCTCTCAAAACTCACTTATTTAGACTGCAAGAAAAAACTTAAAGATCTAATAATGTTTCCTACCTTAAATATTTTCAGCATGTTTTTTATGTTTTCTAATTTCATGGTGTTTGTTTTTGTAATCATATCATTATATATGTTTTTTTATGTTATAGGTGTTGTCTAATGTTGTAAAGCGCTTAGAGCTTCTAAAGATTAGGCGCTATACAAAGTCCTCATTATTATTATTATTATTATTATTATTTGCGCTATATTACATATGTACTTTATCGTCTTGGTTAAGTAATATAATTTAAATATATAAAATATATATAAGAAAATGAATTTTGAAAATATTAATGTTATTATTTCTGCAATAAAAGTTTTAGAAAAAGATGGTATAAATATTCAACTTGATCCTGAAAAGATAATTTCTGATTTTGAATCATTACAAAATCTAAATATCTGGGTGGATATACACTATCATCAGAAGATAGACTGATGAAAAATATACACGAAATTATGTTATAATCTTTAGCAACAGTGAAAGATATAGAAGTAGAAAAATGTGTACCTCTTTCTATCGGAATTGATAATATTAGATCAAAATTATATGACGAATATGAAACAGAAAAGATTATAAACACACGCGTGGGACAACTGAAAAAATTATATGATATTGAAAGCGAAAACATTCTCGCTTATGAAAATGACAACGACTGTAGTAACAACCTAACTGGTGAGAGTGATTAGCAAAAATCAGTAAAAATAAGATTGTTTAATATATTTTATTATCTTTTAAAATTCAGAACTAGGCAGTATTTTTTTAAGTTGATCGAGTTTAATGCAGGAATGTGCATAATTCAGAATCTGACCTCTATCACATGTGATCATAGAAATATGTTCTCGCCAGAGCTGATTTAATTGTTCCTGCGTCAAAAAAGTCTTCGTTACAGTATTCATCAATAACTATATTAACACTAAATTGTTATGTGTTGACTGGAGACTGTCATTATTGTTCTGATGGCGGTTTCAAGTACCTCCTCCTTATCGTGTATAAAACCCTTCACATGTTGGTACATTATATAACATACTTCTTGATTAATTGTAAAAATCATTAAGATTTGACATACAGAGTTAAATTCAGATTTTTATTTCTTAAGTCAATTAAGTGTCCTCTCTGGTCAGTAAGTTTGAAATTAATTCTTGATAATAACGGATTATGACAACGTAAATAAACAGGATTGATTGGTTATTGTACAATCAGATATCCATGAGGTACTTACGGAGTTATATAAAATATATCCTTGTTGAGCCTGATTTGATTTTTCAAGATCAGTTTGATAGCTGCCATCAATTACGCCACATACAAGATTGACTGCAATCGTTGATGAGTTGAATTAACTATTCCTTGTGAAATATGGAGACCTTCACCGTACGGATTATTATTATATTTGAGAAGAGATGCTGGTGGCGATATTTTTTCCCATGATTCGACGATTTTAGGAAAGTTTTCGTTGATAAGATCGTTAAGTGATCTTTTTAGTCCGTCGGTTTCAAATCATGGTAGTACAAACGTTGGTAATTCAGCTTCGGTTAATCTATAATAATCGATAAATATTTCTTTATATGTTTCTTTTACATTAAGTTGTGGTATTTCAATCGTTATAGTTATTTTAGTTATATACTCAATACTTTTCTGATTAATATAGTCAAGGTCTGATATAAGTTGATTTAAATGCTGTATAGTTTCAATAATCTTCTTTTTTAGATTGTTATTAGGATACTCCAGAATATAATCTTTAAATAATTTACTAATGATATGCAGTTTTATATTCATTTCTAATTTTACCGGTTAATGAACCGAATGTTTCTTCATTAACAGCATAATATCCTTCTAATGATCTGAACATAGAAGAAAGATAGAAAACATGAAGATCAGGGTGTAATGGAGATATTTCTTCTCTATATTCTGGAATCGTTATTAACATTTTCTCATTTGTGAGGAATTCATCCAAATTTGATTATGGTGGTTTTTGATATCCTGTAGGAATGGAAACAACTAACCAGCCGGGGGTTCCATCATCTTTATTTTTATTTGCAAATACAAGTGAATTATTCGCCTGTAATCCACCAAATGATTTTGATTTGATATTTGTCCAACTATAATATACAAGTAATTGCGCTACTGCGATTTCTTTCACTGGAATAGCAGTTGGAAAGTTAACACTGAATTCTTGATTAATTGAATTTACTGATATCATCGTTGTTTTTGTTGGAGTCATATTCGTTACGATTTGTTGTAGTAGCTCGCTTGGCGATGTCATTGTTATTTAAATCCTGATTTTCTAAATAAATCACTGTCATTGCTTCTTTGTAGGTTTCTCCATGAACTCAAACTCTGATATTTTTCCATCACCAAGGCTCGTTGATAATAATGAGGATTATTTCGAGCATGCTAGCGTTGTTGTATGCAATTTTATTATATAATTATGCAGTTTTGCATTTCTGCCGTACATATTGTTTTTTTTTTTGCAATGATATTGAGAACACCGACAATCGTTGTTGTAGTTGAAACAACAATTGTTACAGCTACTGGTGCCATCATTGTTATTGTTGACAATAACACGTCGGTTCCATCAATAACAGCAGACGCTGAATAAACAATTATATCAACAATAACTACACGTGTACGATATTTCTTTACTTTTATTTTATACTGTTCAACGGTATCTTTTAATTTTGTCTGCCATTCACGTGCTTGATTGTACCTTAATTTTTGAACGTCGATTGAAGTGCTCATTATATTTTACTTAGTAACCAATTGAAGTGTTTCAGCCACAAATTCCAGACACCACCAGTAAGACGTTGCAGTTAATTTCTTATCAGCTACTTCCAGAATAAATATTTCTTCGTTTCCTTTATTTAATATGATAGACACATCTCCAGAAGACTTATCGGTTGAATGCTGCCAGGGATACGTAGGAAATATCTCAAATTTTGCAGAACTGAACACAGACAGCCTGTACACACCAGTGACTTCAGCAGTATGTTTGAGAGTTTTATTTTGCTGTGACCATGTTGAGAATCCTGATGATACTGTGTATACTATGTTAGTAATCTGCCCGTGGGGGATTAGAATTAGATTAATTTTTTAACGATATCAGGAATCCCACTTATGACATCTAATTCTAATCGTTTCAATATTTGAAATAGCTGTTTTGATATCAACGAGTTTCACGTGAACAGTCAACGGGGTGCCAAAGACATCATCTGCAATTTTATTGAGTTTTTGAAAATGTCTACGAGTATTTAAAAACATATTTACGTGAACGTCATACTCAGCTCGTAGCGTGGATAATTTAGTATCTACTGTGTCTGCATAATTTTTTGTCGCGGCATTTTCATCAGATGTTGGATCTCTTAAAACAGCTATCTTATTTCCGTTCATACTGAGCTCGCCTGTTATTGTATCACCGGTATTCCGCAAACGATTATCAACGCTTCTTGTAATTTCATTTCTAATAGTAGCGAGTGATATATTTGAGTCTCTGATTCTACCACCATCAGTAAATACTGGAATGTTATCCGTAGTAGCGCCGAGAACTCTAACTATATCATTCTATTTGTTGTTGCTCGTCTTTAAAACACTGTATTTATCCTGAAAAATAACAACTTCGTCTCGGTCAACTCCAGAAAGGTTCATAATTTTAGCGAGTTCATCTTTAGTCGCGTAATTTGACAAATCAATGTCTTAATTTTTTTTTTCTTGCCCTGACAGAAGAGGATTTTCCGTAAATATCTACCATTATACTTTAAGATCTGTTTAAAACGACGCGATTACTTATATAATCATGCACGACTTTATGAAGTGCATTGGAAGACTTTAATAGAGAGTAAAGTACATTAATTACTTCACGACCACATTTTAGCGGATCTGTCATTGTTTGTGTTGGTTATGTTGAATACCAAACTGGAGTTTTTATTGTGTTTATATATTTTAAAAAATCAACTGGTGGAGGAAGCCCATACGAATCGAAATAAACGATTCCACGTGGATCAATTGCGTATGCCACCCAGTGAGTACCACGCCCTGAATTATCATCAAGATTAATAATGCCTGTTTCAAAATTGTTTGGTTGTTTTGGTAATTGGTCACGCATAAAACACCTCTGATTTTTTTTATTTAATTTTTTAGCAGCATCAAGTAAATCAAAATTTGACATTGAACGGATTAACGAAGTGTTTCTGGAAGTCTCACACCTTTCCCATTTACTCCAAGTTTGTCAAATATTATATGACTACGTGTTTGTGAATTTATTCGCGCATAATCTTGAAAAGCAACAAATATATGTCGTGGTGCGGAAACACCCTGCTGTGATGCTATGTACCATGTAAATAAACCATTAACACTAGTTTGAACACAGTCTGTGGTCACTGTCAACCATGATAGTAATGATTTACCACCTGAATCCATAAAAGAAAGTAGTTTTTGGTCGCCAAATTGCATCATCATCAGTAGCCTTTCTTACAAGTGCAACTGTACGTCTAGCTCCAAATATAACTTTTCTAGCATTTCTGTAAAATCCAAAAATATGTGACAGTGGAATTGCGCATGAATGTCTCCTACGAACATCTTTCAGCATTGATCGTCGTGAAAAAGAATCCTAAGTTGTAATCTTGATTATCACCATTAGACACCGGCCATATATCAGCGTCGGTGTTGTCGGCAAAGTTTCTTGGTCGTCTTATATTATACGGTCCGTGGTCAGGAAAGTCAGCGCCGTCTTTGTAGAACATCATTGTCGGCCCGGCTGATCTTGTGTAATCATCAGAATATCTTGCTAGACCTATTATCGTTGTGGCAACGTCAACGTCCTTCTGAATTGATTCAATATTTCTTCCGTCGATGATATAGGTTGCACTGTCAAATAACGCTATGATACCGTTGTTGACAAAACCAACTCTAATATCAGCTGCATATTCAGTATCATCTGCTTTTATAATTTCACCTTCTACCTCAATAAATGCTTCAGCGAGCAAGAAATATCGGCTTGCATCTTGAACTTGTAATTCGATTCTTCCACGCTGATTTGGTTGTCTTGCATCGTAAGAATAAATTGATAATCACGTATAGATTCATCTTTGAGAACTGATGCGTCTATATCGAACACCGGATCGGATACGCGTTTGAACATTTTATTATAATTGTTATCGTCTAACACGAAGACCACTTCCTGCTATTAAACTTGCAGTTATATTTTTTTCTGCTTCACCTGTCAACTGTGATAGTTTTTTATTTGAGGCTTAATTTATTATTTTGCTGACATTTCCAGGCATAACTTCAGTGCTGGCCAGTTTCACTGTTGCTTGTGGTTTACTTCGTACTAATCGAGCTAGTCTATCCTTGACTGTCGAGAACGCTTTACCGGCAAGATTACCAATAACATTAATACCTTTATCACGAATAGCATCAATAGCCTTCATCCCTAATTGTTTTTCGGTATTGCTTTTGGAGCCATCTTTCTGAAAAACCCATAAATGTATCACCAAGTCCATCTCCGTAAATTGCTTTGTAAGTTGGCAATCGTGAGTTTACTACCCTGACCATTACAGGTCCACGTTGTGCATTGTGCACAATAATTTTTTTAAATTACATACTGATTAATTAATTGTTTAGTCGCTGTGATAATCATCAGCAATTTCATCGATGAGAGAACGATAAGCGATTCATAACACCACCAGTAAATAATCTTCGATAAAAATCAGGTGTTTCATTAATTATTTCCGGCGAATTATTTCCAGCACGTTTTCCTCCAATCAGAACTTCTAATTTATCTACGTCGGTAAGAACACTGTCAGGACAAGTAAAAAGATCGATTCCTTGAGTAGAAAAACAACTTCATGTGGCACCGGGAGGCGTGCCAGAATCTTTATTCCATTTTTCTGGAGGAAGATAAAGACTTGCTTGTTTTGCTGATTTTTCTTGTCTCTTTTTCAATCTCTCTTCTGATGCCAAATTCTCTCTCTGTTTCTTTTGACATGTTGTTTAGAAAGCTCAAAACCCATGTCATCATCACTTGGAATGTTATTAGAAAATATAGAATATAAATCTTTAGCCCGTTTTTCTTGATTTGCTATATAATCATCAATATATTCTGGTTTTACAAATTCTTCCATTTTATCTCCTGTAGTAGCAACATTTTTTAATCTGCCCATACTAAATTTTGAATTTTTTAAAATACCTTTAGGAATAAATTTATTCTTGATATTAATTAGTTCTGGTACGTCTTCTTCCTCCTCCTCCTCCTCCTCTTCTTCTTCCTGTTGAAATGTTATTGTTTGTTTTTGTTGAGACACTTTAGGTTCTGATGACAGAATTAGAGGGACAGGTTTTAACGGGAAACGTTTTGATGGTTGTCCTCGTGTCTGAATCATTGTCATATAAATATTTTCCCGCTGCTTATCTACTTTATTTTTAAACATCACAAAAGTCACATCGTTATAGAAAGCTCTTGATTTATTCAATTTTATACGAACTATCCAGTTTTCCCATTGCGATCGACTTACCGGTCTTTCAAGATATTCAGGTTTTAAATACATAGTTTTGTTATCAAATGAAGCTTGTTCACTTAAATTCGATGATTTTTCTCTACGTTTCAAATCAATATCGTTACATTTTTCAATTAATTCAGCTTGTATTTCTGCACTTTTTTTTGCACCTTCAGCACCACCTACATCAGCAGGAGGAGGCTTAGTAGCAACTATATAAGTTGGAATAGTTTCCAAAATATCTCTTGTTTCTTCAGTTCTTTTTGCTATTTTTTTCAGTTTGATTAGCAGTCTGTTATAACGTTGGACGAAGACCTTCAGTTGCTTCTGCAACTCTTTTAGTAACTTTTGTAATTGGTTTAAATAACTGTTATGTGCCTTCTGCATATTCAACTTGACATTCTTGACGTTCTTGAAGATTCTGTCTAAGAGAATCACGAACAGGCAAAAACTTTTTGATCGCTTCTAATCTTTCTCTAGCTAATCTAGACGTGTAAGATTTAGCACCTGGTGCCATATTATTGATTTATAATAATGAACTAATTATAGCAGCAGAGGCGACACGACCTCAAATAAGTGTCCAGACTGTTAAACAAACGACAGTTTAACGATATTGACTTGTCGTTTTCGTAGGAAGCCTTAGTTTTCAAACATAAACCTTCTAGCAGTGATATCTTCACCCTCCTTTTTTCTTCATTTTTCGTAGGAAGCCTTAGTTTTAAAAAATTTACCTTGCAGCAAGTGGTCTGTTCGCCTCTTCTGTTGCTTCCCATTTTGCTACACATGGGAAACTGGTTGCACATTTTGAGATACATTGGGTGTAAATTTCGAGCATATGATACAGTATACCGAGATTTGATCAGTTCATTGGAGCATGACGCACATAGAATTCTATAGCAAGCGCATGTTGCAGAAGTATGTAACTAGCAACTCTCTGGCAACACAAACTGGAAAAACCCAAATAGGTTGAAGGTTTATAATGCCCAAAATGTGTATGTTGGTCATATCAGCATGCCAACAATTGTGACAAGTGACTTGCATATGACTATCAACGTGTTTATTTAAACTGTGGGGGAAACAACCAAGCAGTTCGTTGTCATAAATGAATAAAATAGTTCTTTCGACACTTCCGAAAGTTCAACTCCAGCGTACAACCTTTTCAGTTTCAAAGGGAACTGGTGGTGTACTGCAGCCAACTTCCTTCTTCTCCTCCAAACCCCAATTCGACCAGATACACCACAATATTGACATGATGTGATGTGAACAAAACCACCCATCTCATTGATGATCTCATGCACAGTTGTGACCTAGTGACACACTACCTGCAACACACAACCTTCAAGACCTAACCTAAAAACCCACCTCTGGTGGAAGAAAAACAAATTGTCCCAATGTTTTCGGTTTTTTTCTCCCTTTACAACACAGCACACAATTCCAAGTTTTTTACCTGACATAGCATTATTTGTGTTTTATCTACATTCTCAGTCCTTTGCCACATCTTTAGTAGCCACATACGTATCAGCTATTGCTTATGCACATATGTTACAAAACCGACAAGACCCCATCTCTTCACATAGCAAACAAACACCTTTTACTCGTGCAAACGATATAATCCTCAAGTAGATGTTCGCTTTCCTATAACATATAATGTTCTTCGCAAGTACAAAAACGTGTTTAACTATTTCTATAATTAACTGCTGACTTTTATTTGTCTTCCTGCTTTTAAAAGCATTATATCTTGAGAATCGGTGAGGTGGTGTCCTTCAACTGAATGGATAATTTATTACAGCTTTCTAATGTACTTTTTCACAATGACCATCTCTTTGCCTTGACTATAACATTTCTTCAGTTTATACACTCGCAATGTCAACCTTTCCATCTCATAACATCTAGTGATATTAAAATGTCTCCGTACATATCCTTTATGCCTTTTTGAAATCAAAGGAGTCGCTTCCTGGACTACTGTATCCGACACCCATTTAACAAGCCATCATCTGAATTACGCCACGCTTTGAATTTCAATTATTGTATCACACACTTGTACAAGAGCCATATCTTCCGGATTTGGACTGCAACCCTGCAGCGGCTAGAGGTATCTCTGACTTCAAGCAACGCTTTCTTGGCAGATGGAGGTCTGATGCTTTCAAACACCATCAGATACTCTACACTGCCGTAAAACATCCATTGCGTTGGTGAAATTATTGAGCCATATTACCATATATCATACCGCTAGGTGCACATGACCCATTTAGTTAGCCCGGAATCTCGTGCCCGGTACTGATATTTAATTCGGAACTGTTCCTTGTTTCTTCATACGCAGATGATTGACGTAAAAATTGTTGTTCTGGAACAGTCAGTCTCTACTATAATTGCCACATATGTAATACACAACTTTGTTTGGCTGCAAGACTCAGTCTAGGCAATACGATGATTTTCACCATGTCTTAATGCCAACAATGCTAACGTAAGGACTGGTACAATGAGGAACTTGGACCCGGGAATGTTCCTTCATGGACTGATTTTCACGGCAATTATATATATATATATATATATATATATATATATATATATATATATATATATATATATATATATATATATATATATATATATATATATATATATATCCTATATTGTATATAACATATTACTGTATATCTGAATTTTGGCCTCAGAGGATCAGTTATTAACATTTTCTTCATGTTATCTTCACTTTTTGTGTTATTTTTTATTTTTCCAGTGGGGCTCAGGCATGGAATATATGTCAATCTTTTTCCTCCCCGTTATGACCTTATTGTCATGGATACTTAATTACTTAATACTTTTCAGTTATTTGGAATCAGACTATTTCCTATATATTCTTATTACATCGTCAAGCTACCATGTGTATAATAACAATAAACCGACACTCTACTCTGGCTTGGTTTTAACTTAGGAACCATAGTCATTCCTGCTTTAATCGGATTGCCAGGTCAGTACAACAGATTTTACGGTCCAGCTGAATACATTTTATCTGAAACTGAAAATGAAAGCCATACTTTGGTTCCTTCTTTATTTTAGTCAAAACTGTCAGTGATCCAATCATCTCTATCAGAAATGACACATTTTCATTTCAGCCAATCCAATTCTTTAGTTTTGTTTGGAGTCGCATCACTGTGTTTTGTATATTCGGTTTTCAAACCTCCCACACCATTCACCTTGATTCTTAGCGTCATCATCAAAACTGTTTGGTTTTATTAATTTTAGCGACCAGCCATATGTTAACTGTATAGTAGAAAGTTACTCACTGTTCAAACATTTTGACATCATAAGGACTCTGACCATTATTTCAATACTTACAGGTAATCAAATCTAACTCGTTCTCATATTTTGCACCATTCCAACTACATTATACTTTGTACATGTATTACCCTTTGAAGTGTAAGCTAGGTGCATTTTTTTGTATGCTGATGGCACGTTTAGTCCCATTTTCATGTATACCAAATGCATTTTCACTAATTGAAGTAAAATTATCACCTGTATATTGGTCTACATCCTCGTGCAACGTATGATAGCAATAAATCGCCACTCCCCCTTGGCTTACTATTATTAGCTCGGGTCTCCTAGTCATCAAGTGCAGTATGACATCAGTTTAACAGGTACTTGTCACGTTTAACTATCACAGTCCTTGTCGCGTGTACAGTTGGACGTTCGTTTCGACTAGATTGTATATATTTGTGTCATTATTCCACGTGTGTGTAATAAAACTCGTTATCTGGGTTGATCCATTTCCATGTGTATGTCATAAAACTCGTTATCTGGGTTGATCCATTTTCACGTGTATGTCATAAAACTCTTTATGTGGGTTGATCCATTTCCACATGCCTAAGTACTCGCATATACTGTAGATGTTACATTAGAAATCATGAAATAATTATATTCTAATTCTCACATAGGTAGCTCAGTTTATAATTTTAGGAAGAAGAAATACCTTTTTGATCTTCTAACATTGTTTCCTATTTACATATTCACAAAATCCAGATTTAAAAATAAGTTCATTTGGAAATTTGCCACGTTAAATCTGTGCATTCATTTTAAGTAATGTTTTCAAAGTTTATTACATATACAAGAGGCACAATTCCTTTGTCTATTGATTGACAGTTTACATGTATTTTTCGCTTTGGTCTTAAATAATTGAACGAAATTCATCATTCCATTTCGTCTGATGTGAAGGTAACTTGTTGACGTTTACAACAATATTGTTCCTAATAATGTAGCTTAAGACCTATATTTCATCACTTTGAAATTTATAACGCTACGTTTTCTAATGGTATATTTTAGAACGCAATTTTTTTAAACGTGAACTTTAGAACGCTATTTTTCCTAGTAGCGTAGTTTATAACGTCATTTTCTGTAATTGTGAACTTTAGCTACTTTTCCTAATTGTGAAGTTTAGAACGCTATCTTTCTTAAATGTGAAGTTTAGAAAACTATTTTCCTAATTGTAAAGCTTAGAACCCTACTTTTCCTAATTTTGTGAGGTTTAGAAAGCTGTTTTTCCTAATTTTAAAGTTTAGAAGGCTATTTTTTTTAAATGTTACGTTTAAAACATTATTTGTCCTAATTGTGAATTTTAAAACATTATATTTCCTAATTTCCCATGTACTAGTTTTATAATTTTGTTCAAAGTCATTTTAGTTTTTGCACATAATCAGGCAATGGTTATTAAAGATGCATAATATGTCCACTTTGAATTGGTGTCAATAATATGTCCACTTTGAATTCGTGTTGACTGTTCTATTATTAGGATCTTTGCATATGCCAGTAAATGTAACGAGCGATCTGATTTGATCTTTACTCTCAGCTGGATCCAATGAAATATCGTAGCCATAGACAGTGTTTCAGCTAGTCAAATATGTCCGGGGTCGATTTGGCTTGTGTAGATGGTCAACACATTACAAGCAGCGACAAGTCTTGTTAACAAAGGGAGATTGCCTTGATAACGCATTTAATAACATATTTGTTCACTAAGATGGTAACGTAATACTTCTACAAAAGTTTGTTGTTTGTGTTGATAACATTTGCATTTATCTTATATGATTTTATATGTACATGTTTCTCCATACAGACTACATAACAAGTAAAACCGAAGCAAGAAACATAAAGACATACAGATTTCCAATGTAAATCTCACGCAGTATCATATTTAAACACTTTTATATATTTTGTAATACGTATTCACGGTTATTCGTTAAATAAACTGTGTTTGTTGATCAGTAAATCAGAAATTCGATTAGGTGTGCATGTCTAAGTATCTTCCTGTATCAACAATTCTTTATCAGAATTATCCGCAATATATGCATCTTTCCCAATTATAATAAACTACAACAAGTACTTATTTGATTGGTTCGTAAGGTTTGGATGTGTCCTCTCTGTATGTGCACTTTTATCTTTCTGTTTTGCATAGGAATAAACCGAAGCTTCAGTCATCAGTAGCAGGGTAAAGAGCTTCTAATATTTTAATGTATATATGTTGAACGGATGGACAAGATTGCTTTCCTTTTTGCTTCGTTTAACATAGCAAATCCACTGTCAGAGTGTTGCACGTTTTAGTATAGCTTTATGCTTATATCAGATATTGGAAAATTTTATTAATTCTGGTACCAGTCAACACTGAAGATAACTGAACTGTTTGCTTCATCTTCAAATGTTGTTTTCTTAAACAAAGGATACGAAACATTTTCAGGTTCCAATATCAATGCATTTATCTCTGTGGTTTGCTATCTTGGTTACCTACGAACAGAAGGGTTGCGACTGGAATCTTGCAATGTGATCAGCCCGCATCAGCTGAAGTGGCATGTCCTTGAGCAAAAGACTTTACTAAACTTGCTTTGCCACCATATAGCCTTCGTGGTTTGCTATCGTTAATGACCACCCTCTCCACACAAAAAAACCCCCACATAAAACGCTATTTCATTATGCATGATTGGAGAATGGATCCATCAATTTAAGTTTTTGGTATGAATTTTCAGGATGCCATCATTTTGTAATATTACAAAGATTTCACGGGGGAAAAAACAACTGTTTGATGGAGGGTAATGAAAGAAATTCTTGAGCATTCACTCTTAAATTTATCATAACATTTGAAGAAAGGTTGAAAACAAGATGAAGCTTTTAAATTTAGAATCTACAAAAATGGGGGGCAGACTGGCACCAATCTTGCATAAAGAGGATATTGATGGGTCAAACGATATATCAAGCTGGGTTAATTTTCTAGGTTTTACTTATTTGATATTTTCAGCGCTAAGCGCTACCATGACGACATCACATTCTCGGAAGAATATGGAGAAAATCAGTAACAATGCATTACTTCAATGAGTTGATATATCTTTGCATTAAGTTAGTGTAGCTTCTTGACGGTACATTTTTTTTTCTTCTTGGGGTGTGGTGAAAGCAGGGGAAGGAAAATCGTGTTTGTTAATCATTCCAAAGAGTTGCTCAAGACCTCCGGGTCAATTTTGAAAGAATGCATTGACACCGTTGGCAGTGGGATGTAATCCGTGATCTTTCCGGCAGAAACACGCTAGAAATGACACCTTGCTAATGACTAATGACTTTAATATTTATTGTCAACAATCAGCATGTTACGTATCAAAATAACTGCATGCACTACCAAAAGAAAACGTGTGATCTTACCCAAGAGATGTGTTTGGGTTCAGATGCATCGTTATGAAGTACTTCTGAAAGCGGGACTGGCATAATGGGAAGTCGTATGCATTTGCAGTAAAAACTTGATGGAGAGATTGTTGGCATAATTTTATGCTTCTTTCATACACTCGGAATGAAATTTCTTTATATTTAGTAATGTTGTATTAGGGAACCAATACGCTGCAGCAGCAGAGGGGGGGAACAGACCGAAACTATTTTCACAATAAACCCTTTCACGGAAACTTTTCCCGATAGAGGGCTTATTTCGACAAATAAACCCTTCTATTCAGAATACAGGACAAAAAAAAATGTCCCCGATCCCTCGAAGAGTTTTCGCGGGGAAATTAAATCGTGGACAAATAAATAATGGCAAATATTGGAGAAGCATTCACAACTAGATTGGCACGACAACGACTAGCCGCGATTAAAAAATTTATTCCTGTCCGTGATTCCGTCAGAGAAAAATTAAAAGCAAGACAAGAAGCGCAGGTTGAGTTTGCAACATCCGCGGAGGAATTATTTAAGCCTATTACAGCAGCTACTGGTGAAGTTAAAACTGCAATTGTAGGAAAACCTGATCCTGCTGACCCTACCAAAACAAAACGAGGGTTACTTCAAGCAATAGAAGAACTTAAACAGCAACAGGCAGATGAAGGTGCTGTAGTTGATCCAGGTGCCGCCGGAGTAGTGACAGTTGCTAAGGAAACATTTATTAATAAATTTACCGAAGATGGTATTACTGATATAAAAAATATTCCACTTACTAGCGTGGATGAGCTTAGGGAGTTTTCTGCTTGGATTGTCTTAAATTATCCTAACCGGCAAGAATTTCTAAAACCAGGAGCTGCCTCGGGTATAACCCTGAATGATTGGAGGGATTATGTTTACAAAGTAAACAGGGGTATTTCTCGAATATCTAGCACTGATGATACCTATAATTTTATAAAAACTGGCGTAATTGGGGTTAATAAGGAACTAAGAGACCAACGAATGAAGGCAAAGGAAAAGGAAAGACAGCTAAAAATACAGGAAAAGGAAATAAAAAAGCAGGAGGGGGATGAAGAAAAAAGAAAAATAAGTGAAATGAGGGAGAAATTAAAAATGGAAAGGGAGGAAGAAAAAAAGAGAAAAAAGGAAGACAAGGAAAGGAAAAAAAAGGAAGACACGGAAATGGAAAAAAAGACAAAAGGGTGGGAGAAGAAAGTATCAGATATTGGATCAGATCCGGTATTTGCATCGTCTGATCCAGTTGAAATTGAACGTGAGTTAATAAAACAACTTCCACGTAGACCTAGACTTATCCGTCCACGCCCTCTCTCTCCTCGGAAACAGGAAGAATATAGGATTACCCGGCCTCCTACTCCTCCTCACACTTCCCCTTCTTTGGTGGGATCGGTGGAATACAAACTAGAAGAAATAAGAGATGGTATGAGAAAAAGACTGCAGGATTTAAAAGGTAGAAGAGAAATATTAGAAGCGAGGATACCAGACTCGAAGACCACACGTGAGCTAGAAGAGATAGAAAAAGAGGAAAGGGAACTGTTTGGTGAATTTACTGAAATAATAAAAGAAATAGAGACAAGGAGAGAACAAAGAAAAAAGGAAGAAGAAGAAGAAGAAAGTCGCACTGGTAGCGGATATAACAACCACATTTGTCCTGATAATATCATTAATGATGTGTCCCGGTTAGAAGTTCTCATCGGAGGAAGACGCGCCGGAAACAACTCTCGGGAAATTATAAATGAAGCCGCAGATATCTGTCAACGACTATTTCAGCGCAAAATTATGGATATTAGTACTTACCGGGGACTCATTGATGAACTCGCGGATGGTTACCACAGCGACTAGCAAATTTAGTTAGAGAAACAATAATTAAATAAAATGATCGTGCACAATTCTCAACCCGGACACGCTCGTGTGTTACAAGTCCGCGTAGTAAACTCGCGATTACCAGTCTACAGAGCAACCTACGGAGATGGTCTCGGTGATACAATTACTGGTTTGTTTTCAAGAATAGCCCCTAAGGCATTACCGATTGCAAAACAATTGTCGATGAAAGCTATTGATGTTATCAAGGATAAAGCCCTTGGATCTGTTGGTGATCTCGCCGGGAAAGCATTCGCGTCAATCAAGGACAGACTGTCACGGTTAATTCGCAGATCAAAAAAACCACCACCGGTGAAACTGGCCAGTACTGAACTTATGCCCGCGGACGTCAGTAAAGTAATAAATCAGGCTGCCAATCAAAAACTTGCAGAGCTTGTAACCCAAACACCCGAACAAATAAATACAAGCTTGATATCAGGAAGCGGATTTCGTTTTAGAAGACAATAATTTTATATAAAATGTTCAAACGTGTATCTGATCCCGCGTTCGACATGGATGCACCAACACTAAAAGATGAGTCCGTGCGCGACTATCAGTATTATTCTTATGAAGCGCGAACACCTGATCAACGGGGTCGAATTGAGTTGCAAGTCCAAGACACAAGTAGATATTTCTTGCCCGCGGAAGCATTTCTTGAAGTCGAAGGTATTATTTTGAAAAATGATGATACCAACTACGACATTAATACCCGAGTTGGTTTTGTTAATAATGGCATCATGGCGCTATTTAGAAATGCTTCATATAGCATTGATGGGAGGGAGATTGAAACAATTCAGGATAATGTTGACGTTGCTACAACTATTCTTGGATTAGCACGATATTCAGATGATTACACTAGATCAGCTGGCCCAACAATGATGTTCGCTAAGGATAATAGTCAATTTCCCGATCAAAGAAACGTTATTATAGGTCCTGTAAGAGCAGTAGGAGGAGCAGCAGATACAACCGCAGTAATATCAACAAATCCTGATTATAATCTTGGATTTTCTACGCGTAAATTAATGCTAACAGGAGATCGCAGAGATTTTTCCTGCGCAATTCCGCTGTCTCACATTTTTGGGTTCTGCAGAAATGTCCGAAAGGTTATTTTTGGAGCCAAGCATTCAGTTGTACTCACCCGAAAAGGTGACGACAATGACGCTCTCTGGCATCAAGTAGCTGATACAATTGCTAACACGACAGCACTTAACGGTAAAGTAGTATTATCAAAACTTGCACTGTGGATGCCAGTGATGTCCCCGTCGCTCGCTGAAGAACAACGATTACTTTCTTTTATGGACCAAGGCGGCAAATCATTAATATCATGGTTAACAACAACAACAGATTCTGCTCAAGGTTCTGGCGTTGGACAGTTTACTTGGCATATATCATCACAACAGGGAATATCAGCGCCGCGTCACATTTTTATTGCACTTCAAAATAACAGCCGAGTTGGTGAACAAACAAGAAATCACATGATATTTGATAATCTTGGAGTCACTAATGTTTCGCTGCGGATAAACGGTCATCAAGAACCATCCGAAGACATAACCATAAATTTTAGGAATAATCAAGTTGCTCGTGCATATCATCGTTTAATGACATTTATGGGTCGCGATCAGAATGTCGACACTGGTCTGCAAATATCACAGTTGGATTTTACAACGTTGTATCCCATTTACTACTTTTCACTCGAGCATATGGATTTGGCTAAACAAACTGTTGTTGATATTTACTTTCGAGCTAACGTCGCTGTGTTTCCACCTGAAATCATTGGTGCAAACGAGGCCGCAGGTCCCCCTGTTGTTCCAACTAGAATGGCAGGCCCTGCTGGTTTTAGAGCTGTCGCGGTTATACTCTCCGATAAAGCAATGCTGCTTGAAGGTGTTGGCGGACGAATGAGAGTTATTGACGCTCCAGTAGAAAACATGTAACAATTAGATTAGTTTCTGAAATATAATGTCATACAGTCATGTTAATGTCACCTTGACTTCCGGTCAAACGAAGAAATTGCAATCGAAGAACGCAAGCACATGCGGGACATCAATAACGTTAAAACGAGATCAACTTGGTAGTGGTCCAAACAAGCTGTCGTTGACTAATACTCAGATTAAACATTTTAATAAGGCGTTAACAGCAAAAACCGGTATCCGCCTTGATTTCTCTGCTGCAGCTATCAAGGACATGACTAAAACCGGTGGAATATTTCCCCTCATCCCAATACTAGCTGCTGCAATTCCAGGATTACTTGGCGCAGCGGCAAAAGCTGCAGCGTTAGGTGCAGTTGGAACCGCAGCTGGAATGGCACTAAAGAAGGCAACGGGAAAGGGATACAAGAAAAAAAAGGGGAGATCCACTCGCGGATCAGGGCTAAGACTACCAGGAACTCCACCATCATGGTATCCAAAAAAATTCTAACGCCGTTGACGCTTCCAGCTTCTAATTTTGATTTACTCGATGCTGTTAAAAAATTGCGTATAAAACATTTTAGAGGAGTATTTATGCGAGATCAATTACCGACGCGGCCGCGGAATCCGGAAACTGGCATTATCAATCTCGACAACAAAGATGGTCCGGGAACTCACTGGGTTGCTTACGCGATCGATCCACGTGGAATTATCTATTTCGATTCGTACGGTTTAGCACCGCCAACTGAGTTTCTCAGGTATGTCCGCGGAGTGCCTCGCACTCTCAACAGCAGATTTTCTAAGAAATCCAAAGGATTTTCAATTCCAGTGTGGCAGTCGACGCTACCAACACAAACATTAATTGATCCGCCCATTTGTGGAAACGAGGTTTTAAATGTTCTTGATGCGATCTCAAGAAATCCAGCAACGTCTCCGCATCGAGTAGTGCATGAATATACCGCATCGAGAAATGCTTAGCATTTTCATGCTCGCATTTGAAAAACAGCAATAAGAATAATGGTGGATATTTACGGAAGACCTTTCACAAGAAAAGTCAAACCTGGCACAGATGTTGATCTCTCAAAATATGCGACCCGAGATGAAGTCGATAATCTTTTGAATATAGCTGGAGTTGACCCAGATGAAGTTGCTATTTTTCAGGACAAGCAGGGAAAACTAAGAACGAGCAACATTAGGTGGAATGACATAATTCGCAGAGTTCTTGGAGCTACCAAGGATAACTTCGCCGCATTTAGTGATGGCGGACGGATCAAGGACTCGAACATATCAATCGCAAGCATCAAAGACAGTATTGATAGCGGCGTTGATAAATGTGTGAAAAAAACCGGCGACGTAATGACAGGAGAACTCAGCATGAATGGAAACAAAATAACCGTACTCAGAGATCCAGCCTCGAACGAAGATGCCGCAAATAAACAATACGTCGACGCGCAGTACAAACTCGTTGTTGACCTAGTCAGCGACAGAGTAATAAAATCCGGCGACGTAATGACCGGCGGACTTGACATGAGCGGCAACAAAATAACCGCGTTAGCAAATCCCGAATCCGACCAGGATGCGTCAAACAAACAATACGTGGACATCGTCAACGGTAAACTAAATACGCTGCGTGCAGAGTATGATGTTCACGTGGGCGCGTTTACAAGACTTCGAAGAAACTTCTCAAAAACTGATGAGGCCGTGGATAAGTTCTTTGGGGATCCTCCAGTCGTCGACACGAAACTTTCTGAAATCATACCAAATCTTACTAATAACGCCAACGATATCAATAAGATTAATACCCGGTTAGGTGTAGTCAGAACGGAAAAAAGTTTTTCAGATCAAATTCAGATAATAGAAAATAACATTAACACGATCAAACAAACACAGCAGAATATCGTAGCGGGAATTCCTGAGATCGATAGCAAAACCAGTTTGATTAAGGTCCCCGCGGACGTTACTCCCGGGCATATCACCAACATCGTATTCACGGTATTATCGGGATTCGCAACATGGTCACGACAAAATAACACTATCAAATACCCAGCAACGGTCACTGGAATATATAGACTGACAATAATCTCTGCTGTAGAATTTAAGATATCTACCAAGTATGATTTAACTAACAGTTTTTCCCGAGTTGCGTCTGTGGTGATAAACAAAACAACCGAAGAAATTTTTACACTACAACCTGAAAATCCACAAGGATTAGCCACAGTCAATTACTGGTGGTGTTTGGAATTCGTCGCTGCAGTGCCTCCTCGGTAATTAAAAATTACCAGCGATTTTAAATAATAATGTCAACGTTGAAATCCGAAGGATTTCCAGATGCTCAACAATATCGATATAATCAAGTCCGTGAGTGGCAATCTGAGTTAAAAACTGTCATCGAAGTAACCAGTCAAAAAGTAAAAAAATACCGCAGACGCATAACAGTGTTAGACGTTATGGTTTATTCAGTATCCGCCGTTGTTGCATCCGCGGGAGTAATACTATCAGCGGTCACTCCAGTGACTGCAGTAGTCGCTGCCACGATCTCTGTTTCCGCTGCTACAGCAACAGCAGGAGTTTTCGGCATCATAGCAAAAAAAATATCCTCGTGCGCGGTCACAAAATTACACGATTACACGACAAAATTAAATACAGCCACGACCGCATATCAGAAATTATCATCGCTGATATCATCATCGTTAGACGCGCAATCCAGCGACGCTGCGTTGATATCAGATTCTGAATTCAAACTAATGTCAGATGTGTACAATGACTATTTGAAAACTAAACAAATAAATAATGTCACTGATGGCAACTCCACAAGAACTGCTTCAGCAAATAGTCACAAACACAACACCGGTAAGGACCACAATGATCTCAGTGTCCTCGACGACACCAGAATTCAGCATTAATTTTCGAACTCCAATTGCCGTGAACGAAATCGCGTTGTCGAAGCTCAGTGCGTATCACAGCTGGCCCAATATCAGGTCAGCATCATTTTCCGGTCAGCAGCCAAATAATTCGTTTGTGTTTTCGTGGAAAACCAAAGCCGACTCTGACGAATTCGACTGGGATACAATTACGCTACCCACTGGGAGTTATCAGATCGAAGAAATCAACGCGGAGATACAACGCCAAATAAAACGAATCACCGGCAAGGAAGCCAAAATATCTATAGCCGCGCACGAACCAACGCTGTCTGCGGTCATTGAAATCTCAACACCGGGATACGCCGTGGATATTTATAGCAGCTCAATCCGAACAGTATTAGGATGGCCACAAGAACGACCCGAGGTCGAACCGGGTCCACCGCCACCATCGAAGTCGGATTTCGAGACCACCAAGGAAGAAATACACGACCTCGTGCGCGGCGAGTATTTATTATTTTCAGATCAATTACGATCAGGCCAAGCCCGGTTTTCAACATCAGATCAAGTTCCCTTGGATATAATAGGGGCAGCTTTTTTTGAGGGGTATGGAGGCAGGGATTACCGGCCAGAAGATATAGAAGCTCATTTTTTTAATCCGATCAAACAAGCACATAAACAACAGCTAGACCTGTTGCGGGGACATTTCCAAGATTATATCTCTGATATAACAAAACCTGGAACTGGAAACGCTAGCGTTTCTGCAAGCAGTTCTCGGAATGCTTTGCATTCTCGCACGAACATTATCACCACCATAGAAAAACTAAACAAACTCGCATCCACGATGGAATTTATAAATCAAAAAGTAATTCAACATCTACTGGATCTCAAAGGCGATTATGGAACCCAAAAAAGATCGAATTTTGCAGCCCGATTTGGTATTCCCGTGAAGGATATTTCAGATTTTAAACTTCCTGGATATAACGTGCACACACTGAGAAAATCAGTCCAGGATCTCATCGAGGAATCTTTCAAAGATATTCTTGCCGCGTATGCGAAAATAAAACCACTACCTGTTATTTTAAGGCACGACAACAGTACAGCATCCGATGGCAGACACATCTCACCCGGGATCGTAAATATCACAGATGTTATTGCGGTCAATCTTGTATGTGACGTCATCGACGGTAGCTACAGCGCATCAGATACTACGACGGCCCAACAGGGGTTTATTCTGTATACGTTCACACCAAGAGACCCCCCTGGTTTTCTGATTGTGCAAGAACCAATCAATGTGGTCTATCTGCGGTGTAATAATCCGTGGTTGTCAACGATAAATTTTAAACTCACCGACCAACGGGGGGGGTTGTTGGACCTGCGTGGCGAGACTGTCTCCGTGAACTTACTGGTGAAGTCCTGAAACTCTTCGAGGACAAGGACAAGTCAACGGATCCATAATAATAGTTTTTTTTCTGCAGTGGTCCACTTTCGTCATCGCGTGCAAATACCCCATCAAAACCGGCATCGTTGGAAATGCAAAGCATTTCTGGAAGAGTTTCTCTGGAAATGCTTTGCATTTCTCGTCCAAAGGACTTCTCATGCGAGTGCTTAGCACGCAGGCGCGCATTTAAAAAAAAACAGTTGTATATAATGTGTGAATACATTCACGCACGAGTTCATATTCATGATAAGCAAATTCTTCACACGGCAATAAAAACCGCATTTCAAATACAGACATTCCCAGAACAGTATTTCCCCGTTAAAATAATCGTTGACGTGTACGGCGACGAAGACTTCTTGTTAACGTCGTCACAATTAACAGAGCTACAGCAAAATAATACAATCACAGTTTGGTGTCAACGAGAACAGATTATGAACTATTCTCATTGTTGTATTGATGTTGAAACGCTTAAGCAAATCCTGGAAGTCTAAGGACTTCTCTGGAAATGCAAAGCATTTCTCATGTAAAACTCGAAGAGTTTCCACGCTCGGGCAAAAAAAATAATACACTTTTTTTTTACCCGTGAAATGTGCTTGTGAAATGCTCTGCATTTTCGCTTCCGCTTTGAGTTTCCACGCTAGCTCAGGTTCTACTTTCACTTTGTGCTGTGAGTCACACGCGGCTGTATTTATACTTCCTTGTCGGCCTCGTAGTCACAAATACTAGTATTTTCAGGCATTTCCGTGTCCTTTATATAACCTTTTAACTGCCTCACCCTGGTGCTAATTAATTTTCGAGTCTCATACTCGCTTGACAATACAAGACGAATCTTCTCAACTGCACGGCACAGTGGAATAAATTCAGATACCTGATTTTCAGTTATCGTGGCAAGTGATCTGTAAATGCGATCTTGCAAACCCTTAATGAACCTATATCTCGCAGAGAGATTGTTCTTTCCCTGCCGTGATAGCTCATTCAAGGATTCAAAATCTGACATAATTGTTTCAGTGTCTAGTAAAATATTAAAACCTCGCTGTTGTAATTCTTTAATTTCAACAAGTATGGTATTTATATTTTCGTGATTCATATTATTATATATTTTCATATTTTTAAATGCATGAAAAATACTAGCATCGCCAAAAAACAAAACGAGACATCCTGGCTTCTAGGATCGAGTTTTCTAGCAAGCCCGGCAAACATTTATTTGACAACACAAACAACCTTTACCTCTGATTCGAGTGTCATAGCAGGCAAAGGCACAATGAACATGTAATCTTATCCTAACTTATCCTAACTTATCCTAAGACGACACAAACATGCAGGGGGGTCATTTTCTACGGTCAGCAGCAGAGCAAAACCATCCATTGAATCGACCATTGGATGGTGCACAAAAGACACCCGCCATTGGCGGATTAAATTTATGGTTTTGCTTGCGCGTGCTGACTTTCGATCGACCCAAAGGTCTTAGGGAGCGATTTCGTATATAACCCAACTGTTACTTGCGAGTTCCAAATTCGCTCTAGCAGTGGGCGGGACTTGTTTAAAATATTTTAATTGTATGTTTTCTTGAGCGCGGTCATATAACAAGCACAGAAGAGCAAAACAGTCGGATATATTCAGTAAAACGAGGATATTGTTTGTAAAAAAATATATATTCTACGGTAAATAAATGATTACATGTTATGAACTCGATAAAATATTTTATCAAGGTGGCTTTCTCAGGGGAGCAAATCCTCTGACGACGACAACTCTGCAGAGCGTTACACACTCGTGGAGGAGTTATCGTCGTTTGTGTCAACGATAAGAGGTACATAACTAAATGTGATCTTCTGTTTGAGCTTCTTTGAAAATGCTGTTTTGCGGATCCCATCTGCGACATACTGTACAGCAGGTGGAAAAATATCGAAATACCTACTGGCGGCGTTTATTGACTGGAATACAATTTCTTCACCGGTTGCGTTTATGGATTTGATAGCTCTTCTTGCAACTGTTTTACAACGCCCTGTGTTACCCAGTAAGCAGTTCTTGCTCTGAGTGACCACGCGAAGATTGTTTATAGAGTTATCAAGGGGGTTACCGTTAATGTGATCAATGACAAACCCGGTCTTGATCAGTCCATGGAAACATTCATAGACGAAACGGTGACATGAATAGTTCTTTCCTCGAGCAGTAAATCGACGATAACCAGTATTACTTACAAAACCAACTGGTTTCTTCAGTCTGCAGTGTCGTACTACTCCGTCGCGGTTTGCTTCATAATTTTTAATAGTTGGATGTGCAACAAATTCTTGTTCGGGAACAAATTCTTGTTCGGGGACGAATTCTTGATTCATTATATTATAAGCAAAATCATTGTCTAATTCATAATTTGTCTGAAAACTTATTTATATAATCACGCTCGGAGAAACTCAGAGAGTTATCACAGTTTTTTTTATCATAATAACGTTTCAGTTCTCGATAGCGTTTCCCACCACATGATGAACATAATTGCGTTTTTCCCCGTGTTCCAATGCCGCATCTGATACACGGTATCGGTCCTAGACTTCCACGGCGGACCTGCTGAGCATGTTGTCCACAGTATTCGTGTCTGCATGGTTTGCTACACGGCGCTGATGAATTTAGTTTAATCCACTTGCATTGGTGCATATAATATATTTGTCTATTTAAATACTTGTCTTAATTATAATAATGAGTTTTGAAAGACTATCCAGAATAAAACCTGGAAATCTCCAATTTCCCCGAGGTCGATTCGATCTTGACCGGTTAACTTTTGATCGACGACGACGAGAACTCACACTCGTAATTGGTGTTATCAAGAACGCCAAAGAAGAGTTTCGTCGTGATGGTGCCGCACATGTGTGGTCTTCGTATAAAATCATTTCTGAAAATGCCATCATTGATGGTACCATCAACGATACAATCGCGTCGAACATAATTGGGTATCTCGATGATAAAAAATATTTCATTCAGATAAAATTTATCGTTGGCGTCGACGACACGGAAACAGGTGAAACAACATGGATTATCAGAGACAAACTAGACCCTATTCTTGATGCCCGACGGGGAAAAACCGTCGTCGTAACCAAAGACTCAAACCCGGGAGTACTTGTTGGGATTGATACACCGTATTATGCCAGAGCGTATCCTGTGACCGCAGTCATTTATGGAATTTATCCGATGAAGAAACCACGCGTTGATAAACTCGCCCCGATGAAGATGTCAGAGTCATTGATAAAATCCACAGGGTTGAATTGTGTAGCCGAGCGAGTAATGGAACATTTTAAAAATGCCGCGCGAGGAAACGGCCTAACACCGCTAAGACAGACTAAAATAGCAGCGTGGGCGGCAAAAGTAGTGGATGAAGGAGCGTCAGTAAATGATGTTGCCGAGCTCGAACGATTACTAAAATTTCCTATAACGGTTTCATCGTTGACCGGTGAGGTATTGTACAAGAGTAAATATGATTCCCGTGGAGCACCAATAACTATTATCGATCATAACAGTCACGCCTGGACTGACTCGGTTAGGATATTTCCTCGAGACCGTGTTGTAAAGTATTATCCGGAATTGGAAAATGCTAGTGGTTCCACGAGCGGAAATGCCAGCATTGAAACTCGAAGAGTTTCTGGAAATGCAAGCATTTCTATGTTTGATTTTATTTATCAGATAAGTAAAACCGATCCAGTGTCGGTGTGGTTATTCCGAAGTGACCTCGAGGGAGAGTTTGATCAGTTTGTGAAACCCAACGGGGAGGTATACAGAACGGCGGCATTACATCACGAAATGAAAAAACTCGCAGAAAAATATCATGCGACGAACACTGATACGTTACTGACGCAGTGTTTTACTGTCCCGGGTGTTGTCACGCATATAGCCCGAGAACGAAATTCATGGAGACCAACCCCGAAGAGCTTTCTCGAGGATATTCAACAGAGCTGTATCGAATACGGGCACGGTGGTTTGTGGAATACCCAGTATGATCACCGCGATATGATATCCGTGGATATGACGGCGTGTTATCCAGGAAGTTTTCTTGGGCGTGGAGAATGCAGTGAGTATTTTGCGCGGTTTGGTCATCCTACAAGCTCGATGACAAGAGTATCCGTGAACGGACCATTACCTGATTTTGACCTGACCGGGGTTGCTTGTGTGTCGTCGTTTAAATTCGCTACGGGTTTACATCCTGTGTGTTATGCTTGGTTTGGTAAACATTTCGTTGAGAAGCGATGGGCCCCAATAGTGTTATTGCGATACATGCTTGACAGTCGAATACTGCTGTCGCTGACGGTCAGTGAAGCGATTATATGTTATTGTCGTCAAACCGAAGTTTGGTTGCCAACTCCGCAAGTCATCGAAGAAACTAATAATTTCCAGGAGTATCCAGAATCTTTTATCGACACTATCATCGAAAGAACTCCCCGAACTGATGAAAGCGCCGCAAAAGATCTAGGACGAAGAATAATAGGAAAATTTACTCAAGGTGGAGCGTATGATCATAAACTACATCATAGTCGATTAATCATGGACGAGGCCGAATTGGATCTTATTGTCGCTGATGCCGCCACGAATAATACGTTTTGTACCCGCGAAGATGTGTTTCTGTCAAACGGGGAAAAATTAGGAACTGTTTTTAGTTATATCGACGGAGAATCATCTCAGTACACACATTTGAGATCTTCGATGCTAGCTTATGTATCAATAAACCTATTGTCGATGATTAATAGGTTTCCCGTTGACGCAGTGAGAGTTGCAACGGATTCATTCTATATCGATAAAAAACACTTAGCGGCGTTGAATAAGGTTATACCGAATGATCCATCGTGGGGTTCATGGAGAATAAAAAATGAAATGTTGCATGGATATTGTGAATCGGCTGATGTTGAAATCGAGGATGAATATCGCGGCGCAGAAATATCTGGGAAATTTTCAATTTCTACGACAACTTCGCTGCCGCCGGTGCACGATCCTGTTGTGAGACATAGAACAGTTTATCTCAACGGGGCTGGTGGTTCCGGTAAGACAACTCGGGCGATTGAATTATTTCGCGGTTCTGACATGATTGTGCTGACTCCCACACACAGACTTGCCAGGGAGATGAGACAACGGAAAGTTAACGCGTGCACGTATCACAGTTTTTTCAAATACAGCGGCGGCACGTGGACACCTGAACGAATGGGTACGAAATATATCCCTGGAATAATAATCTGGGATGAGATAGACACTGTGCCGTTGGATACATTAAAACAGTTTCTGGATTGGTTGCTAAAGAAAAATACCGCAGTTGTTATGTGCGGCGATCATGGTCAACCACCGCCATTTACAGGTGAATCTCCACACACGTGGCTGAAAACTTTTGTAGATTATTATGAGGAAATAACTAACGATGTTAGAGCACTCGATGAAACGCTGAAAGAGTTTAAGGCGTTGATCAGGCTACAAACCAATAAAGTCCAATGTGAGATAATGCGTGAAATAATTCCAGAAACGTCCCTGGGCGACTTTTGGGAAACGTGGAAACCAGGTGATTTAATTGTGGCAAGTAGAAAGATAGTCAGGGACACACTTCAGCAGCGGTTATTTCAGTTACATCAGAAGAAATTTCCCATGTTGCCAGTGCCGTTGTGTTATAGACCAGCTGATACGCGATTGCAGAATACCGACGTTGATATACCTGGGAGATCGGAAAAACAGAATTTAGTATTAAATGATATTGTCACAGTTGATATTGATGCTGTTGAACAGGCACTGAAAATGAGCAAATCCCCGTGGACGCTAGGATACGCTATGACCATCCACAGTTCGCAGGGACTAACTATTTCAGATACAACAGTTTGGATTGTTGATGATCGCATCGAGTGGTCAAATTTAGTTTATTTAGCCGTGTCAAGAGTAAGAAGGATAGGTCAGTTACGAAGAATTGTATTAGATGATGTTATCAACGACAGCATCAACAGATCAATCGCTGATGATACAATAAGAAAGAAATTAGCCGGTTACAAACAGAGCGACAAAAAAAATGGCAACGAGTTTGATCTCGACGAAACATTTATTATACAATTACAACAACAGCAGAATAATCACTGCGCGAGTTGTAATTGTTTATTGCTGTGGCAGTATTCGAAAAATAATCCAAGGCAATTTACCGTAGATAGAATAGATAGTAATCGCGGTCATACGCGTGAAAATGTGATGTTGACCTGTCTTGAGTGTAATCGACGCAGAGGTGCTGCTGCAGTTATTTAAGTGATCGAGGTGGTAATTGTGTATCCGCGGGGATCACCTGAAGTTGCTCGCGTGTGAACCCACGCTGAGGAGCAGTTGAATCTAATCTGTAGATTGCGTTTCTCCCAGTTGATCTGGTTATGCTAGATATCTTGTGCGTGGTAACACTCCATGTGGGATCGGTTGCTCTTTTTTTTCCTCCTTCGAGTTCGCCGGGTTCGTATAAATACCTAACGGTGACATTACCCAGCAACGGGGACGCTAGCGTCGTTGGCTGCGTTGAAACACGTTCACTGACGCGGGGTATATATTTTTTTGTGATTGCATTTACAGGTCTCATGTTTGTTGTTCTGGTAATTTCATTATTCAGTGCGTGGATCACGTTTGGCAGTCTTGCAACCCATTCACGAGATCGTGTATCGTAAATGAATTCCCTCGCGTACTGGTATCCGAATAATCTCTCAGCGAGTGTTCTATTAAATCGCTCAACAATTGCCTGATCCCGATGAATTTCAGTATGTCCTCGTCGTATGGTAACGTTATGCTGCTTTGTCAGTGATGACACCGCGCCCTGAAATTCTTTACCAGGATCAACTTGTAATAATCGTGGCCAGTTTAGAGGTCCTCGCTGATAAATTCGCGAAAACGCAGAGGCGACTTCGGACGCTGTTTTAGTCGCTAACGGTTCTGCTTCTTTGTATCTACTAGCAACATCAACTACTGTTAGCGCGTATTTGTATATTTTTCTGCGGACAGTATCATGAGGCAGGAATAGTATGTCAGCCTGATGAACTTCATTGGGGGTACTAACATCAAAATGTGCAAAGTTGATTTGTCGAGGTGGTGGTAAGTAGATTTGCCATATTGCTTGTTTTGACAGCCATTTTTTGGCAACCTCGCGTGTTACTGATGCCGCGTTGGCGAGTTTATTAATTGCTGAGTTACCTCTCCAGTATCCGATTGGGGAATAATAAATCGCTTGCATGGAAACACTAGCGTTGGAAGTCCTTGGACTTGTCTGCATCGTTATTAATTATCCAGCCCCGATTACTAATTTAGATTTCATCGCTGATCTTACTAACCAATTAGCGAGTGACTCCCTAAATGATTTATTTTTTATGGCGCTTAGTGCATGAATTAATTTCACATCCGCGATATGCCTGTCTTGTAGATCTTTACTTCGATAAGCAATATCATGTATGTGACACGCTGCGTCGATAGCGTTTATCGGATACTCGCCGGGTTTGGGCTGATCGTTGCTGTCAAGCCTGATATCTAGTCGTGTTCCCGGACCGCAGTAATTGTATCCTGGGAGATGTTTTTCTCCGGGATATTTAGCCCAAGGGGTACCTGGAAGTCGTCCGAGGGCGGCTGCAATGTCACCTCCGCTGACTTTGTCAGGCTTTTTTTTTGAAATCTAAATTTTTTTGTGCCACATCGCGTACACGTACCTGAAGTTGCTAGTCTGTTATTTTTTGTTGTAACCGTTGTTAGATCATTCGTAGGGGTTCGTGCCCGACACTTCACACAATATAGATCCATAATTATTATTCCTTATATACAAATGGAGATCACTGATTTTTCTGCGACGCGAAGGAAAGAACCAGTCAAGCATAATTCCGTGCTACCAAATTCTATCAGAATGATCATCATAGGACCGTCAGGATCAGGTAAAACGCAACTGCTACTGAACATGATAATGAAGTGGATGAAATGGGATAAGCTGTATTTGGTAGCACCATCTGTAGACGATCAGCGATGCTATAATGTTATAAAAGATTTTAATGAGAGTGCAAAAACGCTGAGCGACGAGGATGTTGTTGAATTTATAACTGATATTGAAGAAGCTCCGTCCGTGGAAGACCTCGACGGGGGAATAAATAACCTAGTAGTGTACGATGATGTGATGCTGGACAAGCAAAAAAATCCTGCAAGAATATTTTCACGAGGTCGTCATAAAAACACCGATGTGATTTATGTTACTCAGCGTTACACACAAATTCCAAAAGTAATCAGGGATAACTGTAATCTTCTTGCTGTGTTTAATGGAGTTGATGTTCACACGCTGAGAAATATTCATCAGACATGGTGTAGCGGCGATATGGATATTAATAAGTTTAAGAATTTCTTTAGTCACGCTCGAAGAAACCAGCATGGATTTGTGACAATAAATTTACACGATCCCAGAACAAGATACCGTATCGGACTTGATACACTGTATGGTTAACATAAAAATGTTTTCTTGGCGCGTTAACGCGCTCGGAAACTCATTTCGTAGAGCAGCAGAGGGGCGCAAACTACACCTGATTTTTCGATGATACCTCACCGTGGAAATTATGTCGGATACGAGTCGGATTTATTGAAGTAACTCGCGTTGCCAGCGGAAATACAAAGCATTTTCAAGGACATTTTTTTTTGTCCTGTATTCTGAATAGAAGGGTTTATTTGTCGAAATAAGCCCTCTATCGGGAAAAGTTTCCGTGAAAGGGTTTATTGTGAAAATAGTTTCGGTCTGTTCCCCCCCTCTGCTGCTGCTGCCTAACGTTGACAGCTTATTTAAATCGTTGATTCCATGTGCTTAATACATGAACATGAACTGGTCCAAAAAATACTAACTTTAGCCTCTGAATGTACTACAAATTAATAATACAGTACTTTTGTTTAAAAAAATAAAAATTATTGTCTAGATTTTCCAGTTACAATAGGAATTCCAGAATGGGAAAATGATGGGCTTTAGAGGGATGTAACTCTAAAGTCTATAATAATGCTACACCGTATGCTCTCTAACCTAACTGTGGTCAAACCGGCATAAAATGATGTTGGGTGAGTACCCAGCTAAGTAGATCTAAATTGAGTCGTTTGATTTGGCTGCACCTTTCATTTGAAACATTCTTGACAAGGGCTGATTTTTACCATGGAATAATTGGAAAAGGGTCATTCTTTATTTTGAGCTGCACTTTACTGTGCTCGTGAAAGCATTGTGGTGAAATGCTGGAAGTGCAAATGTAAAGACATTGTGTGAAATTAATCAGAAACCATATTTTGATTGACCCATATATAGTGTGTGTATGTGTGTGAGTGTGTGTGTGTGCTATCAGGATTTTTAACCTAGCGTTAACAATTTTTCAGACATATCGCAACGGTGACTTCTTCAATGTAGCAGTTTATAGTGATATCTAGCACTGGGGCATCATGCCGTACCCATGTATCATCATGTCCCACCCAGTCACATTATCCTGACACCAGGTCGCCCAATCCAAACACTAAACTCCTAATGCTGAGCGCCACGCAAGGCAATTGCTAGTACCATTATTTTTGAAGCCTTTCGTATGACTCGGTCGGGATTCGAACCGACACCCTTCCCCACCCCCACCCCTGCATCTGAGGTGGACACTCTAACCACTCAGGCCACCGGAGCGGTCCCCATAAATGAGCAATGACCTAAGTAGATTTTGAGCAGCAGCTGTTAAACGTAATTATGCTGTACAAATGCTCACAAGTCTTTCTGTAAGTAATGCTCTGTAATGGCAATGTCATGTCTACGAATCTCATTATGACTGGAACGTTGGTCTGAACAGCTGGGAGAAATGTATGTATCGAATATATACGAAATTTCATTGCGGTCTGACCTCATATAACATCCTTGAACTATATACAAACATAAAGGAAATCAAAGGGTCTTTCAACAATACCTACAATATACAAGTAGCAACGACGATGACTTGAATTAACGTCGCTTATCGCCTTGTCGGCATGTGCTATGCTTTAGTTTGCACGCGTTTGCGTGCTATTAAATGTATGCGATTAATCGCTAAATCGTATCTCCAGAGTAAGCCGCAGGAGGAAATGGCGCCCCGAATACTCTCTTCCGTCTTACTCCGTTCAAGGCTGTCACCTTTTGGTACACGCAATAGAAGTTTCTTTTAATTCAAATTTATGCCCAGTTTCCAATTTGGTGTGGGGCGGTCCCTAGCCTAACTCCAAACATGTAAGAGTCACATCCGATTCGAGTGTTCCTGTGTTGTGAATTCTCCTACTGTTCAAACTTATCTTTTTTCGTGCATTACTGAATTTTTTAATCTCAATTGGGGTGTCACGATATCAGTCGGGATCCTTTCAGGGCCAAACAGTTTGCGCCTAAATTAGGCTTTCGGGGTCAAAATGAGAGCCCAGGGTACTTATTTTACCTATTCTTTATGCCACTCTATGCTATGTATAATTTCGTCCAGTTATGCACATTGTGGACTTTATATTCCTCATCAAAAGAAAAGTAAGTAGCAACCAATCAGAGCGCTCGCTTCCCGACAGTCAAAAGTCAAATCAATTCATTAAACTACATGAAAACTATTCGCATGTTTAGGCTGCCTTGTATAAACAGCCAACTATTACACACACACACACACACACACACACACACACACATTCATTTATCAATCCCCGAAACATGTGAAGAAATTAAGTTTGGTAAGACTCTTTCTCTGTATAACCTTCCAATTATCTATTCAGTTATCTAATGATCGCAAGGATAATTTTTAAATATGGCCAATATCCAATATGGCCAATATTGTGCCGTATCTTTAATCACAGAATATATTCACCTGGCACAATTACAATCTAGCCCTGGATTCTTCAGAGATTACAAATCTGAAAACAACACCTTGCTTATCACATGCAAATCATTGTAATTATGAACAACGTAGCCGTCAATGGCGAGTGCAAGGTTAAATCAATGTTTGTCCTGCCTAGCTGCATAACATGACATATATACCGTATTTTAAAATGCAAGATTTTTGTATGTAACAAACTAAATGGATTTTAAAAATATCCAAACTGTACTTGAGGAACATATTTTATGATTTAGAGAATTATGTGACGCATTTTCTCTCCACTTTATTTTGATCCTAGGTGTTATAACGGTAGGTGCGTATATATAATTTATATATTATACATCTACATATTATATATTCTATCTGAGTATCTCGTCTAGGCGGAACATTATCAGTTTTTACCATCAAATCGAAAAAGAAATAACGAATTTCATCGCATTTGATAAAGATATTTTGAACTACTTTCGTTCACATGGGACAATATGGTGGAGGAAAGACATAAAGTCAAAACCATAACATTCTCGTACTTTGAGTCGTAACATTTTGGTGTCCTCTCCGCTTGAAGCGATTCATCATACATGTCAAATTAATCTCTATTCCTACAACTATTTTTGAGTTTATTTAACGACCTGGTAGAAATACTCTGGGATGTTCCGATCGGCATCTCGTCATGTACACTAGGCTAATCCGCCTCGTAAAAAAATATATGGATTTATCACATTTGGCCCACCTAGGCTATTTCTGCGAGAGAAAAATCTGCCTCAGGTATGTGTAGGACTAACCTGTAAGATGTGCGAGGTACTTGACGTTGTACTCCGGTGCAAGGTATTGTTTGAAATTTTTAAGTGATGAAGAGATTAACCATTCTGAGCAATTTCTTCTTCCATTTTCTTACGGAAGTTGTCATATAACCATAACCTCGAATGCTACTGGATGCAGTTAAGATTTCAGATATCTCCGCAACGTACAGTCGCGTACTAGGCGGGGGGAGGGGTAGACGCACGGGCCACATGCGCCATAGGTCTAGGGGAGCCTAAACATCGTTGGACCGTCATCGTAACCCCAGGCGCTATTTACCATTAGTACGTCACTCGCAACATATCTGTGTACATATCGATAGTTTCTATTCACTTACTGGTATTTCTCTCGGCTCTTTATTAATATCCCCTAGCCAACCCCACCCCACTGATCATTACCCTAAAATTATGAAGAAATTTAGTTTCGTAAGAATATATAAGTTGTTATTGTTTTTGTCTAAAGGTTTAACGCCATTTTCAGCACAAGATAGGCTATACATGGCGGCCAGTATAAACGGTGGAGGAAGAACCCACATTTGTTCAAAACAAATATATGCGTGGACGGTACAAGGTATTTTCTGAAAAATATATGATGTGAAGAGATTAGTCCCTCTCAGCAGGACTAGTATTATCCCAAGATTGAAGCTACTTCAGTAGTTGTTTCTGTGGTGTAGTGGTTATCACATCTGTCTAACACGCAGAAGGTCCTCAGTTCGAGCCTCAGCAGAAACATTACGTTTTTATTTTTTTATTTTTAAAAAAAAAAAAGAATTTCAGGTCTTTCTCGCTTTCTGTATCTCGCTGGCAAGTCAACAATTCTCTTTTAGCCATTTCCTCTTTCAGATTCATAGGTACATTGTCTTATAACCTCAAATGCTTCTCCATGCATGGAATGAAATTTCTCCACAGATTAGACAAACCGAGTCAGCACTCTGGTAGAACACCTAGCTCAAGTTTCAAATCACTAATGACAATATTGCCATGTATTAAAAGATGGCTAAATGCACGTACTGTAGACATAAATCTATGCAATATTTCATAATCGTGAGAATGTTTCCACGATCCAGTTCTCTTCCTATCCGCCGTAAGGTCATTTTCACAGGTACATGGTGATTTTAATCTATCAAACTTTCTATCAGATGTAGGAAATATGTTTAGACATGTACTATTTTATTCATTCTATCCCTCCTCCCCCATCAATTCGCAGGTATTTCTGTCATAGTTTGCACTTGAGTCATGCTTGTCCTATCTTTCAATAAATGTACATACTTTCTTATTTACTTCTATTTCATAAATAAGCGTTAAAAACTAGGCTACTTTCACCACAACTGATAGATTCATATCGCGTTTTACCACAAATTAACTCACTATGGTTAAATGAATCCTGGACGGGATTGGCTCGTTTTATGTGTGTTCCTAATGACAGTGACTTTTAAAGTGTAAACAATATATAACGTGACAGAATTCTCGATATCATAAAAAATGTCGAGTAGGTATAGGATAGAAACCTTTGTTAATGCAATTATTTTATTAGAGACAGATATCTTGCATTTCGGATACAGTATACACGTGTTTTTGAGCGGCTAGGCTTCTCCAACTGCTAAAAAAAAATAAAAAATAAAAAAAATAAAAAATACAACATCTAACTTTGCATTCGCCACTGACGTCTACACTATTTTAAAATAATTCCAAAGGTTTGCGCGGGCTGAGCAAGGTGTGGTTTCAAGGTTCTAACCGATCACGAAATTGCAAAATTCTCGGCCAGATAATAATTGTGCCAGGTGAATACATTCCGAGATTCTGGGTAAGGTATAACTTCCGAATGGGTCAGATCCGAGCTATATTTGCAAAAACATCGATGTCTGCAATCATTCGATAACGAGGATGTAAAGATATATTGAAGAAAAATCTTTAATATTGTTCCGGGGGGCCCGAGTGGCCGAGTGGTCTAAAGCGCTTTTCGTTACGGATCAGTGCCATCTCATCTCTGTCTGCGGCGGTTCAAGTCTCGGATTCAGCCAATGTGGGTATGTGAGAAAGCTTGCCAGTAGCTTCTCGTGGGTCGGTGGTTCTTTCCGGGGTTTTCCCGGGTTCTTCCTCCACCATTAATATTGGCCGCCATGTATAGCCTATCGTGTGCTGAAAAATGGCGTTAAACCACACAACAACAACAACACCAACATTAATATTCTTCCGAAAATAAATTTCTTCAAATAAGAATGATCAGCGAAGTGGTGGCTAGGGAATTTAAGAGCCAAGAGAATACGTATATAGAAACGATCGACAGGTGTTCTGATATGTTGTGAGTGGTGTACATCCAGTAAATGGCGCCTGGGGCGACAAAGATGGTCCAAAGGCAAAGGGTTTTTCGCGCCCCAAGACCTTTGGCGCTGTGGCGACCGCGCATTCTGACCCCATCCCTTTACGTTAGAACGCTACTGTATGCTCCGGAGATATCTCGGACTACAGTTAATCCCAGTCCTCGCTGAGGTCGACCACGTGTAATGTTTGTATGGTCTGATTACAGTTAAATTATTTGGTGAAGTACTTATTTTAATATTAAGTAACTGGTAGACTATACATTCTATGAAATTGTAAAGAGTTACATTTGTTTGTTGTTTCATGGGAAATGCAAGTTGTAAAGCGATGCTAAAAATTACTGTTCTTTGGGTATTTACTTTAGCTTGTTTACATTAGGAACACACATAAAACGAGCCTATCCCATTCAGGATTCAGTAAACTATAGTGAATTAATATGTGATATAAAAAAGACGACAGAAGTCTATCAGTTATGGTAAAAGTGGCATAAATTTAACGCTTTTTATGAAATAGTATACAACTGATTTTGGTCTGAGACCAGGCTTATTTAACTCAGATCAACCCAGTTGGCGAGTGTTATTGTAAATGTAAGAAATTACGCACATTTATTGAAAGACAAGACAAGCACGACAGAAGTGCAAAAAATGACAGAATTACCTGCGTGTAAGTGGATGGGAGGATACAATGAATATAATAGTATATAGTTATACATACTTGATTTAATTATATCTAATTTAGTATTAATTTATTTCAATTTAAATGTTTGTCAGTTTTTTATTTTTTTATTTCTCATTACATGCTATTGTAATGTAAAGGTATTCACTAGAGATGATACTTTTTCCAGAAAATAATTTGACCTTGACTGTTCGTTTTGTAAACAACCAGGTGTTGATCTAGATCCTGACATTGATTCAAAATTAGTAGCAACCAGGTAAATAAGTTCTATTTTTATTTTAAAATGATTGGTTGTTGTCGAGGTCATGGTGGGACTACGTGTTTAAGATGTAAACAATTTCTGTATTTTTTATTTCTATGAGTAAAATTATTGGTTTTAGTCAGGGCCACACTGGATGTACGTGATCTTTAACAAGTACGTAATTTCTGCGAGGTTCTCGAACATGATCACATGACCCCCTTTCTGCGCTTTAGAATACGATATAACGTTTGTTTTGGAGAGATATTTTCAGTAGAAGCTGGACTTTTTCTTACACTGGAAGTTGTATGTCGTGCTGTTTGGATTTATTTCAAATTACTTGGATTCAAAAGGATTAAGTCTTTTTTTCTTCTGGAAAATAGGTGTGCTCATGCGAAATTCTTGAGTACTAATTCTTGTTTCTACAAGGAACTGTAGACTTCAACACTACAGGTTACAGCATACGTCTTTGTCTTCCATTTTGGATTCTTCGTCGGGATTCGGACGTGAAACCAGTAGAATATTTTGTTATTAGGACTTCAAAAATTTTATTCGCGGATTATTCTTGGATCATTTCTGGACTTGAGTCTTAAAACCGTAATTTCATACTTTTTCAATTTTACAAATTTTTTCCAGGAAAATAAATTCTTACATATTTTCAGAGCGTGTGGTTTTCACACTTTTTTATGTTACTGTTTATTCCAGCATAAACACGTAACAATAGAATATGTGTAAACGTCTTTCCTAAATCTCGTAGAAAGATACATAGATAGACAGATTAAAATCACATTATACCTATAAAAATGATCTTAAGATATCATAAAATCTTTCTTAGGATCATAAACGTTTGTGTAGAATTTTGTCTACTAATGTTATGTGTGTATTTGTCATTTAATACATAGCAGTGTTGTCATTCTGGATTTGAAACTTGATCTAGTTCAACTTCCATAGTCCTGACCCGTTTTATCTATTCTGTGGAGAAATTTCGTGTCGATGCCTTGAGAACTTTATAAGGTTATGTAATAAAATTCCCTAATAAACCGGAAGAGGAAATGGCTAATAGTGAATCGTGGCCAACCCAGCGTATTTTTCATGCGAAAAAAGCAGAGATTAAACGTCCAAAAGAATCAAACGAAATATAATGTTTCTGCTGAGGCTCGAACTCAGGACCTTCTGCGTGTTAGGCAGATGTGATAACCACTACACCACAGAAACAACTGTACCCGTGTTGATCAAAGAGCCTATACCTAGCTCCTTCTCCACTCTGAATGCTGACTAACTTCAGTCTTGACACATTTCCAATCTAGTTGAGAAAGATTAATTTCTTCATAACTTACAAATTTCAGACAATACCTTGTGCATATCTTTTGTTCGGAAAAATGTGGTCAACGGTATGTGCATTGTCAAATCTCACTGGCAACTTGGAGGCATATTTTACTTTCGCAGAAATTGCCGAGGTGGACCGAATGTGTGAAAGGAATGCTATCTTTAGGAGAAGGAGCAGACTAATGTACAGGAAAGGACGAAAGGGTAAGGCGCAGTCTCTCGTTGATCTAAAATAAAATCTTTAGTACATATATACTGTATAGACTATGAAGAGAGACCTACCGTTCTAACGGTTAGAATTAACCCAAAGTGCAAACACGATTTACCGTAACAGAATTCTTAAAATCATATAAAATGTAGAGTCTGTATTGGATAGATTCCTTTAGTGTTGTATTTATTTAATTAGAGACATATATCTTGCATTTTGGACACGGTATATATGTTATTTTGTGCAGCTAGCTTATTCGTGTCCTACCCGCCCCCCCCCCCCAAAAAAAATGAATTGAACATTGCACTCGCCACTGAAGACTACATTTTACAAATTCCAAAGGTTGGCGCAGGCTGAGCAAAGTGTGGTATGATGCTTGTAGCCTCATCTATCTCAAATATTTGCAGGTTTTCTGAATAGGTGAGATCGGATCTTAGGCCTCACTTCATACCAATACAGATTTGGGGACAGAGAGACCTAGAACTACAGTTACACTTCAGTCCTCGCTGAGGTCAACCAGATTCAGTGTTTGTATGATCTGTTTATTACTGGCTTATTTGGTGAAGTACTTATTTTAATAATTATGAATTGGTAGACTATGCAATTTATTTTATGAAAATTTAAAGAGTTACATCTGCTTGCCGTTTCATGGGCACTGTAACTTGTAAATTGATTGTAAAATTTACTGTTTTTTGGTCATGTAGACGCTGCTTGATTACCTCATCTACTTCAGTTCGTTTACATTAGGAACACGAATAAAACGAGAAGATCCCGTTCAGGATTTCTTGAAATAAGGTGAATTAATATGTGGCAAAGAAGCGATAGATCAGTTATGGTAGAAGCGGCATAGTGCTGAATGCTTCTTTATAAAATAGAAGAAAATTGATTCTGGTCTGAGACGAGACTTATTTAACACGGATCAACCCAGTTAGCGAGTGTTATTGTCTATGTAAGAAAGTATGTACAAAGATGAGAAGCACAACTCAAATGCAAAAGAAGAAAGAATGAAGTGTAATTAATAAGGGAATAAAATGAATATAATATCATATATGTTAACAACTTTCCGACATTTGACAGAAAGAATAATAGATAAACAGCTTAAAATAACCGTGCACATTTGGAAACGACCTTAAGGTAGATAGAAAGAGAATTGTATCATGGAAACATTCTTACGTTTATGAAATCTTGTGTAGAATTATGTCTACTAATGATATTTGTGCATTTTTCATTTAATACATTGCAATGTCGTCTTTGGCGACTTGAAACGCGAGCTAGTTCTTCTACCAGAGTTCTGACCCGGTTTGTCTACCCTGTGGAAAAATTTCATTCCAGGCATGGAGATGCATTTTAGTTTATAAGACAATGTACCTATGAATCTGATAGAGGAAATGGCTAAAAGTGAATTATTGACTTTCCCGTCTACTTTTCATTCAGACAGAAAACGAGAAACGCCTGGAAAAATGTATACCCCCACCCAAACAAAATGTTTTTTTTTTCTTAACGTTTCCGGTGAGGTTCGAACCAATGACCTTCTTCGTGTTAGGCAGATGTGATAACCGCTACACCACAGAAACAACTGCATTCCCTAAGGTCAAACAGCCTATAACTAGCTTGAAATCCATTTCGAATGTTAATCAAATTCAATCTTGGCACGATTTCAATCCATCTGGGAATGATTAAACTCTTCTTAACTTACCTATTCCGGATAATACCTTGTGCCGTCCGCGCATATATTTGTTTTGGACAAATGTGGTCAACGGCAAGTGCATTGTCAAATCCATCCCACAGCTTAGAAGTTAATACCTCAGACATATTTTTCTCTCGCAGAAATAGCCTAGGTGGACCGAAAGTGTCAAGATAATTCTTTTCAAGGAGTAAGAGCAGGCTAATGTACAGGAAGAGATGCAGTGGTGTGGCGCAGACTCTCGCTCAGGTGTGTGTGTTTGTGATTTGAATTTTTCACCTAGCTTTAACAATTGTTCAGTCATATCGCTACGATGTCTGCAGTGTGGCAGTTTATGGTGTTTGAATCGGGGTATCATGCCGCAAACACTTAGCATGATGTCCCACCCAGTCACATTATCCTGACACCAGGCCGACCAGTCCTAACAATATCCTATTAATGCTGAGCGCCAAGCGAGTCAGCTGTTAGTACCCTGTTTTTTTACACGTCTTTGTCATGACTCGGCTGGGCCTCGAACCCAAGACATTCCGCAATCGTTGCGGACGCTCTAGTCGCTAGGCCACCCTGAGCGGCCTCTCTCGCTCAGGTAAATATAAAAAAATCTAATATATGTATACTTTATACACCATGTCAGATACCTACCGTTATAACAACTAGAATTAAAATAAAGTGAAGTCAAGTTATAATGTAACAGAATTATCGAAATCATAAAAATATCCAGTAAGCAGGCTAGAGTTAAACTCTTACGCAATGCTATCATGACCAGTGAGAGGACACGGCATCTTGAATCAGCTTAGGCGTTAGATCGAGCGACTTCCCACCCAGGTGTTAAAGCTTTGTCCAAGATCAGAGGAACCTCGAGGGACCGGGACGTGTTCTAAATCCGTCCCCACGTGGACAGACAGCGAGAAGGACATTGTGAAAGAGAGACCCAATTCGAATTGCGACGGAGGGGGTGATAACATTTTCGAATCGTATTATAACTTCTAACTAGCAAGCGAAAATATATTTCATTCCAACATCATTAACATATCCATTCATTGATTCATTCGGGTTGGATACGTCGACCAGTGAACAACGGTGAGCAGTAGACTCTAGCGACCACGTTCGGCCATGAAGTGCCATTTGGAATGGAGACTACTGAGCCACCAGCCCTGAAATAACTATGTTGTAGGCGTAGTTTTCGAGCACTGCTGCTGTATTGCTTCAGTTGGGGAAGCCGCCTGCCTGAAAGAATGAGAGTAGTTCACTTTGGCGACAACGAGGGAGTAAACATAAGAGCCCTGGCTGGTATCTTGACGGAGTGGTATGTGGGTGCATGGGAAACATGCTGCATGTGCGGACACAGTGAGCCACATAATTGGGCAAGAAGAAAGACAGAAGTCCGGTAATACCTGCATATCATCGAATCTCCTTCTGTTGTATAATAGAGGAGAGTACTGCTGAAGTTAAAACGGGAAATTTACTCTGCAGTATGCAAGCCAAATACCAGCTGGGATGTTAGCAGTCCAATGGTAAGGTGGACCCTCAAACAAGTTTGTTAGGGACTTGAAGAGTGGAGCCGGATGACTTATGGTTGACTGACAATGGCAGCGCTGTAACCAGGTGCTGACTTACTTCTGATGACCACCGGTTTTTATCTCGATGTGGAAAAGGTTGAGCTACCTGCCAAAATTGCCAAAGTGAATTACATGGTTTCCATTTTGGTTGGGAAACCACTTTTTATAATATCTCTATTTTAAACCCTAATTTGATCATTTCGATACCACCAACAAAACATGTTCACTATTATTTTGAAATTTAAGCGTGATACTAAATATTATTAGTCATTTTGACTTAGTTGACTGGTATTTCTTTAGCGTTTCTTGACGTACAGTTTGTACACAAAATTCCAGCTTGAAATAGAATGATGTAGGAAAATTAATAATTATTATTGATTTGACTAATTGCACAGGTGGCTAACACAATATTGGAATTGTTATTGTCCATTTAAATAACTGGAGTAAATTTAGTTAAGTACGGGCTGGCGTTTCAGGGGTATGTGCGTTTGCGCCTGCTGCCGGGTACCATTCCTCTCTTGTTTCTCCTGGACCTCCTCTTCCATGACGGACTTGTGGAACCATTTCGACCCGTCAAATGCAGGTGTCCCGATGTGACGTTATAGTGGCAACGAATCTCAATTGGCGTCACATACTGCTTTTGTAGGCACATGGACTAGTCGATAGCAGCCTGACATCCATTTATTTAACATGAGTGTGTTGGGTCTATTCTCACTCATGAAATCCCGTTGTTCCGGTCGTTAAGGACTTACTTACTGTCCTACGACCCGAGGCTAAAATTAACAGTGCTCTGTTAGCACATAAACGCCTGGGGGATGTAGCTCTCATTCCTTCCCCCAGGAACAATTATCATCCTTCGTGCAGGAATAAACAAGAGGCACATGAACAATTGTGCGATGGCCTCTCTAATCCAAATAATCAATCAAAAAGCGAAAATTTAGTTCTCCTGGGAAGATTGATGAGCAGATAAGGTTTACTTCGAGAAAGTCACACGTAATTTAGCGGTAAAACGTAGAGAGGAGATTCTAAGGAAAGACAATGATTCGTAAAGGAATCCTTTTGAGTGACCAAACTTCTGGTTCAGTGAGTCCCGAATCTCTAAGAAGGGTGACGGAAGTGAGACTAGCAGAACAGTCAGAGTCGACATCCATTACCTAATTTAGGCTAGATTGTATTTGGGCCAGATGAATACATTGCGAGATTCTGGGTAAGCTACAACTTCCGAATGGGTCAGATCCTGGTTATATTTGCAAAAACATCGATGCCTGCAATCATTAGAGAACTGGATGGAAAGATATATTGAATAAAATTCTTTAATATTCTTCCAAAACTAAAGTTCTTCAAAAGTCTCGGGGAATGATAAGTGAAATGGTGGCTAATGAATACCGATTCAAGAGCCAAGAGAATTCCTGTAAGTATATAGAAACAATCGATATGTGTACTGATATGTTGCGAGTGGTGTACGTACGGTAAATAACGCCTGGGGGGAGGAAGATGATCTAAATGTAAAGATATTTTTGCGACCCAAGACCTTTGGCGCTGTGGCGACCTCCCTCCCCCCCCCCGCCCATTCCGTTACTTCACTACTGTATGTTACGGAGATATCTATATGAAATATTTGCAGGTTTTCTGAACAGGAGATGTCGAATCTTATGTCACACTACATACCAATACAGATTTGGGAGAAGAGAGGCATCGGACTACAGTTATTTTATTAAAAAAATTCTTACATTGTTTCAAAGCTTGTGGTTTTCACTCTTTCTTGTGTTACTGTTTATACGAGCTTAAACACGTAAGAATAGATTATGTGTAAACGACTTTCCTAAATCTCGTAGAAAGATACATAGATAGACAGATTAAAATAACATTATACCTATAAAAATGATCTTAAAATATCATAAAATCTTTCTTAGGATCCTGAAATTTTGTGTAGAATTTTGTCTACTAATGTTATGTGTGTATTTGCCATTTGATACATAGCAGTGTTGTTATTCTGGATTTGAAACTTGATCTAGTTTATCGTCCATAATCCTGACCCGTTTTATCTATTCTGTGGAGAAATTTCGTGTCGATGCCTTGAGAACTTTATAAGGTTATGTAATAAAATTCCCTAATAAACCGGAAGAGGAAATGGCTAATAGTGAATCGTGGCCAACCCAGCGTATTTTTCATGCGATAAAAGCAGTGATTAAACGTCCAAAAGAATCAAACAAAATATAATGTTTCTGCTGAGGCTCGAACTCAGGACCTTCTGCGTGTTAGGCAGATGTGATAACCACTACACCACAGAAACAACTGAACCTGTATTGATCAACGAGCCTATACCTAGCTTCTTCTCCACTCTGAATGCTGATTAACTTCAGTCTTGACAGAATTCCAATCTAGCTGAGAAAGATTAATTTCTTCATAACTTACAAATTTCAGACAATACCTTGCGCATATCTTTTGTTCGGAAAAATGTGGTCAACGGCAAGTGCATTGTCAAATCTCACTGGCAACTTGGAGGCATATTTTACTTTCGCAGAAGTTGCCGAGGTGGACCGAATGTGTGAAAGGAATGCTATTTTTAGGAGAAGGAGCAGACTAATATACAGGAAAGGACGAAAGGGTATGGCGCAGTCTCTCGTTGATCTAAAATAAAATCTTTAGTACATATATACTGTATAGACTATGAAGAGAGACCTACCGTTCTAACGGTTAGAATTAACCCAAAGTGCAAACACGATTTACCGTAACAGAATCCTTAAAATCATAAAAATGTAGAGTCTGTATTGGATAGATTCCTTTAGTGTTGTATTTATTTAATTAGAGACATATATCTTGCATTTTGGACACGGTATATATGTTATTTTGTGCAGCTAGCTTATTCGTGTCCTACCCCCCCCCCCCCGCCAATAAAAATGAATTGAACATTGCACTCGCCACTGAAGACTACATTTTACAAATTCCAAAGGTTGGCGCAGGCTGAGCAAAGTGTGGTATGATGCTTGTAACCTCTTACATCTGTCTGAAATATTTGCAGGTTTTCTGAATAGGTGAGATCGGATCTTAGGCCTCACTTCATACCAATACAGATTTGGGGACAGATAGACCTAAAACTACAGTTACACTTCAGTCCTCGCTGAGGTCAACCGGATTCAGTGTTTGTATGATCTGTTTACTACTGGCTTATTTGGTGAAGTACTTATTTTAATAATTATGAATTGGTAGACTATGCAATTTATTTGATGAAAATTTAAAGAGTTACCTCTGCTTGCCGTTTCATGGGCACTGTAACTTGTAAATTGATTGTAAAATTTACTGTTCTTTGGTCATGTAGACGCTGCTTGATTACCTCATCTACTTAGCTCGTTTACATTAGGAACACGAATAAAACGAGCCGATCCCGTGCAGGATTTCTTGAAATAAGGTGAATTAATATGTGGCAAAGAAGCGATAGATCAGTTATGGTAGAAGCGGCATAGTGCTGAATGCTTCTTTATAAAATAGAAGAAAATTGATTCTGGTCTGAGACGAGACTTATTTAACACGGATCAACCCAGTTAGCGAGTGTTATTGTCTATGTAATAAAGTATGTACAAAGATGAGATGCACAACTCAAATGCAAAAGAAGAAAGAATGAAGTGTAATTAATAAGGGAATAAAATGAATATAATATATATGTTAACAACTTTCCGACATTTGACAGAAAGAATAATAGATAAACATCTTAAAATAACCGTGTACATTTGGAAACGACCTTAAGGTAGATAGAAAGAGAATGGAAACATTCTTACGTTCATGAAATCTTGTGTAGAATTATGTCTACTAATGATATTTGTGCATTTTTCATTTAATACATTGCAATGTCGTCTTTCGCGACTTGAAACGCGAGCTAGTTCTTCTACCAGAGTTCTGACCCGGTTTGTCTACCCTGTAGAGAAATTTCATTCCAGGCATGGAGATGCATTTTAGTTTATAAGACAATGTACCTATGAATCTGATAGAGGAAATGGCTAAAAGTGAATTATTGACTTTCCCGTCTACTTTTCACTGAGATGGTAAACGAGAAACGCCTGGAAAAATGTATACCCCGACACAAACAAAATGTTTTTTTTTCCTTAACGTTTCCGATGAGGCTCGAACCAATGACCTTCTGCGTGTTAAGCAGATGTGATTTTTTTTTCTTTCTTTATTTAAAAAACGTTTTGTACAGTATATAAGTTAAAAGTATAGAGTTAGTATTTACATAGGAGTTTGTAATTCTATATTACAAAATAATGGTTCTACAATAGTATTTTGTAATGCTATATTACAAAACAATGATTCTACAAAAGTATTTTGTTAAGCTATATTACAGAACAATGATTCTAAAATTATATTTTGTAATGCTATAGTACAAAACAATGATTCTACAATGTAATACACAGTTTATCCTCTTCCATTCTCATTAAAGGATTATCTTTAACAAAATATTTCGTTATCAAAGTCTGATTTTTGTCTTTGTAATGTTGATACGCATATAATATATATTTTCTAGTCAAATATTGGAACAATCTTTCGATGTCTATTTGTTTGCTTAAGAACGACATAATGTTTCTTCTTTTGTAAATGCACAATCGAGCAATGCTCAGAATGTAGTTCAAAAAATAACTATTTACTGATTTTGTTTCTTTGTTATATCCTATCATGAGCATTTGTTCAAAAGAAGTGCTATTGAGAACACCAACTCTACATTCTTTAAAAAGAATCTCAACTATATATACAATATAATTCTTAAAAGAGCTTAATTCAGGACATTTCAAAAACATGTGAAATAAATCCTCTGTTTCCAACTGGCACACTGGACATAAGTCATTATCAATTTTGCCATAGTATTTTAGTCTCTCTTTTGTAAATATTCGATTGTGCATTATTCTGTAATCCAAATTTATACAATCTGGGGTCTTGAAAGGTAGATGTATCAATTTCCAGTATTTATGCTTTTCCAAACTAAATATCTTACTCCAAAAGGAAACAGAAGCTGGTTCTTTAAAAATCAACGTACATAAAAGCTTGTAAAATAGTTGTGTTGTACATAAACAGAGGTCATATAATTTTGTATCAACTCTGAGAAACATATTATTTTTCCCATTGGTTACAGTGGGTTTTGACTCTGTTGCAACAATATTTCTCCAGCCTAATGGTATACTTTCTATTATGCAATTATAGTCTTTTTTTTATCTTATCTGTTTTGATCTCAGAATTTGATTTGTATATCATTTCTTGAATAGCTCTATAAGGTAGTATTCCAGGTACAAATTCATATGTAATATCCTGAACACGAACAATTCCTGCTTCTATAAATTCTGCGAAAAACAACGTTTTACCAGCACATGTAATATTAGGATTTAAAAAGAGAGGTTATTCAAAAACATTCCTCACATCAATATTTGTATCGATATTATTTCTAAGTTTTTCCCATGCATGAAACATTTCTCTGTAAAATATAGGTAGGGTATTCAATTGTTGCTTATTTAAAGACATGAGAAACAACTCTTTGGTCAACCTCATGTTCAGGACAGTAGATAAAAAGTGACCAAAGGTATTTTTCCACATAGCATGGCAATTCACATCAAAGTATCTTTTTAAAAATTTTAGTCTGAATGCATACATTTTCATCTTTATATCAGTTAACTGTAGTCCGCCATTTCGCTTATCACCAATTATTGTATAATAGTGAACCAAATGGGACTTTCCTGACGAGATAAATCTGAGAAATAATTGCTTCAATTCATCAGCAATCATATCAGGAAGAGGCTGAACTGACACTATGTACAATACTCTAGAAACTAATAAGTTATTAACAACTGTTACTTTTCCTTGTATTGTCAAATATCTCTGTGACCACAGTTGCAATAAGTTTTTAATTTTAGACAATCTATCATTCCAGTTCAGTTGCTCACATAACTTTGCACATTTTCCAACATAAGCTCCCAAAATTAAGATGACTTGATCACACATTTGAATTTGTAATTGTTTGCAATAATCATCAGTAAGTTTACCAGATCCAATACACAGAAGTTCTGTCTTTTCCTTGTTCACCTTTGCACCAGATCCTTTACAATACAAGTCAAGTACATTAAAAGATTGATTAATGGATTGTGTGTCCGCTAATGTCAAGGTTGTATCATCTGCATGTTGAAAAACTTTACTTGTATTACTAGACAGTGGGAGTGGAATACCTTTGATAGTGGGATTTGCTTTGATAGCGAGTCCTAAGGGTTCTGCTGCTAATACATATAACATTGCTGATATAGGACAACCTTGTCTGACTGAATTTTTAATTAAAAAGGGTTTCGTTAGATGACCATTGCATTTAACACTACTTTTAATTTCATTATAAAATATCTTTATCCACTGAATAAAATTGTCACCAAAACCGAACTTTCGTAAAACAGAAATCAAATATGAGTGGCAAACTCTGTCAAACGCTTTTTCTTGATCAATTTTTAAGATATATCCCTCAAGATTGTCTCTCTCAACCATATCTATAATATCTCTTACAGTGACTATAGTATCAGCAATATCTCTCCCAACTATACAACATGTCTGAGTTTGAGAAATAATTTTGGGTAATACCATTTTTAAACGTGTAGACAAAATCCTTGCCAAAATTTTATAATCTACATTAAGTAAACTGATAGGACGCCAATTTTGCAATCTTCTATTATCCCCCTTATTTTTATAAATAAGTGATATAACCCCAAATCTCATTGATTTCGACATAATAGTGTCATTCTTAACACTCTGAAAGATGTGCAACAGAATATCATATATACAATCATAAAATTTACAATACCACTCTACTGTCAATCCGTCCGGGCCGGGGCTTTTATTTTTAGCCATCCCTTTTATAGCTGTATGTATTTCATCAACTGTTATTATGGCATCACACATATCTTTATCCTCATCAGATACAGAACAATTTACAAAATTTAAAAGTGAATCAGTACAATTATCATTAACAGTTACCGAAGAATATAAATGACTATAAAACTGATGTATTTCATCTAAGATTCCGCTTGTATTTGAAATAATTACACCATCATCATCAATCAATTCATTGATTACATTTTTGTTGTGTCGATATTTCTCAAGATTTAGAAAGTATTTAGTATTTCTATCGCTTTCAATTGCCCATTTCGCCTTAGATCTCAATATAGCACCCCGACAAAAATCGGTTTCATAGTCACTTAGTTGATGTTTTAGTTCTTCATATTTGTTAATGTCATATGATTCTTTATTTGCGACTTTTTCTGAAAATGATTTTAATTTATTTTGCAATGTAAAGTATTCTTGTAATCTTTCCTTTTTTCTTCTTGTACAGTATACTTGGGAAAATTTTTTAATTTTGTATTTTACATTATCCCACCAAATGAGTGGTTCACTAAAATACATTTCGTCAGTTTTTCCCTCGGTAAGAATTGATTTCACTCTTTGTACATATTTTTCCTCAAAAAGAACATTGTTATTTAGTATCCATAATCCGGGTCCTGTTTCCACTTTGCAGGTATTTAGTTTAAGGTATACAAAAGAATGATCACTAAAGGATGTATCTGCATAATAAATATTTTGCACATTGGAATGCAATTTTGAGGAAATCAAAAAATAATCTATTCTACTCTGCTTCATTTCGCCTAGTACAACTTGTTTTCTGGAGAAACTACGAGTACTAGGATTTCGTGATCTCCATAAATCGGTAATATTCCTATCATGAATAATTTTATAAAGTTCACGCACTGCTACATCATCAATATGTAAGGCTTTGTTATGTCGATCAATACCTGCTAAAGTTGTATTAAAATCACCAGCCAGGATAGTGCTATCACTAGTACTGTTATGTAAATATGTATTTAGCTTCATGAAAAAGTTAAACCTTTCCTTCACAACATTTGGAGCATAAATATTGATTAAATCAATCACTTTATCATCAATAGCTATTTTAAGATGTAAAATCCTACCCTTTTCAATCATTTCTTGTGTCACCTGATTTCTCAATTCTCTCACTACTAAAACAGCAACACCTGCCCTCCTATTGTCTGCATTACTATAAAATATGTCACCATTCCAAATCTCATTTTCTCTAATACTTTCAGCAAACTCATCATCCCAAAAGGTTTCTTGCAATAATAAAATATGGCCTCTTTTCTCTTTAAATATTTCTAAAACAGACTTTAGTTTATTCAAATTACGCAAGCCATTTACATTTAGAGATACAATATTTAAAGCCATGATTATGATGAGTGTATTGAAAGTATTAAAAAATGTTGAGTGTTTGATCATTTCTTGATAGGTGTTCGTCGCATGCTATTCATTTTCAGGTTAGGTACTGGATTAAACCTTCTCCTTCTCCTTTGTACTACTTTGAAATTTTCGATATTAGTACCGTTTTCTTGACATGTACGTGATTCGTTTGATCTTTCAACAACGTCTGCAACCATCTTCCTGTCATCATCTGAATCTGTCCCCGATCCATCTCCAATTGTATGATTGTTGTTTACTTCCTCCTCAGATTCTATTTCTACATTGGTCATATCAACTCCACTTCTTTCTTTTTCTTCCCCACTTTCTCCACTCTCGTTATCTTGTTTTGCATTCTCAATTTCTTCTTTATCATCTTCGTCACTCGGTATCTCCAATATGTCTTCCCTCGTATCATCATCAACTTGCGAATGAATCCCTGCAATGGCCTCTCTGTAACACATACATGTTTGCGCCTCTTTGTGGCATTTGTCGCATATCCTGCATGTACACATTAGAGGAAAACTTCCACAACTGTCACATCTTTGCCTTGTGCAATTTTTTTGCTACATGGCCTTGCTCCCCACACTTGTAGCATACAAAATCAGGGCAGTCTTTTATAACATGTCCCGGATCTAGACATCTAGAACACACCTTAACTTGGTTATCGTGTAATACTCTAAAGTATTGCTGACCATTGACAGTCTGAAATTTCAGACTGTAAGGCAAGGATTTTACCTGCTGTGGAAATTTACATTTGACATAACGAGTCCCATCAGCCACACTAGTCCCAGGATAATATCTGCGTTGAATGGGAGAAAGAAGTTCTACTCCGTATTCACCGAGCTTCATACTTATATCATCATCGGTGATGTATGCTGGTAAATGAAGAATTGACACAATAATAGTGTCTGAATATAAGAGAGTACAATCAAAGTGTTCACTTCCAATATCAATTCCACACAAGATATTATATGCTACTTCCTTGCTCGGTAGTGTGACCTCATACAAATTTGCACCTTTGGGCACAACAGCATAGACCGACATATCTCCGGTTAATTCTTCTACTCTTCTAACAATATCACTTGCCTTTATTTTCTTCACATCCTTTACATCAATCACCACGGTACATTCTTTCCCAAAACGACGAGAAGCTCCTGTCTGTCTATCGATGTTACTCGACATGCCATTCTTATTGTTAGCTATTCCACTGGTGTCATTAGAGTGTGAGTCAGCTCCTTGTGCTGCACGTGCAGCACGACCAGGCTTTGTATTCATTGTCACAGAAAATAGTATTTTGTGTGGTGGAAAAAGCTATCCACACACTCAAAATATATCTCACTTATATATGAATGCGATCACACAAATCTTATAAACGTACCTGTAACAAATTAAAACAGCAAAAATGTCTATTAAAGGAAAAAACTTGAAAATTCAGGGAGCGATCATCAAACGTGTTTTCCTTCTGATGTCATAACCGGAAGTCGCCCGTTAGGCAGATGTGATAACCACTACATCACAGAAACAACTGAACCTGTATTGATCAACGAGCCTATACCTAGCTTCTTCTCCACTCTGAATGCTGATTAACTTCAGTCTTGACAGAATTCCAATCTAGCTGAGAAAGATTAATTTCTTCATAACTTACAAATTTCAGACAATACCTTGCGCATATCTTTTGTTCGGAAAAATGTGGTCAACGGCAAGTGCATTGTCAAATCTCACTGGCAACTTGGAGGCATATTTTACTTTCGCAGAAGTTGCCGAGGTGGACCGAATGTGTGAAAGGAATGCTATTTTTAGGAGAAGGAGCAGACTAATATACAGGAAAGGACGAAAGGGTATGGCGCAGTCTCTCGTTGATCTAAAATAAAATCTTTAGTACATATATACTGTATAGACTATGAAGAGAGACCTACCGTTCTAACGGTTAGAATTAACCCAAAGTGCAAACACGATTTACCGTAACAGAATCCTTAAAATCATAAAAATGTAGAGTCTGTATTGGATAGATTCCTTTAGTGTTGTATTTATTTAATTAGAGACATATATCTTGCATTTTGGACACGGTATATATGTTATTTTGTGCAGCTAGCTTATTCTTGTGCTACCCCCCCCCCCCCCGCCAATAAAAATGAATTGAACATTGCACTCGCCACTGAAGACTACATTTTACAAATTCCAAAGGTTGGCGCAGGCTGAGCAAAGTGTGGTATGATGCTTGTAACCTCTTACATCTGTCTGAAATATTTGCAGGTTTTCTGAATAGGTGAGATCGGATCTTAGGCCTCACTTCATACCAATAGATTTGGGGACAGAGAGACCTAAAACTTACAGTTACACTTCAGTCCTCGCTGAGGTCAACCAGATTCAGTGTTTGTATGATCTGTTTACTACTGGCTTATTTGGTGAAGTACTTATTTTAATAATTATGAATTGGTAGACTATGCAATTTATTTGATGAAAATTTAAAGAGTTACCTCTGCTTGCCGTTTCATGGGCACGGTAACTTGCAAATTGATTGTAAAATTTACTGTTCTTTGGTCATGTAGACGCTGCTTGATTACCTCATCTACTTAGCTCGTTTACATTAGGAACACGAATAAAACGAGCCGATCCCGTGCAGGATTTCTTGAAATAAGGTGAATTAATATGTGGCAAAGAAGCGATAGATCAGTTATGGTAGAAGCGGCATAGTGCTGAATGCTTCTTTATAAAATAGAAGAAAATTGATTCTGGTCTGAGACGAGACTTATTTAACACGGATCAACCCAGTTAGCGAGTGTTATTGTCTATGTAATAAAGTATGTACAAAGATGAGATGCACAACTCAAATGCAAAAGAAGAAAGAATGAAGTGTAATTAATAAGGGAATAAAATGAATATAATATATATGTTAACAACTTTCCGACATTTGACAGAAAGAATAATAGATAAACATCTTAAAATAACCGTGTACATTTGGAAACGACCTTAAGGTAGATAGAAAGAGAATGGAAACATTCTTACGTTCATGAAATCTTGTGTAGAATTATGTCTACTAATGATATTTGTGCATTTTTCATTTAATACACTGCAATGTCGTCTTTGGCGACTTGAAACGCGAGCTAGTTCTTCTACCAGAGTTCTGACCCGGTTTGTCTACCCTGTAGAGAAATTTCATTCCAGGCATGGAGATGCATTTTAGTTTATAAGACAATGTACCTATGAATCTGATAGAGGAAATGGCTAAAAGTGAATTATTGACTTTCCCGTCTACTTTTCACTGAGATAGTAAACGAGAAACGCCTGGAAAAATGTATACCCCGACACAAACAAAATGTTTTTTTTTTCTTAACGTTTCCGATGAGGCTCGAACCAATGACCTTCTGCGTGTTAGGCAGATGTGATAACCGCTACACCACAGAAACAACTGCATTCCCTAAGGTCAAACAGCCTATACCTAGCTTGAAATCCATTTCGAATATAAATCAAAGTCAATCTTGGCACGATTTCAATCCATCTGGGAATGATTAAACTATTCTTAACTTACCTATTTCGGATAATATCTTGTGCCGTCCGCGCGTATATTTGTTTTGGACAAATGTAGTCAACGGCAAGTGCATTGTCAAATCCATCCCACAGCTTAGAAGTTAATACCTCAGACATATTTTTCTCTCGCAGAAATAGCCTAGGTGGACCGAAAGTGTCAAGATAATTCTTTTCAAGGAGTAAGAGCAGGCTAATGTACAGGAAGAGATGCAGTGGTGTGGCGCAGACTCTCGCTCAGGTGTGTGTGTTTGTGATTTGAATTTTTAACCTAACTTTAACAATTGTTCAGTCATATCGCTACGATGTCTGCAGTGTGGCAGTTTATGGTGATAGAATCGGGGTATCATGCCGCAGACACGTAGCATGATGTCCCACCCAGTCACATTATCCTGACACCAGGCCGACCAGTCCTAACAATATCCTATTAATGCTGAGCGCCAAGCGAGTCAGCTGTTAGTACCATGTTTTTTTACAAGTCTTTGTTATGACTCGGCTGGGCCTCGAACCCAAGACATCCCGCAATCGTTGCCCACGCTCTAATCACTAGGTCACCCTGAGCGGCCTCTCTCGCTCAGGTAAATGTAAAAAATCTGGTATATGTGTACTGTATACACCATGCCAGATACCTACCGTTATAACGACTAGAATTAAAATAAAGTGAAGTCAAGTCATAATGTAACAGAATTATCGAAATCATAAAAATATCCAGCAAGCAGGCTAGAGTTAAACTCTTACGCAATGCTATCATGACCAGTGAGAGGACACGGCATCTTGAATCAGCTTAGGCGTTAGATCGAGCGACTTCCCACCCAGGTGTTAAAGCTTTGTCCAAGATCAGAGGAACCTCGAGGGACCGGGACGTGTTCTAAATCCGTCCCCACGTGGACAGACAGCGAGAAGGACATTGTGAAAGAGAGACCCAATTCGAATTGCGACGGAGGGGGTGATAACATTTTCGAATCGTATTATAACTTCTAACTAGCAAGCGAAAATATATTTCATTCCAACATCATTAACATATCCATTCATTGATTCATTCGGGTTGGATACGTCGACCAGTGAACAACGGTGAGCAGTAGACTCTAGCGACCACGTTCGGCCATGAAGTGCCATTTGGAATGGAGACTACTGAGCCACCAGCCCTGAAATAACTATGTTGTAGGCGTAGTTTTCGAGCACTGCTGCTGTATTGCTTCAGTTGGGGAAGCCGCCTGCCTGAAAGAATGAGAGTAGTTCACTTTGGCGACAACGAGGGAGTAAACATAAGAGCCCTGGCTGGTATCTTGACGGAGTGGTATGTGGATGCATGGGAAACATGCTGCATGTGCGGACACAGTGAGCCACATAATTGGGCAAGAAGAAAGACAGAAGTCCGGTAATACCTGCATATCATCGAATCTCCTTCTGTTGTATAATAGAGGAGAGTACTGCTGAAGTTAAAACGGGAAATTTACTCTGCAGTATGCAAGCCAAATACCAGCTGGGATGTTAGCAGTCCAATGGTAAGGTGGACCCTCAAACAAGTTTGTTAGGGACTTGAAGAGTGGAGCCGGATGACTTATGGTTGACTGACAATGGCAGCGCTGTAACCAGGTGCTGACTTACTTCTGATGACCACCGGTTTTTATCTCGATGTGGAAAAGGTTGAGCTACCTGCCAAAATTGCCAAAGTGAATTACATGGTTTCCATTTTGGTTGGGAAACCACTTTTTATAATATCTCTATTTTAAACCCTAATTTGATCATTTCGATACCACCAACAAAACATGTTCACTATTATTTTGAAATTTAAGCGTGATACTAAATATTATTAGTCATTTTGACTTAGTTGACTGGTATTTCTTTAGCGTTTCTTGACGTACAGTTTGTACACAAAATTCCAGCTTGAAATAGAATGATGTAGGAAAATTAATAATTATTATTGATTTGACTAATTGCACAGGTGGCTAACACAATATTGGAATTGTTATTGTCCATTTAAATAACTGGAGTAAATTTAGTTAAGTACGGGCTGGCGTTTCAGGGGTATGTGCGTTTGCGCCTGCTGCCGGGTACCATTCCTCTCTTGTTTCTCCTGGACCTCCTCTTCCATGACGGACTTGTGGAACCATTTCGACCCGTCAAATGCAGGTGTCCCGATGTGACGTTATAGTGGCAACGAATCTCAATTGGCGTCACATACTGCTTTTGTAGGCACATGGACTAGTCGATAGCAGCCTGACATCCATTTATTTAACATGAGTGTGTGTTGGGTCTATTCTCACTCATGAAATCCCGTTGTTCCGGTCGTTAAGGACTTACTTACTGTCCTACGACCCGAGGCTAAAATTAACAGTGCTCTGTTAGCACATAAACGCCTGGGGGATGTAGCTCTCATTCCTTCCCCCAGGAACAATTATCATCCTTCGTGCAGGAATAAACAAGAGGCACATGAACAATTGTGCGATGGCCTCTCTAATCCAAATAATCAATCAAAAAGCGAAAATTTAGTTCTCCTGGGAAGATTGATGAGCAGATAAGGTTTACTTCGAGAAAGTCACACGTAATTTAGCGGTAAAACGTAGAGAGGAGATTCTAAGGAAAGACAATGATTCGTAAAGGAATCCTTTTGAGTGACCGAACTTCTGGTTCAGTGAGTCCCGAATCTCTAAGAAGGGTGACGGAAGTGAGACTAGCAGAACAGTCAGAGTCGACATCCATTACCTAATTTAGGCTAGATTGTATTTGGGCCAGATGAATACATTGCGAGATTCTGGGTAAGCTACAACTTCCGAATGGGTCAGATCCTGGTTATATTTGCAAAAACATCGATGCCTGCAATCATTAGAGAACTGGATGGAAAGATATATTGAATAAAATTCTTTAATATTCTTCCAAAACTAAAGTTCTTCAAAAGTCTCGGGGAATGATAAGTGAAATGGTGGCTAATGAATACCGATTCAAGAGCCAAGAGAATTCCTGTAAGTATATAGAAACAATCGATATGTGTACTGATATGTTGCGAGTGGTGTACGTACGGTAAATAACGCCTGGGGGGAGGAAGATGATCTAAATGTAAAGATATTTTCGCGACCCAAGACCTTTGGCGCTGTGGCGACCTCCCTCCCCCCCCCCCCGCCCATTCCGTTACTTCACTACTGTATGTTACGGAGATATCTATATGAAATATTTGCAGGTTTTCTGAACAGGAGATGTCGAATCTTATGTCACACTACATACCAATACAGATTTGGGAGAAGAGAGGCATCGGACTACAGTTATTTTATTAAAAAAATTCTTACATTGTTTCAAAGCTTGTGGTTTTCACTCTTTCTTGTGTTACTGTTTATTCGAGCTTAAACACGTAAGAATAGATTATGTGTAAACGACTTTCCTAAATCTCGTAGAAAGATACATAGATAGACAGATTAAAATAACATTATACCTATAAAAATGATCTTAAAATATCATAAAATCTTTCTTAGGATCCTGAAATTTTGTGTAGAATTTTGTCTACTAATGTTATGTGTGTATTTGCCATTTGATACATAGCAGTGTTGTTATTCTGGATTTGAAACTTGATCTAGTTTATCGTCCATAATCCTGACCCGTTTTATCTATTCTGTGGAGAAATTTCGTGTCGATGCCTTGAGAACTTTATAAGGTTATGTAATAAAATTCCCTAATAAACCGGAAGAGGAAATGGCTAATAGTGAATCGTGGCCAACCCAGCGTATTTTTCATGCGATAAAAGCAGTGATTAAACGTCCAAAAGAATCAAACAAAATATAATGTTTCTGCTGAGGCTCGAACTCAGGACCTTCTGCGTGTTAGGCAGATGTGATAACCACTACACCACAGAAACAACTGAACCTGTATTGATCAACGAGCCTATACCTAGCTTCTTCTCCACTCTGAATGCTGATTAACTTCAGTCTTGACAGAATTCCAATCTAGCTGAGAAAGATTAATTTCTTCATAACTTACAAATTTCAGACAATACCTTGCGCATATCTTTTGTTCGGAAAAATGTGGTCAACGGCAAGTGCATTGTCAAATCTCACTGGCAACTTGGAGGCATATTTTACTTTCGCAGAAGTTGCCGAGGTGGACCGAATGTGTGAAAGGAATGCTATTTTTAGGAGAAGGAGCAGACTAATATACAGGAAAGGACGAAAGGGTATGGCGCAGTCTCTCGTTGATCTAAAATAAAATCTTTAGTACATATATACTGTATAGACTATGAAGAGAGACCTACCGTTCTAACGGTTAGAATTAACCCAAAGTGCAAACACGATTTACCGTAACAGAATCCTTAAAATCATAAAAATGTAGAGTCTGTATTGGATAGATTCCTTTAGTGTTGTATTTATTTAATTAGAGACATATATCTTGCATTTTGGACACGGTATATATGTTATTTTGTGCAGCTAGCTTATTAGTGTCCTACCCCCCCCCCCCCGCCAATAAAAATGAATTGAACATTGCACTCGCCACTGAAGACTACATTTTACAAATTCCAAAGGTTGGCGCAGGCTGAGCAAAGTGTGGTATGATGCTTGTAACCTCTTACATCTGTCTGAAATATTTGCAGGTTTTCTGAATAGGTGAGATCGGATCTTAGGCCTCACTTCATACCAATACAGATTTGGGGACAGATAGACCTAAAACTACAGTTACACTTCAGTCCTCGCTGAGGTCAACCGGATTCAGTGTTTGTATGATCTGTTTACTACTGGCTTATTTGGTGAAGTACTTATTTTAATAATTATGAATTGGTAGACTATGCAATTTATTTGATGAAAATTTAAAGAGTTACCTCTGCTTGCCGTTTCATGGGCACTGTAACTTGCAAATTGATTGTAAAATTTACTGTTCTTTGGTCATGTAGACGCTGCTTGATTACCTCATCTACTTAGCTCGTTTACATTAGGAACACGAATAAAACGAGCCGATCCCGTGCAGGATTTCTTGAAATAAGGTGAATTAATATGTGGCAAAGAAGCGATAGATCAGTTATGGTAGAAGCGGCATAGTGCTGAATGCTTCTTTATAAAATAGAAGAAAATTGATTCTGGTCTGAGACGAGACTTATTTAACACGGATCAACCCAGTTAGCGAGTGTTATTGTCTATGTAATAAAGTATGTACAAAGATGAGATGCACAACTCAAATGCAAAAGAAGAAAGAATGAAGTGTAATTAATAAGGGAATAAAATGAATATAATATATATGTTAACAACTTTCCGACATTTGACAGAAAGAATAATAGATAAACATCTTAAAATAACCGTGTACATTTGGAAACGACCTTAAGGTAGATAGAAAGAGAATGGAAACATTCTTACGTTCATGAAATCTTGTGTAGAATTATGTCTACTAATGATATTTGTGCATTTTTCATTTAATACATTGCAATGTCGTCTTTCGCGACTTGAAACGCGAGCTAGTTCTTCTACCAGAGTTCTGACCCGGTTTGTCTACCCTGTAGAGAAATTTCATTCCAGGCATGGAGATGCATTTTAGTTTATAAGACAATGTACCTATGAATCTGATAGAGGAAATGGCTAAAAGTGAATTATTGACTTTCCCGTCTACTTTTCACTGAGATGGTAAACGAGAAACGCCTGGAAAAATGTATACCCCGACACAAACAAAATGTTTTTTTTTCCTTAACGTTTCCGATGAGGCTCGAACCAATGACCTTCTGCGTGTTAAGCAGATGTGATTTTTTTTTCTTTCTTTATTTAAAAAACGTTTTGTACAGTATATAAGTTAAAAGTATAGAGTTAGTATTTACATAGGAGTTTGTAATTCTATATTACAAAATAATGGTTCTACAATAGTATTTTGTAATGCTATATTACAAAACAATGATTCTACAAAAGTATTTTGTTAAGCTATATTACAGAACAATGATTCTAAAATTATATTTTGTAATGCTATAGTACAAAACAATGATTCTACAATGTAATAAACAGTTTATCCTCTTCCATTCTCATTAAAGGATTATCTTTAACAAAATATTTCGTTATCAAAGTCTGATTTTTGTCTTTGTAATGTTGATACGCATATAATATATATTTTCTAGTCAAATATTGGAACAATCTTTCGATGTCTATTTGTTTGCTTAAGAACGACATAATGTTTCTTCTTTTGTAAATGCACAATCGAGCAATGCTCAGAATGTAGTTCAAAAAATAACTATTTACTGATTTTGTTTCTTTGTTATATCCTATCATGAGCATTTGTTCAAAAGAAGTGCTATTGAGAACACCAACTCTACATTCTTTAAAAAGAATCTCAACTATATATACAATATAATTCTTAAAAGAGCTTAATTCAGGACATTTCAAAAACATGTGAAATAAATCCTCTGTTTCCAACTGGCACACTGGACATAAGTCATTATCAATTTTGCCATAGTATTTTAGTCTCTCTTTTGTAAATATTCGATTGTGCATTATTCTGTAATCCAAATTTATACAATCTGGGGTCTTGAAAGGTAGATGTATCAATTTCCAGTATTTATGCTTTTCCAAACTAAATATCTTACTCCAAAAGGAAACAGAAGCTGGTTCTTTAAAAATCAACGTACATAAAAGCTTGTAAAATAGTTGTGTTGTACATAAACAGAGGTCATATAATTTTGTATCAACTCTGAGAAACATATTATTTTTCCCATTGGTTACAGTGGGTTTTGACTCTGTTGCAACAATATTTCTCCAGCCTAATGGTATACTTTCTATTATGCAATTATAGTCTTTTTTTTATCTTATCTGTTTTGATCTCAGAATTTGATTTGTATATCATTTCTTGAATAGCTCTATAAGGTAGTATTCCAGGTACAAATTCATATGTAATATCCTGAACACGAACAATTCCTGCTTCTATAAATTCTGCGAAAAACAACGTTTTACCAGCACATGTAATATTAGGATTTAAAAAGAGAGGTTATTCAAAAACATTCCTCACATCAATATTTGTATCGATATTATTTCTAAGTTTTTCCCATGCATGAAACATTTCTCTGTAAAATATAGGTAGGGTATTCAATTGTTGCTTATTTAAAGACATGAGAAACAACTCTTTGGTCAACCTCATGTTCAGGACAGTAGATAAAAAGTGACCAAAGGTATTTTTCCACATAGCATGGCAATTCACATCAAAGTATCTTTTTAAAAATTTTAGTCTGAATGCATACATTTTCATCTTTATATCAGTTAACTGTAGTCCGCCATTTCGCTTATCACCAATTATTGTATAATAGTGAACCAAATGGGACTTTCCTGACGAGATAAATCTGAGAAATAATTGCTTCAATTCATCAGCAATCATATCAGGAAGAGGCTGAACTGACACTATGTACAATACTCTAGAAACTAATAAGTTATTAACAACTGTTACTTTTCCTTGTATTGTCAAATATCTCTGTGACCACAGTTGCAATAAGTTTTTAATTTTAGACAATCTATCATTCCAGTTCAGTTGCTCACATAACTTTGCACATTTTCCAACATAAGCTCCCAAAATTAAGATGACTTGATCACACATTTGAATTTGTAATTGTTTGCAATAATCATCAGTAAGTTTACCAGATCCAATACACAGAAGTTCTGTCTTTTCCTTGTTCACCTTTGCACCAGATCCTTTACAATACAAGTCAAGTACATTAAAAGATTGATTAATGGATTGTGTGTCCGCTAATGTCAAGGTTGTATCATCTGCATGTTGAAAAACTTTACTTGTATTACTAGACAGTGGGAGTGGAATACCTTTGATAGTGGGATTTGCTTTGATAGCGAGTCCTAAGGGTTCTGCTGCTAATACATATAACATTGCTGATATAGGACAACCTTGTCTGACTGAATTTTTAATTAAAAAGGGTTTCGTTAGATGACCATTGCATTTAACACTACTTTTAATTTCATTATAAAATATCTTTATCCACTGAATAAAATTGTCACCAAAACCGAACTTTCGTAAAACAGAAATCAAATATGAGTGGCAAACTCTGTCAAACGCTTTTTCTTGATCAATTTTTAAGATATATCCCTCAAGATTGTCTCTCTCAACCATATCTATAATATCTCTTACAGTGACTATAGTATCAGCAATATCTCTCCCAACTATACAACATGTCTGAGTTTGAGAAATAATTTTGGGTAATACCATTTTTAAACGTGTAGACAAAATCCTTGCCAAAATTTTATAATCTACATTAAGTAAACTGATAGGACGCCAATTTTGCAATCTTCTATTATCCCCCTTATTTTTATAAATAAGTGATATAACCCCAAATCTCATTGATTTCGACATAATAGTGTCATTCTTAACACTCTGAAAGATGTGCAACAGAATATCATATATACAATCATAAAATTTACAATACCACTCTACTGTCAATCCGTCCGGGCCGGGGCTTTTATTTTTAGCCATCCCTTTTATAGCTGTATGTATTTCATCAACTGTTATTATGGCATCACACATATCTTTATCCTCATCAGATACAGAACAATTTACAAAATTTAAAAGTGAATCAGTACAATTATCATTAACAGTTACCGAAGAATATAAATGACTATAAAACTGATGTATTTCATCTAAGATTCCGCTTGTATTTGAAATAATTACACCATCATCATCAATCAATTCATTGATTACATTTTTGTTGTGTCGATATTTCTCAAGATTTAGAAAGTATTTAGTATTTCTATCGCTTTCAATTGCCCATTTCGCCTTAGATCTCAATATAGCACCCCGACAAAAATCGGTTTCATAGTCACTTAGTTGATGTTTTAGTTCTTCATATTTGTTAATGTCATATGATTCTTTATTTGCGACTTTTTCTGAAAATGATTTTAATTTATTTTGCAATGTAAAGTATTCTTGTAATCTTTCCTTTTTTCTTCTTGTACAGTATACTTGGGAAAATTTTTTAATTTTGTATTTTACATTATCCCACCAAATGAGTGGTTCACTAAAATACATTTCGTCAGTTTTTCCCTCGGTAAGAATTGATTTCACTCTTTGTACATATTTTTCCTCAAAAAGAACATTGTTATTTAGTATCCATAATCCGGGTCCTGTTTCCACTTTGCAGGTATTTAGTTTAAGGTATACAAAAGAATGATCACTAAAGGATGTATCTGCATAATAAATATTTTGCACATTGGAATGCAATTTTGAGGAAATCAAAAAATAATCTATTCTACTCTGCTTCATTTCGCCTAGTACAACTTGTTTTCTGGAGAAACTACGAGTACTAGGATTTCGTGATCTCCATAAATCGGTAATATTCCTATCATGAATAATTTTATAAAGTTCACGCACTGCTACATCATCAATATGTAAGGCTTTGTTATGTCGATCAATACCTGCTAAAGTTGTATTAAAATCACCAGCCAGGATAGTGCTATCACTAGTACTGTTATGTAAATATGTATTTAGCTTCATGAAAAAGTTAAACCTTTCCTTCACAACATTTGGAGCATAAATATTGATTAAATCAATCACTTTATCATCAATAGCTATTTTAAGATGTAAAATCCTACCCTTTTCAATCATTTCTTGTGTCACCTGATTTCTCAATTCTCTCACTACTAAAACAGCAACACCTGCCCTCCTATTGTCTGCATTACTATAAAATATGTCACCATTCCAAATCTCATTTTCTCTAATACTTTCAGCAAACTCATCATCCCAAAAGGTTTCTTGCAATAATAAAATATGGCCTCTTTTCTCTTTAAATATTTCTAAAACAGACTTTAGTTTATTCAAATTACGCAAGCCATTTACATTTAGAGATACAATATTTAAAGCCATGATTATGATGAGTGTATTGAAAGTATTAAAAAATGTTGAGTGTTTGATCATTTCTTGATAGGTGTTCGTCGCATGCTATTCATTTTCAGGTTAGGTACTGGATTAAACCTTCTCCTTCTCCTTTGTACTACTTTGAAATTTTCGATATTAGTACCGTTTTCTTGACATGTACGTGATTCGTTTGATCTTTCAACAACGTCTGCAACCATCTTCCTGTCATCATCTGAATCTGTCCCCGATCCATCTCCAATTGTATGATTGTTGTTTACTTCCTCCTCAGATTCTATTTCTACATTGGTCATATCAACTCCACTTCTTTCTTTTTCTTCCCCACTTTCTCCACTCTCGTTATCTTGTTTTGCATTCTCAATTTCTTCTTTATCATCTTCGTCACTCGGTATCTCCAATATGTCTTCCCTCGTATCATCATCAACTTGCGAATGAATCCCTGCAATGGCCTCTCTGTAACACATACATGTTTGCGCCTCTTTGTGGCATTTGTCGCATATCCTGCATGTACACATTAGAGGAAAACTTCCACAACTGTCACATCTTTGCCTTGTGCAATTTTTTTGCTACATGGCCTTGCTCCCCACACTTGTAGCATACAAAATCAGGGCAGTCTTTTATAACATGTCCCGGATCTAGACATCTAGAACACACCTTAACTTGGTTATCGTGTAATACTCTAAAGTATTGCTGACCATTGACAGTCTGAAATTTCAGACTGTAAGGCAAGGATTTTACCTGCTGTGGAAATTTACATTTGACATAACGAGTCCCATCAGCCACACTAGTCCCAGGATAATATCTGCGTTGAATGGGAGAAAGAAGTTCTACTCCGTATTCACCGAGCTTCATACTTATATCATCATCGGTGATGTATGCTGGTAAATGAAGAATTGACACAATAATAGTGTCTGAATATAAGAGAGTACAATCAAAGTGTTCACTTCCAATATCAATTCCACACAAGATATTATATGCTACTTCCTTGCTCGGTAGTGTGACCTCATACAAATTTGCACCTTTGGGCACAACAGCATAGACCGACATATCTCCGGTTAATTCTTCTACTCTTCTAACAATATCACTTGCCTTTATTTTCTTCACATCCTTTACATCAATCACCACGGTACATTCTTTCCCAAAACGACGAGAAGCTCCTGTCTGTCTATCGATGTTACTCGACATGCCATTCTTATTGTTAGCTATTCCACTGGTGTCATTAGAGTGTGAGTCAGCTCCTTGTGCTGCACGTGCAGCACGACCAGGCTTTGTATTCATTGTCACAGAAAATAGTATTTTGTGTGGTGGAAAAAGCTATCCACACACTCAAAATATATCTCACTTATATATGAATGCGATCACACAAATCTTATAAACGTACCTGTAACAAATTAAAACAGCAAAAATGTCTATTAAAGGAAAAAACTTGAAAATTCAGGGAGCGATCATCAAACGTGTTTTCCTTCTGATGTCATAACCGGAAGTCGCCCGTTAGGCAGATGTGATAACCACTACATCACAGAAACAACTGAACCTGTATTGATCAACGAGCCTATACCTAGCTTCTTCTCCACTCTGAATGCTGATTAACTTCAGTCTTGACAGAATTCCAATCTAGCTGAGAAAGATTAATTTCTTCATAACTTACAAATTTCAGACAATACCTTGCGCATATCTTTTGTTCGGAAAAATGTGGTCAACGGCAAGTGCATTGTCAAATCTCACTGGCAACTTGGAGGCATATTTTACTTTCGCAGAAGTTGCCGAGGTGGACCGAATGTGTGAAAGGAATGCTATTTTTAGGAGAAGGAGCAGACTAATATACAGGAAAGGACGAAAGGGTATGGCGCAGTCTCTCGTTGATCTAAAATAAAATCTTTAGTACATATATACTGTATAGACTATGAAGAGAGACCTACCGTTCTAACGGTTAGAATTAACCCAAAGTGCAAACACGATTTACCGTAACAGAATCCTTAAAATCATAAAAATGTAGAGTCTGTATTGGATAGATTCCTTTAGTGTTGTATTTATTTAATTAGAGACATATATCTTGCATTTTGGACACGGTATATATGTTATTTTGTGCAGCTAGCTTATTCTTGTGCTACCCCCCCCCCCCCCGCCAATAAAAATGAATTGAACATTGCACTCGCCACTGAAGACTACATTTTACAAATTCCAAAGGTTGGCGCAGGCTGAGCAAAGTGTGGTATGATGCTTGTAACCTCTTACATCTGTCTGAAATATTTGCAGGTTTTCTGAATAGGTGAGATCGGATCTTAGGCCTCACTTCATACCAATAGATTTGGGGACAGAGAGACCTAAAACTTACAGTTACACTTCAGTCCTCGCTGAGGTCAACCAGATTCAGTGTTTGTATGATCTGTTTACTACTGGCTTATTTGGTGAAGTACTTATTTTAATAATTATGAATTGGTAGACTATGCAATTTATTTGATGAAAATTTAAAGAGTTACCTCTGCTTGCCGTTTCATGGGCACGGTAACTTGCAAATTGATTGTAAAATTTACTGTTCTTTGGTCATGTAGACGCTGCTTGATTACCTCATCTACTTAGCTCGTTTACATTAGGAACACGAATAAAACGAGCCGATCCCGTGCAGGATTTCTTGAAATAAGGTGAATTAATATGTGGCAAAGAAGCGATAGATCAGTTATGGTAGAAGCGGCATAGTGCTGAATGCTTCTTTATAAAATAGAAGAAAATTGATTCTGGTCTGAGACGAGACTTATTTAACACGGATCAACCCAGTTAGCGAGTGTTATTGTCTATGTAATAAAGTATGTACAAAGATGAGATGCACAACTCAAATGCAAAAGAAGAAAGAATGAAGTGTAATTAATAAGGGAATAAAATGAATATAATATATATGTTAACAACTTTCCGACATTTGACAGAAAGAATAATAGATAAACATCTTAAAATAACCGTGTACATTTGGAAACGACCTTAAGGTAGATAGAAAGAGAATGGAAACATTCTTACGTTCATGAAATCTTGTGTAGAATTATGTCTACTAATGATATTTGTGCATTTTTCATTTAATACACTGCAATGTCGTCTTTGGCGACTTGAAACGCGAGCTAGTTCTTCTACCAGAGTTCTGACCCGGTTTGTCTACCCTGTAGAGAAATTTCATTCCAGGCATGGAGATGCATTTTAGTTTATAAGACAATGTACCTATGAATCTGATAGAGGAAATGGCTAAAAGTGAATTATTGACTTTCCCGTCTACTTTTCACTGAGATAGTAAACGAGAAACGCCTGGAAAAATGTATACCCCGACACAAACAAAATGTTTTTTTTTTCTTAACGTTTCCGATGAGGCTCGAACCAATGACCTTCTGCGTGTTAGGCAGATGTGATAACCGCTACACCACAGAAACAACTGCATTCCCTAAGGTCAAACAGCCTATACCTAGCTTGAAATCCATTTCGAATATAAATCAAAGTCAATCTTGGCACGATTTCAATCCATCTGGGAATGATTAAACTATTCTTAACTTACCTATTTCGGATAATATCTTGTGCCGTCCGCGCGTATATTTGTTTTGGACAAATGTAGTCAACGGCAAGTGCATTGTCAAATCCATCCCACAGCTTAGAAGTTAATACCTCAGACATATTTTTCTCTCGCAGAAATAGCCTAGGTGGACCGAAAGTGTCAAGATAATTCTTTTCAAGGAGTAAGAGCAGGCTAATGTACAGGAAGAGATGCAGTGGTGTGGCGCAGACTCTCGCTCAGGTGTGTGTGTTTGTGATTTGAATTTTTAACCTAACTTTAACAATTGTTCAGTCATATCGCTACGATGTCTGCAGTGTGGCAGTTTATGGTGATAGAATCGGGGTATCATGCCGCAGACACGTAGCATGATGTCCCACCCAGTCACATTATCCTGACACCAGGCCGACCAGTCCTAACAATATCCTATTAATGCTGAGCGCCAAGCGAGTCAGCTGTTAGTACCATGTTTTTTTACAAGTCTTTGTTATGACTCGGCTGGGCCTCGAACCCAAGACATCCCGCAATCGTTGCCCACGCTCTAATCACTAGGTCACCCTGAGCGGCCTCTCTCGCTCAGGTAAATGTAAAAAATCTGGTATATGTGTACTGTATACACCATGCCAGATACCTACCGTTATAACGACTAGAATTAAAATAAAGTGAAGTCAAGTCATAATGTAACAGAATTATCGAAATCATAAAAATATCCAGCAAGCAGGCTAGAGTTAAACTCTTACGCAATGCTATCATGACCAGTGAGAGGACACGGCATCTTGAATCAGCTTAGGCGTTAGATCGAGCGACTTCCCACCCAGGTGTTAAAGCTTTGTCCAAGATCAGAGGAACCTCGAGGGACCGGGACGTGTTCTAAATCCGTCCCCACGTGGACAGACAGCGAGAAGGACATTGTGAAAGAGAGACCCAATTCGAATTGCGACGGAGGGGGTGATAACATTTTCGAATCGTATTATAACTTCTAACTAGCAAGCGAAAATATATTTCATTCCAACATCATTAACATATCCATTCATTGATTCATTCGGGTTGGATACGTCGACCAGTGAACAACGGTGAGCAGTAGACTCTAGCGACCACGTTCGGCCATGAAGTGCCATTTGGAATGGAGACTACTGAGCCACCAGCCCTGAAATAACTATGTTGTAGGCGTAGTTTTCGAGCACTGCTGCTGTATTGCTTCAGTTGGGGAAGCCGCCTGCCTGAAAGAATGAGAGTAGTTCACTTTGGCGACAACGAGGGAGTAAACATAAGAGCCCTGGCTGGTATCTTGACGGAGTGGTATGTGGATGCATGGGAAACATGCTGCATGTGCGGACACAGTGAGCCACATAATTGGGCAAGAAGAAAGACAGAAGTCCGGTAATACCTGCATATCATCGAATCTCCTTCTGTTGTATAATAGAGGAGAGTACTGCTGAAGTTAAAACGGGAAATTTACTCTGCAGTATGCAAGCCAAATACCAGCTGGGATGTTAGCAGTCCAATGGTAAGGTGGACCCTCAAACAAGTTTGTTAGGGACTTGAAGAGTGGAGCCGGATGACTTATGGTTGACTGACAATGGCAGCGCTGTAACCAGGTGCTGACTTACTTCTGATGACCACCGGTTTTTATCTCGATGTGGAAAAGGTTGAGCTACCTGCCAAAATTGCCAAAGTGAATTACATGGTTTCCATTTTGGTTGGGAAACCACTTTTTATAATATCTCTATTTTAAACCCTAATTTGATCATTTCGATACCACCAACAAAACATGTTCACTATTATTTTGAAATTTAAGCGTGATACTAAATATTATTAGTCATTTTGACTTAGTTGACTGGTATTTCTTTAGCGTTTCTTGACGTACAGTTTGTACACAAAATTCCAGCTTGAAATAGAATGATGTAGGAAAAATTAATAATTATTATTGATTTGACTAATTGCACAGGTGGCTAACACAATATTGGAATTGTTATTGTCCATTTAAATAACTGGAGTAAATTTAGTTAAGTACGGGCTGGCGTTTCAGGGGTATGTGCGTTTGCGCCTGCTGCCGGGTACCATTCCTCTCTTGTTTCTCCTGGACCTCCTCTTCCATGACGGACTTGTGGAACCATTTCGACCCGTCAAATGCAGGTGTCCCGATGTGACGTTATAGTGGCAACGAATCTCAATTGGCGTCACATACTGCTTTTGTAGGCACATGGACTAGTCGATAGCAGCCTGACATCCATTTATTTAACATGAGTGTGTGTTGGGTCTATTCTCACTCATGAAATCCCGTTGTTCCGGTCGTTAAGGACTTACTTACTGTCCTACGACCCGAGGCTAAAATTAACAGTGCTCTGTTAGCACATAAACGCCTGGGGGATGTAGCTCTCATTCCTTCCCCCAGGAACAATTATCATCCTTCGTGCAGGAATAAACAAGAGGCACATGAACAATTGTGCGATGGCCTCTCTAATCCAAATAATCAATCAAAAAGCGAAAATTTAGTTCTCCTGGGAAGATTGATGAGCAGATAAGGTTTACTTCGAGAAAGTCACACGTAATTTTAGCGGTAAAACGTAGAGAGGAGATTCTAAGGAAAGACAATGATTCGTAAAGGAATCCTTTTGAGTGACCGAACTTCTGGTTCAGTGAGTCCCGAATCTCTAAGAAGGGTGACGGAAGTGAGACTAGCAGAACAGTCAGAGTCGACATCCATTACCTAATTTAGGCTAGATTGTATTTGGGCCAGATGAATACATTGCGAGATTCTGGGTAAGCTACAACTTCCGAATGGGTCAGATCCTGGTTATATTTGCAAAAACATCGATGCCTGCAATCATTAGAGAACTGGATGGAAAGATATATTGAATAAAATTCTTTAATATTCTTCCAAAACTAAAGTTCTTCAAAAGTCTCGGGGAATGATAAGTGAAATGGTGGCTAATGAATACCGATTCAAGAGCCAAGAGAATTCCTGTAAGTATATAGAAACAATCGATATGTGTACTGATATGTTGCGAGTGGTGTACGTACGGTAAATAACGCCTGGGGGGAGGAAGATGATCTAAATGTAAAGATATTTTCGCGACCCAAGACCTTTGGCGCTGTGGCGACCTCCCTCCCCCCCCCCCCGCCCATTCCGTTACTTCACTACTGTATGTTACGGAGATATCTATATGAAATATTTGCAGGTTTTCTGAACAGGAGATGTCGAATCTTATGTCACACTACATACCAATACAGATTTGGGAGAAGAGAGGCATCGGACTACAGTTATTTTATTAAAAAAATTCTTACATTGTTTCAAAGCTTGTGGTTTTCACTCTTTCTTGTGTTACTGTTTATTCGAGCTTAAACACGTAAGAATAGATTATGTGTAAACGACTTTCCTAAATCTCGTAGAAAGATACATAGATAGACAGATTAAAATAACATTATACCTATAAAAATGATCTTAAAATATCATAAAATCTTTCTTAGGATCCTGAAATTTTGTGTAGAATTTTGTCTACTAATGTTATGTGTGTATTTGCCATTTGATACATAGCAGTGTTGTTATTCTGGATTTGAAACTTGATCTAGTTTATACCATAATCCTGACCCGTTTTATCTATTCTGTGGAGAAATTTCGTGTCGATGCCTTGAGAACTTTATAAGGTTATGTAATAAAATTCCCTAATAAACCGGAAGAGGAAATGGCTAATAGTGAATCGTGGCCAACCCAGCGTATTTTTCATGCGATAAAAGCAGTGATTAAACGTCCAAAAGAATCAAACAAAATATAATGTTTCTGCTGAGGCTCGAACTCAGGACCTTCTGCGTGTTAGGCAGATGTGATAACCACTACACCACAGAAACAACTGAACCTGTATTGATCAACGAGCCTATACCTAGCTTCTTCTCCACTCTGAATGCTGATTAACTTCAGTCTTGACAGAATTCCAATCTAGCTGAGAAAGATTAATTTCTTCATAACTTACAAATTTCAGACAATACCTTGCGCATATCTTTTGTTCGGAAAAATGTGGTCAACGGCAAGTGCATTGTCAAATCTCACTGGCAACTTGGAGGCATATTTTACTTTCGCAGAAGTTGCCGAGGTGGACCGAATGTGTGAAAGGAATGCTATTTTTAGGAGAAGGAGCAGACTAATATACAGGAAAGGACGAAAGGGTATGGCGCAGTCTCTCGTTGATCTAAAATAAAATCTTTAGTACATATATACTGTATAGACTATGAAGAGAGACCTACCGTTCTAACGGTTAGAATTAACCCAAAGTGCAAACACGATTTACCGTAACAGAATCCTTAAAATCATAAAAATGTAGAGTCTGTATTGGATAGATTCCTTTAGTGTTGTATTTATTTAATTAGAGACATATATCTTGCATTTTGGACACGGTATATATGTTATTTTGTGCAGCTAGCTTATTAGTGTCCTACCCCCCCCCCCCCCGCCAATAAAAATGAATTGAACATTGCACTCGCCACTGAAGACTACATTTTACAAATTCCAAAGGTTGGCGCAGGCTGAGCAAAGTGTGGTATGATGCTTGTAACCTCTTACATCTGTCTGAAATATTTGCAGGTTTTCTGAATAGGTGAGATCGGATCTTAGGCCTCACTTCATACCAATACAGATTTGGGGACAGATAGACCTAAAACTACAGTTACACTTCAGTCCTCGCTGAGGTCAACCGGATTCAGTGTTTGTATGATCTGTTTACTACTGGCTTATTTGGTGAAGTACTTATTTTAATAATTATGAATTGGTAGACTATGCAATTTATTTGATGAAAATTTAAAGAGTTACCTCTGCTTGCCGTTTCATGGGCACTGTAACTTGCAAATTGATTGTAAAATTTACTGTTCTTTGGTCATGTAGACGCTGCTTGATTACCTCATCTACTTAGCTCGTTTACATTAGGAACACGAATAAAACGAGCCGATCCCGTGCAGGATTTCTTGAAATAAGGTGAATTAATATGTGGCAAAGAAGCGATAGATCAGTTATGGTAGAAGCGGCATAGTGCTGAATGCTTCTTTATAAAATAGAAGAAAATTGATTCTGGTCTGAGACGAGACTTATTTAACACGGATCAACCCAGTTAGCGAGTGTTATTGTCTATGTAATAAAGTATGTACAAAGATGAGATGCACAACTCAAATGCAAAAGAAGAAAGAATGAAGTGTAATTAATAAGGGAATAAAATGAATATAATATATATGTTAACAACTTTCCGACATTTGACAGAAAGAATAATAGATAAACATCTTAAAATAACCGTGTACATTTGGAAACGACCTTAAGGTAGATAGAAAGAGAATGGAAACATTCTTACGTTCATGAAATCTTGTGTAGAATTATGTCTACTAATGATATTTGTGCATTTTTCATTTAATACATTGCAATGTCGTCTTTCGCGACTTGAAACGCGAGCTAGTTCTTCTACCAGAGTTCTGACCCGGTTTGTCTACCCTGTAGAGAAATTTCATTCCAGGCATGGAGATGCATTTTAGTTTATAAGACAATGTACCTATGAATCTGATAGAGGAAATGGCTAAAAGTGAATTATTGACTTTCCCGTCTACTTTTCACTGAGATGGTAAACGAGAAACGCCTGGAAAAATGTATACCCCGACACAAACAAAATGTTTTTTTTTCCTTAACGTTTCCGATGAGGCTCGAACCAATGACCTTCTGCGTGTTAAGCAGATGTGATTTTTTTTTCTTTCTTTATTTAAAAAACGTTTTGTACAGTATATAAGTTAAAAGTATAGAGTTAGTATTTACATAGGAGTTTGTAATTCTATATTACAAAATAATGGTTCTACAATAGTATTTTGTAATGCTATATTACAAAACAATGATTCTACAAAAGTATTTTGTTAAGCTATATTACAGAACAATGATTCTAAAATTATATTTTGTAATGCTATAGTACAAAACAATGATTCTACAATGTAATAAACAGTTTATCCTCTTCCATTCTCATTAAAGGATTATCTTTAACAAAATATTTCGTTATCAAAGTCTGATTTTTGTCTTTGTAATGTTGATACGCATATAATATATATTTTCTAGTCAAATATTGGAACAATCTTTCGATGTCTATTTGTTTGCTTAATAACGACATAATGTTTCTTCTTTTGTAAATGCACAATCGAGCAATGCTCAGAATGTAGTTCAAAAAATAACTATTTACTGATTTTGTTTCTTTGTTATATCCTATCATGAGCATTTGTTCAAAAGAAGTGCTATTGAGAACACCAACTCTACATTCTTTAAAAAGAATCTCAACTATATATACAATATAATTCTTAAAAGAGCTTAATTCAGGACATTTCAAAAACATGTGAAATAAATCCTCTGTTTCCAACTGGCACACTGGACATAAGTCATTATCAATTTTGCCATAGTATTTTAGTCTCTCTTTTGTAAATATTCGATTGTGCATTATTCTGTAATCCAAATTTATACAATCTGGGGTCTTGAAAGGTAGATGTATCAATTTCCAGTATTTATGCTTTTCCAAACTAAATATCTTACTCCAAAAGGAAACAGAAGCTGGTTCTTTAAAAATCAACGTACATAAAAGCTTGTAAAATAGTTGTGTTGTACATAAACAGAGGTCATATAATTTTGTATCAACTCTGAGAAACATATTATTTTTCCCATTGGTTACAGTGGGTTTTGACTCTGTTGCAACAATATTTCTCCAGCCTAATGGTATACTTTCTATTATGCAATTATAGTCTTTTTTTTATCTTATCTGTTTTGATCTCAGAATTTGATTTGTATATCATTTCTTGAATAGCTCTATAAGGTAGTATTCCAGGTACAAATTCATATGTAATATCCTGAACAAGAACAATTCCTGCTTCTATAAATTCTGCGAAAAACAACGTTTTACCAGCACATGTAATATTAGGATTTAAAAAGAGAGGTTATTCAAAAACATTCCTCACATCAATATTTGTATCGATATTATTTCTAAGTTTTTCCCATGCATGAAACATTTCTCTGTAAAATATAGGTAGGGTATTCAATTGTTGCTTATTTAAAGACATGAGAAACAACTCTTTGGTCAACCTCATGTTCAGGACAGTAGATAAAAAGTGACCAAAGGTATTTTTCCACATAGCATGGCAATTCACATCAAAGTATCTTTTTAAAAATTTTAGTCTGAATGCATACATTTTCATCTTTATATCAGTTAACTGTAGTCCGCCATTTCGCTTATCACCAATTATTGTATAATAGTGAACCAAATGGGACTTTCCTGACGAGATAAATCTGAGAAATAATTGCTTCAATTCATCAGCAATCATATCAGGAAGAGGCTGAACTGACACTATGTACAATACTCTAGAAACTAATAAGTTATTAACAACTGTTACTTTTCCTTGTATTGTCAAATATCTCTGTGACCACAGTTGCAATAAGTTTTTAATTTTAGACAATCTATCATTCCAGTTCAGTTGCTCACATAACTTTGCACATTTTCCAACATAAGCTCCCAAAATTAAGATGACTTGATCACACATTTGAATTTGTAATTGTTTGCAATAATCATCAGTAAGTTTACCAGATCCAATACACAGAAGTTCTGTCTTTTCCTTGTTCACCTTTGCACCAGATCCTTTACAATACAAGTCAAGTACATTAAAAGATTGATTAATGGATTGTGTGTCCGCTAATGTCAAGGTTGTATCATCTGCATGTTGAAAAACTTTACTTGTATTACTAGACAGTGGGAGTGGAATACCTTTGATAGTGGGATTTGCTTTGATAGCGAGTCCCTAGGGTTCTGCTGCTAATACATATAACATTGCTGATATAGGACAACCTTGTCTGACTGAATTTTTAATTAAAAAGGGTTTCGTTAGATGACCATTGCATTTAACACTACTTTTAATTTCATTATAAAATATCTTTATCCACTGAATAAAATTGTCACCAAAACCGAACTTTCGTAAAACAGAAATCAAATATGAGTGGCAAACTCTGTCAAACGCTTTTTCTTGATCAATTTTTAAGATATATCCCTCAAGATTGTCTCTCTCAACCATATCTATAATATCTCTTACAGTGACTATAGTATCAGCAATATCTCTCCCAACTATACAACATGTCTGAGTTTGAGAAATAATTTTGGGTAATACCATTTTTAAACGTGTAGACAAAATCCTTGCCAAAATTTTATAATCTACATTAAGTAAACTGATAGGACGCCAATTTTGCAATCTTCTATTATCCCCCTTATTTTTATAAATAAGTGATATAACCCCAAATCTCATTGATTTCGACATAATAGTGTCATTCTTAACACTCTGAAAGATGTGCAACAGAATATCATATATACAATCATAAAATTTACAATACCACTCTACTGTCAATCCGTCCGGGCCGGGGCTTTTATTTTTAGCCATCCCTTTTATAGCTGTATGTATTTCATCAACTGTTATTATGGCATCACACATATCTTTATCCTCATCAGATACAGAACAATTTACAAAATTTAAAAGTGAATCAGTACAATTATCATTAACAGTTACCGAAGAATATAAATGACTATAAAACTGATGTATTTCATCTAAGATTCCGCTTGTATTTGAAATAATTACACCATCATCATCAATCAATTCATTGATTACATTTTTGTTGTGTCGATATTTCTCAAGATTTAGAAAGTATTTAGTATTTCTATCGCTTTCAATTGCCCATTTCGCCTTAGATCTCAATATAGCACCCCGACAAAAATCGGTTTCATAGTCACTTAGTTGATGTTTTAGTTCTTCATATTTGTTAATGTCATATGATTCTTTATTTGCGACTTTTTCTGAAAATGATTTTAATTTATTTTGCAATGTAAAGTATTCTTGTAATCTTTCCTTTTTTCTTCTTGTACAGTATACTTGGGAAAATTTTTTAATTTTGTATTTTACATTATCCCACCAAATGAGTGGTTCACTAAAATACATTTCGTCAGTTTTTCCCTCGGTAAGAATTGATTTCACTCTTTGTACATATTTTTCCTCAAAAAGAACATTGTTATTTAGTATCCATAATCCGGGTCCTGTTTCCACTTTGCAGGTATTTAGTTTAAGGTATACAAAAGAATGATCACTAAAGGATGTATCTGCATAATAAATATTTTGCACATTGGAATGCAATTTTGAGGAAATCAAAAAATAATCTATTCTACTCTGCTTCATTTCGCCTAGTACAACTTGTTTTCTGGAGAAACTACGAGTACTAGGATTTCGTGATCTCCATAAATCGGTAATATTCCTATCATGAATAATTTTATAAAGTTCACGCACTGCTACATCATCAATATGTAAGGCTTTGTTATGTCGATCAATACCTGCTAAAGTTGTATTAAAATCACCAGCCAGGATAGTGCTATCACTAGTACTGTTATGTAAATATGTATTTAGCTTCATGAAAAAGTTAAACCTTTCCTTCACAACATTTGGAGCATAAATATTGATTAAATCAATCACTTTATCATCAATAGCTATTTTAAGATGTAAAATCCTACCCTTTTCAATCATTTCTTGTGTCACCTGATTTCTCAATTCTCTCACTACTAAAACAGCAACACCTGCCCTCCTATTGTCTGCATTACTATAAAATATGTCACCATTCCAAATCTCATTTTCTCTAATACTTTCAGCAAACTCATCATCCCAAAAGGTTTCTTGCAATAATAAAATATGGCCTCTTTTCTCTTTAAATATTTCTAAAACAGACTTTAGTTTATTCAAATTACGCAAGCCATTTACATTTAGAGATACAATATTTAAAGCCATGATTATGATGAGTGTATTGAAAGTATTAAAAAATGTTGAGTGTTTGATCATTTCTTGATAGGTGTTCGTCGCATGCTATTCATTTTCAGGTTAGGTACTGGATTAAACCTTCTCCTTCTCCTTTGTACTACTTTGAAATTTTCGATATTAGTACCGTTTTCTTGACATGTACGTGATTCGTTTGATCTTTCAACAACGTCTGCAACCATCTTCCTGTCATCATCTGAATCTGTCCCCGATCCATCTCCAATTGTATGATTGTTGTTTACTTCCTCCTCAGATTCTATTTCTACATTGGTCATATCAACTCCACTTCTTTCTTTTTCTTCCCCACTTTCTCCACTCTCGTTATCTTGTTTTGCATTCTCAATTTCTTCTTTATCATCTTCGTCACTCGGTATCTCCAATATGTCTTCCCTCGTATCATCATCAACTTGCGAATGAATCCCTGCAATGGCCTCTCTGTAACACATACATGTTTGCGCCTCTTTGTGGCATTTGTCGCATATCCTGCATGTACACATTAGAGGAAAACTTCCACAACTGTCACATCTTTGCCTTGTGCAATTTTTTTGCTACATGGCCTTGCTCCCCACACTTGTAGCATACAAAATCAGGGCAGTCTTTTATAACATGTCCCGGATCTAGACATCTAGAACACACCTTAACTTGGTTATCGTGTAATACTCTAAAGTATTGCTGACCATTGACAGTCTGAAATTTCAGACTGTAAGGCAAGGATTTTACCTGCTGTGGAAATTTACATTTGACATAACGAGTCCCATCAGCCACACTAGTCCCAGGATAATATCTGCGTTGAATGGGAGAAAGAAGTTCTACTCCGTATTCACCGAGCTTCATACTTATATCATCATCGGTGATGTATGCTGGTAAATGAAGAATTGACACAATAATAGTGTCTGAATATAAGAGAGTACAATCAAAGTGTTCACTTCCAATATCAATTCCACACAAGATATTATATGCTACTTCCTTGCTCGGTAGTGTGACCTCATACAAATTTGCACCTTTGGGCACAACAGCATAGACCGACATATCTCCGGTTAATTCTTCTACACTTCTAACAATATCACTTGCCTTTATTTTCTTCACATCCTTTACATCAATCACCACGGTACATTCTTTCCCAAAACGACGAGAAGCTCCTGTCTGTCTATCGATGTTACTCGACATGCCATTCTTATTGTTAGCTATTCCACTGGTGTCATTAGAGTGCGAGTCAGCTCCTTGTGCTGCACGTGCAGCACGACCAGGCTTTGTATTCATTGTCACAGAAAATAGTATTTTGTGTGGTGGATAAAGTTATCCACACACTCAAAATATATCTCACTTATATATGAATGCGATCACACAAATCTTATAAACGTACCTGTAACAAATTAAAACAGCAAAAATGTCTATTAAAGGAAAAAACTTGAAAATTCAGGGAGCGATCATCAAACGTGTTTTCCTTCTGATGTCATAACCGGAAGTCGCCCGTTAGGCAGATGTGATAACCACTACATCACAGAAACAACTGAACCTGTATTGATCAACGAGCCTATACCTAGCTTCTTCTCCACTCTGAATGCTGATTAACTTCAGTCTTGACACAATTCCAATCTAGCTGAGAAAGATTAATTTCTTCATAACTTACAAATTTCAGACAATACCTTGCGCATATCTTTTGTTCGGAAAAATGTGGTCAACGGCAAGTGCATTGTCAAATCTCACTGGCAACTTGGAGGCATATTTTACTTTCGCAGAAGTTGCCGAGGTGGACCGAATGTGTGAAAGGAATGCTATTTTTAGGAGAAGGAGCAGACTAATATACAGGAAAGGACGAAAGGGTATGGCGCAGTCTCTCGTTGATCTAAAATAAAATCTTTAGTACATATATACTGTATAGACTATGAAGAGAGACCTACCGTTCTAACGGTTAGAATTAACCCAAAGTGCAAACACGATTTACCGTAACAGAATCCTTAAAATCATAAAAATGTAGAGTCTGTATTGGATAGATTCCTTTAGTGTTGTATTTATTTAATTAGAGACATATATCTTGCATTTTGGACACGGTATATATGTTATTTTGTGCAGCTAGCTTATTCTTGTGCTACCCCCCCCCCCCCCGCCAATAAAAATGAATTGAACATTGCACTCGCCACTGAAGACTACATTTTACAAATTCCAAAGGTTGGCGCAGGCTGAGCAAAGTGTGGTATGATGCTTGTAACCTCTTACATCTGTCTGAAATATTTGCAGGTTTTCTGAATAGGTGAGATCGGATCTTAGGCCTCACTTCATACCAATAGATTTGGGGACAGAGAGACCTAAAACTTACAGTTACACTTCAGTCCTCGCTGAGGTCAACCAGATTCAGTGTTTGTATGATCTGTTTACTACTGGCTTATTTGGTGAAGTACTTATTTTAATAATTATGAATTGGTAGACTATGCAATTTATTTGATGAAAATTTAAAGAGTTACCTCTGCTTGCCGTTTCATGGGCACGGTAACTTGCAAATTGATTGTAAAATTTACTGTTCTTTGGTCATGTAGACGCTGCTTGATTACCTCATCTACTTAGCTCGTTTACATTAGGAACACGAATAAAACGAGCCGATCCCGTGCAGGATTTCTTGAAATAAGGTGAATTAATATGTGGCAAAGAAGCGATAGATCAGTTATGGTAGAAGCGGCATAGTGCTGAATGCTTCTTTATAAAATAGAAGAAAATTGATTCTGGTCTGAGACGAGACTTATTTAACACGGATCAACCCAGTTAGCGAGTGTTATTGTCTATGTAATAAAGTATGTACAAAGATGAGATGCACAACTCAAATGCAAAAGAAGAAAGAATGAAGTGTAATTAATAAGGGAATAAAATGAATATAATATATATGTTAACAACTTTCCGACATTTGACAGAAAGAATAATAGATAAACATCTTAAAATAACCGTGTACATTTGGAAACGACCTTAAGGTAGATAGAAAGAGAATGGAAACATTCTTACGTTCATGAAATCTTGTGTAGAATTATGTCTACTAATGATATTTGTGCATTTTTCATTTAATACACTGCAATGTCGTCTTTGGCGACTTGAAACGCGAGCTAGTTCTTCTACCAGAGTTCTGACCCGGTTTGTCTACCCTGTAGAGAAATTTCATTCCAGGCATGGAGATGCATTTTAGTTTATAAGACAATGTACCTATGAATCTGATAGAGGAAATGGCTAAAAGTGAATTATTGACTTTCCCGTCTACTTTTCACTGAGATAGTAAACGAGAAACGCCTGGAAAAATGTATACCCCGACACAAACAAAATGTTTTTTTTTTCTTAACGTTTCCGATGAGGCTCGAACCAATGACCTTCTGCGTGTTAGGCAGATGTGATAACCGCTACACCACAGAAACAACTGCATTCCCTAAGGTCAAACAGCCTATACCTAGCTTGAAATCCATTTCGAATATAAATCAAAGTCAATCTTGGCACGATTTCAATCCATCTGGGAATGATTAAACTATTCTTAACTTACCTATTTCGGATAATATCTTGTGCCGTCCGCGCGTATATTTGTTTTGGACAAATGTAGTCAACGGCAAGTGCATTGTCAAATCCATCCCACAGCTTAGAAGTTAATACCTCAGACATATTTTTCTCTCGCAAAAATAGCCTAGGTGGACCGAAAGTGTCAAGATAATTCTTTTCAAGGAGTAAGAGCAGGCTAATGTACAGGAAGAGATGCAGTGGTGTGGCGCAGACTCTCGCTCAGGTGTGTGTGTTTGTGATTTGAATTTTTAACCTAACTTTAACAATTGTTCAGTCATATCGCTACGATGTCTGCAGTGTGGCAGTTTATGGTGATAGAATCGGGGTATCATGCCGCAGACACGTAGCATGATGTCCCACCCAGTCACATTATCCTGACACCAGGCCGACCAGTCCTAACAATATCCTATTAATGCTGAGCGCCAAGCGAGTCAGCTGTTAGTACCATGTTTTTTTACAAGTCTTTGTTATGACTCGGCTGGGCCTCGAACCCAAGACATCCCGCAATCGTTGCCCACGCTCTAATCACTAGGTCACCCTGAGCGGCCTCTCTCGCTCAGGTAAATGTAAAAAATCTGGTATATGTATACTGTATACACCATGCCAGATACCTACCGTTATAACGACTAGAATTAAAATAAAGTGAAGTCAAGTCATAATGTAACAGAATTATCGAAATCATAAAAATGTCCAGTAAGCAGGCTAGAGTTAAACTCTTACGCAATGCTATCATGACCAGTGAGAGGACACGGCATCTTGAATCAGCTTAGGCGTTAGATCGAGCGACTTCCCACCCAGGTTTTAAAGCTTTGTCCAAGATCAGAGGAACCTCGAGGGACCGGGGCCTGTTCTAAATCCGTCCCCACGTGGACAGGCAGCGAGAAGGACATTGTGAAAGAGAGACCCAATCGGAATTGCGACGGAGGGGGTGATAACATTTTCGAATCGTATCATAACTTCTAACTAGCAAGCGAAAATATATTTCATTCCAACATCATTAACATATCCATTCATTGATTCATTCGGGTTGGATACGTCGACCAGTGAACAACGGTGAGCAGTAGACTCTAGCGACCACGTTCGGCCATGAGGTGCCATTTGGAATGGAGACTACTGAGCCACCAGCCCTGAAATGACTATGTTGTAGCCGTAGTTTTCGAGCACTGCTGCTGTATTGCTTCAGTTGGGGATGCCGCCTGCCTGAAAGAATGAGAGTAGTTCACTTTGGCGACAACGAGGGAGTAAACATAAGAGCCCTGGCTGGTATCTTGACGGAGTGGTCTGTGGGTGCATGGGAAACATGCTGCATGTGCGGACACAGGGAGCCACATAATTGGGGAAGAAGAAAGACAGAAGTCCGGTAATACCTGCATATCATCGAATCTCCTTCTATTGTATAATAGAGGAGAGTACTGCTGAAGTTAAAACGGGAAATTTACTCTGCAGTATGCAAGCCAAATACCAGCTGGGATGTTAGCAGTCCAATGGCAAGGTGGACTCTCAAACGAGTTTGTTAGGGACTTGAAGAGTGGAGCCGGATGACTTATGGTTGACTGACGATGGCAGCGCTGTAACCAGGTGCTGACTTACTTCTGATGACCACCGGTTTTATCTCGATGTGGAAAAGGTTGAGCTACCTGCCAAAATTGCCAAAGTGAATTACATGGTTTCCATTTTGGTTGGGAAACCACTTTTTATAATATCTCTATTTTAAAATCTAATTTGACCATTTCGATACCACCAACAAAACATGTTCACTATTATTTTGAAATTTAAGCGTGATACTAAATATTATTAATCATTTTGACTTAGTTGACTGGTATTTCTTTAGCGTTTCTTGACGTACAGTTTGTACACAAAATTCCAGCTTGAAATAGAATGATGTAGGAAAATTAATAACTATTATTGATTTGACTAATTGCACAGGTGGCTAACACAATATTGGAATTGTTATCGTCCATTTAAATAACTGGAGTAAATTTAGTTAAGTACGGGCTGGCGTTTCAGGGGTATGTGCGTTTGCGCCTGCTGCCGGGTACCATTCCTCCCTTGTTTCTCCTGGACCTCCTCTTCCATGACGGACTTGTGGAACCATTTCGACCCGTCAAATGCAGGTGTCCCGATGTAACGTCATAGTGGCAACCAATCTCAACTGGCGTCACATACTGTTTTTGTAGGCACATGGACTAGTCGATAGCAGCCTGACATCCATTTATTTAACATGAGTGTGTGTTGGGTCTATTCTCACTCATGAAATCCCGTTGTTCCGGTCGTTAAGGACTTACTTACTGTCCTACGACCCGAGGCTAAAATTAACAGTGCTCTGTTAGCACATAAACGCCTGGGGGATGTAGCTCTCATTCCTTCCCCCAGGAACAATTATCATCCTTCGTGCAGGAATAAACAAGAGGCACATGAACAATTGTGCGATGGCCTCTTTAATCCAAATAATCAATCAAAAAGCGAAAATTTAGTTCTCCTGGGAAGATTGATGAGCAGATAAGGTTTACTTCGAGAAAGTCACACGTAATTTAGCGGTAAAACGTAGAGAGGAGATTCTAAGGAAAGACAATGATTCGTAAAGGAATCCTTTTGAGTGACCGAACTTCTGGTTCAGTGAGTCCCGAATCTCTAAGAAGGGAGACGGAAGTGAGACTAGCAGAACAGTCAGAGTCGACATCCATTAACTAATTTAGGCTAGATTGTATTTGGGCCAGATGAATACATTGCGAGATTCTGGGTAAGCTACAACTTCCGAATGGGTCAGATCCTGGTTATATTTGCAAAAACATCGATGCCTGCAATCATTAGAGAACTGGATGGAAAGATATATTGAATAAAATTCTTTAATATTCTTCCAAAACTAAAGTTCTTCAAAAGTCTCGGGGAATGATAAGTGAAATGGTGGCTAATGAATACCAATTTAAGAGCCAAGAGAATTCCTGTAAGTATATAGAAACAATCGATATGTGTACTGATATGTTGCGAGTGGTGTACGTACGGTAAATAACGCCTGGGGGGAGGAAGATGATCTAAATGTAAAGATATTTTCGCGACCCAAGACCTTTGGCGCTGTGGCGACCTCCCTCCCCCCCCCCCCCGCCCATTCCGTTACTTCGCTACTGTATGTTACGGAGATATCTATATGAAATATTTGCAGGTTTTCTGAACAGGAGATGTCGAATCTTATGTCACACTACATACCAATACAGATTTGGGAGAAGAGAGGCATCGGACTACAGTTATTTTATTAAAAAAATTCTTACATTGTTTCAAAGCTTGTGGTTTTCACTCTTTCTTGTGTTACTGTTTATTCGAGCTTAAACACGTAAGAATAGATTATGTGTAAACGACTTTCCTAAATCTCGTAGAAAGATACATAGATAGACAGATTAAAATAACATTATACCTATAAAAATGATCTTAAAATATCATAAAATCTTTCTTAGGATCCTGAAATTTTGTGTAGAATTTTGTCTACTAATGTTATGTGTGTATTTGCCATTTGATACATAGCAGTGTTGTTATTCTGGATTTGAAACTTGATCTAGTTTATCGTCCATAATCCTGACCCGTTTTATCTATTCTGTGGAGAAATTTCGTGTCGATGCCTTGAGAACTTTATAAGGTTATGTAATAAAATTCCCTAATAAACCGGAAGAGGAAATGGCTAATAGTGAATCGTGGCCAACCCAGCGTATTTTTCATGCGATAAAAGCAGTGATTAAACGTCCAAAAGAATCAAACAAAATATAATGTTTCTGCTGAGGCTCGAACTCAGGACCTTCTGCGTGTTAGGCAGATGTGATAACCACTACACCACAGAAACAACTGAACCTGTATTGATCAACGAGCCTATACCTAGCTTCTTCTCCACTCTGAATGCTGATTAACTTCAGTCTTGACAGAATTCCAATCTAGCTGAGAAAGATTAATTTCTTCATAACTTACAAATTTCAGACAATACCTTGCGCATATCTTTTGTTCGGAAAAATGTGGTCAACGGTATGTGCATTGTCAAATCTCACTGGCAACTTGGAGGCATATTTTACTTTCGCAGAAGTTGCCGAGGTGGACCGAATGTGTGAAAGGAATGCTATTTTTAGGAGAAGGAGCAGACTAATATACAGGAAAGGACGAAAGGGTATGGCGCAGTCTCTCGTTGATCTAAAATAAAATCTTTAGTACATATATACTGTATAGACTATGAACAGAGACCTACCGTTCTAACGGTTAGAATTAACCCAAAGTGCAAACACGATTTACCGTAACAGAATCCTTAAAATCATAAAAATGTAGAGTCTGTATTGGATAGATTCCTTTAGTGTTGTATTTATTTAATTAGAGACATATATCTTGCATTTTGGACACGGTATATATGTTATTTTGTGCAGCTAGCTTATTAGTGTCCTACCCCCCCCCCCCCCGCCAATAAAAATGAATTGAACATTGCACTCGCCACTGAAGACTACATTTTACAAATTCCAAAGGTTGGCGCAGGCTGAGCAAAGTGTGGTATGATGCTTGTAACCTCTTACATCTGTCTGAAATATTTGCAGGTTTTCTGAATAGGTGAGATCGGATCTTAGGCCTCACTTCATACCAATACAGATTTGGGGACAGATAGACCTAAAACTACAGTTACACTTCAGTCCTCGCTGAGGTCAACCAGATTCAGTGTTTGTATGATCTGTTTACTACTGGCTTATTTGGTGAAGTACTTATTTTAATAATTATGAATTGGTAGACTATGCAATTTATTTGATGAAAATTTAAAGAGTTACCTCTGCTTGCCGTTTCATGGGCACTGTAACTTGTAAATTGATTGTAAAATTTACTGTTCTTTGGTCATGTAGACGCTGCTTGATTACCTCATCTACTTAGCTCGTTTACATTAGGAACACGAATAAAACGAGCCGATCCCGTGCAGGATTTCTTGAAATAAGGTGAATTAATATGTGGCAAAGAAGCGATAGATCAGTTATGGTAGAAGCGGCATAGTGCTGAATGCTTCTTTATAAAATAGAAGAAAATTGATTCTGGTCTGAGACGAGACTTATTTAACACGGATCAACCCAGTTAGCGAGTGTTATTGTCTATGTAATAAAGTATGTACAAAGATGAGATGCACAACTCAAATGCAAAAGAAGAAAGAATGAAGTGTAATTAATAAGGGAATAAAATGAATATAATATATATGTTAACAACTTTCCGACATTTGACAGAAAGAATAATAGATAAACATCTTAAAATAACCGTGTACATTTGGAAACGACCTTAAGGTAGATAGAAAGAGAATGGAAACATTCTTACGTTCATGAAATCTTGTGTAGAATTATGTCTACTAATGATATTTGTGCATTTTTCATTTAATACATTGCAATGTCGTCTTTCGCGACTTGAAACGCGAGCTAGTTCTTCTACCAGAGTTCTGACCCGGTTTGTCTACCCTGTAGAGAAATTTCATTCCAGGCATGGAGATGCATTTTAGTTTATAAGACAATGTACCTATGAATCTGATAGAGGAAATGGCTAAATGTGAATTATTGACTTTCCCGTCTACTTTTCACTGAGATGGTGAACGAGAAACGCCTGGAAAAATGTATACCCCGACACAAACAAAATGTTTTTTTTTCCTTAACGTTTCCGATGAGGCTCGAACCAATGACCTTCTGCGTGTTAGGCAGATGTGATTTTTTTTTCTTTCTTTATTTAAAAAACGTTTTGTACAGTATATAAGTTAAAAGTATAGAGTTAGTATTTACATAGGAGTTTGTAATTCTATATTACAAAATAATGGTTCTACAATAGTATTTTGTAATGCTATATTACAAAACAATGATTCTACAAAAGTATTTTGTTAAGCTATATTACAGAACAATGATTCTAAAATTATATTTTGTAATGCTATTGTACAAAACAATGATTCTACAATGTAATAAACAGTTTATCCTCTTCCATTCTCATTAAAGGATTATCTTTAACAAAATATTTCGTTATCAAAGTCTGATTTTTGTCTTTGTAATGTTGATACGCATATAATATATATTTTCTAGTCAAATATTGGAACAATCTTTCGATGTCTATTTGTTTCCCTAATAACGACATAATGTTTCTTCTTTTGTAAATGCACAATCGAGCAATGCTCAGAATGTAGTTCAAAAAATAACTATTTACTGATTTTGTTTCTTTGTTATATCCTATCATGAGCATTTGTTCAAAAGAAGTGCTATTGAGAACACCAACTCTACATTCTTTAAAAAGAATCTCAACTATATATACAATATAATTCTTAAAAGAGCTTAATTCAGGACATTTCAAAAACATGTGAAATAAATCCTCTGTTTCCAACTGGCACACTGGACACAAGTCATTATCAATTTTGCCATAGTATTTTAGTCTCTCTTTTGTAAATATTCGATTGTGCATTATTCTGTAATCCAAATCTATACAATCTGGGGTCTTGAAAGGTAGATGTATCAATTTCCAGTATTTATGCTTTTCCAAACTAAATATCTTACTCCAAAAGGAAACAGAAGCTGGTTCTTTAAAAATCAACGTACATAAAAGCTTGTAAAATAGTTGTGTTGTACATAAACAGAGGTCATATAATTTTGTATCAACTCTGAGAAACATATTATTTTTCCCATTGGTTACAGTGGGTTTTGACTCTGTTGCAACAATATTTCTCCAGCCTAATGGTATACTTTCTATTATGCAATTATAGTCTTTTTTTATCTTATCTGTTTTGATCTCAGAATTTGATTTGTATATCATTTCTTGAATAGCTCTATAAGGTAGTATTCCAGGTACAAATTCATATGTAATATCCTGAACACGAACAATTCCTGCTTCTATAAATTCTGCGAAAAACAACGTTTTACCAGCACATGTAATATTAGGATTTAAAAAGAGAGGTTGTTCAAAAACATTCCTCACATCAATATTTGTATCGATATTATTTCTAAGTTTTTCCCATGCATGAAACATTTCTCTGTAAAATATAGGTAGGGTATTCAATTGTTGCTTATTTAAAGACATGAGAAACAACTCTTTGGTCAACCTCATGTTCAGGACAGTAGATAAAAAGTGACCAAAGGTATTTTTCCACATAGCATGGCAATTCACATCAAAGTATCTTTTTAAAAATTTTAGTCTGAATGCATACATTTTCATCTTTATATCAGTTAACTGTAGTCCGCCATTTCGCTTATCACCAATTATTGTATAATAGTGAACCAAATGGGACTTTCCTGACGAGATAAATCTGAGAAATAATTGCTTCAATTCATCAGCAATCATATCAGGAAGAGGCTGAACTGACACTATGTACAATACTCTAGAAACTAATAAGTTATTAACAACTGTTACTTTTCCTTGTATTGTCAAATATCTCTGTGACCACAGTTGCAATAAGTTTTTAATTTTAGACAATCTATCATTCCAGTTCAGTTGCTCACATAACTTTGCACATTTTCCAACATCAGCTCCCAAAATTAAGATGACTTGATCACACATTTGAATTTGTAATTGTTTGCAATAATCATCAGTAAGTTTACCAGATCCAATACACAGAAGTTCTGTCTTTTCCTTGTTCACCTTTGCACCAGATCCTTTACAATACAAGTCAAGTACATTAAAAGATTGATTAATGGATTGTGTGTCCGCTAATGTCAAGGTTGTATCATCTGCATGTTGAAAAACTTTACTTGTATTACTAGACAGTGGGAGTGGAATACCTTTGATAGTGGGATTTGCTTTGATAGCGAGTCCTAAGGGTTCTGCTGCTAATACATATAACATTGCTGATATAGGACAACCTTGTCTGACTGAATTTTTAATTAAAAAGGGTTTCGTTAGATGACCATTGCATTTAACACTACTTTTAATTTCATTATAAAATATCTTTATCCACTGAATAAAATTGTCACCAAAACCGAACTTTCGTAAAACAGAAATCAAATATGAGTGGCAAACTCTGTCAAACGCTTTTTCTTGATCAATTTTTAAGATATATCCCTCAAGATTGTCTCTCTCAACCATATCTATAATATCTCTTACAGTGACTATAGTATCAGCAATATCTCTCCCAACTATACAACATGTCTGAGTTTGAGAAATAATTTTGGGTAATACCATTTTTAAACGTGTAGACAAAATCCTTGCCAAAATTTTATAATCTACATTAAGTAAACTGATAGGACGCCAATTTTGCAATCTTCTATTATCCCCCTTATTTTTATAAATAAGTGATATAACCCCAAATCTCATTGATTTCGACATAATAGTGTCATTCTTAACACTCTGAAAGATGTGCAACAGAATATCATATATACAATCATAAAATTTACAATACCACTCTACTGTCAATCCGTCCGGGCCGGGGCTTTTATTTTTAGCCATCCCTTTTATAGCTGTATGTATTTCATCAACTGTTATTATGGCATCACACATATCTTTATCCTCATCAGATACAGAACAATTTACAAAATTTAAAAGTGAATCAGTACAATTATCATTAACAGTTACCGAAGAATATAAATGACTATAAAACTGATGTATTTCATCTAAGATTCCGCTTGTATTTGAAATAATTACACCATCATCATCAATCAATTCATTGATTACATTTTTGTTGTGTCGATATTTCTCAAGATTTAGAAAGTATTTAGTATTTCTATCGCTTTCAATTGCCCATTTCGCCTTAGATCTCAATATAGCACCCCGACAAAAATCGGTTTCATAGTCACTTAGTTGATGTTTTAGTTCTTCATATTTGTTAATGTCATATGATTCTTTATTTGCGACTTTTTCTGAAAATGATTTTAATTTATTTTGCAATGTAAAGTATTCTTGTAATCTTTCCTTTTTTCTTCTTGTACAGTATACTTGGGAAAATTTTTTAATTTTGTATTTTACATTATCCCACCAAATGAGTGGTTCACTAAAATACATTTCGTCAGTTTTTCCCTCGGTAAGAATTGATTTCACTCTTTGTACATATTTTTCCTCAAAAAGAACATTGTTATTTAGTATCCATAATCCGGGTCCTGTTTCCACTTTGCAGGTATTTAGTTTAAGGTATACAAAAGAATGATCACTAAAGGATGTATCTGCATAATAAATATTTTGCACATTGGAATGCAATTTTGAGGAAATCAAAAAATAATCTATTCTACTCTGCTTCATTTCGCCTAGTACAACTTGTTTTCTGGAGAAACTACGAGTACTAGGATTTCGTGATCTCCATAAATCGGTAATATTCCTATCATGAATAATTTTATAAAGTTCACGCACTGCTACATCATCAATATGTAAGGCTTTGTTATGTCGATCAATACCTGCTAAAGTTGTATTAAAATCACCAGCCAGGATAGTGCTATCACTAGTACTGTTATGTAAATATGTATTTAGCTTCATGAAAAAGTTAAACCTTTCCTTCACAACATTTGGAGCATAAATATTGATTAAATCAATCACTTTATCATCAATAGCTATTTTAAGATGTAAAATCCTACCCTTTTCAATCATTTCTTGTGTCACCTGATTTCTCAATTCTCTCACTACTAAAACAGCAACACCTGCCCTCCTATTGTCTGCATTACTATAAAATATGTCACCATTCCAAATCTCATTTTCTCTAATACTTTCAGCAAACTCATCATCCCAAAAGGTTTCTTGCAATAATAAAATATGGCCTCTTTTCTCTTTAAATATTTCTAAAACAGACTTTAGTTTATTCAAATTACGCAAGCCATTTACATTTAGAGATACAATATTTAAAGCCATGATTATGATGAGTGTATTGAAAGTATTAAAAAATGTTGAGTGTTTGATCATTTCTTAATAGGTGTTCGTCGCATGCTATTCATTTTCAGGTTAGGTACTGGATTAAACCTTCTCCTTCTCCTTTGTACTACTTTGAAATTTTCGATATTAGTACCGTTTTCTTGACATGTACGTGATTCGTTTGATCTTTCAACAACGTCTGCAACCATCTTCCTGTCATCATCTGAATCTGTCCCCGATCCATCTCCAATTGTATGATTGTTGTTTACTTCCTCCTCAGATTCTATTTCTACATTGGTCATATCAACTCCACTTCTTTCTTTTTCTTCCCCACTTTCTCCACTCTCGTTATCTTGTTTTGCATTCTCAATTTCTTCTTTATCATCTTCGTCACTCGGTATCTCCAATATGTCTTCCCTCGTATCATCATCAACTTGCGAATGAATCCCTGCAATGGCCTCTCTGTAACACATACATGTTTGCGCCTCTTTGTGGCATTTGTCGCATATCCTGCATGTACACATTAGAGGAAAACTTCCACAACTGTCACATCTTTGCCTTGTGCAATTTTTTTGCTACATGGCCTTGCTCCCCACACTTGTAGCATACAAAATCAGGGCAGTCTTTTATAACATGTCCCGGATCTAGACATCTAGAACACACCTTAACTTGGTTATCGTGTAATACTCTAAAGTATTGCTGACCATTGACAGTCTGAAATTTCAGACTGTAAGGCAAGGATTTTACCTGCTGTGGAAATTTACATTTGACATAACGAGTCCCATCAGCCACACTAGTCCCAGGATAATATCTGCGTTGAATGGGAGAAAGAAGTTCTACTCCGTATTCACCGAGCTTCATCCTTATATCATCATCGGTGATGTATGCTGGTAAATGAAGAATTGACACAATAATAGTGTCTGAATATAAGAGAGTACAATCAAAGTGTTCACTTCCAATATCAATTCCACACAAGATATTATATGCTACTTCCTTGCTCGGTAGTGTGACCTCATACAAATTTGCACCTTTGGGCACAACAGCATAGACCGACATATCTCCGGTTAATTCTTCTACACTTCTAACAATATCACTTGCCTTTATTTTCTTCACATCCTTTACATCAATCACCACGGTACATTCTTTCCCAAAACGACGAGAAGCTCCTGTCTGTCTATCGATGTTACTCGACATGCCATTCTTATTGTTAGCTATTCCACTGGTGTCATTAGAGTGTGAGTCAGCTCCTTGTGCTGCACGTGCAGCACGACCAGGCTTTGTATTCATTGTCACAGAAAATAGTATTTTGTGTGGTGGATAAAGTTATCCACACACTCAAAATATATCTCACTTATATATGAATGCGATCACACAAATCTTATAAACGTACCTGTAACAAATTAAAACAGCAAAAATGTCTATTAAAGGAAAAAACTTGAAAATTCAGGGAGCGATCATCAAACGTGTTTTCCTTCTGATGTCATAACCGGAAGTCGCCCGTTAGGCAGATGTGATAACCACTACATCACAGAAACAACTGAACCTGTATTGATCAACGAGCCTATACCTAGCTTCTTCTCCACTCTGAATGCTGATTAACTTCAGTCTTGACAGAATTCCAATCTAGCTGAGAAAGATTAATTTCTTCATAACTTACAAATTTCAGACAATACCTTGCGCATATCTTTTGTTCGGAAAAATGTGGTCAACGGCAAGTGCATTGTCAAATCTCACTGGCAACTTGGAGGCATATTTTACTTTCGCAGAAGTTGCCGAGGTGGACCGAATGTGTGAAAGGAATGCTATTTTTAGGAGAAGGAGCAGACTAATATACAGGAAAGGACGAAAGGGTATGGCGCAGTCTCTCGTTGATCTAAAATAAAATCTTTAGTACATATATACTGTATAGACTATGAAGAGAGACCTACCGTTCTAACGGTTAGAATTAACCCAAAGTGCAAACACGATTTACCGTAACAGAATCCTTAAAATCATAAAAATGTAGAGTCTGTATTGGATAGATTCCTTTAGTGTTGTATTTATTTAATTAGAGACATATATCTTGCATTTTGGACACGGTATATATGTTATTTTGTGCAGCTAGCTTATTCTTGTGCTACCCCCCCCCCCCCCCGCCAATAAAAATGAATTGAACATTGCACTCGCCACTGAAGACTACATTTTACAAATTCCAAAGGTTGGCGCAGGCTGAGCAAAGTGTGGTATGATGCTTGTAACCTCTTACATCTGTCTGAAATATTTGCAGGTTTTCTGAATAGGTGAGATCGGATCTTAGGCCTCACTTCATACCAATAGATTTGGTGACAGAGAGACCTAAAACTTACAGTTACACTTCAGTCCTCGCTGAGGTCAACCAGATTCAGTGTTTGTATGATCTATTTACTACTGGCTTATTTGGTGAAGTACTTATTTTAATAATTATGAATTGGTAGACTATGCAATTTATTTGATGAAAATTTAAAGAGTTACCTCTGCTTGCCGTTTCATGGGCACGGTAACTTGCAAATTGATTGTAAAATTTACTGTTCTTTGGTCATGTAGACGCTGCTTGATTACCTCATCTACTTAGCTCGTTTACATTAGGAACACGAATAAAACGAGCCGATCCCGTGCAGGATTTCTTGAAATAAGGTGAATTAATATGTGGCAAAGAAGCGATAGATCAGTTATGGTAGAAGCGGCATAGTGCTGAATGCTTCTTTATAAAATAGAAGAAAATTGATTCTGGTCTGAGACGAGACTTATTTAACACGGATCAACCCAGTTAGCGAGTGTTATTGTCTATGTAATAAAGTATGTACAAAGATGAGATGCACAACTCAAATGCAAAAGAAGAAAGAATGAAGTGTAATTAATAAGGGAATAAAATGAATATAATATATATGTTAACAACTTTCCGACATTTGACAGAAAGAATAATAGATAAACATCTTAAAATAACCGTGTACATTTGGAAACGACCTTAAGGTAGATAGAAAGAGAATGGAAACATTCTTACGTTCATGAAATCTTGTGTAGAATTATGTCTACTAATGATATTTGTGCATTTTTCATTTAATACACTGCAATGTCGTCTTTCGCGACTTGAAACGCGAGCTAGTTCTTCTACCAGAGTTCTGACCCGGTTTGTCTACCCTGTAGAGAAATTTCATTCCAGGCATGGAGATGCATTTTAGTTTATAAGACAATGTACCTATGAATCTGATAGAGGAAATGGCTAAAAGTGAATTATTGACTTTCCCGTCTACTTTTCACTGAGATAGTAAACGAGAAACGCCTGGAAAAATGTATACCCCGACACAAACAAAATGTTTTTTTTTTCTTAACGTTTCCGATGAGGCTCGAACCAATGACCTTCTGCGTGTTAGGCAGATGTGATAACCGCTACACCACAGAAACAACTGCATTCCCTAAGGTCAAACAGCCTATACCTAGCTTGAAATCCATTTCGAATATAAATCAAAGTCAATCTTGGCACGATTTCAATCCATCTGGGAATGATTAAACTATTCTTAACTTACCTATTTCGGATAATATCTTGTGCCGTCCGCGCGTATATTTGTTTTGGACAAATGTAGTCAACGGCAAGTGCATTGTCAAATCCATCCCACAGCTTAGAAGTTAATACCTCAGACATATTTTTCTCTCGCAAAAATAGCCTAGGTGGACCGAAAGTGTCAAGATAATTCTTTTCAAGGAGTAAGAGCAGGCTAATGTACAGGAAGAGATGCAGTGGTGTGGCGCAGACTCTCGCTCAGGTGTGTGTGTTTGTGATTTGAATTTTTAACCTAACTTTAACAATTGTTCAGTCATATCGCTACGATGTCTGCAGTGTGGCAGTTTATGGTGATAGAATCGGGGTATCATGCCGCAGACACGTAGCATGATGTCCCACCCAGTCACATTATCCTGACACCAGGCCGACCAGTCCTAACAATATCCTATTAATGCTGAGCGCCAAGCGAGTCAGCTGTTAGTACCATGTTTTTTTACAAGTCTTTGTTATGACTCGGCTGGGCCTCGAACCCAAGACATCCCGCAATCGTTGCCCACGCTCTAATCACTAGGTCACCCTGAGCGGCCTCTCTCGCTCAGGTAAATGTAAAAAATCTGGTATATGTATACTGTATACACCATGCCAGATACCTACCGTTATAACGACTAGAATTAAAATAAAGTGAAGTCAAGTCATAATGTAACAGAATTATCGAAATCATAAGAATGTCCAGTAAGCAGGCTAGAGTTAAACTCTTACGCAATGCTATCATGACCAGTGAGAGGACACGGCATCTTGAATCAGCTTAGGCGTTAGATCGAGCGACTTCCCACCCAGGTTTTAAAGCTTTGTCCAAGATCAGAGGAACCTCGAGGGACCGGGGCCTGTTCTAAATCCGTCCCCACGTGGACAGACAGCGAGAAGGACATTGTGAAAGAGAGACCCAATCGGAATTGCGACGGAGGGGGTGATAACATTTTCGAATCGTATCATAACTTCTAACTAGCAAGCGAAAACATATTTCATTCCAACATCATTAACATATCCATTCATTGATTCATTCGGGTTGGATACGTCGACCAGTGAACAACGGTGAGCAGTAGACTCTAGCGACCACGTTCGGCCATGAGGTGCCATTTGGAATGGAGACTACTGAGCCACCAGCCCTGAAATGACTATGTTGTAGCCGTAGTTTTCGAGCACTGCTGCTGTATTGCTTCAGTTGGGGAAGCCGCCTGCCTGAAAGAATGAGAGTAGTTCACTTTGGCGACAACGAGGGAGTAAACATAAGAGCCCTGGCTGGTATCTTGACGGAGTGGTCTGTGGGTGCATGGGAAACATGCTGCATGTGCGGACACAGGGAGCCACATAATTGGGCAAGAAGAAAGACAGAAGTCCGGTAATACCTGCATATCATCGAATCTCCTTCTATTGTATAATAGAGGAGAGTACTGCTGAAGTTAAAACGGGAAATTTACTCTGCAGTATGCAAGCCAAATACCAGCTGGGATGTTAGCAGTCCAATGGCAAGGTGGACTCTCAAACGAGTTTGTTAGGGACTTGAAGAGTGGAGCCGGATGACTTATGGTTGACTGACGATGGCAGCGCTGTAACCAGGTGCTGACTTACTTCTGATGACCACCGGTTTTATCTCGATGTGGAAAAGGTTGAGCTACCTGCCAAAATTGCCAAAGTGAATTACATGGTTTCCATTTTGGTTGGGAAACCACTTTTTATAATATCTCTATTTTAAAATCTAATTTGACCATTTCGATACCACCAACAAAACATGTTCACTATTATTTTGAAATTTAAGCGTGATACTAAATATTATTAATCATTTTGACTTAGTTGACTGGTATTTCTTTAGCGTTTCTTGACGTACAGTTTGTACACAAAATTCCAGCTTGAAATAGAATGATGTAGGAAAATTAATAACTATTATTGATTTGACTAATTGCACAGGTGGCTAACACAATATTGGAATTGTTATCGTCCATTTAAATAACTGGAGTAAATTTAGTTAAGTACGGGCTGGCGTTTCAGGGGTATGTGCGTTTGCGCCTGCTGCCGGGTACCATTCCTCCCTTGTTTCTCCTGGACCTCCTCTTCCATGACGGACTTGTAGAACCATTTCGACCCGTCAAATGCAGGTGTCCCGATGTGACGTCATAGTGGCAACCAATCTCAACTGGCGTCACATACTGTTTTTGTAGGCACATGGACTAGTCGATAGCAGCCTGACATCCATTTATTTAACATGAGTGTGTGTTGGGTCTATTCTCACTCATGAAATCCCGTTGTTCCGGTCGTTAAGGACTTACTTACTGTCCTACGACCCGAGGCTAAAATTAACAGTGCTCTGTTAGCACATAAACGCCTGGGGGATGTA